>JAPVLO010000329.1:0-1200000 GCA_027257055.1 Cephalopachus bancanus | reverse complement strand
ATATGCAGAAGTGGTTGAATTTTCCTTCTCTTCCACTCTCAGCAATTAAGTGACTGGAGCTGGAGGCATCAGAGAATTGGATGATAATGAGAAAATATAAAACAGAGGAGCAAAGTCAAGGGTGAGGCACTGACTCACAAGCACAAGTTAGAACTAAGAATCTCCAGTCAGTGAGGGAAGCTTTGGTGGTAAGGGCACTACAGGAGAGGCTTGCTATCCAGTGGTGTGATGCCGTCACTTGAGGGCTGGGGACACACATGCTCTTTCTCTGTCAGAACATGTTGGGAGCCGGGTGTGGCTGCTCATGCCTGTAATTCCAGCACTTTGGGAGGCTGAAGAGGGTTGAGCCCAGGAGTTTGAGACCAACCTGGGCAACGTAGTGAGACCCTGTCTCCATAAAAAAGTTTTAAAAAAATTAGCCGAGTGTGTTGGTATGTACCTGTAGTCCCAGCTGAAAGGACAGACCAAGAGTGGGAAGCCATTTTTCATCTTGTTCTTAAACTCTGACACAATGATGAGAAAGTAGAAGCTATGCTTTTGGAGAAATGCACACTTTAGGTAAAATTAACTTTACCGACTTTGTCTTTTCAAAAACAGACTTTCAGGTATCTGAGGTATCTCATAGTGGCATTCAAGCTTGCCTAGAGTAAAGGGAATTTACAAGGCCTAAGACATTATGCATTGGGCAAGGATTGTAAAAGTCATGAAACTTGTAATTACAAAAGTTATAACCGCTCAGAGGGAGAGCAGGTGGGGGTTTGATCTTCCAGTAAATTGGGCACTATCCACAGGAAAGGAAAGGATCCCCCGAAGCTACCCACTGGGAATGCCTAGGAGATAAGGGAAAGTGCACCGTCCACTAACTCTAAGGAATGCCATTTGGGAAGGTGCAGGAGGATTAGAATCCTTGTCACGCCCTTCTCTGGGGGCTATGATAACGTGGGAAAACATTAATGGGTCTCTATGTCACAGGTTCTCCAAGACATCCACAGGTGGTCGACAAGGAAGTCACAGCAGTCACGGCAGTCACGTGCAACATCTCCAAGAGAAAGATTTAAGCCAGGACTCTGGGGGGCTACGAGGCCACACTCACCTAGAGTGTAGACCCACTACCTGTCTGTGGGGGGTGAACTTTTCTTAAATAAATCTTTTCTTCTCTCATCTCTGTGTGTTGCAATTCTTTGCAATTTACTCGGATCTCTGGGTTGCCAGCACGCTCCTCCGGGTTGCCAGCCCCGGCAATGCTGTGCACCTCCCTCTCCTCTCCACCCTCACCCTGTCCCTCAGTCCCCTAACACCAGCCACATGGGTGGCTCCTTCTGTCCCAGGAGTTCGAGGCTGAAGTGAGCCATGATTGTGCCACTGAACTCTAGTCCGGGTGACAGAGTGAGACCTCAACTAAAAAAACAAAACAAAAACGTGTTGGGAAGAAAGAGAGGTGAGACCTAAAGGATTGGACTTCTGCCACAGGCTCAGATAGGTATGGAACATCCTTAACCTTGGGACCTCAGGTAAGAGGAGCCCTCGTGCTGTTTGGTTCTGTGGGCATCCTTTTGGTTCCACAATGATGGGACTCAATTCAACTGACTACAGAAAGTATTACCCGTCAGAATCCCAGCTTGTTGCTAGGGATTGGTCATGCCAATTTTCCTATCCTTGGGGCAGGAGAAAGTGTGACTTTGGGCAAAAGAGTGACATGATTGGCCTAAGAAATTGATCATCATCCAGGGCACACAAGGCTGTTCTCCTTAGTTTTTTCCCTTTCTTAAAATAGGATGCTTTTGAGAAAATAAAACACAGTACCATTTTCTTGAGAGGAAATTGAGCCTTTGTGTCATTGAAGGGGCTCAGTTAGTGAAGGCGATGCTTGTCTAGAGAGGCACAGAGATGCTGGGCTGGTGGCACTCTAAGGAAGCTGGTGACCTTCGCTGATCACAGCTATGCACTAGCCTGGCCCAATGGAAGGCAGTTCTGGAAAGGCTTTTTGAAAAACACAGCATCTCCCTCAGTCTCTTCCCAAGCGCATGTAAATCCCAATTACTCACTATTCATTTTCTTTTCTGTGGGTTCATTCTCTCTGATTTGGCAAAACTGAAATGTCATTGAGGTGACCGTGATTTTCACTGGAAGGATATGTGGTTAGAAGGCATGTGTGTTGATTTCGGTTTGGGATATGCAGTAAACACAGCTTCCAGCACAAGGACTCTAAATTAGGTCTTTGAATATAAAAATCATGTGATTCCCATTACAATCAGCTGGAGCCCTACTTGTGCATCTATAACCAGGTAACAGTAGAATGGATTCCAGAATTAGCTCATTACACAGCTACCTCTTGGAACCCTTAATTTCCTGTTCAGTTTTTCCCTGGAAATGTTGAGATTGCACAGCTGATAAGAGCATGAGTCTCTGGTAGCAAAGACAAAAATGAATCTTAGTTTATTCAATCTATAAGCCACTTGACTTTCATTGTAAGAAAAATCAGGACACTCCAAAGAAACGCCAGTGTAACTTTTCAGTATTTGACAGCCAGGAAGTGTATTTTTCTTTCCCAAGAGTTAGATGCATCCAGTATGAAAGTGAGGGAAATAACTTGATATCAAAGATTACCATAACCAAACCAATATTTCCCTCAAGACTGAAAAAAGTACCAGTTAATAATACATGACACAACTCCTACCCTTGGCAAAGCAATATTTTAAAACTAAAATTATATTGTAATTAGCCTTTCAAAAATGTGAACACTTCAATATAGGAGTCCATTAATAATCTAACTGCTGCTGCAAAGCGTGTTCCTCCCACACGTGTAACTTAATTAAACTCTAAGCTTTCCTTCCAGCCGTCAGACAGCCATGAAGAACAGGTGGCTCTCAACTTGCCGATGATGGAAGGATGGCTCTTGTGATGACTTTGCACGCTCGGATGAAATTATCTAAATGCCTTCCTTGTTCTTTCTTCTGGCACTTTCTATTTCAAACACATATTTGCTCCTACTTGATAGGATTTAAAGTTCAAGCACTACCTAGGACGATGCTAATGAAAATTAAATGTACATTTATATAATTGTCTGGGTCATTCCCCCTATGAAGATCTAAAAATTAAAAAAAAAAAACCTGTTACTTTCTTATAGAGCTGGAAGTTTAGGTGAGTGCTAAGAATCATTACAAATGAGCCTGCTGTGATTTCAAGGGCATTGGCAGACAATAACAAGTGAAGGCAACAGCCTCTGAGAATCTTCTCTCTCTTCTATCATGGGCTGCGGATCAGGAGATAGACATTCAAGAGCCTGTAGAAGGTGGGCAAGCGGCTGGAATAGGTGAGCATAACTGGTGTCGGGGTCAGGGATGTGGCGAATTGGAGAGTGTGTGCCCTGTCTCTACCTAACTCCAGCGGATTGTTGCCTTGTCTTCTCTAGAGTTGGGATTACCAGTTTAGTAGAAGAAGGCAATTCTAATCCATGAGTTAAATCTCTAAACATTTCATAAATCTGACAGCTAAGTTAAAATGTTAAACTTTGGGTGGGCTAAACCAAGCCATCTATGGGCGCAGGGCCACCTTCAGAGATGGCTGTGGACTCTGGTCTGTTTTGCCTCCCAAGAAGGGAGGCAGTTTAAGGTATCACTCATATGTGCCTCAGAGTAAATCTGTAATCTGATGGAAACTCGGAAGAGAGAAAGAGGTTAGGAGTGGGGAGGAGTGCATGTGAAGGTGCTGAGGCTCAGAGGCAAGAGGACAAGTTACAGGATGAAATCACAAGGATGTTGGAGACACAGTGGCACAGACAGTGAGCTGAAGTCCCCCCTGCCTTCTCACTGAGAGGCCTGGCATTGTGGTACACAGTTGACACTGGTGACTTTGAAGATGGGAGATACCAGTACCCCCTGGGTGCCCTGGCTTCCAAATGACTTGTTTTGTTATCCTCAGGCAAGGGCCTGAAGCGCTGGAGGCTTTTTCTCCATCTGGACAGCGTGCCAGAGTCCATTCCTTCTACATCCCCCCAAGGAAAAAGCAGTCTTTGGACAGTAGTGGATGGGAGTTAGAATTAGAATTCCAGTTTTTCCACTTTCTTTGTTGCTGTTGACGTTTTGTTTTTTTCTGAGCCATAGTCTCACTCTGTCACCTAGGCTACAGTGCACTGGCGCACTCATGGCATCACAGCCTCGACCTCCTGGGCTCAGGAGATCCTTCCACCTCAGCCTTCCAAGTAGTTGGAACTACAGGCATGTGCCACTACACCTGGCTAATTTTTTAATTTATTGTAGAGACAAGGTCTTGCCAAGTTACCCAGGCTAGTCTCGTATACCTAGGCTAAGACGGTCCTCTCACGTTGGCCTCCCAAAGTGCTGAGATTACAGGGGTGAGCCACTGTGCCCAGCTCAGCTTCTCCACTTCCAGAGGTCACTTCACACTATCTTCCATGTCCTTCAGCAGGATTGGGCTTCCAGGGCCCACAGTGGTGCCTTGTTCCCAGAAGCCCTCATTACGGTCTCCCTTCCCTCCCCTGTCCTATTCTCGACGCCCTTCTGGGTACTTCCTGGTATCATGGCCCACTCCACCTAAACTCAAATCTATGTCCCAGGTTCTGCTTTGGGGGGATTCAAGTCAGACAAACCCCGATCCTGCACCACCACAAGAACATCTCCTGGAAGCCCTGCCTACCTCAGCTGACCTCAGGCCTAGAGCCATTTATAAGACTGAAGTCCATAGCACTGTGTTCTATCTATGCAACTGGGATAATTCTTTGAGAGCTGCCACTCCAAGCTCAAAGTATCACCAAGAAGGTCAAATAAGATCATGTGTTTCACACGTTGAAAGGTGTTCTACAAATGCTGATTTTATAACTCTGTTGTTAAGATCCAATAATGGTGTGTCTCCAGGAGCAAAGATGGGAGTGATAGTAGGAAAAATGGGTGTGAGGAGGTGCATTTCTGAACTGCTGGGTAAGTCTCAGAACAAAAATATCTGGCTGGATGGGGCCACTTTTATGAGATAACTTCAAATTTATGGCACCGCAACAAGGTCGATCAGTCCGCTGAGGTGGCGCTGTGGAGGCAGGTACTATTTACAACACATTTAATGTGTTTGGAAACTGACTTGTAATTCCCAGGACGGGGGAAGATGAGCCTGG
Organism: Cephalopachus bancanus; assembly: GCA_027257055.1. Classification (NCBI taxonomy): domain Eukaryota; kingdom Metazoa; phylum Chordata; class Mammalia; order Primates; family Tarsiidae; genus Cephalopachus; species Cephalopachus bancanus. The sequence goes on along the minus strand of JAPVLO010000329.1, from coordinate 1,194,875 downwards.
CTGACAGAAGGCATAAAACTACAGCTTCAAGAGAATTTCATCTGTGTAAACTACAGCTACTAATTCCAACAACGAAGTATTTAGTGCCTGTGACTTTTTATAGGAGAAATGAATGGCTCTTTTATACCTGATTTAATGGCTATTTAAAGAGAAAAAGTATAATCCCGGGACAGTCAATGGAATAGTGATATTTACAGATTGAATGCTGATTAACTATAGAAAGAGGGAGCCTTTTTTTTCCTAGCACTTTTGACAGTTGACGTAGCCTTGAGCTGCAGTTGAAAATAACTTATTTGTGTTGATTATACATGTATGTATCTGCATAAGTGTGTGTGTGTGTGTGTGTGTGTGTGTGTGTGTGTGTGTGTGAAGCTGGACGCTTACACACGGCAGGCAGCAGATGTGTGCTTTTACCTTTTCCAGCAGCTGAACTGCTTTTAGAGTTTTCTTCAGTAGATTGTGATTTCAGGAGAGTCTCTTTTCCCTACTGCTAAGTATGCTTTTATTTTTCATGACCACAAGCATTTTTTTTCAAGAGGAAAACCTTCAACAAGTCCATCAATACTTAGATTGTTTACTGGCTCCACAATGTGCCCTTTGCTTTGATGGTTTTCAGAGAAGTATTTCATGCAATAGGGGAGACTTGCATAATCAAGATTTAAACATGGATACCCCTCCACAAGTGGCCCCTGTCAGTGTTTCTTAACCTCAGATCTGTTGACTTTGGGCTGTATAATTCTTTGTCATGAGGGCTGTCCTCTGCTTTGCAAGATTTTTAGCAGCATAATTGGCCTCTACCCACTAGATGCCAGTAGTATCTCCCTAACTGTGACAACCAAAAACTTCCTCAGACATTGTCAATTGTCTTATGTGTGTTGCATGTGAAAACCATCTCTGGCTGAGAACCACGCACTATGTATGAAATTCAGGTGACTGTGAGGTGTGTCTAAGGTTTTTCTTGCTTTGGGGTCATTGGGGTGTATGGACCAGGGTTGAGAGACAGAGGACTTGCTGACCCTTCCAAGCCCTTGTGTGGCTTCTGGACGACCACTAATCCCTCATCTGTCATGTAGCACTTGCCCTCACAACAAGAATTAAAAGAAAGAGCAAATATTTATTGGGCATTTATTATGTTCTAGATTCTGTTCTCAGTGTTTTAAATAAACTAACTCATTTCACCCCTGAAACAACCCTAGGCAGTAGGTAATATAATTGTCTCTATTTTACCGCTGAGCGAACGGAGGTACAGTGTTTGAATGATTTGTCCATAGTCATTCTGGTGAGTGGCAGAGGTGGAATTTGAGTCTCCCTCCACCCTCTCACCACATTGTACCACTGAGCTAAGTGTGTCTGAGCACTTAGCAGGCAGAACGGGAGGCCTGTTGATAATACCTTCCTGTGCATGCCCTGGCCACGCTCCTTAGGGCCCAGACACCCTCAGACCCCAACAAGGTGCCTCTCTGCCATGGGATCTTCCATGCACCTTGTTTCCTTTCCACCTGCCCAGGATTAAATCCTACCCATTCACAAGGACAGGCTCACATGCCACCCCCTTCCAGGAGTGCTTCTTCTTCATTCCTGCCTCAAGTGCTTTAGTCCTTCTTGAAATGCCATCATGCTTTGGCCAACTCTAGGGAGCTTACTGGCTTCTCTAGCAGTGACGTGTGTGACATCCTCTCTCTGGCAGCAAATTTTTGGTTCATTGTTGGCCTCATGGTGACAACCCCTCACCGAGGTCAACACGGAGATTGGTCACAGCATGTATTGAAAGTGAGATACTTCCATGTTTATGAATGGATTGAGCAGATCATTGGATTGAATGACATTTTCTATCTACACATGCTTGCCCTTGTAGGGGAAGAGAAATATCACCCAAAGAGGGATCTTTGGCTCTTTCCCATCCCCAGAAGCAGCAAGAGATCCAGAAGCCTTAAGTACTTGGTGTGAAACGGGCTCATGTAAGAGTGACTGGGTTGTGCCAGATGAGCAGTAGGTGACAGAGGGGTTCTGGGAGTTTTCACCCATCCTATGCAACGCTCCCCTCACATCAGAGGTCACCTTTCTATCCGCCCCTTTTTTAGGTCATAGCTGCTGAGCCTCAGCATGTGTTGATAGATAATTTGCCGTAGAAGTTGAAAAAATATCTCACTGATCAGAGTTTACCAGCTGTCCAAGCAAGAGATCATGAAAGGAAAGGCAGCTGCCATGTGCCTGATGCCTCTGCTCACAAAGGCTTTTTGTGGCTGTCATTATCTGGGCTTTGCGCCTGTACTCCACAGCGTCAATTTCTTAGAGAGATTGAGCAGGGCTGCCACAGGCATTCTTCTCTGTCACATGTCTTGTTTCTTATTGAGTTTGCACCTAGGGAAACATCTGTCTCTCGTGGCAGCCTTACTGCTGTGCTTGCTTCTGGTACAGGTTCAGTGTCGGTGATGTTTCAAGGGGTCTTGTTAGAGAAGGAGGAAGGGTGTTGAGTGGAAGAGATTAATTAGCTTGAAGAAGTGTGATCAGAGGGTCAGCATAGTGAAGTGCCACCTGGACTGACTGCGGAGACCTTCCGCAGTGGGCATGCTCTGACGTGGCACACTTGCGACTGCGATATGCCTTCAACACACCTTCAGCCCACCAACAATTGACTGGATACTCTAGGCTCTGCTTTTAAGGATGTAATTCCACATGGATTCTCTATTCATGAGAAGCAATCACTGTACTTCATTTATTGGCGGCATAAAGGGGGTTTTATTACAATCTCACTGCATCCTAATCCAAAATATATTAATATCATCACAACACACACACACACACACACACACACACACACACACAATGGGATTGGAGAGACTGTGGTCCAAATGGTATCAGCTCCTGGACTGCTTCTTCCCTTTTCTATACATTTTTACAAGAACCAGGGAGCCCGCACATCCCTGGAAGAGGCAACAAAGCCTCTATCTCTTGCATTATCAACTGCTAAGTACTACATGAGACCATATTTTATGATGCAAGGGGGAGGAAGAGTAATGTCTACTTCTGATGCAAGAAGCAGACACGGCCCAACTTTGATGGATGATCCGTGTTCGAGCAAGCAATTAGAAAAACTGCTCTCCTACTTGTAAGACGAGCAAGCATGGTACAGACAAGACTGCAAGAAAATAGACACCAACTCCTTTACGTCCTGATCTAAGGAACTCTGTTTAGATCAGAACTCACCTAAGCAGAATTGTGCCCCAAGGCACAGCAATATATGGAGGATAAACAGTCAGAAACTTGACAAGTATTTTTTAAAGGTTTATTTGTTTCAAAAAACCAACTTTCCTTCCATCTCTAACTTTTTACACCATACAAATTTGAAACACGGCCCCTGTATAAAAATAGTATATCTTCAGAATAGAAAACAAACTTGCCTATACATGGACCGTTTTCAAATAGAGAACATGAACAAACAGGTTTTTAATTTCAGGTGAAAAGCAGACCTTTCGGCCCAAATTTAATTGCAGATAAGAAACTCCAGCATCTAGAACTTAACAAGCCACTTTCCAATGATGGCTTATTCCACATACATAGATTAAGATCAAGTTATTTATTTACCGAGGAAATAGATAATTAGTCACAGACCACACATAACTACACTGAGAGATCTCCTTTGTCCAGAAATCAAGTCACTGAATAAGTTTTTGTCATCATCTATACCCCAGAATCATGCTCTCGTCCAAACAAGTAGCGTTAAACTGCTTTCTATGTAAAAATTGAAAAGTTGAAGAGTTGCACTTCGTGAGCAGAGTGAGGAAGGGCTTGTGTGATGGCTTCCAGCCTCTGTGAGAGTTTAATCCTCATGAACTGTATCTCTACCCAGATGACTTTCTATTCCAAACAGCAAGAGTCTGACTTCTTCCGTTTTATACTCTGCTGGGTTTTAAAAATTGGAAGCACATTGTTCAATTAAGAACCAATTAATGTGACATTCCAGCATGAAAGAAGTGTTAGGCAGGAGGACCCCACTGCAAACTAATCAGTTTAAAGTTTCTCATTGACTCATGATCTGCTGTTTCTTAAAGGCACCAGAGTGTTTTGCATTTATATCACCTCCAACTCTTGGAACTTGATGAAGCATATAAACTATGCAGGGTCAAGTTGAGTCAGAACCGCATGGCGACCTTCCCAGTGTAGCCCAATTTCTGCAAATGTGTGCACGCCATGGGTGTGGACTTTCTCTCACCCTGGTACAGTCCTTGTTTTGTAACTGTTACTCCTATTGGCCCTGTGACTCCAAAGATAAAGAGCAACCAAAACTCAAAGGGCTGCACTGCAGTCCAATTCTCTTCAGCGTTGTTGGTGCCCATAAACTTGATTTTCTCATCTCTTAAATGAAAGTAACAGGACCTATTAAATGGAATGAAGGTGCTGTGTCACTCACTGCCTGAGAAGAATGAGTTTGGGTTTTTTTGAATAAATGCCAGCTTCAGCAATTAGTCCATCAACTTAAATTCTTGTTGCAGTTTCAATTAGATTGAGAACCTTTCCCTGGTTTCCACTCATGCTGTTGTGCAACGTTTTTGCAAGGCTAACAGCTGTCTTATTCCACCCCAGAGAGAGTTCTGTTTTAGCTACTCCCGCATTCCTAGGCCATAAAGCACTCCAGGATCTAGTGGGTGAAAGGCTGTCTTTAGCATCACAAAATGATGTGTGTTAGCAGTAAATAAGCTGTAGTAAAAAGTAGGCAGTGATTACTTTCTTGTTAACGAGTCACTCAACAGTGTAGTTGGATTCACTGTACCATGGTCTGGTTGAATATTACAGAATTTGTAGTGGCACATTTTATGGGATATATTTTTTAATGCTGAGAGAGAGAAAGAGAGAGAGAGAGAGAGAGAGAGAGACAACAAAACCCCAAAGATAGAAGTTCACAATCTGTCAGTATCATCTCCCACTTCAAGATTAATGTGCCAGTAGATATTTTAGACAGTTGTTTGGCAGGTTTAATTTATTTTCTTTAACATCATTTAAGGCAGGTTTCCAAATAATATTCTATGAGAAATAGAATTTTGCCAAAATTTTGTTCAGCCCAGAGAGTTACATCCGCCATCATCTCTATCTCCATCTTCATCTTCTGTTCCAGTCATTCTCACCTCCTCACACTGTGTTCCTTTCACTCTGAGGGACCCCAACAAGCTCCTCAGAACACCCCTTCAGCATTTCTGTTGCTCTTGTCCATCTGCGCCCTGCCCTTCCTTTCCCTTCTCTGCCCAGTCCTGAGCCAGGATCTTCAGCCGGCACCTCCACAGCCAGCCTTTCTCCACAGCTGGCTGTGGTCAATGGGAGAAGGAAGAGACAGGTGGTGGCACTTGTCCCCTATTCTCTCAGGGCTGTTTGCTGTAGTCTTCACCATGGTTTCCCCCTTCTGTGGCCACAGCCTCTTGTTACAAACTCCCTGCCCTGGACCCAGCTCTTCCTGGGCTCTGGGGACACATTTCCTCTGCTCGTCCTTCTTCCTAAAGGCAGCAAGAAGAGTCTCTGACTGCAACCACCTTTCTGGTTTCTGATTCCTGCTCACACTCTGCAGTCAGACCCTTCAGTGAAATCACACAAGTTGGACTCTGAATCCTGCTGGGACTCTGGCTCTCTTGCCTCCTACCTTGTGCACGAGGGAATATGAATCACTGCAAACAACAATAACAACAAAAAACAACATAAGGGTTTATGAGATACTACTGGGCGTTGTAGTTCACTGGTGTGTTACTCTTCTTAGAGTGCCTGACATATAGTGAATGTTCCAGAAAGCTGTATGAATGAATGAGAAAAAGCAAGAAAAGAAATGAAAAAAGGGTATTATCCATAACCTGTGGATTACAGTAACACCCATGGGCTACTTTTTAAATCTGCCCAGAATTTTAGCCTTTTGCTGAATATAATACACACACACACACACACGGAAATAAAAATAAAGATACAGAACTATATGGAACACAGGAGAAGCTTACTACCTGACTTGAATTGACTCACTGCCTTAGTACCCTCAAAGTCTGGATATATGAGCCCTTATCTCTGTTCTTATCAGTACATAATGCATATGGAAGAATTAATCACTGAGGCATCCTACTTTTTTGATGGTTATGTTGATCAACCTGTAGTAATTGCGTAATCATCTAAATGGGGAGAAAATTATTATTAGTTTAGTTCAAATACTTTAATAACAGTGAAATATTAGTTAACATAAATTTCTATTTATTTGTATTTTTATAATGAATGTCTTTTGTTTATTTATTTTAACCTATTGATACGATTAACACTCTTGAGGATTAAGCTTAGTTTCAGAATACTCCCAAAGGAATCCAATTAATTTAAAAAGCGGTAAATATTTAGGGAGAGGACTCAGCTTTAGAAACATAAATTTAATCTCATTGCATTATAAGGATGTAAGTTATCGTTAAAATCTTTAAAATAGTAACCAGCTATGTGTACCTTGCATACTTCCTTTTTCATTACAATATTTGTCATGAAGATGAATTAATGTTGTGCCATTTTCTGTTCTCATTACAATCTTGGTCCTAAGATGAAATATTGGATGTTTAATGTCCTTAAGAATTACAGCAGAAAACTGTATGATGTTGACCTTTTTAATATTCTGGTTTCTGACTGGCTGGCATTTCTTCTCCTCCTCCTCCTGAAACAATTCCTACTAATATGGAAGAAAGGGTTAGGGTAGGTAGCCAATGAGAAAGCAGAATATTATAAAGGTCAATAGAGCACAGTCTTTTCTATAAACTCAAAAAATGTATCAAGACATTTAAATTCAAGTACTATAACTCATACTTATGAACAAACTATGTAATTATAGTTGCAAAAAAAATCCTATTTTAAAACATTTTCATTTACTGTGATAAAGGCACAATATAATTATTCAAGTCTAAAAATAATCTCTCAAATTTTTATGAGAGATTGAGAATGCTTTTTAAAAATCACAAAATTACTAAAAATGGACATAAAGATCACTTTCTTTTCGTTCCGTATGGTAAAAAATTATATTTTTTATTATGCGATAACACTAATATTAACAGATAGCTGTAGAAATGGAAATTTATTTTGAGCGATTGCAATATTATTCACTATTTTAGAATAAAGAATTCTTAATTTGATTTTGGCAAATGGAAAATTAATATTTCAAATCATATTCATGATTTTATCTGGCATATTTTAATTGTTCAATAAATATTGACTGAATCAATGTATATGCAGGAAATGTCAAACTATAGAATACTACTAGAGGTTATCTTATTTTTGGAGGGGAATATGAATCACTGCAAACAACAACAAAATCAAAATAAGGAATTCTAAGGAACTACTGAGCTTTGTAGTTCACTGCTGTGTTTGTTGTTCCTCCTTCAGCACCTGACATATAGTGAATGCTCCAGAAAGCAATATGAATGCATGAATGAATGTGAGTAATACACCCACGGTCTGTGGAATGCAGTAACATCCATTGGCTACTTTTTAATCTGTCCAACATTTTTGCCTTTTGCATATTGCTCAGCCCCAGTAAGACCTCACCCCTGCCCTCCCTCACATGGTGGTCTCATGATCTCGGTTGATGAATCAGGATTCTCTCTTCTCGAATACTGTTTTGGTTGGCGGTAGGCATTTAACTCAGTCAGGGCCAAGGCAAAGCTATGATGGAGGGTCAATATAGTGCTGAGTGAGAAGGGGCTTGCTCTCCTTATCCTGGCTCACTGGCTGTAAGGACAGGGCAACCCTCAAGTTGCTTGGGATCATTTCTGCCACCAACTAGAGAAAACCACCTAAAGGCAAGTTAATAGACAGAGGAAAGGAGAGAAAAACCTGGCGATATTATTTGAATGCCTAGATTGGGCCTTATTTACAACCAGGGCCACCTCTTAATGTCTTTGCAACTAATTAAGTCCCCTTTGCTTATGGTAGTTTGAGCGAAGTATCTGTTACCTATGATTAAAGGAGTCTTAATTATGGAATTATTGCAAAGAATTCTAAGATCCATCAGGACTTCAAGTATTAAATGATGACTGAGTAATACATAGAGCTATTTTTGAATGAATATGGATGTTTTGGTTAATAAATTACAAATGTATATAAATTCAGGGCAACTTTTAACAATTTATTTCATGTAGTATGTAAACTAAAAATATTTTACACTCAGGAAAGATTTTCATATTTTAAAAGACTGGAAATTACTATACAAGATAAATTTATTTATAATTAGTCTTCAATCTACTAGTACTATAGTTAATCACAGCTAGTTCTCATAAGACCTAAATTTCTCTGCTCCAAGAACATGGACTTACCTTGCCCACAAATCAGTCATTAAACATTTATATCATTATTTACAACATACACTGTACTCTATGAGATCTTAAGGGAAGCCCAATCTCCCTTTTGTCTTCAAGAAGCTTAAAATACAAGGGATAATACACAGCACACATTCATGATAAGCAGACCAACACCACCAAGTCAAAATAACCTTCAAGGGAATGATGCCAATCACAGTTCTTGAGGAATTTGAAACCCATCTCTTTTGCATATATGAGAAGGACAAAATGATAAAAGATACACCCTAAGGAAGAGCACATGAGAGAGAGAAGCTACCAACTCTGTAACTGAGAAATAATTTGGAACCGATTAACTAAAACCTAAGTGAGATAAAAAATTGACTTGCTAAATCTGATGAGCTAGAATGCTCAAACATTTGATTAGAGTTGGCCATGGTGAAGGCAGTAGCAGCCTGTCCCAAATACTGTGACATTCTGACTACTCTAACATGAATGCCTGCTACGTGACTTTGCTATAAGGTGGTATTCTTACCTGTTCATTCATTCATTCACCCTGTCAAGCACCTGCTGTGAACCCTGGGATTGGGGAATTCATTTCTTTGTCCTAAAGGCAAAATAGTTCAGCACTTACTCTGAAAAGCCTGCACCTCCTGAGTGTGTGAGGCTACATGCTGTTTGCTGCCTAGCAGGCTGTTTGCTTGTCTCACCACCCTCTTTCTCCTACATGCGGTTCAAGGTCCATCTCCTGCACTATGCATTTACTGAATCATGTCGTCTACCCTGACCTTCTTTGTCCTGCCCTCTGCCTCTGGAGGCTAAACTTTAGGGACTGCCTCAACTGAGCTCTCTGGTCCCTGAGGTTCCAGTGGGCTCAGCTAGTGTTGGCATCTGTGGAGACGAGAGGGTGGGAGGGACATCCAGTCAGGATATTTCCTTCCTGGGCTCCCTCCCTGTTGGGTCACAATAGGTTGGCTGCATCCTTCTACCAAATACCACACCTACTTTCTCTGAGTCTGGTAGTGCCCCTTCCTTTTGCCCCTTTTAGGCCCAGGTGTGGTCGTGGATCTGCACAGCTGGTAGCTTCAACCTCTGTTGCTGGTTTCCTGCATGCCACTCACACTTTTCTAGGTCATCCCTTCATCTCTCTATCTCTCGTTAGTGTCTCTTGAGTGTACTGTGTCTTTCTTGCTGGGACCCTGACTGATATGAATGAATAAATGAACAGTTGAGAATACTGCTGTATATCAAAGTCATATAATAGGCTTTCATATAGGAGTAGTCACAATGTCACAGTATTTTGAAGGGTCTTTCTACTGGCTTCATCATGGCCAGCTCTAGTCAAAGGTTTGATCATTCAAGCTCATTCAATTTTTTAAAAAGTCAATTCTTGATCTCACTAAGACTCTCTGGTTAATTGGTTCAAGTTTACCAAATTCAAGAGATGTGGGTTTATATAATAAAATAATTCCATATCAACAGTTGATGACAAAACTATTAATTGTCAAATGCACAGTAGTTAGTTTTCACTAATTTTTGTTATGGAAAACTTCAAACATAAAAAACTTTGAAAGAACAGAGAATCATTATACTCACTGCCTAGATTCACTAATTATTAACATTTTTCATATTTGTATTATGTACGTATGGATATATGTACACACAAATGATATTTTTGCTGAATCATTTGACAATACATTGCAGATACCATCAATACTCCACCCTTACACACTTCTGTAAACGTTTCTTAAACCTGGTCTTTTCTGCCTCTCTGCGTCACTCCTGAGAACATGAATAACAGTTCCCTGATAGCATCCCAGCACACAACAGGGCATGTGTTTGTCAGAAGACAGGAGCGGGGACCCTTGACCCACAGAGATGCTCTGTCTTAATCTCAATTTCATCTGACCTGAAGCATTTCTTTTAAGTGTCAATATCTGTCAGCTTCTGCCATATCCACAGCGATCTACAAATGTAACTGTGCACATATCCAAGAGTCTGGGAGGCAAGGGGAGTTCCTTGGGTTTCTCTCCAGATGGGCCTCCTCAGGGTGGAGCCAGGACTGCTGAAGAAGCAGGAGGCCAGGTTCGGCCAGAGGGAGCATTAATTCTCTCTTTCATCATTTCTTTATGTTTTTCCAACTAGACCAGGAGTTTTCTTTCTCCGAGCCAGAATTTATTTCTATATTTTTCTTTAAAAAGGGGGAGAGAAAGATGTAGATGTAAAAGAGGAACGCACTATGGCTCCCATAAAACCATCCTGGCGACTCCACAATGCTTGCTGGGCCGCTGTTCTGAGTCCTCCCTTCCTTGGCACCTAGGCCTCTGCAGGAGTGCTGGCATCTGTGCTTTATTTGTTGGGTCAGTCAAGAAAGTCTTGGGTCCCTCATTCTTAATTAATAGAAAAGCCAGTGAAGCCACTGAAGGAATAAACTTCAGTTGCTTTCATGGACTTGTCCCTACCCTGTGGATCAGGTGACCAGATATTCTAAAAGGGTTTCCTCCCCTTTTGGTTGGGATAACAACACGGAAACAGAATGAAGGTTTGGTAGCTGGCTCCCAGTAAATGTCTCTAGGAACACCACTTCCCCCAATTTCCTTTAGCTTCCCGTTAGTAGTCATCTGGGGGTGCCTTCCCACCCCTGTTCATCCTCCCAGCTCTTCCATATGGTGCAGCCTATTTCCTACATTAAACACTCCCTGTAAAGATGGGGAATGTCTTCTGGTTCCTTGGCTGGACCCTGACTAGTGTATAGCTTGCTCTAGGAATGGTCAGGACAGAGTCAAAATAAATAGGAATTTTCTTCCTAGGTTATTGAGTACCCACTATGTGTAGGGCACTAGGTCTAGGCACAGAGGAAGCCAAGTTGAACTATAGGGAGTTCCTATTTCAAGGAGCTCAAAGTTTTGTGGAGGAGATAGAGCAATGGATAGTTTTAATAGATGATAAATGCAATGGGGACACAGAGTATGCTCAAAGTGCCTTCACGGCTTTGTCTTGTGTGTTGGCCAATTTTGTGGTGCAGTTTTGGGAAATGAGTACGTGCTGAGAGCCATGAGAATGGGCCTGAGGCTGCTGCCAACTAGTGTGCAGCCTCAGGCAAGTCACTAAACCTCCCTGGGCTTCTACTTCCTCAAGAATAAACAGTAACGTCCAAGTTTCCTTTTGGACATTATTGCCATGCGCTTTTCAGTACCTCATTTAACAATTCTGAGAGTCTACAATATGCTAAGTACTTATTTTGAAGTTCTTCCCAATGAGCTTGAGGGAAGCTTGGCTTGTCCTTATCTAACCCTAGAGTTCTGCCTCGCCAACCCACTGCACAGCACAGGATGACATGGACACACACATACCATTGACACACACACACCATCCATAGACACACACAAACCATGGACACACACACACACACACACACACACACACGTGCACACACACCATGGGCACACACACCATGGGCACACACACCTTGGAAACACACACCATGGGCACACACACCATGGGCACACACCCCATGGGCACACACACACACACACCATGGGCACAAACACCCTGGGCACACATACCATGAACACACACACCACAAATATATGTGCCATGGGCACACACACACACACACACACCATGGACACACACCATAAACACACACACACCATGGACACACACCATAGACACACACACACCATGGAAATACACACACATCATGGCCACTCACACATCATGGACACAAGCACACATCATGGGCACACACACCAGGACACACACCATAAACACACGTACCACGGGCATACACACACACCATGGACACACACACACACACACCATAGACAACACCATAGGCATGTACACACATCATGGACACACACACACCATGAACATACACCACAAACACACGTAATATGGGCACACACCCACACACCATGGACACACTTACACCATAGACACACACACCATGGACACACACACACAGACACACCATGGACACACACACCACACCTTGTCTTTGCTACCTACCACCCCTCTGTCATCCTAAACATCCCAGGGACCTGCCAGTGGATGCATGCTTAGCAACCTCTACAACCCAACATAGCAGACATCACCATCTGAAAGTTAGTTGATAGGCTGGAGAGGAATGAAGACGTGAGGACCCTGGCTGTGAACCCTGCACACCCCAGTGGGTGGCATCCAGTCAGGACAAGGAGAGGTCTACCTGGGTGAGTTCTGCAGAGACACCTCCACGACGCTCTTCCCACCACTCAAGGGGTAGCTTCATTTCAGTTGACACAAAGCAGCTTCTTGATGGGAGAGCTAGAGAAAAAAAATCAACCATTTAAATAAAATTTCAAAATGCAATCTCACAGCCAAACGATTCAGACACCTTCCCACTGATGTGCTCGTTCAGTGACGACATCATCTGAAAAACAAATCTCTTAACCAATTAAACGTATTACATTCAAAGATTTAGCTCCTGCCTCTGCCCAGATTAAGAATCTCTTCCAAATGATTTGCTATGGCCATTAGACTTACTGAAGGACCTCACAGATTGTGTCTCTGTGGAAACACAATGATGCCTTTTGCCAATGGCAAACAGACCATACATGCAAGGGCCCTTCCAGCCCACCGCAGCAAATCCCTATAATGGATGCTGGAGGTTCAGTGGTGAACAGAACACACCAACATTCTCTACAGTGACATAAAGAAAGAGGGAAAAGTCTAGGCTGACAGAAAAGGTGGTAATTTGATGCATTTTAAGATGGGTCTTCAAAGAAAGTAAATTTGCTGCATTATTCCCAAGAGAGTTATAATTTAAAATGTAGTACTTTAAAGAGACTTGCAAATATAGAAAAAAATCTGCTCCACCTCTCCTGAGTGGTCACCAAAAACCAGGTTTAAGTTCTAGCAGCAAATTGAATGTTAGAAAGGACGTCAAAGCCCTGTGGGTATCGGCAAGCCTGGCCCCTTTGCTGGCGTCTCCCTTTGAGAATGGTGTGTGCTTGAGATGGCACATCAGAGTCTCTTTTTTTCTGGGTCAGAAGGTAGGTTTTGCCTCCCAGGAATCCTGTGCTGTTCCTTCCTGTAATTCACCTTAGGCTTGTGCCAGATAAAAGGCCCTCCCTCCAGTCTCCCTGTCCCTCTCCCATAGCCCTGGAGTCTGTGTCCTATACCTCCTAGCAGTGATCAGCTGCTGGGCATCCTGTGTCTTTTGTGAGGGCAGGAGGCAGAGAGGTGGTGACTGGGAGCCCGAGGGCAGCTTTCCCAGGGCCTTGGCCTCCACCCACCCCACCAGGCCCATCATAGGTGCTCTGCCAAGGGTGCCCAGGCACCCAGGCAGCCATGCCACCGAACCTAGTCCTCAGATGTGCAGGGATCTTCCCACTCCTGCCCTCTCGATGCCAGTACCAGGATACTGGGGCCAATTCTGTTCCCTTAATACTAGGCATGGAGTCAGGAAGGACTAACTGGATGCAGAACTTCTGCACAATCTGCAGTTAGACATTTGTGATATTCCAGGCGTTAACAGGGCCTGGGTGATCTGCTGCACATTGTCTTGTGTCAGCAGGTACTCCCAACCAGGGGACTGTTACGAGACACCTGCTGCTGTTAATTGCTTGGTTATACTCTTAACCACGGCCTCAATAATAGAAGGAACGAATGCGTCTGTTAAAAGATTGAGTTTGTATGACAGAAACACCTCCAAAAACAGAGGTGTACATGGAATAGAAGTTTACATTTCGCTCTTAAAGGAAGCTGACATTATCAGGCGTAAATCCCAGCTTTTCCTAGAGTGAGGAATTAGATCAGCTTTCAAGCTTGTTGGTCTCAGGAGCCCTTTACACCCTTAAAAGCTATTGAGATCTCCAAAGAACTATTGCCCAAGCTGGAGTGCAGACGTATGATCATGGTTACCACAGCCTCGACCTCCTGGGCTCAGGTAATGCTTTTGCCTCAGCCTTCCAAGTAGCAGGAATCACAGGCACGCACCACCACGCCGGACTGATTTTTAAATTTATTGCAGAGATGAGGTCTCGCCAAGTTGCCCAGGCGGGTCTCGAACCCCTGGACTCAGGCAATCCTCTTGCCTTGGCCTCCCAAAGTGCTGGGATTACGGGCATGAGCCACTGCCCCTGGCTCAAGGAACTTTTCTTTATGTGAGTTATCACCGTGGAAATTAAAACTGGGAAATTTTTTACACATTTAATTCATTTAAAAATGATGATTATAAACCCATTGCATGTTAACAATAATACAGGTATGTAAAAAATAATATTTTCTTCCTTCTTTTTTTTGAGTCAGAGTCTCACTCTGTCACCCAGCCTGGAGTGCAGTGGCATGCTCACGGCCACTGCAACCTTGACCTGCTGGGCTCAGACGATCCTTCTGCCTCAGCCTTCCAAGTAGCTGAAGCCACAGGCATGTACCACCACGCCCGGCTGATTTTCTTATTTATTATAGAGACAAGGTCTTGCTCAGGCTGCTTTCGAACCCATGAGCTCAGGTAATCCTCGCACTTCTGTCTCCCAAAGTGCTGGGATTACAGGTGTGAGCAACCGCACCTTGCTAAAAATAATATTTTCTAAAAAAAAAAGAGAGAGAGAGAGAGAGAAATAGCATTTTACATTTTTATAAATCTGTCTCGCATAATGAAAGATTGAATTTCATGTCTGCCGCTGAAGATGATCTGTTGCAACATAGGTATTGTTGTGGTGAAGTTTATAAAGAAAATTCTAAGCTTCCCATTGACATGTGATTAGACAGGGAGGATCATGTAGATAGGCCAGGAGGAACCTCAGGAACAAGACTGTGGCCTTCTTCACATCCTCAGCCTCCAGGCTGAGAACTACTGACTTAGTCTCATAGTCTAAAACAGCTGCAGGAACTTCAGCCATTGCCTCCCCACGAAAGGGGTCACAACAGAGGCAAAGCCGAAGGAAGGAAGATTGGCATCCTCCCTTTAAGAATTCCTGGAGGCCACACGGCCTTCCCGCCCACGTCCCTTTGACCAGAACTTTCTCCTGGCAACATTCAGCTCCCAGAGAAATGTTCAAGGGGGGCACCGCCAGTACCCAGCTACAACTTTCTGAAAAGGAAGGGAAGGAAGGCTACTGAGAAGCAATTAGTAGTCTCTGCCACAGGAAGCATGAGCTAAAAGAATTCCAATGACCCACACGCTCTGTCTGCTGTTTCCATGGCTGCAGATGGTCCAAACACTGCAGATCCCCCCAGAGTCCTCTGAGAAGAAATTATTGTTTACTTTGCTGAGTGATTCATCTATGGTGTTTAAGTGGATTTTAAAGTGTATTTGAGGGGCAGGGTGTGGGTGGGAGTTTAAGGGGCAGGGCATGAGAAAAGGGAGCAAGATTTGGGCTGACCCGAAGAAGGCCCAGAGAAGGACTGACAAGAACTGTGTTGTGCAGTGGAAATGAAAATCCCGAGAAAGAAAGGCCTCCTGGCAAGCTGCTCCTGCTGTTGTCCAGACGTTCCTTTATTTTGAAAGACTTTGACATTCAGAGAATAGTCATTAAGGACAGGATTTACTGGGGGGAAAAATGAAAATGTCTTCTTTTTAGCAAAAAGTAAAGACCACAGGAGTTTTTCATAGTTAATAAGAAAGTGTTAAGAAACGAATTTAAAATACTTTTACTGAATGTTTGCTTTGTGCCAGTCAGGATTCTAAGCCTTCACAGGTATTGTTGGGTCACCTCATCCTCATAGTACACCTAAGGGGAAGATACTATTAAAATCCCATTTCCTTCCTTCCTTCCTCCCTCCCTTCCCCTTTCCTTGGGAGGGAGGTCTGAGTCTCTGTTGCCCAGGTTGGAGTGCAGTGGCACAATCATGACTCACCACAGCCTCAACCTCCTGGGCTCAAGCAATACTCCTGTCTTAACCTCTTGGCTAGCTGGAACTACAGACACACACAACCACGCCCGACTAATTTTTTTTTGGTAGAGACCAGGCTGATTGCCTAGGCTGGTTTTGAACTTCTGGCGACAAGTGATTCTCCTACCTAGGTGTCTGACAGTGCTGGAATTACAAGTGTGGGCCACTGTGCCTGGCCTTAATCCTTTTTTTTTTCTGATAAGGAAACTGAATCAGAGGGAAGTTAAATACTTGCCTAACATTGCACAATTGGCTAAGGGTGGATTTGGCTCCATGGTATGTGTTCTGAAACCACTAAGCTACACTCACTCATATTCTGAGGAGGAGCTCGGATGTGAGGCTAAACTCGAGGAAGTCCATCAGATGGGATAAAAATGTATCACAACACAACTTAGTAGTACTGAAATTTAGTGTTAGGCTCTATACTGCTTGTAACCGATGCTCCAGTCTGTTTGCATGTGCATTTCCATTTTCCCTGTGTTTAAAAAGAGATACTAGCATGGCTGAGGCATGACTTTTGAATTTGTTGGAGTGCTAGTCCCATAGAAGTATGGGGTGTGCATCAAGGAGAGCCTCACAGACTCCCCACACATTTCTTTAGTGACCCAGACCCACCTAAGTTCTTGGCCATGGCCTGGGATCTGCCTTCTGTCCAACCAAGTGGCAGGTGCCTGAACTGTGAGCACAGGCCTAGCAGGAAGCCTTGGCATCTGGGGTGTGTTTGAACAACCCAAACCTTTCAGCAGAGGGTGCAGATTGGTAGAATTTTGCTTATGAATATGCTTTATTCAGTTCATAAAGTATAATTTTTTTAAATGGACTTTTTGGGTAAAAACTCGAAATCAAGACTTTACGTAAGAATAGGGAGGGGACACACTGCCTCTTTTAGATAGGCCGTGTTCTTCCAGGGTCAGCATGGCCCCCTGTGCCCCAGGGCCTCTTACAACTAACTTCCTGGTGTAATTTTGTTGCCTGTTAGTCTCCCGCAGGTGCCTGAGTTTGTAATGCTGTCTTTACAGGGATTCAACTCCAGATCTTACTAAACCCTATATTCCACTGTAGCAGAATCTGTTCTCAAATGACTCACCTGTAATTTCCAGTTGAGCTGATTATGCAGGCACAACTTATCCATACGGTGAGCTCTGCCATCCGTGGAGACACAGAATCTGATTCCAAGTTACTCTCTGAGAAGTGATGGGCTGAACATGGCGGGGTAGGGCAGAACCCCAAAATGATGGGATACATGTCTGGAGTGTGGTAGTACACAGGCAGAGAGGGTCAATAAAGACGCTGGCATTTCGATTTTGCCTTGATATCACTGTCATCACTGATAATAGTGATAATCAAAGTCATTGATGCGTTCACCAAACTTTTCTGGCTGTGAGACTTCAGGCACATGAGAGGACTATGCTTCCTGTCCCCTGGAGTTTGGGTCAGACCATGTGACTAGTTCTGGCTAGTGGGCTGTGAGTGGCACTGACACGTGTCATTTGGGGCAGTATCACGTGGTTTCCAGAATAAGACTTTCCAGAGCAATCTTTTCTTTGATACAGTGACCGGCAGAGTTGGCAATGGTGGCAGCTTCAGATCCTGGGCCTCTGAGTGGCCCACACTGAGAGAGGCTTCTGCCAACCCACAAGAGATATGTCACATGAATGAGAAACAAAACACTGTTGTTCTAACCCACTGCACATTTAGGGGTTTTTTGGGTTTGTTTGTTTGGGGTTTTTTTGGTGTATTTTTTTGTTGTTCTATTCTGTTTTTTTGCAGCATGACCTATCCAGTCTTGATTAAAACAGTCACTAAATGTTCATGAACAAGTACATGCTGCATTCATATTTTAGAGAATCGGCACTCAGCCACTTGGGCCATCCCCAGTTTGGAAATGGAAGGGCTTCTTCGGGTCCTGTGTCTCCATGACTCCCTGATTTCAGGTCCCTTTCCGAAGCCTCCTGTCACCCGTGTACTCTTCCCAGCTTCCCAGCCTCCATTCTTTGCCACCAAGCTTGTCAGTAACAGAGCTATCCTTCTTGCTCAGAGGAGAGCCATCAAGCATCCACAGACAGAATGACTCTGAAAGAAAACAAGCAGGGTCTTCCCAATGTTATGTTTTGCAGCAAGATTATACTCACAGCTCACAGAGAATAAAAGCCATCCATATCTCCGTGTTGCAGAGGCTTGGCACAGTCCTTCCTACCAGAACTTGTGAATGTCTGGTGGTAACAGAGCTCAGGAAAGGCCCGGGTCTCACAGCTCTTCAGAAAGACCTGGGCCCGACCAATCCAGTCTGCGGTGTAATCGGTTTCTCCCAGGCATCTTTCTTTGTGTGGGTATTCTAGAATTGCATCCGTAATTGAATTTATCTTCTAAACCAGGGATGGATTTTCTTGTTGCTGCTATCAATACCTTAAAAATAAATCTCTTTTAAGTTTATTGCTTCAAAATGCAAGAGGTGTCCTCCAGGGCACACCCACCTGGAAGCACATGATCTCATTTCTAAGCAGAAAGTAATAGTCTGGATGGTAAAAGCTTTACTTGGTCTTTATTTTAGACCTTTTCGTTCTGAAAAAATGTGAGTGTAGGATGGACATTCATGGTTTTAATATATTGCTTGTGTCTGATTAACTCTTCCTTCATGCTGAGCTTTCTAAGATGATGTTTTAAAATATTTCAGTAAACTCTCATGTGTTAAGTAGATGGGACTGTCCAGTTGCAGGTTTCATAAACCATTTACTCAGGCAGTGGAGAATTTGTCAAGGACCAACTCAAGGACTGATCTCCTTAATGGTTTGTTGACCTTTTTTCTCTCTCCCTAACCCAATGCTCGCATGGTACTCAACATGTTTTTGTAATTACTAGTCAAAGTGTCATGCTGATGTGCCCTGAGAAATACAAGAAGTTCCCATGCTTTGTGGACTAATAGTCCAGTGGATTAGATCAAATAAATATACAATTAGCTGTAGTTTGTGGCAGTGAAGGAAGCATTATTTGCTGAGAAGTGTGATGAAAAAGAAAGGGATGTTTGATGCAAGAATTGGAGGCCTTGAGTTTTGCTGAGTCTCCACTAATTCGTGGTGTAAATGTAGGAGAGTTATTCAACAGTTCCTGTGCAACTGTTAAATGAAGGAGTTGAAAAGACACAAACATTTTGAAATTACAGCACTTCAATGCATTCTTAGACGTTTAAAACAATGCAGATAGAGCAAACATTCCAACTGCTTTTGCTGCATTCCATACATTTTGGTATGCTTATTTTCATTTTCATTTATCTTAAAGGATTTTCTTATTTCCCTTGTGATTTTTTTTTCTTTCTTTGACCCAATGATTATGGGGAGTCTGTTGTTTAATTTCCACATATTTGTGAATTTCCCAACGTTTCTTCTGTTTTTTATTTCTCATTTCATTCATTCCATTGTGATTAAGGAACATACTTTGTATTGTTTAAATCCTTTAAAATTTATTGAGACTTGTTTTATGGCCTCACATATGGTCTATCCATGCACACTTGAGAAAAACATTTATTCTGCTTTAGTTGAGTAGAGTTTTCTATAAATGTCTGTTAGGTCTAGTTGGTTCAAGTGTTCTGTTTCTGTGTTGACATTCTGTCTAGTTGCTCTATCCATTATTGGAAGTGGTATACTGAGGTCTCTACTATTATTGAATTGTCTATTCTCCCTTCAATTCTTCAGTTTTTGCTTTGTATATTTTAGGGCTCTGTTGGATGTATATATGCTTTCATTATTATATATTATTGATGACGTGATCCTTTTATCATTATAAAATATCCTTCTTTGTCTCTGGTAACATTTTGTCTTCAAGTCGAGTTTGTCTGATATTAATATAACCACTCCAGCTCTCTTTTGACTACTGTCTATATATCTTTTTCTATTCATTTACTTTCAACCTTTTGTGTCTTTGAATAAGTATGCCTCTAGTAGACAGTATGTAGTTGAATCATATTTTTAAAAATTCATTCTGCCAATCATTACCTCTTAATTGAAGTGCTTATTTTATTTACTTTACTATGATTAGTAAGATACGGTTTACACTTGGCATTTTATAATTGTTTTCTTTGTATCTCATGTCTTTCTGTTTCTCTATTATTCCACTTCTGCCTTCTTTTGTGTTAAATAAATATTTTAATATCCATGTCATTTCCTTTACTATATGTTTCTGGGTTATATTCTTAGGGGTTGCTATAAAATTACAAATAATATTTTGATTTAAAATTGTCTAGTTTGGACTAATACAACTAATTTTATAAAAACTTTGTATCTATACAAATTTCTTTGTATCATTGTTGTCATAAAAATTACATATTTTGTATACTGTGCTCCCATCAACATGGATTTATAACTTTTGCCCTATGCAGTTGTTCTTTAAATCGCATAGGAGGAAAAAAAGTGTTGTAAACCAAAAAATACATTAATACTGTCTTAGTTTTAGTTTATCTAGGAATGTCTTAAATTCTTCATTTTTAAAAGATAGTTTTGCTTGATAAAGAATTCTTACTTGACATTTTTTTCCTCTCAGCATTTTGAATACATTATCTCACTGTTTTCTGGCTTTCCCGGTTTCTGATGAAAAACTGACTGTTAATCTTATTGAAGATACCTTGTATGTGATGAGTCATTACTCTTTTGCTACTTTCAAAAATCTTTCTTTTCTTTATCTTTAGAGTATTTGACTATGATGTATGCAGGTGTGAATCTCTTTGAGTTTATTCTGCATTGGTAGTTCAGTGGCTTCTTGGATGTATAATTAATGTTTTTCAAGTTTGGGAAGTTTTCAGCCATTATTTCTGCCTATTTATTTACCTCTTTTTCTTCTAGGACTACTATTATGCATATGTTTGTATGTTTGATGGTGTTCCACAGATCTCTTTCTTCATTCTTTTATCCTTCTGTGTCTCAGACTGGATCATGTATGTTGATTTATCTTCAAATTTGCTGATTCTTCTGCCTACTCAAAACTACTGTAGAACCTGTCTAGTGAAATTTTATTATACTTTTAAACTTCATAATTTCAATTTGGTTCTTTTAAAAAGTAATTCATATTCCTTTATTTATAGTCTCTATTTGGTAAGACATCATTCTACTTTGTTGTTCTTCTTCTTCTTTAGACATAGCTTTCTTTGGTTTTTTAAACATATTTAAGTTAGATGATTTAAAATCTTTGTCTAGTAAGTTCAACATCTGGGCTTCCTCAGAAGCAGTTTCTCCTGATTACCTTTTTTCCTGTGTATGGGCCATATGTTCTTGTTTCTTTGTATTTTTAATAATTTTATTTGAAAACTGGATATTTTAAACAAAGTAATATGGTAACTCTGGAAATCAGATTCTTGTTCCTCCCCAGAATTTATTGTTATTGTTGTTTGTTGTAGTAGTTGTGTGTTTGCCTAGTGACTTTTCTGAACTAATCTGTAAGTCTGTATTCTTTGTCATGTCAAAGCTATTGAAGTCTCTGCCTGGTTAACTGCATGGTCAGCTAATGACTCAACAGATATTTCCTTAACCAAAGATGAGAGCTAGGGTCTTCTCAATTTTTTTTCTAGCCATGTGTACAGTCCTGGACAGGCTCATAACCCTGTGCATAGCTTATATATGAAATCACCAATATTGCACAATTTGTATATCACAGCTTGTACATGCATATACATTTCATTCTTGCCAGAACAGTGGAAACACTGTACAAAGCTAACTCAACTGTTTTTACTTCACTTTTTGACATGAGAATTTTTTTTTTTTTTTTTTTTTTTTTTTTACCAATACCCTCTACCTTTGGCATACTGATAAGGAACAATTGATAAGAAGAAGAATCTGGATTTCCTCATTATTCCTTTTCCACTCTATAATCATGGTTGAAAATCTTAAGAGTTTATGTAATGCAGGAAAAAAATCACATGAGTAAGAAAGGAAATGATAAGGCTCCTAGGTCATTTATGTTTCTTACACACTATTGCCTTATTTCAATGTCTAAAGTAAGTTCTGGTTTGAATGGAAAGTACAGCCTCTCAGAGCTGTCAGTACTCTCACTTACTCAATTATAGATGCAAGATACTTAATCTTGTTTTCAGTCTTACTAAACTTCCATGCAGTGTGAGTCTACCAATTCTTTGCTCATTGGGTGTCCTGAATGCTAGATGAAAATAAGGCAGGTAGCAAGAATATTGCACATGTCTCCTCCACTCATGCACATGCTCCATGGTCCCACTGCACTTTACTTATACTACACAACTTCAAAGATAAAATGGCTAAGAATTTCAAGATGACTGTAGGAGAGTATTATGCCAAGCATGGTGTCCTGTGTGACTTCATAGACCTTACATCCATGAAGCTGGCCCTGTGGGGCAGGTGCTGCTAAATTCCCTTTCTTCATGACAGAAAAGAAATGTTTACCAGCTAAGAACCTATGTGCCTAACCCTTTTATTCCACATTTTGCTGTTCATCGACAAATAAACATTGCATGTATTTATTACGGAAACTGTGTTGTTTTGAAATATGTATACATTATGGCATGGTTAAATCCAGTTAATTAGCATATACTATTGCTTCACATACTTTTTGCCTGTGTGGTGAGAACACTTAATCTACTCTCTTGGTAATTTTCAAGAGTATAATATGTTCTTATTAGCTCTAGTTAGCATGCTGTACAATAGATGCCTCAAACTTATCTCTCCAATTCCTGTCTGACTAAAATTGTGTATCCTTTGACCAACATCTCCCCAACCCTCCCTCTTGTTCCCCTCCCACCCTTTCTTGAAGCGACAGTGACAGTATGATACCCATGACACAGTTCTGACTGACAGAAGAGAAATGGAAGTCTCAGTTCTGCTGGGAGTTCTGGAAACATCTTGCTTTCAAGACCTATGTCTTCTTCCTTGTTTTTCTTTTTGTTTCTACCTGAAATGGGGATGTACTACAGAAAGAGAAACAGCAATGTGCCGGAAGGCTGTGAGCATGAAGACAAGAACCTGGGATCAGGAACTGGATTAGAAAAATGAAGAGAAGGCAGATCTCTTGAGCCTTACAACAGTGCTGAACTGCAGTTCTCTGTCGTGTTATGTGAGGAAAATAAATCCCTGTTTGATTAGGTTAAAATGTTTCAGGTTTCTGTGGCTTGCTAAAGAATACAATCATAACTTATACCCATTAATTTTGAATACCACATTTATCATGCATTAAATTTCCATAGATACATGATTTTATTTCTGTATCTTCAACTGTCTCACTGGTTTTTAGACTACATTTCTGTGCTGAAATCACATAATTTTATTGCTTATAGATTGATAGTATGTTTTGCAATCTGTGAAAGCAATGCCTCTTCTCTTTGTTCTTTTTTTTTGCAGTATTCATTATTTTTGTCTATATTCACATCTGTATGAATTTTAGAACATGTTTAGTAAGTTCAATGAAAATTAGTAGAATTTTCATTAAGATTATGTTGATTTTAAGGATTAATTTGGGAAGAATCGAAATCTTTAAAATTTTCATGACTTCCATCTAAGAAAATAGCAAAATTCTCCATTTATTCAGATCTTTTGTCTATCCTTTAGTAGATTTTCAGTTTTACCAAAAATTTCAGTTTTTGCATAGGTTTTGCACTTTCCAGTTAAATGTATTTCTAGGTATTGTATCTTTGGTTACAATTATGAATGGGTTTTTTTCTTCTCATTGTGTTGTCAGATTGGCTTTTGCAAATTTATAGTAAAGTTAGTTTTTAAATTTACTTTGATTTTGTATTCAGCTTGCTGGCTAGATCTCCATTTCCCTTAGATGCTTCTACGGATTCCATTTCAGTTCTGCAAGTGCCAGAACTCAGGTGTCATAGAACTTCATAACTGGAAGAAGTTATATCTGGTCCAGGTCAAAGGAAAAGCTTCATGGAAGGGGTGAGAGTTCATTGTCACCTTGCCATGAGGCTGTCTAATTCTGGTAGCAACCTCTCCAAGTCTGTTTGTTTTTAATGACAGGTTTTTTGGGGTCCCCTCTGGCTTCTCTGCATTTCTTCATTGTTTCATTCTTACCTCCACAATTGTTCCCAAAGGTGATATGATACATGATAGTCTGAGTAAGATTGCTGCGAAAAAAATCTCAAAACAGTTCCTGCAGGGCTCACAGTTTTTTTTCGGTGGTGATCAATATCTCGTTTTGTCCCCAAACCAAGGCACTAAGACCTAAATTCAGATTCTTTTTCTTGGGAATATATTGAAAGGCCAAAGCCAAGTTTTTTATTGAACATTTTAGAGTTTGGTTTGTAAATTAAAATTGAACCTAAAATGGTTCTGAACAAATGGCTGTTAGCCAAGAAGTCATATTATATTCTTTCACTTCACAACCCCCACTCATATTCCCAAGTCCTGAAGAAATGTGTCTCCTATTGACAGTGTTTAAAAAAAAATTAGCACTCAACCCTTAATCATGGATCATGGGAATAAACATGGTTTAATGGACCAGGGCTCAAACTTGGATTTACCACAGCAGCCAGGAAGATGTCATGCGTGTATTTCCACATCTGGAACATGTTAGGTCCTTCCTAAACAAGCAAGGGAGGAATGAAGTAAGGAGAGATGAGAACTGCATTTTCCAAATAGATAAGTCCCTGGAATTGTTCCTGAAAATCTTTGAAGGTATCTCTGAGGGGTATTGATTTTAAAATCAAGAGGCTTGGGCTAAAACCACTTTCTATCAATGCCACTTCCATAATTCATTCTCAGCCTCCGTAAGTCCAGGTTTCTGCTTACAAGAATGTTTGGAGGACAAAATGAGATAAGGTTGCAAAAGAACCATGCAAACTGTAAAGTGCGTTGCAGATGTGAGTTGTTAGTAATTTTGGCAAGTTGAACACTTCTCCCTCCTTGCCTGTTATGTTTGGGAATGTGTGATTCAAAGGGGAAAAGAACCCTGAAATGACCTCAATACCTGGGAACATCATAATTAAGCACACTGAAAACCTTTACAAAATGTATGACTAAAGGAAAACTCATGACTTCATGATAAAATATGGATGAAAATGATCAAAAACAAGTCATAAAATATAAATGCAAAGTAGCTAGCATTGTTTTGATGTTTGAAGTAGTGGCTTAGAAATCTAAAGAAAAGCAAGAATGACAGGTGATTGGATCAAATGCTCAGAGTCACTTGGTTTTTGTCAAGTCACCTATCTGCCAGATCCCCCTAGGGCTGGAGATCATGTGCTCCTCCAGTTGGCTTGGCTCTGTTTCTTGCTTGGGTGTGGGAGCTGCTTTCAGATGATTGACAGAAGCACCATCGACATCATCATCATTGCATTAATTTCCTATTGCTGCGATAACAGATTAGAAAAGACAGCGATTTAAAACAATATTGATTTATTATGTTATAGTTCTAGAGGACAAAAGTCCAAACTGGATCAGCAGGAATGTGGTCTTTCCAGAGGCTCTAGGGGAGAGCCTACTTCTTGCTTTTATAGCCTCTAGAGATGGGGTGTTCAACCTTTTGGCTTCCTTGGGCCACATCGAGTAAAGCAGAATTGTCTTGGGCTGCACATAAATTATATAATATAGTTAGTGTATGTACATAAGACTTATTTTATTTTTTAATATAAAATTTAGAAAAATGAGAACAATAAGAAAATGACTGACAGTGGTGGGAAACCATGGGGAGGAAGGGAAGGGAGATGGGATTAATGGTAGTAAATATCTGTCTGGGGATAGGGAGACACCTCTTATCAACAAGGGTGCCTGAACGAAGCATATTTGTATACCTAACCCTTAACTGTATCCCACAATATCATAATAAAAAATATTAATTAAAAAAAAGAAAAGAAAATGCAAATTAAAAAAAAGAAAGAAAGAAAAATGAGAACAATATAAAGCTAGTGGAAAATTTGACCCTGTTTTTGTAAAACTAATCTCTCAGTGTCTGGTTTGATGGAAGTGGTCACAATTCTTAGTGACTTCATGAGGTGCTTGTCAGAAATATTTGTTTGGATTTTGCTCTTTGTGTGCTTCATAATTGAAAACAGCTACTCACAAATGTATTGATTGCTAAAAAGTGATGTCATGAATAAGATGTGATTGTGAACTTGAAACACAGAACTATCCATGGGGCCTTGAAGAAAATAAATGCTAAAAAACACAGTTTGTTAAATGATTTTGTGGGGCTGCATTACTAGCTGTCCTGGGCTGCATGTAGCCCATAGACCACAGGTTAGACATACCTGCTCTAGAGGCTGCCTATATTCCTTGGCTCATGGCCTCTTCCTTCTATTACTCCAAGGTCTGCTTCCATGGTTGTGTCTCCTCCTCTGATCCTCCTTCTTCCCCCTCATAAGGACCCATTTGATTACATCAGGTCTTCTGAACAATTCAGAGTAATCGCCCCCATCTCAAGATCCTCAATCACATCTGCAAAGTTCCTGTTGCCAAGTAAGATAACATATCCATAGATTCCTGTGAATATGGACATCTCTGGGGTAGGGTGTTCTTCAGTCCATCACAGTCAACAGTTAACACTTACTGAGAACATTTTTTTTTTTTTGAGTTGGAGTCTCACTACATCGACCAGGCTGGAGTGCAGTGGCATACTTACAGCCACTCCAGCGTTGACCTGCTGGGCTCAGGCGATCCTTCCACCTCAGCCTTCCAAGTAGCTGGAACTATAGGCACACACTACCATGCCCAGCTAATTTTTTTGTTTATTGTAGAGATGAGGTCTTGCCAAGTTGCCTAGGCTGGTCTCGAACCCGTAGGCTCAGACAATTTCCTCACCTCAGCCTCCCAAAATGTTAGGATTATAGGCTTAAGCCACCATGCCCAGCCACTGAACACATTTTATGTGCCAAGTATCATTCTAAGCACCTCACACATTAAATCACAAAAGCCTTATGAGGAAGATCTTATCATTCTCTCCCCTTTAAGTTTACAACATTACACCAAGTTTACACCAAGCTAAGTAACTTGTCCAAGGTCACAAAGCTAGGACATTAACCCAAGTTGGCTAACTCCAGACTCCAAAGTCCTCTCTCTTATTCCCTTAAGAAATGAATAGATGGACCCACTAGACTTAGAATGTAAAAATCCCTAAAGAGGTGATGATTTTTACAGCCACAGCAATAACAATGGTAATTTTTTTTAGTAGTTTACAATATCTAAAGCATATTCCCAGCAATTTTCCATGAAAACTTCCCATAATTCTGTAGCTCAAAATAATTTTTCCTTCCTCTAAATCTTTTTCTATTTTGATTTGTTTAAATACTAACGATTCATATTATGCCTTTCACTCGCATTTATATTTCTATTTGTTTATTCTGTCTGTTCAACTGTGAGCCCTTTAAGTAGAGGTAGAAAGAAGCCCTTCTCCCCAGTAAAAATAGCACAGCGAGTTGCATACTAGAAGTATTTAATAAATATGTGTTCAGTTGAATAGTATATGTGAAGCAGAGTATTGTTTAGGGAGTACTAGAAAGCCTAAAAGATAAGTGTGGTGGACCATTCCAGTGATTTCTGGCATTCATGCCCATGTGTAGTCTCCTCTCAATTTGACTGCTGTAACCAACTGAATACAATGAAAGTGATGTTGTTTCTGTCTTGGGTAAAGCACTTCCGTGGCCTGTAATTTTCTATTTTCTCCAGCCTCAACTTTGGAATCCTGTTTTTGGAACCCAGTCACCATGTGGGGTTTTAGTCCAAATATCCATGTGAAGAGGACCAAAGTTTTCCACCAGAGCACCGAGATCCAGGAGATCCCCAGATAACTGCAACCATCTGACACCACAGGGACCCAAAGAACTGCTCAGACAACCTGCAGAACTGTGATGTAGAATGAATTGTTGTTTTGAGCTTCTTGGTTTGGGGGTGGTTTTTTATGTAGCAAGAGACAACCAGAATTCCAGGGCAGCCATATTGCTGCAGGACAGGGAGGTCATGCTCTCTCTTCCTCCTGTTGACACTATCAGGAGATCATAGATTCTGGATTGGGAAGGCAGAGATTCTGCCACCTGCCTGCCATTGAGTGGCTCCTAAAGCTTGGAACAGGGTATCTTTGGAGATAGAGACTGAGGAGGAAAGCCTGAACGTGGCTTCAGAGTTTGGGCACAGAAATAGTTGTAAGAAAGCTCACTGGGAACTTGTATGACTTAAATCCTTCAGAACCGGAATCTGGGTGTCCCCTCCTTTTATCTTTTGAGGAATTACTAAGCGACATGTGCTTTCCATTTTTCACAGGGGTTTTACCCCCTCCCGACAGGTAGTTTTGTTTCTCGTTGTTGGGAAAGCCAGTCTTGTCTGACCCCTGGTTGGGAACACCCCTTTACTGACATAAGAAGCCCACCTACCTGTGCTGGGCTGACCACCTTGTGAGGGAGTTTCTTCCCCGGTTTGGACTCATGGGCTCACCCTGTTCTCCTTTGTTCTGCTTAAATTAAGCTCTTGCCTCAGTGGCCCTCAGACTCTTGGATTGCAGCACCCACAGGGAGGGGTGGGGTTATTCTGTCAGAGCACCAGGAGAGGTGCCTGCCTCCACACGGCCTTCCTGGGCTGCGAAGGAGACCCACTGGCCCTGGGGACCACTGCACAGAGCTAGATCTTGCTGTCACACTCTCTCTTCGCTTGCTATAAGTTAACTCTGTGCCTGCTGTGCATCTTGTCTGTAGTCAGTCACCTCCAGGTATACCCTGGGCTGTTCCCAAGTGGCACTTGTCTTCCTTTGTCCTGGGCCACCCTCATGCCACATCCTACCCCATGGCACAGCCTGATGCCCAAGGAACAGTGAAACACATGTTATGAAGTCTTTTAGCTTCTCCCTTGACTTCCTGCCTTTGATTCTGTACTGTTTTCAGGGTCTAGTTCACTACTGTGAGGAAAAGCAAGAAATATAGACTAAAACAGGAACTCTCTCTGAAGCCAGTGACCCCTATTGTCTAGAGACGTACCTTCAAGGTTGCAGTGTCCAAGCTTGGAGGCACTTGCAGGAGAGGCTGTGTTATTGGTTTACAGCAGGTTCCTGTGTACATGACACAGAGAGACCCCAGGCCCACATGGTGGGGAGAGACATGGCTGGGAACATGTCCTGAATGGAAAAGGCAGCCTCCCTGTCCACACTCCTCCTTGCTCACCCTCCTTCTACAGCCCTTTAAGACCTTCTACAAGATGACAAAGGCATGGCCCTGTGGACATTTGGTCCAGCATGAGCACCTCAAGTTTGTGTGTTGTTGGGGATGGGGTGAAAAGAGCGGGAGATGGGATGGGGATGGAGACTTATCTGAGGGACAAGCAGGAGGGGCAGGAGTGGTGACAAAGGGGTGTGCAGATGGGGGTCTCCCTCCGCCCACTCCCTTTATCTACCATCTTCCAGAATAAAATCTGTTCTGGAGGACTGAATTTTTAAAAATGTGGTACGTATACACAATGGAATATTATGTATGCAAAATTATGAACTTCGCAGCAACTTGGATGAACTTAGAGTCTATAATACTGAGTGATCTATCGCAGAAACAAAGAACTGAATACCACATAGTCTTATTCATAAGCAGAACTTGAACAGTTATCATAATACTATAGAAAGAGATTGGCAGTAGTGGGAAACTGCCAGGGCGATCATGGGAAACTGCCAGCGGAGGGAGGGGTACACCTCATCAACAGGGATACCTGCATCATGAACATTTGTACGCCTAACCCTGAATGGTACCCCACATTATTAAAATTAAAAAGAAAATCCGTTCTGTGTGGCACTGGGGGTCACAGGAGGAGCAGGACGGGAGTCAGTGTAATAAATCATTTACCCAACAGTGGAGGCTACTATAGGAAGAGAAAAGGGAGGCTGGGAAGAGAAATCGTTGAAATCACTGTATCTGGGAGAGAACAATCCCTTATTCTCTAGCCTTGCTCAGAGACTGAACATCATATTTTAGGAGAACAAGGTGCAGTTCCACATGTAAAGCATGTATAGACCTCTTGAAAGAAAGGGTGGTTGGACTATTTGTTTAGTTAACTTTAGTTATTAGTTCTTATTGTCTGTCAAGTTCTGTTCCAAGTACTTTACAAATATTAATTTATTAGACCTTCATAACAATTCTAAGAGATAGATTCTCAGAGGACAGTACTCTTAATCTCCATTTTGCGGATGAGTAAATTGAGGTCCGCAAGCGTTAAGGATCTTGTAGAAGAGAGAGTTGCCAGGCTTAGCAAATACAAATAAAGAATGCCCAGTTAAATTTGAATTTCAGAATAGCTACTGATAATCTTTTAGTAAAAATATGCGTGTTTATTATCATCATCTGCTCACAAACTCTTGCTAGCAAACCAAATACTGCATGTGATATGTGGGACATGTTTACACTAAAAACTTATGTACTGTTGATTTGAGATTCAGATATAGCTGGACATTCTGTGTTTTATCTGGCAACTGAGCTCCAAGAAGAGATTTCCACTAAGTAGTGGGTTGAGACTTGAACCCTGAAAGTGTGGCTTTTGAGTTCAGGCTCCTATGTCTTTTGCAGTGTGGCCTCTTCATTGAAGACTGAAATGTTCATCACATGGCTAAACCCAACAACAACCGAGTTGTGTTTCCTCTGCCGGGAGTCATTTGAGGAAGAACACATGGTGCTCTTTCCTTGTCTCTTGGACGGGTGGCCAGGGATTTGTGTCCAGTGTTCTCAGCTTCCTTGAATCCAGGAGAGTATTGAGAAGCCTTTGTTTTTTTAAGGTTGGGGCCCTTAAAGGCATAAAGGGGGGTCATCAAAAGGTGTTTCTTGGGTTTCATCCAGAGACTAGGAGGCTGAACTGTTCTAGGTCCTGGTTGGGCCTTGGGCCTGCATCGGGGTAGAAGGAACTCAATTATTGGCTTATGGTTGACTGTACTTGTGCCTAGAGGAACTGGGCACTGCAGTCACACTCGAAGAGCTCAGCTGGGAGACCCACAGGCAAAGATGGACTTGGAGTGAGTGGGTAGAGCCACATGCCTCCTAGAGACCATGGAGTCTGCGGGTAAGGAGCCCGGAGAGAGCTGCTGGGACCTCACGCTGATTTTTCTGAGCTGCTTAAACAATAACTTCAAACAAAGAAAAAAAGTAGGTTTTCCTCGCACACAGCATGGCTAGCCTGCCCAGTTTTGTTAAAATGAAGGTACGAAGTAAGCAGTAACTGTGTGTCCAGTCCTCATACATCATATTTTCTCCTTTGATCCTTCCCATGGCCCTATCACCACAGAGACCAGCTCACAAGGTATAGAGGGTTTGCACCTGTCAGCATAGACCATTTTCACCTAAATCTTAACCACCCAGTGGTAACACCTCTCTCAATTCAAAACCCAATTTCAACCTTGAGCCAAATGTAGTAAGTAGAACCTCAATGCTGGGGGTGCAGTTCAAGCACCAGCAGTAGGAACATTCTTGTTAGACTCTGCGGAGAAAACTCATCCTCATACAACAAGTACTGTTGGATTAAAGAGACTATGCTTTGAACAGTTGGTTATTTTTTCCAGAATTAAATGTCCTCTTTTATAAAACCTTGGATTTAAACATTTAAATGGAGATACCCAGTTTGTAGAGCGTGCCCTGAGAACAGGCTTCTCTCCACAACACAAACTCTGGTGTGATGTGGCCCTGGTGTTAGTTGTCCCCCACGTCTAGATTGCTTTGCTACAGCCATGGTTGAGTCACCTTTTCTTGAGAGTCAGAGCTCCTGTGGACACCAGAAAGGGCCCTGTGGGGACCAGAAATACAGCACGCTTAAAGGACTCAAAGATGTTTACAACATGAATCAGCAATCTATAGCAAACCCCCTTCCCCCCAAAGTCACATCTTTCATATCAGCAATACTAATTATGCTGTTTAGTTTTGTTTTTCCAAGGCAAATGACAAGAAAAATGTATAACCGAGGGACTGGTTGACAGAAGTGAAGAAATATAAGACACCTAAAACAGAGAATGAAAAATAATGAGAAAAATGATTAAAAGAACTGGCTCTTCTGGTAATGAGCCTGAACTAAATGAAGAAGTTGCCTGTATTTATGGAAACTGCAGGGGAGACAAGGAAGACGTTTTCTGGATTTTGTTTCAAATTTGGTGGATCATGTGAAAGCAAGATGAACAAGCTGTCCTGGAGCCACCCCTGCAGGGCCCTACAGGAGCAGCTGGCCTTGGAGACCAGCTGCTGCCTTTGCCTGTCCTGAGATTAGCCTGGACCTACCTGGAATTTCACACCCATGAATATCAGTTCCACCTTTCCACATACATGCATTCACTGTCTTCCCCAACCTCACCCAAAGGCCTACTTGACAAAAATCTTAATCTGCACATGTGCGTGGAACCTCAGTGAAGAGCCCCACCAGTGATGACTGGTATAGAATGGGCAGAGCCACGTACCTCCCAGTGACCCCAAAGCCTGGAGGTGAAGAATCCAGAGAGGACTGCTGTGACCCCACCCTGATTTTTCTGAATTGCTTACAACATAGAATTCATGACTGCTTGACCAACCTTCTACCCTGAATTAGTTTTTGTGGTCGTATAAAAATTACCCCAAACTGGGTGGCTTAAAAGCAGCATAAATTTATTCTCTGGAGGCCAGAAGTTTGATGCGAAGGCGTTGGCAGCTTCTGAATGTTCTAAATGAGATTTTTTTTGCCTTTTCCAGTTCTAGTGGCTATAGGCATTCCTTGGATTGTGGCTGAAGAACTTCAATCTCTGCCTCAGTCTTCATGTGGCCTTCTCCTCCTTTCCTTCTGTCTTTCTTTTATTTATTTATTTATTTATTTTTTTTGAGTTGGAGTCTCACTCTGCCGCCCAGACTGGAGTGCAGTGGCCGCTTCCGGCCACCGCAGCCTCAACCTGCTGGGCTCCGGCGATCCTTCCTCCTCAGCCTTCCGAGTAGCAGGAATTACAGGCATGCGCTACCACGCCCAGCTGATTTTTTTATTTATTGTAGAGATGAGGTCTCGCTGCCCAGGCGGGTCTCGAACCCATGGGCTCAGGCAATCCATTCACCTCAGCCTCCCAAAGGCGTGGGATTACAGGCTGAGCCACCGAGCCCAGCGTGTCTTTCTTTTATAAGGATGCTTGTCATAGGACTTAGGGCCCACCCAGAGAACCCAAGATTATCTTATCTTGAGGTCCTTAATCATATCTGCAAAGACTCCTTTTCAAAATAAGCTTACATTCACAGGCTTTGGGTGGACATACCCTTGGGGAAAGCCATCATTGCATCCTCTGTAACTGCTCTCCTATATACAAAGAACTTTTCTTTCTCCCTAGGTAGAAAGTAATTAAAATACTCCAATATTCTTATAAGTCAAATCTGTTCAGGATCGTCATTATCTTATAAACGCCTTAGAATTCCCTTGAAGCTCGAAGTCTGTTTGGACTTTGAGACTTACATGTTCAGCTCTCATTCTAGTAGGTCTATCTTCCACAGGGTTTGAAGGAGAATTGATAGAAAGGGTTCTGTTCATCAGTGATGAGTGATGAGGAAGGAGAGCTTTTGCTTGAACCTGCAAATTTGGAGGCTAATTAGGGGTGGAGACAATCTAAAGAAGAGTCTTGGCAGACAGAATGTGTTACAGTGTAGTTTAAGACAAGACTTTTGTTTTTCTCACTGAGGGAGAATGAGCATTTTCTAACAGCTTAAGGCCTAAGTTTCCCTACTTAAAATAGTCTAAGAGCAGTTAGTTCTGAAACAATTAGCTTCTGAAGTTTGAGTCTCAGATTCAATCTTAGAATTTGGTTTGGTAAAATATGATATCTACAAATTTGCAAGCAAAACACTCCCCAGTGGTACACCTGAGCTCTGCCTGGGGGCCCAAGAACCAGCTCACCTGGGCTGCTGACACCATTGTTGGTGCCCACATGTGATGCAAGGAGGCCTGAGGACTTACCCACTTATTGCTCAGCATCACCATACTCAGGAAAGTCCTGCAACAATCTCCACTAAAACCACACCCCAAGCCACAGAGGAGCTCACAGACACTGCTGACATTGATTATAGCTAAAGAAATCATGTGGAGGCTGCACTACTGCACCCATTCAGAATCAAATCCAAAGTACCCTACTGAATTGACAATATATATATAGATCTACAGGAACAGGTCATTCTCCACAAAAACTGCTGAATAAAGTAGGAAGAAGTGATTGTTACACCAGATGCACAAATATCAATATAGAGATAGAAAAAAACATCCACGAAAAAGCAGAGAAACATGACATCTTTAAATGAACACATTAATTCTCCAGTAACAGACCCCAAAGAAAAGAAAATCTATAAAATGCCTGGAAAATAATTCAAAACAATGATATTAAGGAATCTCAGTGAAATATAGAAGAATACAGATAGACAATACAAATAAATCAGAAGAACAATTCATTATCTGAATGAGAAACAAACTCATCATTAAGAGACAGATATTAAAAAGAACCAAACAGAAATCCTGAAAAGCCCAGGACTGAACGTCTCTACTGCTGAATTCTACCAAACTTTTAAAGAACTAATACCAATTTTTCTCAAACTAATCTAAAAACATTAAAGAGAAGGAAATTCTCCCAAACTTAGTCCGCAAGACCAGCAATACTCTGATACCCAAACTAGAAAAGAGTACAACAACAAAAAAAGAAAACACAGTCAATATCCTTGATGAACATAGATGTAAAAATCCTCAACAAAATACTACAAACTGTATCCGACAGCATATCAAAAAAATAATACATTATGCTCAAGTGGGACTTATTGTGGGGAATGATTTAACATATGCAGACCAATAGATGTGATGCATCACATCAGCAGAATGAAGGACAAAAACCATAGGATCATTTCAATACATGCAGAAAAGGCATTTGATAACATTCAATATCCCTTCACAATAAAAACTCTCAACAAATTAGGTATAAAAGAACATATCTCAACACAAAAAAGGTCATATATGACAAACCCACAGCTAATATTATATGGAGTGGGGAAACACTGAAAGTATTTTCTCTAAGAAGTGGAACAAGACAAGAATGCCCACACTCACCACTCTTTTTTTTTTTTTTTTTGAGTTGGAGTCTCACTCTGTCGCTCAGACTGGAGTGCAGTGGCCGCTCCCAGCCACCGCAGCCTCCCCCTGCTGGGTTCCAGTGATCCTTCCAAGTAGCCGGAATTACAGGCACGCGCTACCACGCCTGGCTGATTTTTTTATTTATTGTAGAGATGAGGTCTCGCTGCCTAGGCTGGTCTCGAACCCTCGGGCTCAGGCAATCCACTCACCTCAGCCTCCCAAAGGCGCGGGATTACAGGCTGAGCCACCAAGCCCGGCTCACACTCACCACTCTTACTCAGCATGTTACTAGAAATCCTAGCCAAGAGCAATTAAGCAAGAGGAAGAAATAATAGGCACTCAAATTGGAAAAGAGGAAGTTAAATTGTCCCTGTTTGCAGATAATATGATCTTATATATAGAAAACTCTACAAACTCCACCGAAATTCTCTTAAAGCTAATAAATAAATTCAATAAATTTGCAGAATACAAAATCAAGATATAAAAGCCAGTAGCATTTCTCTACAATATTAGCAAACTAGCTGAAAAAAAAATCAAGAAAGCAACCCCATTTAAAATAGTTACTTTACTAGAATAAAGTAATTAGAAATAAGCTCAATCAAGGAGATAAAAGAACTCTGAGCCAAGTTCGGTGGCTCAGCCTGTAATCCCGTGCCTTTGGGAGGCTGAGGTGAGTGGATTGCCTGAGCCCGCAGGTTCGAGACCCGCCTGGGCAGCGAGACCTCATCTCTACAATAAATAAAAAAATCAGCCGGGCGTGGTAGCTCATGTCTGGAATTCCAGCTACTCGGAAGGCTGAGGCGGAAGGATTGCCGGAGCCCAACAGGTTGAGGCTGCGGTGGCCGGGAGCGGCCACTGCACTCCAGTCTGGGTGACAGAGTGAGACTCCAACTCAAAAAAAAAAAGAAAAAAAAGCAGAACCCCAAAATAAATCTATGCATTTACAACCAACTAGTTTTTGACACATGCCAAGAACACACTTTGAGGAATGAGCACTTTTCAATGAATGCTATTGGGAAAACTGGAAATCCACATGAAAAAGAGTAAAAATAGACCTATTTCTCTCATCATACTCAAAGATCAACTCAAAATGGATTAAAGACTTAAATACAAGACCCCAAACTGTAAAACTGCTAGAAGAAATTATAGAGGAAATGCTTCAGGGCATTAGTTTGAACAAAGATTTTATAGACAAGACTTCAAAAGCACAGGTAACACAAAAAATAGACAAAGGGGGATTATATCAAACTAAAGTTTTGTGCAGCAGAGTGAAGAGATAGCTTGTAGAATGGGAAAAAAATATTTGCAAACTATTCATCTGACAAGGAAAAAATATCCATACTATGCAAGGAACTCAAACAACTCAACAGCTAAATAAGTAAATAAATAACCTGATTAAATTATCTAGGTGAAGTGTCCCAGTTACTCAGAATGCGGATGTGGCAGGATTGCGTGATCCCAGGAGGTTGAGGCAGCAGAATGAAACCTTGATTCATAAAAAGTAAAAATACTCCATGTTTATTACAGCATTATTCATAATAGCCAAAATATGAAATCAACCTAAATATCCATCAACAGGGAAATGGATAAAGAAAATGTGGTATACATACCCAGTGGAATACTATTCAGTCATACAAAGAACAAAATCCTGTTATTCACAGCAATATGGATGGGTCTGGAGGACATTATGTTCAGAAAAATAAGTCAGTCACAGAAAGATAACTACATGTTCTCACTCCAGTGTGGGAACAAAACGAATTGAGCTAATAGAAGTAGAGAGTAGAATTTAAGTTATTAGCAGCTGGAAGGGCAGGGGGAGCTGAGGCTAAGAAGTTGATGCAAAATTACAGCCAAATAGGAGGAATAAGTTCTAGTGCTCTATAGTACTGTAGGGTAAATATGGTTAACAATCATTTATTGTATATTTTTAAGAAGCTAGAAGAGAGGATTTTGAATGTTCCCAACACAAAGAAATGATAAATGTTTGCGGTTATAGATATGCTAATTACCCTGATTTGATCATTATATACTTGTCTTAAATACCAATCTGTATCCCATAAGAATGTACACTTATTATGTGTCGACTAAAAATAAATGCATATACGTATAAAGGAAACACAGAAGTAATGATTTCTCCCAACCTTAACAGAATTGGTATAAAAATTTATGACATGTAGAAAATGTTTAAAAATGTAAATTATTCTTAATGATTTTAAGGAAACTAATAAAATATAAGGGAGTTGGAGAACAGCATAAAAGAGATTTAAAATAGATAATGTGTTTAAATGTTTCAGAAGAAGACTGGATATCACTCTATGTCTGTTGGAAGTTTACCTGCAACAAGAGAGAAAGGAAGAGAAAAAGAATATGAATGTGAAGTCTTCTATGCATGTAAGAGTTTTATAGTAAGTATGGAGAGGAAGCAAACCTACTCTTGTATTTTATAGGGCTGCCTGGGAAAAACTTTTGACCTCAAATTATTTCCCATGCCAAAGTGATGATCATATTCCCTTGCATTTAGGTTAAGCCTTTACAAAAGCTCATAAAATGTAAATCCTATGCAGGAAGGCTATGGAACCAATTTCAGCTGTGTAGCTATCTGATCACCCAGCAGAGTTTGAAGGGCAATGATTGCAGTAAAGAAATGATTACTTTCCTAGATGAATAAAAGAAGCTAGAACAGGGCTCCAGTTCTCAGCTTCAGTATGTGGCGAAGAAGACCAGATCTCTGGGCAGCACATAGACTAGGGACTCTGAAGGGAAGATAAGAAAGGAAAAAAGTATTTAAGACGCATAAAGAGTTACTAAAATGAGGGTAGTTTGTGTTCACAAAATGCCTGTTGGTCAGTCCCTGGGTGTGTACATGGATACCACCAACATCATGCAGTATCTTTATGCCAGTTTAGCAATATAGTTTGACTTTATTTTTAAATGTCAATATCCTGTCAGGTCAGTACACTCAAGAAAAAGTTTGTGTACACAAAAGAAAAGAAAACATTTTAAAAGGCCACCATAAAATTACAGTTTTATCAGAAGGAGCAATAAAAAATATGTCTGGCTGGGTTCAAGTGGCTCAAGTCTGTAATCTCAACACTTTGGGAGGGTGAGATGAGGGGATTGCCTGAGCCCACGGGTTTGAGAAGAGACTGGGCAACTTGGTGAGACCTCATCTCTACAATAAACCAAAAAAATTGGGTGTGGTAGCGCGTGCCTGTGGTTCCAGCTACTTGGAATGCTGAGACTGAAGGATCGCCTGAACCCAGTAGATTGACACTGGGGTGGCCGTGAGCATGACACTGCACTCCAGCCTGGGCAAGGGAGTGAGACTCCAACTCAAGACAAAACAAAAAATAGGCTGAGGCTGTGCACAAAACAAGAGATTGACTCTTAAGAAAAGCAGGGAATTGGCAAATCACTTTCAGCACATTTACAGCAGTCTTGCAAAATAGGTGTCACTACACTCAGTTAGAATATGAATGAAAATGTCTCAGAGGGGCTAAGTAACTTACCTGAAG
Organism: Cephalopachus bancanus; assembly: GCA_027257055.1. NCBI lineage: Eukaryota > Metazoa > Chordata > Mammalia > Primates > Tarsiidae > Cephalopachus > Cephalopachus bancanus. The sequence goes on along the minus strand of JAPVLO010000329.1, from coordinate 1,156,184 downwards.
TCTCACAGCAAGTAAGAGCTGGAGCAAGATCTGCAAGTGAGTTTCCATTGACCCCAAAGTGTTCTTTTCACTACAAAGTTTGTAGAGGGGAGGAGAAAGCAGGGCAAAATGTTGGAAAATAGTTGAAATTTTTACTTTTCTTGATCATTTTTGTGCAATACAGACTGAACACTTGCTATTAAAACTTATTAATCATATGTTTATATAGCTTAAGATTACACTTATGAAAAGAGAAAAAATCATTCCCTAAATTAATTTGGTGACAATTTAGGAGACATCCTTTTGTCTCCTCTATACAAGGAACCAGGAGACTTCGACTCCAATGGAATGTGCTCGTAGGCCTGTGGAATTCCCTTCTCCTCTGTGTCTCCCTCAACACACAGAATGAAGGGAGCTGGCTCGAGAGCCCAAAGTGTTGTCCTTAGGTTTGGGAGAACATGCTTAACTTTTTCCTCCTATACCCACACTCCAATAAATCAAAAGGAGTGTGAAACAGTCCATCCACGTCAGAAAACAGTGTGGCTGTTTCTTAAAAGTTAAATACACACCTCCCCTGTGACCCAGTTGTTTCATGCTTAGGTACTTACCTGAAAGGAATAAAAATGTATAGTCATAATAAGAGTTGCACAGGAATACTGACAGCGAGGTTATTCTCAATAGCTGAAAACTGGACAATACCAAATGCCCACCAACAGGAGAATTAATAAGCATATTACAATATAATCACAGCATAGAATACTAAAATTAAAAAAGAATTTGTGATTCAACCAATTGGTTAATCACCAAGTTCTAAAGACTACTTCCAAAACATGCCTGCTGCCCTCCACCTCCTTATCCTCATCCTTATTCAAGCTTCCACAGTCATTCTTGCCCTCAGCTGGCCTGCATCTCCAGGGCTTCCTCCCTCAGACTCTTTCCCCATACCATAGCCAGGGTGATCTGAAAACATCATGAGCCCCATCCTGATACCCATTCACACAGCCCCTCAGTGGATGCCTGCTACTTTGCATGAAGTCTAAATAATATTCACAGGTAACACAGCCCTCTCGAATCAGCTTGAAGGGGTGAAGGAAAATTCATCCCAAAATATAGCATTTTGCATCAAAGTCTATCTGATCTTCAACCCTGTCCCCCGCTCCAACCCCATCTCTACCAAGAGGATTCTTCTCCCTGTTAGAATTATCTATTGCAGGACAAGACAGGAAGAGCCATTTTCAAAATAATGTCTGTCTCTCAGGTTCTTTCAGCTTCCAAGTAGAACTATTTACAAGTCATTCTGCTTCCCTCATCCATTCATTCTCCCAACAGTGTTACCCCTCAAAAGAATTCCTCTTCCTTCCCTAAAACCTGTTTCACCAGCATGCAGGTCCCCATTCTTTCTGTAACCTCGAGATGGTATTTAAATTCCTATAACTCACTGGGGAGTTTGCTCTTTATTCTGAAGGCCCCTGTATTTACATGATAAATAAAATGTATCTGCTTTTTCTCCTATTAATCAATCTTTCTCATGCCAGTGATTTTTCAGCAAACCTCTAGGGGGCCAATGGTCATGGTCCCACAGGCTCCTTCCTGAGTTCCTACTGCTGCTGGCTTCCTGCGCAAGGAGCCAGCCTTCCTTCTCTCCAAGGCTCCACTGGAATATGACCTTTAGGCATCGGGGACCTTGCTGGAGCCATTCTGCTGCAACACAGCACTTCCACCTTCTTCTGATCAACTTGAGGCAGTCATGGTTAACATAGCACATAGCTAAGATGTAGTTAGTCAATTTTTCTTAGGCAGGTCTAATTTAGATACCTGAGGAACAAGGTGGTTAAACACTCAGGCATCTTTCTAATTGGTCCATGATCTTCACCCGATGACCAGGCATATCAGACCTGATCACCTTGTGGGTTGGAATGTGGAACTACCACAATTAATTCTTCAGTTAATCACAGAAACAACAGGGAATTACCTAAAACACAGAGACATGATGTTCTAAGAAAAGTCCAAATCTAGCTAGGCCGTAACTTTCATTATTTAGAAGGTCCTTGTGACCTTAAAAGGTTGAGAGATGGTAATCAAAACTTGTGATCAGAGTACAGCCCCTCACTCTTAGCTTATGGAATAGTTTGCTTAACCATTGTTGTAAACTTATATAAAAGTTCTTGTTAAAAGCAAACATGTGTCCTTTCCTTTAAGGCACCCATGTTCTTTCTTGAATGTGCTTTCCTTTCTGATAAACTTTCCTTTAAACTACACTTTTGATTAACTCTGAAATTCTTTTCTGCGGTGAAGTCAAGAACCCATGGAGTAACCATACCCCATGCCACCTGACATCAGACTCACCCCTAAGTTTCCTTTGGGAAAGGAGAAATTGAGGGAGGCTAGCTAGCCTTATTTTAGGTTGGACGTCCCTTACGCCTCCTAGTGGTATATCTGTTTCCCTTCATAGCACTGTCACTATGATAGAGATACATGGTTGGAACAATTATTTGCTTATTTTTTGTAATAGTTTCTTATTGCTGCTACAAAAGGTTACCACAGACTTAGTGGCTTAAAACAGCATAAATGTATTATCTTACATTTCTGGAGGCCAGACATCTGAAATGAGCTTCACTGGGTTAAAATAGAGGTGTCACCAGGGCTGTGCTCCCTCTAGAGGCGTTATTGGAGAATCCATTTTTCTTGCCTCTCAACTTCTGAGGACGCTAGCATGTCTTAGGTCCTGGCCCCCTCCTCAGTCTTCAAAGGTAGCATCATAGCATCTCTCCTCCCTAGCCTCTGCTTCGTTGGCACAGCTCTCTCTCTCTCTGAATTGGATCTTCTTGTCTTCCTCTTATAAGGACCCTTGTGATGACATGGGACCCACCTGGATAATTCAGAATAATCTCTCCACCTCAAGATTCTTAACTTAATCACATCTGCATAGTCCCCTTTGCTGTGAAAGGTAACATTCACAGGTTTGGGAAATTAGAATGTGGGCATATTTGGGGGGCCGTACTAGAGCCTACAACATTTGCCCTCTCCCAAAGTTTTAAGCCCATGAAGGATAGGAAGTGTGTCTGTCTTGTCCATTGCTGAGCTCTAACTGTCTAACAGGTGCTTTGCACATAATAGGAGCTAAATAATTCATTGCTGGATAAAGTAAAAGCATTGAGACCATTTTTATACAAATGACTTAGGTTTTGTAATATTTTTCAGTTTCATTTCCAAGTTTAAGACTGGATTCTCTTTTGTGATTCTGTAGCCATTACAAAAGGAGGGCCTGTTCTACCTAGACTTTCTAGACCCAAGTCAAAATTGTTCTGAAAAAAACCACCTGAACCATGACTCAGACATTCACCAATTCTGTCCAAGTTTTCTTATATTAAATTCTCTTGCCTAATTATCTAACCCCTAGAAGCAAACTCTTTTGAACTCCTCCTGCTTTATAAGTGTCCTCACTTGCCTTGCAAATGCCAATGCTCACATGAATCAGCAGGCAAATGGCTCCTAAGAGATTTATGCCCCTGCAGTGCTTCTGTAAGCCAGAGTTTTTCAAACTCTTCTCAACCTCAACATCATTGTTTTATTGGCAGCTCCACAATGGAGATCCTGATATTGGTATGCTGAGAGCCAGATGACAACATAAAAAATCAGAACAACTGCAACTCAATTATACTAGTATTGTTTTAGCCTCTGCCATATTGGAAATCTCCCTGCTTAAGAAATCAGAAGAAGAGATGAAATAAGGAATGTGTGTGTGGTTGTGTGTTTTCACAGGCTTAAACAGAGACTGTATAACTGCACATTGAATACATTTCATACTGGCGACTTTTTTAGACAAAGCGAACTGAGTGAATTTTTCCAATCAACTAAAATAAAAATAGAGAAAAGAACAGACAAACAGCTCCTTGATATCACTTGGTCAAGGAAGCAGAAGCTGATTTTTAAATTTTTTTATGGTTGTTTTGATCCTCCTTGGACACAGTCTGATGGTGGACACTGTTGTGCCTTGAATGTGTCCCGCAAAAGTTCCGGTGTTGAAAACTTAATCTCCAGTGCAACATGTCAAGAGGTGGGAACTTTAAGATGTGATTAGGTCATAAAGATTCCACCCTCATGCATGACTTGATGCTGTTATTGTGGGAGTGGATTAGCTCTCACTGAAGTGGGCTCCTGACAAAAGGATAAATTTGGCCCAAGTTGACTCTGTCTTGAGTAAGTGCATGCCCTTGCCACGTGATGCCTTTCCCCATCTTATGGGCAGTAAGAAGGCCCTTGCCAGATGCCAGTGTCATACTCCTGGACGTCCCAGTCTCCAGATCCATGAGCCAAATAAACTTCTTTTCTTTATAAATTATCTTTTCTGTGCTATTCTGTATAGCAGCAGAAAATGGACTAAGACAAACTATCCATCTCGTAAATACAAGTCAAACAGATGTAAGACACTTTGAACCTAATTCTTCCCATGAACAACTTCATGTCCTGTCTAGTCTGTTTTGACGAGCCTTGTCTTGGCTCATCTCACAAGGACCTTACGAAGAAGGTCAAAATAAAAACAAAGCAAATACAAAAACAGTGGAGTAGTCGTCAAGCCCCTTGGCTCCCCCTAGCCTTGCCTGGACTCATAGCACCTTGCTGGACTTGAGATGCTGTGGAGCATATTCATCTCTCACAGAGGAGCCAAGTGAGTTAGATTAACCTCAACAACGCATCCTTCTGTTTATCCAGGAGCAAGGTTCTCCTCCAACACAATGCGTGTGCACATGCAGTTTCTGCTTGTCTGTGCATATTCCCACGTGCAGAGGGAACTTTTGCAACCTAAGTGACAGTCATGTGCTCTATGTCTATTCCCACCAAGGCTGGAAGGTGACTGCTCAGGTCTCTGCATTTCATCCCATTGGCTGCTGACCCTTCAGTGTGATTATCTGGGCAAGAGACTACAGTGAATTTGGAATCCATATACAGATAAGCTTATGTTAGTTATGAAGAAATATTCATTAATAAAAAACTATTTTGATTCAACCTCAGATGGGCACAAATGTGTCCAGGCATCATAGCAAAAAATCCACTGGAGAAATCCTAGAAAATTGCTTCCTGCAGAAAGAAGACAAGCTGACAAGAAATTAAAATCGGTCCCCTATTTTGTAATATAGATCCATGTTTTTGAACATAGGTGGGATATTTGACTAATAGACTTACATTTTATCAAGGAGGATAAGGGTGTTTCATTTAGAGTTCTAAAAATATTCCAAAATGTCTAGTTTCAGATTTTGTAAAGCCATTGCCTACCTTCAGCTCTTATGTAATTTGAGTCCCTCTGGAGAGGGCAGTGCAGGAAGGGGACATTCTTCAGACTCACAGAAAGCCAGTGTTGCTATAAGCACCTGCCTAAGAACGACCCACAATTTTAGCCCACACATTGATTCCAACAACAGGCAGCAAGTGACACACACTGAATCTAGTCCTTTCTGAACGATGATCACCACAGTCTGAGGATGCCCCTGCAAATGGAAGTTTATTACCCCAGCAACCTCACTGTTAGACAGGAGCAAGAAGAAGCCCTTCTATTCAAAATCTGTATTAATTTCTGATTGCTGCTCTAACACATTACTAGAAACTTAATGGTTTAAGAAATGCAACTGTATCATATTATCGTTCCAGTGGTCAGAGGTCCAAAATGGGTCTCACTGGGCTAAAGTCAAGATGTTGGCAGAGCTATATCTTCCTTCAGAAACTCGGGGGAAACCTGCTTCCTTTCCACACCAACTTCCAAAGACAGTCATCAATTCTTGGCTTACGGCCCCATTCCAGGCTGAAGCCCCATTATTCTCACCTCTGCTACATTGTCCCATCTTCTTCTCTGACTGTCCTGTCTCCATCTCTCATGTAGAAGGACCACTGTGATGATATGGGGTCCACCCAAATAATGCAGGACAATCTCCCCACCTCAAGATCCTTGGCTAATCACATCCACAAAGACCATCTCGACATATAAGGCAACATACTAACAGCTTCTGTGATTGGACATCTTTATGGGGGGGATGGCTTGTGGAATGGACATTCTTCTGCCTGACACTCTATCTTTTCCATTTTCAAATCAGAAACTATTGGCCATTTCTATACTTAACCCTAATCTCAACCTACCACCTGGCTCTTCCTCTATCCCAAAGTGTTATTTGTAAATTTCTTATTTCTTTAAAGATTGAGAGGCTTTGGAAAAGCAGATGTATTTACTTATTATTACTGAAATGACTAAAAAACTAGACAAAACATATGATTAGCAAGACTTTGGACTCAAGCAATAAAGCATGGTAAGCCCAGAGTGATGGAAAACAAGTACAGTGAGCCCTATGATAGCCCAGGTTTGCTGCCTGGAGTTTCCAGTACAGGCACAGTGTGGGATCCCAGGCAGAGGACGGGGTCTCCTGCAGTGGAGGCGAGATGGGAATCTGCATAGGCAGAGCTGCAGGGCAGAGAGCAGAGCAAAGAGAACAGAGACCTACTGAGGGCCCTGCTTAGTCTTCAGCTCTTCAGTCTCCAGCTGAGTCCTGGTCCCTTTGGGTCTGAAAAGACACTAGCTAGGTCTGGAGAAAGAACTCTCCGAAAAGAATAAAGGGATAGCACCAGGTGCTCACACAAAACCAGGAATCGTTCCTGTTCCCACCAGCCAGAGTGGAAAACCTCAAAACTCATGGGCATTGGGTAAAGTTTTCAGAAGGGCTTAGCTTAAGCATTGAACAAGGCACCCCTAGAATAAAGCATGCCCTATCTAGTCTCACATAACGAAGTTCAACAGCAAGTTCTGAAAAGATCAAACTATAAGTCTCTCAAATGCATCCCAGAACAAAGCTCGAGTATTTATAGGAATACAAATGTATCCAGTCTCCCCAAAGGTAAAATGCACAATGTCTGACATCCATTCAGCAATTAACAGGATTAACATTCTGAATTGGCATTCGGAAGCAGGCAAGTATGACTCACAATGGACACAGAAATCAATCCATTGAAGCCAACACAAGAATTACACAGATGACAAAATTAGTAAGACAGGGTGTTAAAAGCATTATTGTAACAGTATTCCTTAGGTTCAAGAAGTTAGAGGAAAGATAGCACAAGATGACAGAGATATGGAAGACATAAAAAGACCCAAACAGACTTTCTAGAGATGAAAACTACAGTATCTGAAATGAAAAATACAGCAGAATCAACACTGGAAGGAAAAAAAAAGATTAGTAAACTTGAAGACATAGCAATAGAAGCGATCCAAAAATGAAACCAGAGAGAATTTTTGAAAAAATTGAAAAATAAAATGAACACAGCATCAGTGAGCCAGGGGACAACTTCAAACATCAAATATACATGTAATTGGAGTCCCCAAAGGAGAGGAGGGATTGTTTCCACTTTCGAGCAGTTTTGAATAAAGCTTCCATGAATATTCATATATTTATGTGGGCATATGCTTTCAGTTCTCTCGGGTATATACCCAGGAGAGAAATTGCTGGGTCCTAGAGATCATCTACATTTAACTTTTTAAAGACATTGTCAAAAAGTTTTCCAGAGAGGTTTTGCCATTTTATATTCCCTCCAGCAAAGGAGTAAAACTCCAACCCCTTTCTATCCTCATGAACATTTTATAGTGTTATTACTCGTTTTAATTTCAGCTATCCTAGCGGGTGTGTAGTGATATCTCATTGTGGTTTTAATTTGCTTTCTCTGATGACTAATGTGCTAAGCATCTTTTCTTGGGCTTGTCTGTATATAAAAATGAATGTCTATTGAAATTGTTTGTCCATTTGGGGGTTTTATTTTTTATTTTTTTGGTTTGCTTGTTTGTTTTGAGACAGGATCTCACTCTGTCACCCAGGTTGGAGTGCAGTGGCACAATCATAGTTCACGGCAGCTTCTACCTCCTATACTCAAATGATCCTCCCACCTCAACCTCTTGAGTAGCTGGGACTGCAGGTGTGTGCCATCACACCTGGTCAATTTTTTGATATTTTTGTATGAATGGGGCCTTGATATGTTGCCCAAGCTGGTCTTGACCTCCTGGCCTCAAGTCATTCTTCTACCCTGGCTTCCCAAAGTGCAGAGATTAGGAGCATGAGCCACTGTGCCTGGCTGCATATTGTTTTACTGGGTTATTTGCCTCATTATCAAGTTGTAAGAGTTCTTTATATATTCTGGATACAAGTCAATATAATTATTGCACATACTTTCTTCTCTTCTGTGGTCTCTATCATTTTTGTAATGGTGACATTTTTAAACAGTGTTTTTTAGATATAATTGACATACAATACACTGCACATATTTGAAATATAAATCTGACCAGTTTCAACCCATAAAATACTGAGTACAGGCATGTTAATGAACACAACCATCAGTGCCCAAGTTTGTTCCCTTTTGAACAGCTCCCTGTTACTCCTTCACCCCTGTCCTCAAGTAACCACTAACCTGCTTTGTGTCACTATAAGTTACTTTACACTTTCTATAATTTTATACAAATGAAATCAGAGTGTGCCCTCTTTTTCTTTGACTTCTTTCACTAGCATAATTATTTTCAGATGCATCATGTTGTTTGTGTCATAATCTATCTTCTTTTATTGCTGAGTAGTAGCCTGTTGTAAAAACATAACACAATTATGTATTTATTCACCTGTTAATGAGCATTTGGGTGGTTTCCAGGTTTTGGCCACTAAAAATAAAGCTGCTATGAACATCTGTCTAAAAGTCTTTGTGTGCACATCTGATCTCTTTTCTCTTTGGTCTAAAATCAAAGACCTCGGCATCCACTTTCACATGCAGGAAAAGAAAAGCAAATAAAGGTATAATACGAGTATGAAAGGAAACAAGAATCAGAACAGAAATCAACAAAAGAGAAGACAGAAAAGCAATGGATAAAAAAAAATCAATGAAAACAAAACATGTTTTTAGAGAAAATAATAAAAGAGAGAAGATTCTGGCAGACTGATCAGAGAAAAAAAAAAAGAAGACACCTAAAGATACATATCTAGGCCAGACTCGGTGGCTCAGTCCGTAATCCCAGCACTTTGAGAGGCCAAGGCAAATGAATTGCCTGAGCCCGTCGGTTCGAGACCTGCCTGGGCAATTTGGCGAGACGTCGTCTCTACAATAAATCAAAAATTAGTCAGGAGTGGTAGCGTATGCTTGTGGTTCTGGCTACTTGGGAGGCTGAGGTAGAAAGATTGCCAGAGCCCAGTAGGTCAAGGCTGCAGTGGCTGGGAGCATGCCACTGCACTCCAGTCTGGGTGACAGAGTGAGACTCCAATTCCAAAAAAAAAAAAATGCATGTCTATATTGATCTCAATATCAATTCATCAAAATTAAAAATGTTTGCTTTTCAAAAAATTGTGTTATGGGAATGAAAAAAGACTCAGACTAAGAGAAAATATTTACAAATTATGTATCTGAAAATATACTGCATTCGGAATATATAAAGAGTTCCTAAAACTCAATACTAAGGAAACAAATAACCCAAGTAAAAAATGGGCAATAGGTCTGAACGGTTACTTGACAAAGAAGCTAACAGATGGCAAATAAGAACAGGAAAAGATGCTAAACACCATTAGTCAGGAGGGAAAGGCAAATCAAAACCACAGCAAAGTAACATCTAAAATTAAAAAGATTGGCTACATCAAGTGTCGAGGAGGATGTGGAAGAATGGGACTTTTATTTTACATTCTACTGAGAATGTAAAATGGTACAACTACTTTGAAAACAGACAGGCAGTTTCTCAAAAGGCAGAGCATACATCTACCAAAGGACCCAGTCTTCCTAAAAGTTTGCTAACGCACATCTTCAAATCTGCAAATTCAAATAACCCAACCATTGGAGGGAACTTCCAATTTGTGGTGTGGTTTTCTTCACAAGAAAATGTTACTCAAATGCTAATGTGGATAAAATACTGCTGTTACTTTGAATATATGCTTTCCTTCTTCTGGCTGGAAAGCCACGTGCAGATTCTAGGTTGAAATGTTATTCCATGTCTTTCAAAAGTGTCAGCATTACCTGAAGCACATTCTTCATCCACTCAAACTTTATGAAGCACCAGTTCTTATTAATGCAATTGTTTTCCTCGATGCTTGTTTGCCGGCCTTAAATAAATGTCTTAGCAAAAGTTCCTATTAAACGTAAGCACTTTTAGACTGCCTTTTTTTTGCATATTTGTAAAGTGGCTATTTTATCTAAAATCCTCTAACAGCTCAACTACATCTGAGGATTTTTTTCCCCCGGCCTGCCTCAGTTTTTCTGTTGTGATCTCTAGTTTATATTTTCCAGCAGGGAGGAAAAATCATTTTTTAAAACAAACGTAGCTTCATTCCAGAGTCTTCACGACAAAGATTTCAACCATCAGTGACCTGACTGATTATTTCGAGCCCGAAAACAAATTCGATTCATATTTTCCTTTGTGTCGCCTCGGCTCTGCGCATGCGCAGAAGCAGGCTTCCAGATCAGCAGGTGTGATAGAGAAATACTTTGGGTCGAGCCTCCACCGTGGAATCGGAAGCGTCAGTTCGTCGCGTGATTGCACAGAACACCTCGCTTTCCAATTCCAGCAGCCAACGAGCCCTGCATCTCCATTTGTTTTGAGAAGCAGCTCATCCTCACAGCTCCCGCTATTGTGACATACTTTGTCTCTGCTTTGTCTCTGCCCAGGCAGCGCAAAGACCAAAGAAGAACCCGGAGCGGGAGACGGGGAGCTGCCTCTCTTGCAGTGGGGAGAGAGACATGATTTCACAGCAAGAAAAGAGATCTGATCTTTTTAGTCCCCATTGTTTCTTCTGGCCAAGTTTCACAGCCCTTTTTATCTGTAAATATAATTTTTTTTAAAAGTTGTACATACATTCTAGAAATGTGCCGCCTAATACGACTTCATACATTTAGGGATCTGACAGCTGCCCTCCAAAGTGTGGCCTGACAGCCTCAAACACCAAAATCAATCACCTAGATAGAGTGGAGCCATGCCATCGCCCCTGGGACGCACTGCGGCACCCGGGAACCACTTATTTGAGATATGCCGTCGTCACTCTGATAGATTAAAGCACCACATCCAGGAAACAGTTGTGTGTGTGTGATGGGGGGGGTAGCTGCTATCATAGTGCTATCATAGATCTGCCGCTCCTGCCTCAAACCAGCAGCCGACCAGGCAAGTCTGGGGAATCAGTGCTTCCAGAAACCTGCAAAGCAGCAGGGTGACAGTTCTGTTCCTCAACAGCCCATTATGAGCTAATTAGCATACATGAATTGCAGATTTGAAGCATTAAAGTGATGTACAAATCATTAATTTTTTGTCAAATCCATGTCATCCTTGTGTATGCCTTCCTATTTTAATGTTGCATGACAGTGAAGAGAGGTACAATCCCCTGTATATAAAGAGGAGAGATTTGGTGGAGCTGATATAATGAGATCTATTTAAACACTATGTATTTTTCAGCTTTGAATATATCTTCTTGGAAAAACGCTACACTTGTCCCATTAGGGCTAATTGTGAAAGGATGTTAATATATTCAAAACCCCAGGGGTAGTTCCACATATTGTCTGAACGGAACAGGGGATGGAAGACCAACTTCACACTGCAGCTTTCTTTTATAAAAGTCCTCTTTCTGAGTAATAAAAAGAGTCATAAGATCTTTCTCGCTGTCTATGGGAGGTGTAACTCCCTTGAACAGGAGCTGAGCTTCTAGGTGTGAGAGGGCTCCAGAGCCTCGGATCTGTTCTTGTTAACCTAATGCCAAACTTAATTTATAAAGATGTATAATGTAATGCCTTGGAAAGTGGGAAACAATATCAAAGCCGACATTCATACTGGAAAAGGCTCCTAAATATTAATTTGTGGTTTTCTGTATTGTCTCTGTGTATTTAATTACCAAAGCTATTTGTGCTTAAACAAATGCTTGGTGTTTCGTTTGAATTTCTTATTTCATATTGCAGTGGAGTCACAATGCTTAATTTGTTAGTACTATAATAGTTTCCATGGTAACAGAGTCTAATGTTGTACATAAATACGTATGTGGCATGTATGTATGTGAGTATTACAAATATGTGCTATAGATGATTGGGACTTTATTCTGAGATCACATCTTAGAAGGAAGACTTAGCTCTCAAGGAAAACCCTAATTAAAAATGCAGGTATATTTTGTGAATCTAAATAGATGGTCACAAACTGGGTTCTCCTTTTCCCACAGGAAGAGTGACAGTTCTGAGCAGGGAGAGATGTTTGCTTGCCCTCTTCTTGTAAGTTCTCTTCTGTCAGGGAGCAGAATCTTCCCTGCCTGGGATCCATATTCTATGGACCCTTCCTCTTTCCCTCAGCCCCTTGCCTACCAACATTTTCAAGCACATAAGATTTGCATCAAATGCAAGTCAACGTCACCCTTCAGGGAAAGGTGTCTTTCCAGAGATGTTACTGCAAGAAGCCTGAAGGATGTGCGGAGAATGGAGTGGGAACGGGCAAGATGATTGCTCCATTCATGCGGAGAGAGAGGAATTCATGTAAGAGGAAAATACAGACATGCATGCCATTCAAGTGAAGCATTCACACGTCTGTTTTGTATCCTTTCAGGAAATATTTTAGGTGCACATTAGACTCTTCATTCTAGAGAGAAGGAGGCCGAGGCTTAGAGTGGGTGAGTACATGTTGTCCAAGGTAGAACAACTAGTCATGAAGGTTGGAGTTGCCAGAGCCTATTCTCTTTCTACAGGTTATCTCACTACCTCAAGTCCTTCTTCACAGCAAGGAACCAGAACCATAGCCCACTCTTTCCAGACTAATTCACACCATACCTTCTCCCCCTTGCAGTAAAAGCTGAGGCAACAGCCATGATGTGCTCTACGCTGGAGAAGACTCTTCTGTGAATGAGCATGATTAAGGGAAGACTAGCATGTCTATCTCTATCAGTAGGGGTTTTTTTCAGCTTTTTCTAACAACAACAACAGCAACATAACCACTGTAGTGACTTAACTAAGTAGGGACTTATTTTTCATAAAATTTCACAAGTACAGAGACAGGCAAACTTAGGCCAGTATGGCGGCTACACAGTGCTGTCAGGAACTCAAGTTGCTTACCTTTCCACTGTGCCTTCCTTGGTGTGAGGCAATAGTCTTCATTCTCAAAAAATGGCTGCTGCCCTGCCAGATTTCACAGCTGTACTCCAGGGAAGAAAATAAATCAAGGACAAATGCCTAAGGCAGTTGGGCTTCTCTCTCTCTCTCTCTCTCTCTCTCTCTCTCTCTCCATATATATATATATATATATATATGGAGACACAGGAAGGAAAGATATATATGAAGGAATGTATATATATGTATCTTCCTTTCCTTCCCTCCTTTCTTTATTTTTATGTATCTTCCCTTCCTTCCCTCCTTTCTCCCTTTCTTCAGTCTCTCCCTCCCTTCCTTCCTTCCTTTCTTTATTTTGTCATAAAAAATCACAATTTTAATATTGAAAGCCACATGATGTGCATTGACTCATATGTGTTCTGTTTCCCTGCTGTTAGCCAGCAAATGTCACATGACCTCCCAGAACCACACAAAATATAAAATGTGTCATGAATTTCAGTGTCATTCTCATATAGGGCCTTACTAATCTCTGTATCATTCCAGTTTTAATATATGTGCGATGAAAATGAATATGAGCTTGTCTCTTTTTAGCAATAAGCAATAACTGCAGGAAGATCTAGCCAAAGGACCATGCTTCCTTATATGTCATTAGTGGCCTGTGTCACATGGCCACCAGCAGAGGAAAGAAGTTCTATGGATTGAGCCATTTTAATGGCCTACTGTTGTCCTTAGTATTTGGGTGTTCTGTTAGTAAAGAAGAATTAGAAAACAGTTATTGGGTAGACAACAAGCAGTGGTCACCTTCTGTGACAGACATTTCTGTGTGACTTCAGCAAGAACAAACACTGATATAGGAAAAATTTCTTTAGGTATCAAGAAGAAAACACTAAACACATGTTCTGGCACATGGTTAGACACCAGCCAGACATTACTCATTTCCTTGCAATTTCTTGAAGCTTCAGTTTCCTCTCAGGCCCTCTATTGGATCCCTCTGATTTGGAGTTCTGTTTGGCTGCCTGGCTGGTATTTGACCACTGGTCTATTTGCTGGTACCTCAACACCCCCAGTGAGAGGGGCCTGTATGTAAGGTGAGCAGATCGGCTTTGCAGAAGCTATGTAGCAGGATGGTTCCACACACTCAGGAGTCAGCAGAACAGGGATCAGATTTGAGCTTCACCTCTTACAACCCGAAGCGAGTTTCCCCAACTTCTCTAGACCTTGGTTTTCTCATCTGATAAATGAGGACACAAAAGGCATCTTCCTTGGAGGGTTTCCATGGTGAGGAAATGAACCAATGCATAGAAAGCACCCAGAGGAACACCTGGCCATGGCATGCATTGGAGCAATATCAACTGTTTTTGTTATTATTGCTACTAGTCAAGTTCACCTGGATTAAAATCATGGAGCTGCCAATTTCTTGAGCAAGTTACTGAAAGTCTTTGTTCCTCAGTGGATCATGTTGAAAGTTGTTCCTGTACAATTTTTCATCATGTGGAAAATTGTTACTGGGCAAAATTATAGGTGATAGATATGGGAAGTTCGTGATGAAGGACTGGTGACTAGTAGAAATGGAAAATCTGGCTAGTTTCCAGGTGATATCCATTTTCTTTGTCCCTCACTGTTGGAATTTTATTTTGTTCAGGATGGTGATGTGCTCTGCTAAAATTACTCCAACCCACAGGTAGGGGATGACAAAGTTCTAGCTAATGTAATACTAATGAAGTTCCCTGGAAAGAGCTTTCTTTCCTGAATAGAGAGGCAAAACCTCCCTTTGTGCCAGTCTTTTCCCCTCTCCCTCCCCCTTGTATGCCTGGAGGGGTGGCAGTCATCTTGAAAGTGTGAGGACCAGAGATATGATCAAATGATGACAGAGCAGAAAGGTAGGCCTTGGGTCCCCCATGGCATCACTGAGCTCCAGCTAATGAGTTATTATGTGAAGAAAAGCAAACCATACTGTCTTAAGCCAATATTCCTTGAGTTTTCTTTTATGTGCAGCCAAATCTAACCCATAGTCATTATAGGTTTTGCCATGTAGAAATTGTATTAACAGTTGTCTTCATCATTATCATCATCATCATCATCACCTCTCTGTGACGTGGACCCAGGATATCCATGTCTATGTTCTGGTTTTTTTGTTGTTGCTTTTGGGGGGGAGGAATCAGAGTCTCACTCTGTTGCCCAGGCTGGAGTGCAGTGGCACCCTTGTGGCCACTGCAGCCTTGACCTGCTAGACTCAGGCGATCCTTTTGCCTCAGCCTTCCAAGTAGCTGGAACTACAAGAGTGTGCTACCAAGCCCGACTAATTTTTTGATTTATTGTAGATATGAAGTCTCAACAAATTGCCCAGGCTGGTCTCGAACCCCTGGGCTCAGGCAATCCTCTTTCCTCGGTCTCCCAAAGTGCTGGGATTACATGCTTGAGCCACCTCGCCTGGCCTGTGATCTGTTTTTATCGCTATCACCAAAGGATTTGAGCTTTGATCTTGGCTCCATGGAAGCAACTTAGCAGGAAGTATTGATCAGAATGCTTCTTCTGGGGTCTTCAGAACTCTGGAGGGAACAGGAGGAATCCTAACAGCCTCTCAGACTTGGGGGCAAGGACCAACAATAGTCAAACCAAGCTGTAGGGTCCTGAGTGACTGCTGACACAGGAGAGACTTGTGCAAGCACGGAATCTTCATAGTCTGGACACCTGTGAATTTATTACCCTCTGATTGCCCATAGGCATCAGGGTGACATTAAGAATCTCTGAGATGGGGTAAATAAGAGATCGAGTACTTAGTGGAGGGAAATGATGCAAATACTGTTTTGTGGATAATGGTGGTCACCAAGAATTCATCATGGGTGATGAGTAACTATCTCCCTACAATCTCTTCACTGGTTTATATTGAAAGTAAATCTCTGATTAAATTTGACCACACATAAAGATGCATATTAATTAAACACGTATTAGGAAGCAGTCAAAAAACAGCTCCTATAACCTATTCTACAAGTTTGATGAAATTCCATTTGTCAGCTTTCTAGAGGTTCTCACTGCACTGGTACATGCAGTGTTCACTTGAAGCAGATATGATCATATTCTAGAGGTTGGTCCAATTCATCTTATAGGAGATATCAGGCCATTTAAGAATGGAGGACTGAGTCATGGTCACACACAGGACAATCTAGAAACAAGTTGTGAGAAAACATCCCTGGGTTGAACAGATACATGAAAAAAGCTCAGCCTAACTAGTCATCAAAGAAATGCACATTAAAACTACACTGAGATACCACCTAACTCTAGTCAGGATGGCCATCACCAGTAACTCAAAAAATAACAGATGCTGGAGAGGATGTGGTGAAAAGGGAACACTTCTACATTGTTGGTGGGAGTGTAAACTAGTACAGCCTCTGTGGAAAACAGTGTGGCGATTCCTATAAGTTCTAAAAATTGACCTTCCATATGACCCCACAACAGGGAATATACCAGAAAGAACTCAAATCACTCTATAAAAAAGATACCTGCACACATATGTTTATTGCAGCATTGTTCACAATAGCAAGAACATGGAACCAACTTTTGATGCTGCCCATCAAAAGAGGACTAGATTGTAAAAAATGTGGTATATATACACAGTGGAATATTACACAGTCATAAAGAAGAACAAAATCATGAACTTCACAGCAACCTGGATGGACTTAGAATCTATAATATTGAGTGATCTTTCACAGAAACAAATAACTGAGTATCACATGTTCTCACTCATAAGCAGACTATGAACAACTATCGTGATGCTATAAGAAAAGGATTGGCAGCAGCAGGAAACTGCGGGGGAATGGGGGGGAGGTGGGATTGACAGTACTGGGAATCTGCCTGGGGAAGGGGGGGCATACCTCATCAACAAAGGTAACTGCATAATGAATATTTGTATACCTAACCCTGAATTATACCCCACATCTTTAAAATAAAAAACTTAAAAGTTAAATAAAGTTGCAAGCACATAGGAAAAAAATGACATTTTCCCATTGTCAGAATTAAGGGGTGCTCTGGAACTTTGCTACGTTACCTCACTGAGTCCTGACAACTCTCTCTGGGGGGTCTCATTAGGTTTATCACACAGATAGAGAAATTGAGAAAGAGATTCATTAACTTGACCAAGTTAGCAAGTGACAGAGCTGAGATTGGAATTATTTTTTCTTATTTATTTATTTAATGTAGAGATGAGGTCTTACTATAGTGCCCTGACTGGTCACAAACTCCTGGGCTCAGCTTCCTAAAGTGTTGGGAGGTCTCCATCCTTGGTCTACTAAAGTGCTGGGATTATAAGCATGAGCCACTGTGCCCAGGCTGAGATTTGAATCTTTTTATGATAATTAGCAAATGTGACTAATTTTGCCCTCTCTGACCTCATCAGGTCAGAAGCCCTTGCTGAAAGGATGTTATGGCTTGCATTAAAAAAGAGAAAAGAAAATATTCCTGGATTGGGCACAATGGCTCACCGCTATAACACCAGAGGAAGAATCACTTGAGGACAGGGCCAACAAAACCTGGACAACAAAGCAAGACCCATCTCTCCATAAAAATTTTAAAATTAGCCAGACATAGCATGTGCTGTAGTCCCATCTATTTAGGAGGTAGAGGATCACTTGAGCCCAGGAGTTGGAGACTGCAGAGAGCTATGATTGTACCACTGCACTCTAGCCTGAGTGACAACACAAAAGCTTGTCTCTAAAAAAAAAAAAAAAGGAAGAAAATATCCCTGAAGGGATAGGACATAGGGTTTTCCACATTGTTACTCTGTTTATGCAAGTAGGAGAGAATCTAGAATATTTTACTATGTCTTTCATATCACTATTTTTACCAGCTAAAATCTCATTTCTATCATCTGTAATGCTAATTGACAAGTTATTAATTTTTACCTATGGAAACCGATTTTTAACATGCAGTATGTGCTAATTAAGAATACTTTGGTGTTGTTGGGAGATTAAGATAGCTGAGTCGCCTCTGGACAGTGGCTTTCTGATTAGAATCCTGTCTAGGTGAGAATACCCAGGGTGTGAATTTTTGGTCTGGGCAAATGACCGCCCTTTGGGTATAACTTAAGCTATCTGACATTTACATCATTTTATACTTCTTATAAAGCAAGTGGTTTAAATGATAGACATCCTATTAAGTAGTCCATGCAATTAGCAAAAGGCAAAAAATCAGTAGTCGTTGTGTCCTCTGACTCCCAAGTTTGAAAGTCTTACCACTGTAGCATCCCAACTTGGTGTTAATCCTTCAAACCGGCCAAACGTGTTGCCTTAAGAAGTAACCTTTTCTAAGTTAGACTATTAATATCAATAGCAAATTTAGTTGCTGGCATTTATCTTGGGACAGTATGTGAATAGGGTAAAGCAGGGTCAAAACAGCATCAAAGGCAAAAGTGAGGATTGATAAGAGGGGGTCAAACAAAACAACAAAACTGGTTACTAGAAAACCAAGAGAAAACACGATAAGCATTGACTAAGAAGTTCAAAACAAACCCTGTCTTGTATCATCCCTCCTCTATTTCAACCCTACAACATTTGTATTTTGCAGGCCTGCTCTGATTTCATAACCATTTATTTTCATCTCTTTGATAATTTCTCTTTTATTAATAAGCATCCACTCCATGACTTCTAATTTATTTTTGCATGGGAAATAAAGAGAAAACAATTAAAGAATTCCCAAATGTGGTAACTGGTTTGCAGTGACATTGCTTATACTTTCAAAGACTCAAAGGCAGACGCTAATGTGTGGGTTCAGTGGCATCTGAACAAATGAAGCAGGTCCATGCCCACCAAACCCAGGCTACTACTGAGCACACCACATCCCCAGAGGGTTGGAATTGCCAACCTCGTGAAGGGGAAGACTTATAATGCCTATATTTGCATCACACCTTGTACATGCATTTGGTGCTCTTTGACATTTCTTCTAAAGGGAAACTGTTTCAACTGCACTCTTTTGTTTGTTGAGTCATTGTCAAGGTGAAGACTGGAAATTGCCAATAATAGAGCATACCAGAAAGATCTTTTTACTGGAGTGTTTGATTCAGTGAGAATGAGCACATGTATTGAAGCCAAAACAATGATGAAATTGTTGGGTATTCTTAGGGGAAGATGAAGGGCAGATAGTAGAAATAATTTCTACCTAAAAAACTGGTATAACTCCCCACTCCCGAAAAATGGTATACGGATCTATTTTCTCCGTCTGTAAAACAAAGATGGTTTTAAAAAACCTTCATAGAAATGATAAAAGCTCCTATAAAAGGTTCAGTTGGACACTGTCAAGTCAGTTCTTTATGATAATCTACTGACATCTTCACAGCTTGATCTGAGAATAAAAAACCACTGAGGCCTTCTTGGAACTCTCCACTGAGAATAGCTTTTGGCTCCTAGAGACTGCATAATTAAACTTCCTGGAAAGATGGAGCCTGGGAAACTGTAGGCCCCGGAATCAACAGATTAAAAACAACAACTAACAGCTATGCAGGTCAAATGGTGAAGTGGCGATTCATTTGCATATTAATCCTTTCTCTACTAAACCTTGGAGAAGGGGCTGAAAAACCAACCTAAGCTTGAAACAGCTTTGAAAAAACCAACCTGGTTTAACTGATATAATTATTGTGGATTCATTGAAGTCAGAGCAGCAAAGTATTTAAAGCACTGTCAGGGAATATTAAATCTCCCTTCTGAGACTAGGATTGAAAGAAGGTAAGACAGCTCATTTTTTATATTAAAGCAAGATTGGGCCTGATTAGTATTTGAAATATTTCTTTACCAATTTTGGGCAGCATTAGATTTTGGCTAGTGAAATATAAATGAACATCAATTGTACATGACAACTGCTGATCCAAACCACTTAAAATTCCCCGAATGTCCTTCTCTCTTAGAATGGCTGCCAGAGTCTCATCATCAAAGCCAGCAGAGCAGACCAAAGGCAGCGCTGTGGTGGAGCCCCCGCCCAAGCTGGGAAGGGTTAGAGAGAGAGCTGTTTGTTTTGTGAGGACATGAATCGCGATCAGGCCCATTACAACATTTCAAGCTAGGTCACAGCACTCCAAGTCACTCTGCATTTTTCTCAGAGGCGAGGGAGTCCAGAGACGCGTTTCTATCTCTTTGTCTCAGTGGAGATGAGATCCAGTTGTCCTCCTGTTTCCGGTTGAGACCAAAGAGATGAAGAGAAACATACTGGCATCAAACGTGAAAGCCAAGATAATAAAGATCGCTGATTTACCCAGGAAACGTTTTTCTGTTCATGATTTGAAAGTTGGATGAACACTGAAAAATAGTAAGGATCCTTCTGTTTGTCCTTGGAGAGAAAGGTAATGGCAGTTAGGTCTTGACCATCTAATGGGTTCCTTGAAGCAACTTCCTAGGCCAAAATAAACAACTCATTGTACATGAACTAATTCAAGAGATAAGGTTGACTGGGCTCTTTGGAATCAAGGTCCTTATCTTTCTATTAGTTGGGTCTAGAAATATGATAACCAGATTCACTTGAGATATCCACTCTCCTCCCCCACCTAGACTTGATTTCAAGATCTTATCTCTGAGATCTATTAGAACTGAGAGTCCACTAATTAAGCAGCTAACCCCAAGACTGTGCTGTTAGCCCCTGGGGACTCGTTTTATTCCATTAATTTAAGAGCTGTTACTTTATATCCTGTGGTAATTGGTGTAGGTCTATCTCTACTCACTTACATGGGAGGAAATACCACAATTTACTCTAATTTGAATTAAACATTATACCACAGTTTAGACTGGCTGGCCCCACATTTTTCTTTGTTAGTGATCTTGAGGAAGCCCCTTCAATGGTGTTCTGGAAGACCATGCCATCTGTGTCTATTACCCATGCAAATGTTTTGTGTTTAGCTGAGGCTGAAGCTGATAGAACCAAAATGCTTAGCAGATTTCGGATTGATTCTTCTCTGCACAGCCCAGTCTGCTCTTTGCTGGATGAATTGAGCATGAAAGGTCATAGCGAATCAATCCTGGCCTGGCTTTGCAAAAATGCGACTAGAAGGTAGTCAGTCATGGTAGCTCCCTTTCACGAGAAGGTTATTAAAGTTCACTGGAAAACAATTTCCCCAATCTCACATTTATAATTGAATACTGCTGTTGTGAAGTTTCAATGAGATGAAGTATGTGAAAGTGCTTGGTAAACTCGGTAAAATAAAAAGTCTGGAAGAAGAGCTGCATGACCCTTACTGTGGTTCACACTGAAAATGGGATTGTGGGGGAAGTTTCCCCGCCCAATGCATACCCTTCACTAACGTGTAAATTTTTAAAGCTACAAATATGTATTACTTATAAAATCAGCAAAATAGATAAGAATCTTTTCTCTTTTATGTGTTTTCCACAGGAGGAGATGCAACAATAGGCTACCTTTTATCTGTAAAATTTATTGATCTCTGAATTTCAAATGACTAAAACCAGGGTGATTATTAATCATTTTTCAAGGAAAAAAAATCAAATATTATAAATGTAGTTGAGAAAAGGAAAAATGAAGTTAGACATTTCCAGAATCATACCATATTATGTAGTTATCTTTTTTTTTTTTTTTTTTTAATCGAAGTCTCAGCCTGTCACCCAGGCTGGAGTACAGTGGCATGATCACGGCTGACTGCAGCCTTAACTTCCAGGGCTCAGGTGATCCTTTTACTTTAGCCTCCCAAGTAACTGGGATTATAGGTTTGCACAACCACCTCCAGCTATTTTATTATTTTTCGTAGATATGAGGCCTCACTATGTGGCCTAGGCTGGTCTTGAACTCCTAGGCTCAAGCAGTCCTCCCACCTCAGCCTCCCAAATTATAGGTGTGAGCCACTGTACCCAGCCTGTAGTTATCATTTTTAGGCTGCTTCTGAGAAAATTTGAGGTGAGCTCTTTTGGCTCACTGCGAAAGCAACACAATTATGAATCTTCCGAGGAACCTATTTGAGAATAGAGCATTAGACCTTTCCAGGTTATCAAGAGGGTTGTTCCTGTAGTTTAATGTACATACGATGAGGCCAAGTATAGAAACTCAAATCCCAGACACATGGGAGGAAGTCCCCTTTGGAAGGGGACAAGCACCCAAACCTCTTGTCCCTCATCTAAGATGTCCTTACTCTGCTATTCTCTTGTTCTGTAGTGTTCTCATCTGGGCTCCTGAGGACCAACTCTATCTCTGCAATTTTTTCATAGTTTGAGGCTGTATTCACACCTTAAGCTTATTGGGGCTACTCTGAGAAAGTTCAGTGAGAACTAAATGAGATTGTCAACAAAAGCCATCCAGAAAGTACACATCCCCACACACATATAAGATGGAATCTGGTTTACCTGCTTTCCCTACTATACCTTGTGGTTGATATTTAGGCATTGAAGTCCCATTGCTTCAGGACCTTGTTTTCTGTGATTCATTTGATAAACTAGGCACTGCATATGCACTCAGGGTGCTGGTGGGCTAGCTCAGTGCCCAGCCCAGGTAATCCAGTTACATGAGGAAGGAACTAAAAGGGGCTTCTCTGACTGGACACCATGGCTCATGCCTATACTTTGGGAGGCCAAGGCAGGAGGATTGCTTGAGCCCAGGAATTCAAGATCAGCCTGGATAGCATAGCCAAACACCATCTCAACAAAAAGAACAAAACAAAATAACAACAAAAAGGGAGATTTTCCTACTTAGGTTTGGGAAGGGGAGAATAAGATGGAAAAATGTGTGCACACGTAGTGCCTTCCCACGTACCAGGCACTCTGATGGAAGCTCCATACTGGTTGCTTTTCAAATTCATGCAACAAACCTGTGAGGTATGTACAGGTGCAAGAGTCACAGGAAGCCTTGGGTATACTTAAGTGGATCAATTCATTAGGGAAAATTTAAGGTTGCAATGCAATCAAAGCAGGGGCAGGTATCATAATTTGGAACTTGCATCTTAGGAAAAAAAGCTGTCACTTGCAGTTTCATTGCATTATTTAGTGCTTTGTTGATATTAATAACAGGTCCACAGGGTTGCAAAAATGTATACGAAACCCAAGGCTAATGACAGTGCTAGAGGGAGTAGGAAAAGAAAGAAACTTTCTTGTTCAGTAAAACATTTTAAATGAAAAAAGAAGAGAAAACAGTAGAGTGAGACTCCACTTCAGTCCAGGTCAGCATTTATAGAGATTCTCCCTCTTATGTGTCTCCTCCACCACTTCCCACTTCCTGAAGTGCATTAGAGCGAATCAAAGTCTTCATGTGACTTAAGCCCTACAAAATGACGTTGGAAAATGTGAATTTTTCTTTGGAGAAGAAGTTTTGTCTCATCAGCCAAGGTTAATTGATAGCTCTGAAATATAGCTCATCTAGAAAAGTTAGGTGAAATGCTGCATGTTCCCCCTAGGTTGTCAATGGTCAGAGTGAAGTGCTAGGTACAAGGTACCTCTAGCGGTGACCAAGAAGGTTTTATATGTGTGTGTATATGTATGTGTTCCATTTTGATTTTTGCTTTTATTGCTTGGGCCACCTCTCTGTGCTACAATGGACATTTGGGTTTTTAATGATTCAGTGTGGTAGCGTATGTTGATGCCTTGACCATTTCACCTCAACATTCACTATTGCTGAATATGAAGACAGCAAGCACTTACCTCTCTCCACCTGAGTATTTTAATTTAATTTTATTTACTTATTATTCTTAAGAGACAGGGTCTTGCTCTGTCACTCAGACTGAAGTGCAGTGGCATGATCACAGTTCGCTGCAGGCTTGAACTCCTGGGCTGAAGCAATTCTCTTGTCTCAGCCTCCTGAGTAGTTGGGATTACAAGCCCATGCCACCACGTCTGGCTGCTTTTTACATTTTTTTTGCAGGGACAGGGTCTCGCTAAGTTGTTCAGGCTGGTCTTAAACTCCTGGCCTCAAGTGACGCTCCTGTCTTGTCCACCTGAGAGTTTTATCTCAGAAGTAACACCCTGGGAGCATCCCTTAGTCAATAATGGAGGGCAACACGTCTGAGGTATGTTCCACACCATTTTCTGGGAGTCCCAGCAGGACTGAGCCCAGATACACTCTGTGGTAACCTGCTTATTTACACACTTTATATTCGCTGTCCATCCTTTCCTTTCTTCTTTACCATTCTCTTATCCCTGTCTCCTGGAATCATTGCCCAGTAAACCATGTACACACCATTCCTTGTCTCAGGTCTGCTTCTGGGGGAACCAGCCTAAGAACGTTGATCCAGGGGTGGCTGTAGAAAGCAGACACTCAGAATGTGATGCTGACTGGGGAGATGGGATGGTCCCCACTGCTGGAAAGTTGGCAATGATCCCCTCTGGCATGACATAGCATCACAGTTTCCTAGATTTGACTTGGAGTGAATTGAAATGGAGAGCATAGAAGGGGTATACTGGCTTGTGCAATAGATCCAGTGTTTGAAAGTCATAGGACAGGATTCATTATGAGAACTGGGGAATTAGTCAGCAGTTGTTAAGATCCACAAGAAGAAAGTAACAGACTCAGATCAGTAATCTACCAACTCAGGGTGTGGTATGAAAGCATAATGCCTCAGTGACAGTGTCTAATGAGATCATCATCTCCTGCATCCAAAGGCTATGCTAAAAATCAGTCCTACAATTTAAATGTAAGAGT
Organism: Cephalopachus bancanus; assembly: GCA_027257055.1. Lineage (NCBI taxonomy): Eukaryota > Metazoa > Chordata > Mammalia > Primates > Tarsiidae > Cephalopachus > Cephalopachus bancanus. The sequence goes on along the minus strand of JAPVLO010000329.1, from coordinate 1,131,536 downwards.
GGTAGAACTACAAAGAGGCTAAATCTGTAGCTCTAGTCTTTTCTCCACTAAGGTCAGGACCCTGAGCTCTACAATGAGGACTTCTGGATACATGTGCTTGAACACAACCAAGGTCCAGAGATTCCTCTGAGCCTTTGAAGAGCAGGGGTGAGCCTCTCCTGCTGGCTAGTGGAAGCAACCTTCCATGTTCCGGAGACCATACAAAAATACATACCTGAGACGGGTGGCCTTCAGGATAACGTTTGCTCTCCTTAAAATCTCTACCTCTTCCTGACTCCTGTCACTTCTTGATCTGTGCTGTCAAATCCACTAGCCAAATCCAACTATAAACCAGCTAAAATAACATACAATCAAAAATTATTTTTCTTAGTCACACTGGGCACATTGAAAGTACTCATTGACTACATGTAGCTAACGGCTACTACATTGGACAGTGAAGACTACAGAACATTTCCACCAGTGTAGAAAGTTCTATTGGACTGTGCACATCTAGACCAGAGATTGAGAGAATTGTTTTTAATGGTCAGGTGGTAAACTTTCTCGTGTTTGTAGGCCATATGGTTCCTCTTGCTACTACTCAACTCTGCCATTGTAGCATGAAAGCAACCATAGATAATACATAAACAAATGAGCATGGCTGTGTTTTTTAATTTTGCAAGTTGCAGACAGCCAGCCCATGGGCCCTAGTTTGGCTACCCCTGGTCTACACCAAAGACTAGGGCCAATTCTTAGTATAGTGCAAGTAAAAAGCACTGTCCATGGTACAGATAGAGAGAGAATTAGTCACCAAAGGGATTATTATTCTAGCATATTTCAGGAAAGTATGCCTGGCCTGCAACTTGAGGCTGCTCAAGGAGGATGATTATGAGGTTAGGGTTAGATCAGGGATAGTGTATTGGTATTCAGCATCCTGGCGAGGACTTTTGGAGCCAGGCCTAATATACTACAGGAGCGACTCCTTAACACTCAAGCCTAGCATTTTCTGAAGGCATATAGTAAATGAAGTGGAGATGCTGTAACTGTCTTGGTAGACTATTAAAGAAAGGATCAAAATAGTCAGAGATGTATTTGAATGGATTTATTACATAATATCAAGAAAACCCTGTGTGCATGTTTTGTATGGACATAAGTTTTCAACTCAGTTGGGTAAACACCAAAAAGCTTGACTGCTGGATTTTATTGTAAGGGTATCTTTAGTCTTGTAAGAAAATGCCAAGCTTCTTCCAAAGTGGTTGTACCATTTTGTATTCTCACTATCAAAGAATGAGAGTTCCTGTTGCTCCAATCTTTACCAGCATTTGGAGTTATCAGTGTTTTAGATTTTGGCCATTTTAATAGATATGTAGCGTTATCTTATTGCCTTAATGTGCAATTCCCTAATGACATATGATGTTGAGAATCTTTTCATGTACTTATTTGCCATCTGAGTATCTTCTTTGTGAGGTATCTTTTCAATTTTTTTTGCCCATTTTTAAGACAGGTTGTTCATTTTCTTTTTGCTGTAGACTGAATGTTTGTTCCCCCCTGAAATTCATATGTTGAAACCTAATTTCCAATGTGACGGTATTTGAGGTTAAAGTCTTTGGGAGGTGACTGGCTCATGATGATGGAGTCCTCATGGATGGTGTTAGTCTTCTTTCAAAAGAGACCCCAGAGAGCTTCCTTATTCTTTCCACCACATAAGAACACAGCAAAAAGATGGCTGGCTGTGAACCAGGAAGTAGGCCTTCATCAGACATCGAATTTGCTTGCATCCTGATCTCGGACTTCTCAGCTCTAGAACTGTGAGAAAAAAAAGTTCTGTTGTTAGTAAGAGATCCAGTCTATGGGATTCTGTTATAGAAACCTGAACAGACTAAGTTACTTACCATTGAGTTTTAGGAGTTCTTTGTATATTTTGGATAACAGTCCTTCATCAGATGTCTTTCACAAATATTTTCTTCCAGTCTATGGATTGTCTTTTCATTCTCTTGACAGTGTTTAGAAGTAATGTTTTTATGTACAGCGAAAATGTTTAATTTTAATAAAATTCAACTTATCAATTATTTTCATGGATTTTGTCTTCAGTGTTGTATCTAAAAAGTCATCTCCATACCCAAGATCACCTAGGTCTTCTCCTATATTACCTTCGAGGAATTTTATAGTTTAGTGTTTTACATGTAGGTCTATGATCCATTTTGAGTTAAATTTTTGAAGAATGTAAGGTCTGCATCTAAGTTCTTATTTTATTTTATTTTATTTTTTGCATGTGGGTGTTCAGTTGCACCAGCACCATTTGTTAAAAAGACCATCTTTTTTCCAGGGTTATAACTTTTGAAAAAATACTAAAGCACTGTGGATGCAAAGAAGTCTACAGGTAATAAGTCTCAGAAAGGAACAGACCCTTCCTAGATGGGCAGAGATTGTATTTATCCTTCACAACATCTCTGTGAAGTAGGAATTATTATTAAATTACTTGTTCAAGGTCAACAGACTGATTCCCACCAGTCCTGTGTAATTAAAAAAGAAAACACACACACGCACACACACATACACACACAGACACACACACACACACACACACCCCTTCTAATTACCAAAATCAATGAAAGTACTTCAGCTCTTATCTCACTGGCAACATTTTGGCAATACTAGCTACAATCTTGAAAATCCTCTCCCTTGACTCCCATGACACTGAACTTTTCCTCTTATCTCTCTGGCCTTTTTTCCCCCAGTTTTCTTCTCTCTCAATAGTTGTTGATATTTCCTAGTTTCAATCTCAATGTTCTTCTCACTAAAGCCTTCCCTGAGTGATGACATCTCTCCAGTCTGGTGAGCCCAACCAATGATAAAATTACCCTACATATTTACTTTCAGTTCAGATATTTATTCTAATTGCCAAGCAGGATCTCTCCTTGAACTATCCCACAGCAGCTCAAAACTTATCTATCTAAAACTGACTCCATATTTTATGCCATCCACTTTACAGAATGGAACTACCTAAAAGTTCTCAAGTCTAAAAATTGAACAAAAGCCAACTCTCTTCCCCTCTTACAGTCATGAATTAATCTCTTGTGTAACTTCTTCTATCCATTCCCACTGCTAATATCTCATTACAGATCTTTCTCATTTCTTGTCTGCTTATTGAAATAATTCCTTGATTTCTTTCCTGCATCTAGCTCAATTACTCTCCAATCTTTCATCTGTCATACTGTTAGAATGATCTTTCTAAAGCTACATTTGTTCATGTTCCTCCTGCCACCACTTAAATTCTTCAACAGCATCTCAGTGACTTTGGAAATAAGTAAATACACCTTGTAACATGGTTTCTAAACCATTCATGTACCAATCACCTCTCTATTGTCAATTATCATGACTCTTATTTTCATCTCCCTAAGTAAGACAAGTTCTCTCTTACCTAAGAAATGACTTGTGTTCTATTTCTTCTCCCTGAAAAATAGAATTCTTTTTTATGTTCCTCCTCACCCCCATTATCATATTTATTGTCCTTTACTTAATTGCCTATTTAATTCTGGCTTTTCTGTTACACTCCAGACACCTTGCAGTGACCACAGGTTGGCTTTAGCACCTCTGGCTTCTGTAGTTTGGTGGGCACCTACTTGATGGATGAGGGAATGAAGTCCCTTCTCCATAGCTTAGCTCCTGCTCTGCTGACCGTAACTGCCTGGTCTGCTTTTTACTTGGGGCTTTTCATGTCTCAATGTGATATTCTAGTTCTTCTCCAATCCCCAGTAGATAGGTTTTATCATGCATAAACAGGTGTGGTTTTTATGTGATATTCTACTACTACTCCACTCCTTGACATCAGACTCCCCATCTTTGACAAACTAGGCATTGGCCTATAGATTAGCCTCTGTGTAGAAAGTTCTCCACGCCAGTTCTCTATGCCCAGAAATCCACTAGCTGCAAGCAGTAACTGCCCAAAGAGCTATCCTCTTCCACCTATTGACCTCTGCTTTCAGTGGTAAGCATCTTAGGGTCTCAGCCTCTTTAAATTAAAGATAATTGCACCAAAGATTTGGACTAGTCAGATGGTTGCTAATGTATAATTTAGGTTTATAACCAAGGTACATGTCTGGCATACATTGTTGTCACAAATTTGTGATTTCTATTTTCTTGATGTGTGTTTGTAAAGAAATGAATTCCCCTCTCAGTACTGATTTCATGGCATCTCAGAGGTTTTGGTAAGATATGGCTTATTTTCATTTGGTTCCAGAAATCTTTTAATTTCTGCTTTGAGTTCCTTGTTGACCCAGGAGCTGTTCAGCATCATGCTGTTTAGTGTCCATGTCTTTGTGGGTTTTGGGGTAGCTTTGTTGGTGTTGACATTTATTTTTATTTCATTGTGGTCTGAGAAGGTACATGGCAGTATTTTGATCTTATGAAATTTATTTACGCTTGATTTATGCCTGAGAATGTGGTTGATCTTGGAGTATATTCCATGTAGTGATGAGTAGAATGTACATTCCATGGTTGTTGGATGGAGGGTTCTGTAGGTATCTATTAAGTCCATTTTGTCAAGTGTCAAGTTGAGGTTCCAAATTCATTGTTGATGTTTTGCCCCGATGATCACTCTATGGTTGTTAGTGACATATTCAAGTCCCCAGGTATTATAGTGTTAGAGTCAATATCTTTTTTAGTTTACCTAGAAGCTGCTTCATAAAGGTTGGTACTCCTATACATTGGGTGTATATTTGCTTAGGATGGATATTTCTTGAAGGATTGAACCTTTTTATCATTATGTTGTGATCTTCCACATTTTTTTTTAGTTTTTGATAGCTTAAAGGATATTTTGTTTTATATTAAAATTGCAACTCCTGCTTTCTTCTGTGTTCCATTTGCCTGAAAATTTGCTTTCCATTCTCTTACTTTGAGTCTGTGAGTGTCCATTCCAGTGAGATGAGTCTCCTGGAGACATCACATTGTTTTTAAAATCCAGTTTGCCATTCTATGTCTTTCTAGTGGTGCATTTAGTCCATTCACATTCAGGCTAATTTTTGAGATGTGAGAGTTTATCCCAGTCATAAGATTCTTATAGGGATTGTTGTTGTTGTTGTTTGTTTATTTGTTGAGTATTTTTTTATTTGGGAGTTGATATATGTGTGTGTTTTTAATCTTTTTCCTTCATTCTTGGGAAGTGTGTGGGAATTTTTCCCCCTTTCTTCTGGGTTTAATACTTTTGTAAGCATTTCTTGTAGAGCTGGTAGGAGGTGTCTGGGATGGATTTTAATTCTCCATCACTGATGAAACTTAGCTTAGCTGCATAAGAAATTCTTGGTTGGAATTGTTTATCCTTGAGAACTTTGAAGATTGGACTCTAGTCTCTTCTAGCCTGTGGTGTTTCTGTAGATAAGTCTGCTTCTATTCTAATTGGTCTTCCCTTGTAAGAAGTCTGACCTTTCTCTCTTGCTACTCTTAGGATTTTTTCTTTTATACCTGCTTTGTGTAAGTGAATTACTATATGTCTACAAGTCAGTTTTCTCATTTGATAGCTTACAGGGGTTCTCTGAATCTTTTGTGTTTGATGGTCATGTTTCTGATGAGATGAGGGAAGTTTTCTTAGATAATTTCATGGAATGTCTGTTCCAGGGTGGTCTCTGTTTCTCTATCTGCCTCAGAAATGCCAATTAATCATAGGTTCAGCCTCTTGATATAATCACACCTCTTTAGGAGGCTGTGTTCCATCTTTTTAAGCTTCTTTTCTATGTTTTTAACAGTTTGGGTTCATTCCATATTTTGGTCCTCAAGCTCTGAAATTCTTTCTTCTGCTTGGTTAATTCTGCTTTCCATGCTTGTCAGTTTGTTATTTATTTAGTTTACTGTATTCTTTATTGCCATCATCTCAGTTAACAACTCCTTCATTCTTTCTTCTTGTCTCTTCTTATTTCAATTCATTCTGTCTATTAGTATCTTGATATCTGGGTTTGTGGTTTGAGACCAGCTGTTCTTTGGACTCTTCTTTGTTTGAGTTCCAAAGACTGTATTCTCAGGTGCTATCTTCTTAGGAGTTTGGGTGGGACAGGTGGTCCTCCTTGGATTCTTCTTCATTTGTAATGGTTTTCCTCCCTCTTTTCCCCCCTTCTTTAATTCCATTGCTCAGTGATAGAGGGGATAGCTTTCATTTCTGTTTGCTTAATCCCCTATTCTTCCTTATGTAGTACCTCTCAATTTGTTCACTTTTGAAGCCAGACTGGGGATGGGGGAGAGGGACTGTGTTTTTGTTTTGTTTTGTTTTTGCATTTTTGAGATTTGATTAAGGTGTGATGGGGGAGCTGTGATTCAGAAGCTAACTGCAGATCACAGTATGCACTGACAGGGGTGTGGGCCACTTGGAACCCTCTTCCCTCCACCTTACAATCTATCCATGTAAGGCATATCTATGCCCCCTAAAGGCAAAATGAGATAAGAAAAGGGAAAAAAATGAAAAAAGAAAAATGAGAGATGAAAGGAAGATGAAGAGAGAGGAGAAGGAGAAGGAAAGCAAACAGACACACTAAATAATGAATAAATGAAGAAGCATTCAAAAACAAAATAAACACACACACACACACACACACACACACACACACACACACACACAAGAAAATCCCAGTGATGCACTCTCTCTCAAAAATACCCATACACAAACAGAAAAACTAAAAACATCAACAACAACAACAAAAAAAACCCAAACAAAACAAGTACTAAAACATAGACAAAAACAGAGAGAGAACAACAACAAAAAAAGAGCTCCTTCTGTGGCTGTTTCTGGAGCCTCAGGCTCCTTTCCCAAGTACCATTGCTGCCTCTGGCCACCACTGCTGCTTCTGGCCACCACTGCAGTAGGAAATGGGCTCCAGTCTCCAGCCCCTGCCCTTGGTTCCAGTGCAGGCCAATCGGGTTGCTCTTCATGTGGGTCAGACACCCCACGGACTGCTGTGGGAGGATGGTGGATCAGATCCAGACTCACCCAACTCATCCACTGCTGCTGCTGTCAAGTCCCCTACTCAGATCAGAGGTGTCTGTGCCTGGTCCAGCATGGGCGTGGGATGTCTGTCTCTCTGTGTATACTCCTGAAGTTCCTTCTCTGGGTCAGTGATGTTCAGTCCCAGAGGGGTGCAGAGTCCCAGGTTGGAGGCTGAATAGAGCCCTTGGGTCAATGCAGGTCTCTGCCCAGTCCTGGACAGAGAAAATGGTGGCAGTTGGTGTCGCCTCACCAGTGGCAGGACTTAGCTCCAGATTTCCTCATGGCATCCTCTCCATGGTTCCCTCTGCCAGTGCCCGACCTGCTGCCATGTGTGGTGGCTTGGAACAGGTGACAGGTGCTGAGGAACATCTGACCTCCACTGCCTCCTCCCAAGAGACCCCCAAGAAAGGTTGATGATCTGCACACCAGGGCTTCAATTTCAGTGCAGAGGTGGTTGCAGCTGCCCTGGAGGGAAGCCCCAGGTGCGTCCTGAGAGACTTTCATGCTCCCACCAGTTCTGTCACCATCTTGCCTCTGAAATCTGTTGTCACAAATTAAAAAGGAAAATAAAATGACTTTATAATAGAAAATGGAGAAATTGAAACCACATGAACTTTTTTCACAAGGAGGAAGAGAGCCAGGAATGAATAAGCAACACAGAAGACAAGAACCAGTGAGGACATATAGAAGCCAAGGAATATTATTTCATGCTAGGGTATTCCTAGATGTAATTGTGGGACAGTTGTTCAAAAGTTACTTTTAGAAGAAGCTTCCAAGTCATGGTTTGAGCCTCAGGCTCCTTTGTGAATGACATGTGAGGAACTTCAGATCTCTAGTGAGTGAAGGTAGCAGAGCAAAGGGTTGAATAGTGGAATGGGGAGTGGGACCTGGAGAGGTGATGAAGTGGATGAAGAATGTGCTCTGCAATTGGACTTCTTGTGTCTGAATGCTGGTTCTACCGATTACTAGGACAAATCTTTAACTTATTTGTGCCTTTTTGTTCTCATGTACTCATGAATATATCAGAGTATAGAGAAGATCATGTGAAATAGATGGGGTAGAGTGCCCAGCAAACAGAGTTCAGTAAATGTTACACGATAGTGATGCAATTATTATTTTCCTTCTTATGTCAACATTATGAGCACAAGTTGGTTCAAGAAAAATTGATGATGATTTGGATGTGCCTACTTTAAATTTGAGAGTTGGAATCTACCTGGTACCCACAACTGCTTCTGGTGAACTCAACTATACAACCAGTAGTGCTGGTGCACCACTCTACCAGAGCCCAAAAGCTGACCTGCTAGGTGTTCCTTACCCCCAGTAGAGCCATGCCACTGCCTCTACAAGCAGCTATAGTCTAGGCCACTGTGACACCCACACTGACATTTATTACAGCCAGAGAAATTTAATAGCGTCTATATTAATTAACTCACTCAGAACCAAAGTCAAAGCACCCTACCTAATTGACACTATAGGACACATCTACAGGGAAATATCTTTCCCTATGAAAGCTACTCCATAAAATTGGAAGAGTGATTGTTCAATTAGATGCACAAATATTAACATGGGGCACAAGAAACAAGGAAAATCAAGGAAACACGGTGCTTCAAAAGGAACACAATAATTCTCCAGTAACAACCACCTCTCCCCAAAAGAGAAATCTATAATATACCTGAAAATAAATTCAGAATAATGATCTTAAGAAAATTCAGCAAGATACAAAAATGTACAGATAAACAATCCATTAAATTAGAAAAACAATTTATAATATGAATGAAAAATTCAACAAGCAGATATATATATACACTTTATCGCAGCCTTGTTGACAATAGCAAGAACATGGAACCATCCATGCTGCCCATGAAAAGAGGACTGGTTAAAAAACATGTGGTACATATACACAATGGAATATTATGCGGCCATAAAGAATAAAATCATGAACTTCTCAGCAACCTGGATGGAATTGGAGTCTATAATACTGAGTGATCTTTCACAGAAACAGAGAACTGAGTATCACATGTTCTCATTCATAAGTGGGCCATGAACAACTACTGTAATACTATAAGAAAAGGATTGACAGTAGTGGGAAAATGCAGGAGGAAGGGGGAAGGCAGGGAGGTGGGATTGACAGTAGTCAAAATCTGCCGGAGGGGGGCACACCTCATCAACAAAGGTAACTGCACAATGAATATTTGTATACCTAACCCTGAATTGTACTCCACAATTTTAAAATAAATGATTTAAAATTTTTAAAAAAGAACCAAATAGAAATCTAGGAGATGAAGAATTAAACAAATACAATAAAAATGCAATCGAGAGTTGCAATAACAAACTAGATTAAGAGGAACATTTCTAAACTTGAAGATATTCCTTTTGAAATAATCTTGTTATACAACAAGAAATTTAAAAAGAAAGAAAAATAATAAAGAAAGTCTACATGTCACATGAAACACCATTAAGCAAACAAATTTTCATACTATGGAGGTTCCAGAAGAAGAGAAACATAGAAAATCTATTTAATGAAACATTAGCTGAACATTTTCAAGTCTTGGAAGAGATATGAACATCCAGATCCAGGAAAGTCAAATGTTTTCAAATAGATTAAACCCAAAAATGTTCTCTCTGAGGCACATTTTAGTCAAATTATCAAAAGTTAAAGACAAAGAGAGATTTCTAAAATCAGCAAGAGAAAAACATCAAGTCACATGGGAAGAACTCTCCATGAGAATGACAGCATATTTCTCAGAAGAAAACTTACAAGTCAAGAACTCAAAAATAAATACACCTATTTACAGTCAACTGATTTTTGACAAAGACACAAAGAACATACATAGTGGACAATGCATCCTCTACTGAATGGTGCTGGAAAAACTGAATATCCATATGAAAGACCCCTATATCTCACCATATTCAAAAATCAAATCAAAATTGATTAACGACTTAAAGATAATACTTGAATTTATAAAACTACTAGAAGAAGCATAATGAAAATGCTTCAGGACATTGGTGTGGGAGAAGATTTTTATGGACAAGACCTCAAAAGCACAGGTAACAAAAGCAAAAATAGACAAATGAGACTATGTCAAACTAAAAAGCTTCTGTGCAGCAAAGGGAATAATCAACAGAATGTAGAGGCAACCTGTAGAAGGGGAGAAAGTATTTGCAACCTGTTTATCCAACAAGGTATTAATATCCAGAATATGTAAGGAACTCAAACAATTCTACAGCAATAATAATAATAATCAGAGTTATAAATGGACAAATGAGCTTCATAGGCATCTCTGAAAAGAAGACATAGAAATGTCATCAAGTATATGAAAAGATGTTCAATGTTACTAATCATCAAGGAAATGCAAATCAGAGCCACAGTGCAATATCGTCTCACCCCAGAGAGAATGGTTATTAACAAAAAAGATAAAAAATAACAAATGCTGGTAAGGGTACAGAGAAGAAAACTCTTATACACTGTTGATTGGAATGTACATTAATACAGTCACTATGAAAAACAGTATGGAGGTTCCTCAAAAATTAAAAATTGAACTACCATATGTTCCAGCAATCTCACAACTGAGCATATATTCCAAAGGAAAGAAAATCAGTATATCCCAGAGATAGCTGCACTTCTGTGTATAGTGCAGCAGTATTCGTAACAGCTAAGATATGGAATCAAACTAAGTCTTCATCAGTAAATGAATGGATAAAGAAAAGGTAGTCTATGAGCATATACACATAATGGAATACTATTCAGTCATAAAAAGAATGAAATCTTGTCATTTGCTCCAAGATGGATGAACCTGGAGAACATGATGCTAAATGAAATAAGCTAGGTACAAAAATATAAATATGTGTATTCTCACTCATCGTATGTGGAAACTGAAAAAAATTGATCTTATAGAAGCAGACAGTAGGATAGTGGTTACTAGAGGCTGGGAAAAGTAGAGGGGAGGAGAGACTAGGGAAAGGTTGGTTAACAAATACAAAAGTATAGCTAGAGAAGAGGACTAAGTTCTAGTGTTCTATAGCACTACAGGGTGATTATAATTAACAGTAACGTATTGTCAATTGTCAAATAGCTAGAAGAGAGAATTTTGAATGTTCCCAACAAAAAGCAATAAATGTTTGAGGTGACAGATTTGCTAGCTACCCTGATTTGATCATTACACACGTATAAATGTATTGAAATATCACACTGTATATGTGGTTTTTTTTTTCTTTTTTTAAAGACAGGGTCTGACTCAGTCATGCTAGAATACATTGGTGCCATCACAACTCACTACAGTCTCCAACTCCCAGGCTCAAGTGTTCCTCCTGTCTCAGCCTCCCAAGTACCTGGGACAACAGTTACACACCACACCTGGCTATTTTTTTAAAAAAATAGAGATGGGATCTTGTTATGTTGCCCAGGATAGTCGACCCACCTTGGTTTCCCAAAGTTCTGAGATTATAGGTATAAGCCACCATGTCGAGCCTTTTCATGTGTTGATTAAAAATAATTGTAATTTTAAAAAATTCATTTAAAAATTTCCAATAAAAAACCAAACATGCCGTTTTTGTGAAAAAATATTGCAGGGTTGGAGGGCTTGTTCCATCCCAGCCATTCTATTCTTGCATAGCCACCCTATGCAAGGTATTGCTCATCCCACCCCTTCTTGCAGGCTGGCATTCCAGATTCCCAGGTCTGCTCTTTTCTGGTTCACTTAGCATGAGGCACTGGAAGAAGGTTGGAGGGTGTGAGGAAGGAAGGCTAGGTCTTTGTTCCCTGCCCTGTCTGCTCAGGAGGTGTCTCTGGCTGTCTCTGAGTTTCTTCTCTAGCTCTAGATCTCACTGGACTAGCCCATCATGGTTTCATCTTCCATGAGGCTTTGGTGACTCTGTCTTCCCCCTTCTTCTCCTGCTGGGTGGTAGTGGCTTCCTACTACTCTGGCTAATCTCTGGGTAGCCTTACTGTTCCATATCTAATTTTTAGTTCTCCCATTATGCGTGCAAACAATTCCTTGTATTAAATTCCCTCTTTTGAAAAATATAATGGCTTCTGTTTTCTGGTCTGAATTCAACCAATACTCTCCCCATTCCTGTCCCAACCATCCTATCATTGTCTCTGGACTGCCAAGGTTAAGGGACACTGCCCTGAGCTTGTAGTTTGAAGAAGTGGCTGCTGACTCCACTTCTCTCCCTCCCACTTCTGGAAATTCTTGTCCCCAAGGCTGGAAGTACCTCCATCCACCAGGCTGTTGGGCAGCAGTATTCCCTGGCCTGAGCTGTGTAGGATGATCCCCAACAGCCCCAAATATTGCTGCTATCTACATGACAGCAAAGAAATGTTTTGGCAGAAGCCAGTCTGGCCATCAAAATGCTGAGGCCATATGTTTCTACTGACTTCCTGCCAAAACATTGTTGTTGAAGTTATGAAGAGTATAACTTTTAAATTCAGAATAAAAAGGAAACTCTAACCCAGAGATACATGTTAAGGTGAAGAAAAAAAGCAAAAAAAAAAAAAAAAAAAAAAAAAGAGTTAAAGTATAAAAAAAAAAGATAAGTGGGAAGGAAGTCGGGGGCCGAGGAGAAGTATAACAGTCTAGAAGTTCCTTTTATCTGCCACATCCAGGCTGTAACCTCAGTGGCTTGCCCCTGCACCAGTTGGGCAAACTGACAAGCTGCATGGGCATGGGCCCTCCAGCCAATGGAGAATCTGGCACTTATACAATCCAGAGCAAGGAGGAAAAGAGTGGCAGAACCTAGTACACAGAAAGAGTGCAATAATAAACTGGGAAATAAGCAAATTTTCCAATATGTAACTGTTTCATTCCTTGCCAGAAATCATAATTTGCAAGTTATAAGGTACATTGAAGAGTTGGTGATAATACAACAGATGCTAGTAAGGAATCGGAGCTACATGACTCCAGTGATTCAGATGTTCTGACGAGAATTATTTTAAACATGGGTTCCATGCTGTGGGGCTCACCCATACGCCAAGGCCCACTCCAGAGGTCACTTGCAGATATTTCCCTGATACACTGACGGCATCTTGTCTTTCTGCCTGTGGGGCTTCTCTGGCCTGCTCAGTGTGCACACTGTAGGCTAAAAGTACTGGAGGGTGATGACTGAGGAGACCTTCAACCACAGAGAGCCAGGAATTGATGGGTAAACACCCAGCTTCTTCAAGACTTGATGGGACAATTATAAAGTGACTTCTGCAGTGTCCCAGAAGGTCCCAGGCAACTCCCACTTACCCACAGTTGTGGCCGAGTCACTAACTCACCTTTTATTGCCTTTACTTTCCAACTTGCCTCAAGTGCCCACTTCTTCTCCACACTTCATGGAATCACTACCTAAATAAGCTAAATGTACTGAAATGCTTACCCCGAGAATTCCCTAGAAGAAACCCAATCCAGAGACGGGGGGTCCCTCTAGCCCAGGGGTCAGCCCTTCTTAGCATATCCTTCAGCAGTTACATGGCCTACACTTAAATCAGGGCTTTTAAAGGCAACGCCAAAAAGGAATGCCAAGAGCACAACAAAAATATAACCTTAACGTCAAGGTGGCAACCAACAGACTACTGAAAAGGAACTGGCATGACGGCCAATGGTCAAAACTGCTTCCTGCGATTCTTTTATAAAGAATACTAATATGATAAGAATATCATATCCCCATGCATGAAACCTAGAGCAAATTAGACATGCTCTACTGAGATTTTACAAATCTTTGCAGGAGGGGCTAGTCCACATCAGGTATTATGCTGACTTTATATGTCTTGATATTGAATTCTCATGATCATTCTACTATGGTTAAATAAAGTTAAGCTCATTTTATAGTTGAGAAAACAAAGAATGAATGATAAAGTAATTTGCCCAAAACATTACATCTGTGGACATTTTTGGATTTGATATTTGAATATCCGAAACTGGATGATTTATAAAGAAAAGTAATTTACTTTTTATAATTATAGAGACTGAGAAGTCCAAGGTCAAGGGGCTATATCTGGTGAGAAACTTCTTGCTGGTTAGGACTCTCTCTGCAGCTGCAGAGTCCTGAGACGACCCAGGGTATCACATGGTACAGGGGCTGAAATCTAGCTCAAGTCTCTCTTCCTATTCTTATAAAGCCACCAGTCTCACTCCCATTGATAATCCAATAACCCATTAACATATTAAGCCACTATGATCTATGACTAGCTCAATCCATTCATGACAGCAGAGCCCTCATGACCCAATCACCTCTTGAAGGCCCCACCTCTCAATATTGCCATACTAGGGATTGAGCTTCAACATGAGTTTCAAGCATTAAACGATAGCAATATCGTTTGAGTTCCAGGGTGTTTCCTAACTTCCCCTGCAGTTAGGCTGGAGCTAATTCACCAGGTTCTGGCCAATAAGCAATGAGTTGAACCAATGTGAGCCACTTTTAGACCATCCCTAAAGTTTTCCAGTGTAGTTATCCAGTCCTTTCATCCCCCAGCTTCAGCAACCTTGGAGGCCAAGATGACACAGCTATAAGATAGGAGAGGGTCACCTGTTATGCATCATATACTGTGTGAGCTGGAAATAATCTTTATTCTTAATGTTACTGAAAGTTGGAAAGTTGACTATTTTAGAAACTAGGGTTTTTTTCCTCTCCCACAGCCTTTCTCCTTCTTTCTCTCCTCCTCCCTCCCTTCTCTCTCTCTCTCTCTCTCTCTCTCTCTCTCTCTCTCTCTCTCTCTCTCTCTCTCCCCCTCTCTCCCTCTCTCCCTCTCTCCCTCTGTCTCTTTCTGTATATTCCTGGCTTAAGGTACCACAATGTAGCACTGCATTAGTGGATGGCCAGTAGGTAATAAAGAAAACAATAATGGAGGCTGAAAAAAAATCTTGATTTATTCCATGAAGAGGCAAAACATTTGGAAAATTTGCCACCCACAATAATTTGCAATGGACCATGTGATTACTGAGCTGAAATCTCTGGTGGAAAGTGCTGGAAAACAGTTTGTTAGTATCGTGTGTATTGGCTTCTATATAAAAGAGATGACTTCAGAAGGGAATTAATGAATTTACAAATAGAAATGAAGTCCAGAAATTTAAGCCATTGTAGACATGGAAAAGTCTACTGTTTCTAGATTTGTAAAATGTGGAATTTAAAAGGTTTTGAGCAGCAAATATCCAGTAAAATGTGGATACAGAAACTCTGAATACAGATCAGGTTAAAGAAGTGGACTTCCTTTCCAAGCTTGAAATATGAACGGAGCCACCGTTGAGTTGAAAGAGGCAGGTGCAGAGTTAAGAAAACAAATAGAGTTGATATGAGAACCCTATCTAGAAGATAAGTTTAGATGTGTTTGTTAGCACATAGAACTCATTAGAATCAAGTAGATCAAAAGTCTACTGAATTTTTAGGAAATGTCATCCTCCCCACCTCCCTAAAAGCTATGAGCATGGGGTATAAAAAGTCTTTGCTAGTTGGAGATGTACAGTAACCTTTGGTCCCTAACCTTCCAAGAGACCAGCAGGTATTAAAGGCAGCAGGAGGAGATGAGTTTGCAGACATTTCTTATGTGGCTGAATAAGATGATAAATAAAAGAAGACCCTCCTGAGGACATCACTGGGATCCAGCAGGATTTTGGAACTCCAGATCTGTGATGACTGTGTGTCTCCCTATGTTTTCTGTCCGTAATAGAAACATGTATTGTGGTGGTTCCATACTCATTCTATTACTGTACATTGGTTGGAACAGATAATTCATCTTTTTAAAGTTTATAAATCTTTGGACCAAGACAGGCCACATCTGGACTTAATAGAAAACAATGCGTATCACCCAAAGATCATGGACTTTAGGCCGAATGCAATGAATTTGAGATTAGATGCCAGGTTCTTTTTTAACAACTAGCTCTCTTGGGGACAGAGGTGACTAACTTCTATGCATGGGAAGAAGGAACAAAGGAGTGTCTGGAAATGTTAAGTGAAACTAAATTTGGCCTGAAGCCGCCTCAAACTTGCATGAAGTTCTGGTCCCTATATAACAAACTGCAACTTAGTACTTAAACTCATCAAAAGCCTAACTTAGGAATATGCTTTTGTAACAATAACTGAGTCCTAGCCAATCACAGCAGCCAAGCTTCAGACAGTCATGGGCAGCCAACTGATTGGACTGTGTTCAAAAACTGCAAAACCTGAGTGTAACCAGCCAGCCTGTTTTTGTAGCTCACTTCCCTTTCTCCCCACAAATGCCGCCTGCCTGTGTTGCAAAATGGGACTCTCTGAGCTCTTCTGGTTCTGAGGGCTGCCTGATTCGTAAATCATTCTTTGCTCAATTCAACTCTGTTAAATTTGTCTAAAGTTCTTCCTTAATAGTTTCCACAAAGCAGACCCAGGCAGAGCTGCTGGTGTTCTAGGCGTATGTTCCTGTGTTTTCTCAGCCTCCCTAGGAGTTGGGTGGAGGTTGTGGGACTGGACTATGACCGTCAGATGTAAGTGGAATTCCTTCACATGGTTTTCAAGCTCTTTTTTCCTCTGCCACAGTGACCTTCAAGGCCTCATGTTCCTGATGGCATGTTGACGAGACAAGAGAAGGCTGCCTCACACACGTCGCATCTTGTGTGACCTAGAAGGAAACATTCATTTCAAGTAGCCCACTGAGATTTTGGGGTTTATTTGCAACCATTTTACAGTTTAGCTTATCTTGACTGATATCCTTTCCTATTCTATCAGAGAATAATAGCAATATGGAGAATTTTGGAATATCTTTTAAGGCTAGGAAATGAATGGGTTTGAAGCATTTCTGCCCCTACTTGAGGCTGAAGCTACACAGACAGGTGACTCTAAACAAAATTGGAGCAAAGGTAGGCAGAGTTCTTTCTTTTTACTTTATAGAAGAAATTTCATGTAAAATAAAATAAGATTTCAGAGTTTTGTGAGATGACATTTATATAAACTGAAAATTAAATCCAGAGATCTAAGTATTTCCAGTTTTTGGAAAAAAGCTATTTTGAGAAAGGTTGTTCTCTACCCCTGCTAGAAGGACGGGTTCAGCCCGTCTATCAGATTTCTCTTGCTTCCTCAACATAAGGTTTGTTTTCACACTCATAGTCTTCCCTTTTCAGATGCACAAATTCACGAGCTTTCCTGAGAATGTCTTTTTAGCAGTGTTCTTTCATCTTCTGGGTCAGGGAAGAGATTTGCTCAAGAGGAATGACAGTATTGTGTTCAGTCAAAATGAACAATGTAGGGTTTAGACTGTAAACATCTTCAAAATCTTTGACAATACTGCAGATTGATAGTCCTTCCTGTAATTCTGGATAATTTAGTAACAAATGATCTAAAGTAACTATATCATGGCAGAATCTAATACCATACATCTGGGCATAAAAGTCCTGTTTCAGATGTTGTACTAGGTTTCGTGAAATCAAACTTTTTGGCATTTCTTTATAGAAAACTAGAAGAAAGACTCGTCATCAGAAGAATGCTGTAGTTCTTTCCCTGCAAAGAAATCTGAAACAATAATTGTGTATTTGTTGCTGTAATCCATATGGCCTATATATCTTGAATTTGGTATTTGCCAGCTTAATAAATCTTGAATGACAATCACAGCTTTTCCTATGCTAACCAGTTTGCTGATATAAGCCTTGAGATGTTTAAATTGAACTTCATGCCCCATTACTCTACTGTGAGCTTACAGTCAATTGTACAGGGACAAGAAAGAGTTCTGTTAGTCACTGGAATAATTAATGGCTTTCCTGTTATGAAATTGAAGGGCAGATCAGAATTATTTGCTTCAGCCCTTGGCAGGACATTTGCCTTCTAATCACCAGTATCTTAGTCCATTTAGTGTTGCTATAAAGAAATACCTGTGGGTAGTTAATTTATACAGAAAAAAGATCTATTTGGCTCATAATTCTAATACTGGAAAAGTTCAAAATTGGGTATCTGTGCTAGAGGAGGGCTACAGGCTGTGTCCACTCATAGCAGAAGGTGAAGGGGAGTCAGCAAGTGCAGAGATCGCATGGAATGAGAGGAAGCAGGAGAGAGGGGAGGGAAATGCAAGGCTCTTTTTACCAACCAGCTCTCATGGGAACTGATGGAGTGGAAAACGTCTCCCTCCTCCCCCAGGGAGGGTGCTAATCTATTCATGAGGGATCCTCTCCCATGACCCAAACACCTCCCAATAGAGTAGGTTGATCCCCAACATTGGAATCACATTTCAGTAATTTTTGAGGCATCAAAAATTCATACTATAGGCACCAGAAAGAGGAAAGAGGTGAGATGAGGTTTCTGTTTTCCCCAAACTCAATGTTCTTTTGCACTTCTTTCCACTTTGTCAGGGCTATCACCTCCTACAGACGCTGCTTCTTCCATGTACCTACTTCCTTGTTACCGGTTCCTCCGAGTTTGAATATTACCATCCACCTCCACAAAGCCTCCCCTCGAGCAGCAAAGCTGCATTTTTCACAATCCTGTCCTGGAAAAGCCATCTTCAGACCATTTGCCCTTGCAGGACTCTCTGCATAGGGTGATTTCCTTCCCAGCCCCAGATAACCCATCACTTGTTTCTTCACTCTTCCAGATCTTTGCTCAATTGTCACTTTCTTGGTGTGGCCTTCTCTAACCACCTATTTAAAATTTCACTTCCCAGCTCCCCCCATAAGAATCCTACATCATCCTTGTCTGATGCATCTGACATATCATGGGTTTTATCTATTTCTTTACTGTCTGTTTCCCCCACCTAAACGCATGCTCTGTGGAGGCAAGGTTTTGTCTGGTTATTCTCTATGCTATCTACAGTGTTTAGAACAGTGCCTGGCATATATAACACAATTTGTGGAGTAAATGACTACACCGAGCTGAGTTTGTGATTCTACAATAACATGCAGGGCTCTGAAGATTTAACACATTTGGGGAGTATTCTTTGAGGAATGAGAGGGACCCAGTGACATGAGTTCAATGCCAGACCAGGCTATTTCGGGTTTGATGCGAAAGAAAAAAATCAGTAATACTGATCCCATCTTTGACGTTTTGATGTTTTGTTGGCCATGTATATGTATTTTTTGCATAATTTTTATTTGTAAAAATATTGCAAAAAGATATTATTCATCTGATTACTGAGATTTTTTTCCCCTTAAATATTGTTCCTGAGGCACGTGCATCCCTGGCCTCCCCTAGTTCTGGGCCAGGAATTAGTCCCTTGGTACGTGCTGGATGATTGGCTGAGGGGGACTGGACAGTGGCTACATCCCTCCCTGAGACATTGCAGGAATGGTTCTGATTATACAACATGCGAAGAAGGCTGATGCTCCAAACATAATCTTTTAAGGGGAACTCTGAGCACAATGCCAAAAGAGGAGATTTCCCAACTGACAACAGACTTTTGACATAGAGATGATGATGATGAAGTTGACAATGACGTATTTAAAGTGCCAACGTATCTAATGTAGGAATTAGGGTATTAAGTCAAAGCCTAAGACAAAAATGACATGTCTTCCCTTTTTTTTCTTGATTTCTTAGAGATTTATGCTGGAGACCAAAAACCCCACAGCTCTCTATAAGCCTAACACGTCTGGCTGTTCTTTCACACTTAGAGTAGCTTGGTGTTTCTCCACGTGTGCACCAGATGACACAGCTTGCTCACATTTCAAGGACATGGTGTGTAGCAAATATGTGGTTTAAAGATCCTTTGGGGGCAAGGAGATGCTCGTGGCATAAGAGGCAGAGGCTGACACTGACAAAGGGACCCACAAACTCACAGCTGTCTTCTCAAGCTGACTCCAAGACATACATTCACCTGGTGAACACACAAATTAAATAGATATTTATCACTTTTTCTTGATTTGTTGAGGACATATGCCACTGAACTCTATCCTGGAGGAAGAAAGACCGATGCTTAGGGCTGACTCTGAGTTATTCAGACAGAGTAATTGAAAGACTTTTGAAAACTCACAAAAGCACCAGTGCCAGATCTGGTGAGTTACCTGAATTAGCTCAGGTCAAAATGTGTCAGGAGACGACTCTGCTATCTTGAGTTCTTACTAAGTGCAGTCATGGTGTTAATGACTTACCTACATGACCATTAAGTTTTCACAAAATCCATCTGATGTGGGCACTGTCCTGTACTCCTTTAATAAACAAGAACTCTGAGGGTCAGTAACATCCATTTTTTTCAAGGTCACATAACTAATCTTGAAATGGAGACTCCAAATAGGAATTCAAAGATCTTCCTCCTTGTCACTCTACAACACTGTCAACTTTTGTCTCTTCAGTCTAAGATATCAGAAAAACTTGACCTTAGCCTCATTCACTGTCACATCCTGTACTATTTGGCCTTGGCTACACTTTCTCTACATCATGTGTGGAAAAAACACTTGGCCTAGAAGATAGTGACTGAAATTCTTCTCTCTGCTCTACTGCTAGCTTCATTTGTGATTTTAGGCAAGTCCCTTGGTTTCTCTAGGACTGAGTTAAGTCGGTTGTAAAATAAAGGCTTTACATTAGATTATCTTTCATATCATCTTTTTAGTTCAAATCTTCCATTATTCTATTTCATGATTCAATGCATCTGTAGTTGCCATGAAACTACTAATTGGAGAAGCCTTATGGCAACATCTTATTGAACAGTTGCCACTACTTTTAAACCATGACTGCAAAGCCAAGACAAGATTTAAAAGTGAGGTAGGAAACAATTACAGAAGAAAGAGAATTTCAGTGAAGGGGATACATTCAGCCTCAAAGCTACTCCTTGTGAGTGTGTGCGATCCAAAAGCCAAGCATATCTATTTCACTCCTTTGGTACAAAGGCAGGAGATGTTTCAAGAGCAGAGAGTTCTTTCACAAATACATAGCTCTGTGGGACTTCCACTGCTCCGGAGTTACATGGTTTTGGGGAAGAACAGCTATGAAAGAACCAGCCATTGTGTGAGCAGCAGAAGTAATGTTACTGAACTCTCTACCCTGGAGGAAGAAAGACTGAAGCGTAGGACTGAATATAAGTTATTCACACAGAGTAACTGAAAGGTTTTTGAAAACCGTACCAAAGCACCAGTGCCAGAACAGGATCTTCAAGAAAGGGAGTTGGTTGGAGATAGAGAAACACACTGTGATCTTGATCATGGCCTGACACCACCACTTAAACTGGATCTTCACCAGTGCCTTGACAAGAGATGATCAAAGCAAACAACAGAATTGTACTTTACCATATTTAGGATGTGCTCCATGTGTTTACACGCAACTGTGATTGTGTTGTGTGTGGTTCACTTTAGAGAGTGAATTTAGTTTTCCTCAAGTAATTTTTAAATTTCCTTATAAAGTCCTTCCTTTCTTCTATTTTCTCTCCCTCCAATTTTCATCTCCACCCCATTCTCCCTTAACACATATTTGCTGACTGCCTAGTTTATATTCAGATGCTTTGTATACAATGGTGAACAAAAAACAAACACTGTTCTTGCTTCATAGTTTTTGAACTTTGGGGCCAATGCACAACCTCTTCTGGTCATATTAAGGAGGACTAGACATACCAGGGGAAATTTTTATTCTCTATTGTAAGTCACTGGACCGATGAGAACTCCTGCCGAGCAACATGGCCCTTGCTCCGCTTTGTGTGACATCTACTTCACCTTCTGGGAAGCAGCAGGCCACAGAGGGAAAAGTGCAAGAAGTTTCAGTCGTGGTTTTCACTAAGATAGAGGATGGCCCTTGCACAAATACTTTAGCACTTCCTCAGAAGATGACTTTCTACAACTACAGTTCATTTCTTCCACGTTTATTGAACACACAGATTACCTGCTGCAGGTTAGTTAAGGGGCACCCACTGCTGCTCATTGCTGGACATACCCCAGAGTAAACAAGACATGGTTTCTGCCTTTGGGGTGTCCACAGTTTAGCTGAGAAGACACATGCCTCATTACATCATTACATACATCATTACAATAGAGTACAATACACGGCAGTGATGGAAATATTTATTAGAGGAAGGACTCCCCTCAAAACTAGAATTATCTTTTTGAAGGCAGGCGCCTTGTAGTACAGACTCTCCCCTTTAGTTTAGTGTTGTAGGAACTCATCAGCATCAGTGTACCAGTTAGCAATGCTGTGAGAGGCTGTGTTTGGCTTCAGGGAATATTTTTTTGGAGGTTCTTTCAACATGCTTGCCCATTTCATAATGGGTGATTTACCCGAACAACCTGCCCACACTGTGTTGATTGTTCAGCAGCTTTTGACCAAAAATGGCATGACCTCCATGCCCCACCCTTCCTGCTCATCCAGTGTTGCCCCAAGTGACTTTGTTTGTTTCTCCAGATGAAAAAAGTCCTCAAAGGGAAATGTTTAGCCGATATGAAAGAGGCAAAACAAAAACAGCAGAAGCACTAAAAGGCATCCAAATTGACAAGTTCAAAACTGTTTTGAACAGTGGAAAATGCATCTCAATAGGTGTATTGCATCAAACAGAGAGTACTTTTTGAAGGTGACTGAAGTTCAAACATGTGAGAATAAATACACAATTTTTAAATAAATAAATTCCCGGTTTTTTTGGTCTCCTCTTGTACAGTGCTAAAGTCATGCAGAGAAGTGAGGGGTTAACTCTATCTTGGCTATTGAAAGGCAGGAAAAGTCTCCCAGAGTGGAATGTTCTTGAAGAGGGTTCAAAGTTGAAGAGGACTCTCCTAGGCTAAAGGGATGGGAAGTTAAGATGAAGTGGGGACAGGTATAGTGTGAAGGACTTTTCAAGCAGAAGAAACCACATGTGTAAAGGCCTGGAGGGGAGGAGACACTGGTGGTTTTGTGGTGTTGGATCGTAAAGTGAACTGGAAGATGAAGGTAAAGCTGGGAACAGGATGCGGATCCTTATATATCTGCTGAGAGTTTGGGTTTTTATCTTCTCCGCTAGACAATGAGGGATCTGCTAAATGAAACAGATACAGAAGAACGACAAAGTTATATTTGCCTTTCCCAGTTTCTCTAAGGTTGAGTCCAATAAGGATCTGAGCATAGGACCATGCATGCTACATTCAAAACTGTCCCTGTCCCATAATCATCAGTCAACGTGCCATGGTCCAGATGCTTCAACTCTCCCATACCTCCAAGCTTTTACTTCTCATCCCTGGTGCTCTCTGAAAGCTGTCATCAGCAAATGACTCAGACCTCATGGACCAGGACTTACCCTTTGTCCTATTCCATTTCTCTTAGAGAAACCATCAGAGTTTCATGAAAAGAACTTGAGTTCCTGAGAGGGATTGGCTTATTCAATTATCTCTTAGGGGTTAATATATGTGCATAATTTGTGAGGTAAAATCTAGTTGGTCAAAAGTAATAAAATCAACTCAATCTAACTTAATACATAAATATAAACATTTAGAATATATTATTTAAGAATGCAATGGTAGCTGAAGAAACCTAAATGCAGCAATGCCATCAGACCTCAAGAAGAATTCTACATGGGAACTGGAGCCTTCAGATGCATAGGCAGCATGCTCTCCCTTTATCTTATTTTTATCTCTTTCTTTATGTCTCCAGTACTATTTTTTTCTTTCAAGCTTTTCTGATTCCCCATTTTATATGGAATCATGTAGAAAACTTTCCCAACTCTCTGTGTTTTAGATGCAGCCATATCGAAAGCCTGCTTAAGTGCCAGTTCCAAATTCCCAGGGGAGGATTTGATTGGCCTGCCTTGGGTCAGGTGTTACTGCTGGTCCACTCAGACAACTCCAAGGGTGAGTTACACTCCCAACATGGCTGACAGGGTCTTGCAAATGTGACTTCAAGGACCAGATGTATAGTGGAGAAAGATAGTCCCAAAGTAAGTGAATTAGTTGAAAGCTGGGCAGATACCCTGAACGTGTGTCCTACAAATGCAAACACAATCACACACACACACACACACACACACACACACACACACACACATGCCCCCATACTTTAACAGCATCCAAATATTCTCTGTATTTAATAACTAGTTAAACAAAAATTAAAATTACATAAACTTCCACAGTCAGGAAAAAAAATATTGTTTTAAGTAAGATTGTAGTTAACTTCACCATGATGACCTTTTTATTTTCATCGACCAATGGGTTGAATTCTGTAACCTCTAAGGTTTCTCCTAATGCTACTACAATTCTTTGATTCAAGTGTCAGGGATTATTAGGTACCGTGAGTGTGATCTTCCACAAATCTTGCAATTTTCAGCAGGAAATTAACCAAGCTCAGTACACCTAAGAAGATCTTACTTAAACTAACACTCAGCAGCTCATTTATTAGTTATCCTGGATTCATATACATCTGACTATTTGCAAAAATCAAACTCACCCTCAAATGACATTTTTCCTCGTTGGCAATATTCAGTCAAAAATGTTATAAGTTACAGTAGCAATTCTAACTATGAAATTATGACAAAATAAAACAAAAGCCACTGTTGAAAACTGAAAGCTGAAAGGACAAAAATTTAACCTCCTCAGTTGGCTATTTTTAAGACATTGATATGTAAAAGTCTGGACTATATGTACAAGTTCTGGCATGTTTGTTTGTTGGTTGGTTTTTTAAAGTACCATCACCTTATTATTACACTTCAAATATAAAGGCACTAACTGGATAAAAAATGGGACTCTTCCAGTGTTCCAACATTTGACAATATCACCCTTATATTCATAAACACTCATTCTTTAGTTACTCTCTTGCTTTTCTAGGCTAAAAGAATACAGGGGGTTAAGAAAATATACACAAAGATCCAGAGGTATATATGAAATTCCATGAAAATGAAAAAGAAAGAGAACAGACAATGTGCATTAATGTCATTTCAGTCTCGTGCATAATTTAGGGCTGCAGGCTGATTCGGTTTAGATCACTGGTCCTTCACATGACTACATTCACATATCCTTACATTATAAATCTATGTATTAATTTTTTGCCAGAAAGTATTCTGGAAGCAATGTCTAGTTGGAGTTCTTCACACAAATGATAATGGTAGACATGTCATCTAAAAATCTTCTAATTTCCTTTAGTCTTATGGGTCATTTTTTTCCCCTCACATATCAAGAAGCCCTCAAGCACATGGGGCAAAGCAGTATTTTTAAATGGGCAAAACAAAATCTTCATCCTATATTTATTTCCATTAGGAAGAAAAAATATGCAAATCTCCTTGCGGAGTGCAGCTGAGGGCTACATAAGCAGTTGATGAAAAGACATTCATTTGAAATACAATTTCTCTGCCATTGCCGGGTCCCCTTCCCCACCCTCTTTCACTGTCTGGACTGGGTGGGGGAGAGGTTACTGAGCTATGAATGTCTTTCCCATATTGGATAGGAAGCGGGTGTGGGGCTAATGTACTGTGTATTCAAATGAGACTCTTTAAAGCAGAGTTGAATTGAACCGAGATGCAAATCACAGTGGCAGGAACACTTTCCACTGCCCTCTGTCCTTTCTGTCTGTGTCCTTAAGCACACAGTCAAGGACTCCCGGCTGAGATGTTTAGCCTTCTGAGAAAGTAAACAATACGACCCTCCCTCCCTGAATACAGATGTCTGCATGATGTGCCCTGCCTGCTGAAATTGTGCAAGGCAAGATCCTTCCCATCCATGATGGGGCTAAGGGTTGGGGTGGGGGCTCCTGAAGGACTGGCCAGGACTTTCCAGAAAAGAAAAGAAGGCAAGACCTACAATGGGGGACAGAGAAGCTTTGAACAAAGAGGGAAGGAACATGGTCAGAAGAGAGAAGGACCCGAATCTTGTTAGAGAAGAGGGAAAAGGGGGAAAATGGGAAGGAGTGAAGACTCATGTCAGTAGAAATAAATGTTTCATGGTGTTTGTAACTTTCCCTGGTTAGTTCTTTGTCCCCTACAACCAAGTTCAAGAATGAAGGGTAAGGTTAACCCCTCAGTGAGAAGGAACCTTTCCTACCTGGAAAGCTAGATAAGCAAAACAAAGAAAATTTACCCTAACCCTTTCCACAAAGAAAGGTGGTGCATGTTGTGTTCTTATGGAGAAAATACTTTCTCCTCTGCCCCTCCCTGCTGTGGCCTCCATTCCTGAAAGAACTCCTGCCCTGTGAGGCCATGCCATCCTCTCATTGCATGGTGTTCCTGTTGGATAGGGAAGGACAAGGACTCACACTCACCAGAGTACCCTGCAGCCAGCCGAGGTGGAGAAGATGGAAGCATCTCATCCCAAGGGCTCCCCCAGTTCCTTGTCTTTCTGCCTTTACTCCTCTTATCTTCCATCCCCTCCCTCAGATAAGGAAAACAGTGCGTGGCATTGAGAAAAAGTGATCCTGATCATTTGGCTGAAAACAGAGCCCTAAATAGCCTTTCCAGGAGGGGCGGGGGCGGGGGTGGGGGCTGCCTCTGGTGTACTGTGTTAGTGGCTGAAATAATGCAAGAATAAAATAGCATGTGATCTCCTAAAGAAGTTGCCGAACAAAATTCAGCAGGCTAATTTAAATATATGAGCTAATTATCTGCTGCAAGTGAATTAAAAATGTGGAAAGTTTCACAAAGCATATTGACTTAAAAAAAAATAATTTTACTTCTGCTAACTAAATGTCAGCTCCCCTTACAGAGGACCACCACATTCTTTTCAGTTTCCATGATGCTATTTATTATTCACGAGGAAGGGAAGATTCCCATTTCATGACTCTGTAATGAGAATCACTCTGCTCTGGGTGGACATAAAAAGCCATATTTAGAAAGGGTGGATTCCTCACCGCTTCAACAGATGTGCTCGATTGGTTGTGACACTGAATGTCATGTGTGTGCAAGTTAATTTGCACTGACTGGGCATGTGCATAGAGTCAGGACACACTGCATGTGTAAGAGACACAGCAATGATGGAATTCTGTCCACAGCAGATGTGGCCCAATTTCCCACTCATGTGGTGGGTTCTGGTCATGGTACCAGGGCCACCAGAGGCAGGTGGTTGGGGACTATTGTAGTATGTGGACTTTAAAAGCACACAGAGAGTCGGCCCCCACATCCTTGTTGCCCACTGCTGGTGCTGTTGACAGTTATTCCCCAGTGTGGGTAGAACATCATTCCAGTGAAAAGGATGTCACTTCCTGTCACTTGTGGTGAGTCAGAGGGCTTGAGGCTGTGCTTTTATCCCTGTAAAGAAAATAATGCACTCCAAGAAAATAATGCAAGCCAAGTAGCATCTACATCACTTCAATTATGTTATGAAATGGAAGACTGGGATAGCAAAATGTCCCACAATGAATGGTATTGAAGAGACCTCCAGAAATCAGCAGGATATGTCTCTGGATTGATGGAGAACAAGAGCAAAGGCAGTTTGTTTGGATAGACAGGTGTCTGGCCGCCAAGGGAAGGCAGCAGGTAGCACCTTCATAACACCAGTTGGAACTAGTCGCTGGCATCACCATGGGCAGAAATCAACCCCAGTCCTCATTAGCCTGTTAGCCAAGATAAGTGGAACTGTCAGGAGACACACCTTTGGGGAACTCCAGAGTACAAGTGGTGAGGAAGAGGTGGGTTCTGGCATGGAGCACATAGGGCATTCTGAACTGGTCTTCCCTGGCCGCTTTACCCAGAAAAATCAGCATTTGCAGACTCCCATGGGCTTCTGCACATAGGAGAGCAGCCGTACTGGAGAACATGGGGCTGAACGACTTTGGTACACACTCTCTCTCTCTAGACTGTCTCTCTAGGCAGTGCAGTTTCCCCATCTTCAAATTCATCACCTCTTCCCAGAATCTTTCTTGGGTAAGGGAAGAATGCAGCAAGATGTTTTGCAGGGCTACCAGGAGGTCAGAGGTCAGGTACAGCAATAACATCAAAACATAATTAATTGGCCGACATGCTCTCAGAAAATTCTCTTTGGGAAAAGCCTCCTGTGACATTGCAGAAGGATAAGGCGAAAAGAAGGTAAAGAGAACGAGAAGAGCAGATCAGGGAATGGGGTGGGGATTTACAAAAGGAAGAAAAAAGAATTGGTTTTATTTGTCCTTTCAAAAGCATTTTACGCTGGGTGTGGTGGCTTATGCCTGTAACCCTAGCACTTTGGGTTGCCGAGGCGAGAGGATTCTTGAACCCAGGAGTTTGAGACCAGCCTGGTTAGCACGACTTCCTCCCTACAAAAAAATAAAAGAAAAAATTAAGCTGGACTCAGTGGCTCAGCCTGTAATCCTGCGCTTTGGGAGGCCGAGGTGAGTGGATTGCCTAAGCCAGTGGGTTCGAGACCCGTCTGGGCAACTTGGCGAGACCTCATCTCCACAATAAATCAAAAAATTAGCCAGGCGTGGTAGTGTGCGCCTGTAGTTCCAGCTACTTGGAAGGCTGAGGAGAAAGGATTGCTGGAGCCCAGCAGGTCAAGGCTGCAGTGGCCGCTCCCGGTCACTCCAGTCTAGGCAACAGAGTGAGACTCCAACTCAAAAAAATAAGAAGAAAAAATTAGCCAGGTGTGGTGGCACACTTGTAATCCCAGCGACTCGAGAGGCTGAAGTGGAAGGATTACCTGATCTCAGAAGGTCAAGGCTGCGGTGAGCCAAGATCATGCCACTGCTTTCTAGCCTGGGTGACAGAGTGAGACTCTGACTTAAGGGAAAAAAAAGACATTTTAAAGATGATTCTTCAACCTAAAATAGGATTCCTGTTCCATCAGTGTTATCAAGTTGTTTTCCCCCCGTGAATAAACAGCAAACTGTTTCTTCAGGAGTAAATTGTATTTACTGCATACACAATTAACCATCGTGCACATACGTCTTCAGAGCTGTTTTCATTCACAGTCTGCTTGTGTGGAGAATTTGGAATACACAAAGGATCAAACTCAGCAAAGTTTACTCTACCATCTACTCAGAAAGTCCAATCTGCTGTTCCCCAGCTTTCAAAGATGTCCTTGATGTCAAAGATGTCAAAGATGTCCTTGACCTTCATGAGCAGTGAAAGCAAAAGGCTAAATGACTAATGGCCTATCGGACTTCCTAAGACTTGTTCTTTCATTTCATGGAGCTCAACATATGTGGCTGTGATTTTCAAGGACAACGGATGCATATAAGAAGGAACTCAAAAATCCCCAGAATTATCGTTTGGAGGGTGGGCCCCTTGTAGTACAGACCACTAGGAAGTGTTCTAGGGACCCATTGGCATCAGTGTACCAGGTAGCATTGTTTTGAGAGGCTGCATTTGACTTCAGTGAATTTTTTTTTTTTTTTTTAGAGATTCTTTCAACGTGTTTGTACATTTCACGATGGGTGATTTATGAGCATACCTGCCCACATGGTGCTGAGTATTTAGCAGTTTTTGACCAAAAACAGCATGACTCCTGCGCCCCATCCTCCTTATTCACTACCATTTCACCCTGAGTGACCCTTTTTGTTTCCTTGGATGAAAAAAGTCCTCAAAGGGAAATGTTTTGCTGATGTGGAAGAGGTAGAATAAAAAGACATCCAAATTGATGAATTTAAAAATTGTTTTGAGCAGTGGAAAAAGCAGCTGGATAGGTGTTTTGCATCAAACAGAGAGTTTTTGAAGGTGACTGAAGTTTAAACATGTAAGGATACATAAGCAATTTTTTATAAATAAATTTCACATTTTGGGGGGTCCCCCCTTGTATATCTACATCCGACCTTTCCATGGTTTATATCCTTTGAAGGTGGTCATGTGGCTGGGGAAAGGTGTTAGGTTTAGGGGACTTGGGGACTGCAGCCTGCTGCTTTACTTTATCTCTTCAATGGCATGGCTGTTGTGGAAGCTCCTGTGGTGACTCTGATGTGTGATTTCAAGTCCCTGTAGAAGACAATATGTGATAAAACCATTCAATATGCCTTGGATGTTTCTCCCCTCCAAATCTCATGCTGAAATGGGACTCCCCCTCCACCAGGGTTGAAAGTGGAGTCTGTGGGAGGTGTTTGGTTCATGGGGCTGATCCCCCATGAATGGCTTGTTATCACTCATGAGTGAGTTCTCATTCTATTCGTTCACACTGAGTTGGTTGTTTAAAAGAGCCTGGAACCTCCCCTCTCTCTCTTGCTTCCACCCTTACCATGGGACACACCTGTTTCCCCTTCAACTTCCACCATGACTAAACGCTTCCTGAGGCCCCACCAGAAGCAGATGCTAGCTGTCCTTCTTGTACAGTCTACAGAGCCACAGTCAAACAGACCTCTTTTCTCAATAAACCACCTAGCCTCAGGTATTCCTTAACAGCAATGCAAAACCAACGACTATACCATTCTTGATAAAACCTAAGAAATGGAAAAGTGATCACTCCTGGATGGACCACGCATCAGGCTGCATGTTTTTTGATGGATTAAATGAAAACAATTAAGGGTGGTCTAAGAGTTAAGAGATTTTTGCATCTGAAAGAAGCAGAGATCCAGGGTTGAGATCAGGAACAACTTAAACCTGAGTGATTCCCAATAAAATAAGCAATAAAATATTTAGAGAGGACATAATGATTTAGCTGCAGTGTCAGGTCCAAGTGATAGTAATAATTAAACCATTGCATTTAGTATGACCCAGGTGACATTTAAAATGCTTTATTTATAACCCTCACAATGACCTTGTAAAGGAAGTAACAGAATTATTCCCAACTCACAGATGAGGCGACTGACTGTGAGTGTTTAAGTAAGTTGACTTCTACAGCTAGCAAGTGGCAGAGACAAACTTGAACACAGAAAGGTTGGCTGCTGAGCTCACTCTTGGCTGTCACATAATGTGCTGCCTGCAATCCCAGCACTTTGGGAGGCCAAGGCAGGCATATTGTTTGAGCCCAGGAGTTCGAAACTAGTCTGGGCAGCATGGCAAAACCTCAGCTCTACAAAAAAAAAAATTTAAAAATTAGCCAGGAGCCGGGCTCGGTGGCTTAGCCTGTAATCCCGCGCCTTTGGGAGGCTGAGGTGAGTGGATTGCCTGAGCCCATGGGTTCGAGACCCGCCTGGGCAGCAAGACCTCATCTCTACAATAAATCAAAAAAATTAGCCAGGCGTGGTAGCGCATGCCTGTAGTTCCAGCTATTTGGAAGGCTGAGGCGGAAGGATTGCTGGAGCCCAGCAGGTCGAGGCTGCGGTGGCCGGGAGCGGCCACTGCACTCCAGTCTGGGCGACAGAGTGAGACTCCAACTCAAAAAAAAAAAAAAAATTAGCCAGGTATAGTAGGGTATACCTGTAGTTCCAGCTACTGGGGAGGCT
This sequence comes from Cephalopachus bancanus, assembly GCA_027257055.1. Taxonomy (NCBI): domain Eukaryota; kingdom Metazoa; phylum Chordata; class Mammalia; order Primates; family Tarsiidae; genus Cephalopachus; species Cephalopachus bancanus. The sequence continues at coordinate 1,100,509 of JAPVLO010000329.1, read as the reverse complement.
GAGCCCAGGAGGTTGAGGCTGCCATGAGCCATGATCATTGTAATCATGCCACTGCTCTCCAGCCTGGGTGACAGAGTAAGACTTAGATTCAAAACAAACAAACAAACAAAAAGCTACTCAGATACAGAGATGTATTAAAGGGGATTTTTCTGTATCTACAATTACCTTTAGTGTTTATGGCTTCCTGAATTGAGAAGCTGATTCTGACACATTCACTGCCAAATGTTGAATATTCAGTGACAGAAACATGTTATCAAATACCACTTTAAAAGATGATTTTTAAAAATCCTCAAAGGAACTTCTAGTTCTCTGGGTACTACTAACTCCCCAGTCTCTTGTTATCCAAACTAGGCTTATAGCGCTTGAAGCTTGTATGTTTCAACCAACTCTCAAAGAGAAAATATAGTCTATAATTCGCATTCAGTGCCAGGATCTTCCTTCTCAAAGCAGTTATCACAATTGCAGTGAGTTAATTATCTGTTTTGTTATTTGTTCAATGTTTATCTCCCCTACTGAGCTTACTACTGTAGTTCTGGTGTACACCATGGTGCCTGGGACACAGTAAATGCTCAGGAAATATTTGCTGAACAAATGAATGAATGAATACAGCCCAGTGGCATCTTCCTACTTCATCAAAGCCAATTTTTTCCTCTACTAGTTTTGACCCCATGGAAAGGGGGTGACATATGGAATGTTTACCCTGGATCCTCCCCGGCAATTCATCAAGGAATTTTCGAGCTCACTAGCAGATTCACACGCTTGTTTTGTTCAATAGGGATTTCGTTGTGATACCCAGGGGATTTTTTCCTTAGGATGTGATTATTCCTGGCTTGATCCTGCTGCTGTGATATGGCCACGTTTGGCACAGAGTTCACGTGGCATGGATGAGGCTGTCCCCCTTATGTTACTTGGACTCGTTGCCGAGTTTATTGGGGGGGATTGTGGATCATTTTACAAAGCAACAGCTGCAGCCGTTACTGCAACAGTTATGTCATAATTTGGTGTGTGCGACACCTCTGCACGGCGCATACAACAAAAACACTTATTCTTCTTATCTGTCAATATGTTTGTGTTTCTCATCTCTCTCTTTTTCTTTTTTTCCCTCTTTTTTGCTTCTTTTCACAAGTGGCAGAATGCACCCCAATTCCCAAACAATTGGCTTCTCTGCAGAAATATTCCGAAGGCAGCTGCTTTCTTACAACATACTTTTAACTGATTGTATATATTTTTTCATAATAAGAAGCAGGCTTTTTGATATGCAGGGCCAGTTTCAAAGCACATAATGATATTCAATTAACCAAATATGGGCTACACCTCAGCGGCATGGTTAGTACAAACCCGCTGTTTGACTCTCAGAGAAACCAAGACTTTCATGGGATTATCCGGTTTAAAAGACACTGAATTCTAAAAACAGGCTGGAGGAGGGCACTTTTCATAATGCACTCATTCCACCTCTGTCCCCAAATGATACGGAATCTGAGATGTGAGAGATAATCCCCTAATTAGGTTCCGGAAGAAACTGAGCTGAAATGGCTTATCTGAAGTCACACAGTTAATCAACACGAGAGCAGGATTAAGCTCGGGGCTGCTGGATCACGGCCATGTGCATATTATGCTTCTTTCAAGCCATTTGTCTATGAGTGAACTTGACAATCATCAGTGTGACTGGGGTTGAAAACTTGGGCTTAGGCACGGAGACAGGCACGGCACGGACACATGGTGGGGACACTCCCCTGGCGTTTGGCAGCAAGGTTCCTGACAACTCCATCCCTTTCCTGAGGAGTGTGACTGGCCCTGTGGGCTACGTGACTCCCTCTGCTTACAGAGTGAGGAAGTGTTTGCCGCTCACCCTGAACCTGGACCTCAGGATCTTCCTGATCTGAGCTTCCCCAGCTTCCAGGGTATGGACACCATGAGGAAGGACCTAGTCCAGCTGAGCTGGAGGACCTGGTGATCCCCAGGAGGGGGAGGAGACATAGGTCAGAGAGGTTAGCTGTGGCAGTGAGAAGGTGATCGGAAAGAAGACAACAATGTTCATGGTGTTTCTACATGTGCTGTGCATCATGAGAGGTTTTCTTACTCACATTTTATGGATGAGATATTGAGACTTTGGGAGAATGTGTGATGACCCACTTTCTGGTAAAGGCACAAGGCTTTGAGCCTTAGTTTATCTGACTCCAACACCCTAGACCAGGGCATGGCTGGAGTCTGTCCAGTCTTGCTTGGGGCAGCGGTGCCAGGCAGAAGGAGCAAATGGGAGATGAGGGGCTGCTAGACTCCCCTGCTCACCATGCATTTGGAGACAAAGGCAACTTCTGTTAGCAGCAGGCCCTCCATGACTCTTCCGTGGAATCCCCCACCCCTGTGGACGAGTATCCAAAGAAAGGGTCCATGCCTTATACTCAAGAGCTACAGTTGACATGGATTGCCCTAGCTCTGGGGATGTCCTGGTCCTGCTTGCTACTTTCCTGCTGAGTGTGGGTGGCCCAGCACGATCAGGTGTTGATCATGCTTGGAGAAGGCCCAGACCGTTCAGGTAAATCCTAGTTCTGATGAAGCAAGACCACACATGCTCAAGTTTCCTGGCCAATGTTTTTGCTGGGTGTTGTTTGTCCTTTGCTTTTAGTTTAGAAGTGTTAGGTGAAGTCTGGGACTGAATGAGGTGACAGTGAGGTTGACTCTTCTTCCTACCTACCGAAGACTCAAACAAAATTGGTGGAAGCAGCGAAGGAAGACTATACAGCCTTTTAGTTCTGAGGTGACTAGGAACAGTACAGCACACTGAGAAAGAGATGGAGTCTTCTTCTTAGGTTGATCAGGTCAAATTGTCTTTAATAAGTGAGAATAATCTGTATCCAGGGTCTCAACCAGACTCTAAAGCTACTTTAATAGAACAACAACTCCAGCCAGCCTGTGCTAAACCACAGGGAAATGTATGATCTCATGCAAAATGAGGTTCCGCAGCAGGGAAGGCTTCAGGGCTTATTGATTCCACAGCTCAGAGATGTTTTCAGACCTAGGTTCTTTCTGACTTTGCTTTCCTGGCAGTGGCATCAGCCTTATCCTAAAGCTGGTTCTCCACATGGTCCCAAGGTGGCTGCCAGCAGCAACTGGTACTGCACACTTTGGTGTTTATTTCCAGTTAGATCGAGATAGACTGGCTTTTCATTTCCACAAACCCCATTGCAGACTCTTCTTGCATCTCATTGGCTTAAAGTAACTTGGTTTAACTCTGAGCCAATCCCTGGCAAGAGGGATGGAACCACCAGGTTTGGTTTAGATGAATTAGCTGGAGTAGGATAAATACTGGAAAGTCGTCCAGGTCTCCTCCAAAATGTCACCTAAAATCCCAACATATCAGTATATCTGTCAAGGTTCAGTCACAGAAGCAAAACTGCTTTGAGTGACATAGAATAAAGGATTACTATGGGGATTAGACTTTATTCAGTTGTAGGTGCTGGTAAAGCCATTAGTGCAGGCTGCTGCATCTACATCGAGTGTGGAGCCTAAAGTCACTGTGGATCACCTTGACCAGCAGTTGGGAAGGAAGCTGGCGCTATTCGACCCAGAACTCAAAAATTAAAGGAGGAGTACTGGAGGGGCTATTGGTCTGGGTGGCACCCAAGTCAACAATGTGAGCCAGGAAACCAGTAGCCACAGACAGGGGCTGCCACCATGCCCAACACACTACACCAACCTTCTGAGCATAACTAAACAGCGCAGCTTCACTCTCACCCCCAGATCTCGTGCTGCATGGCTCCTGTGGTCAGTGCTAGCCTGGAAACACGCAAGGGAGGAAATTACGGAAGGAATTAGCTCTAGCTTAACTAAGTCAATAAAGCACAATGCAGCCACAGTAGGAATGATCTAGTGCAATGCAATTCGCAATTGCAAACACATGGAATCAGCCTAAATGCCCACCAAACTGTTTAGTGGATAATGAAAATGTGATATACATACACACGCGGGCACACCCACACACACATCATGGCATATTATTCTGCCATTAAAAAAGAACAAAATAATGTCTTTTGCAGCAACTTCGATCATTGGAGACCATTATCCTAAGGGAAGTTAACTCAGGAATGGAAAACCAAACCCCACAAGTCCTAACTTATAAGAGGAAGCCAAGCTAAGAGTCTACAAAGGCATATGGAATGGTTTAATGGACACTGGAGACTCAGAAGGGTGGGGTGGGAAGTGGGGGAGGGATGAAACATCACCTGTCAGGTACAATGTGCACAGGTGGGAGTAGTGGGTACACTTAAAACCCAGACTTCCTCACCATGGGACAATGCATCCATATAACCCCAAACCCATAAAACTATTGAAAAAAAAAATCTAAAGCAATAATTTCCAGTCAGGAGTGGTTTTACCTCCCAGAGGACATTTGGCAATGCCTTGAGACATTTTGGGGTTGTCACAACTGTGGAGAATCTGCTAGCATCTAGTAGGTGGATACCAGGGACACAGCTAAGCATCTTTTAGTGTGCAGGACAGCTTGACACAACAAAGAACAATCTGGTCCAAAATGTCAGCAGTGCCAAAGTTGAGAAACCCTGGTCTGGGATGGCCACCTTGTAAACAAGTCTTGGTCAAACTTTGTCTCCATTTCAAGGTCATAGAACAGGGAAAAGCCACGACTTAGCTTTATTTACTGGTGGGAAGGAGTGGCATTTGTCTGCCTGAGAATATAGCACATGCCCAGGACACATGGCACCTGTCACACACAGGCACTATATGGTCCTGACTTAAATATATATATAGAAATATATAGTAACATACCTTTCATCCCCAACATGCTTACACAGTCATAAAGAGTATGGATCACCGCTTGTATTTCTTTGACCCCCTCCTTCATCCCTCTAGTGACTTGTATCCAAGTCGATTGACATTGTTTGTTATCCAAATTTGCTAAGGTATAGAGACCCAACTAGCCCTTTACATCCAACCATGCTGATGTATACACAAGCTACTATTTGCAGCTAATAATGATACAGTAAGCCAGCATATGGAATCTGAGGCCTCTTGAGACAGGGTTTACAGGTACAACATGGATGCTTTTCTGGGAGGACTTTTATCATGTTTGAAAAAGGGGTTGGAATGCCAGCATTGGTATTTCCAATTACGTTCTCAGCAAAATTCTTCCTGGTGACTTAATGGCAACATGTGAGGCAGATGTCACTTGACTGATGAGATGGAAGTTGTTGGATTAAAAACCTAAGCCAAGAAGTGTGTCCTTTCAAAGCTTCCATTTTCCATTAGACTGTTGGCATTTCCAGGGAATTCCATGGCATGGATTCTAGAACAGCTCAGAAAGCAGTAGGAAATAGAAAACCATGGGAAGAGACACTGATGGCAAATTGCTTACGGATCTGATGCTGTAACTTAACTAGTACTCTCATCACATAGTAGTAAAGTCTCATAATGGACCAGTTACAAGGTTGTCAATCTGACGTAATTAATAGATGAACCATACTTCACCCTCTAGTATTGGAATTTAGGATTTTGCCTTCAAAATTATGAATAATCTCCACTGAATACACTTGTTATATAAATCTTTGCAATGCTACACTTGAGTATTTACTTCCCGAAGATAAATTTCTATGGATGGAGTCACCTCATAAGAGGGCATTCATAGTTTAAGGCCTTGGGTATTCATTTTCAAGCCAATATTTCAATATGTATATGCTTAATCCTGGAGGAAGGTTGTATATGAATTGTAGTCCTGGGTTTTGTTGGGTAAAAGTGGCCAAGCTCTGTGCTTTTTCAAGAGCAAGTGTGCCTGCTAGCAGCAATATTAAACAAAACCTCAGTTCTGCAATCTGGCACTCAATTGTTCATTTCTTAAACAGAGCAGGAAAAAAAGTAGTTTTGATAGTGTAGCAAACACATTGATCTATTGAAGCACCACCACAGACATATTTAATTTCTGTGGAAAAAAAATGGGTCTGCAGGAATAATTATAGCTATCAAATTGTTTCTTCCGAAAAAGAAAGGAAAGGGGTTTAAACCATTAACTACACAAGTCAGAGCTCTTTTGATCCTTAGGAAAGAGGCATGAAATTTGCTCTTGAATCGAGGGTGGGCAGAGAGGAAAAAAGGAAGGGGGATGTCCTAATGGTGTCATCGTCCCCAACACACAGAGCCTTGGCAGGAACTCAAGCTCTGTCCATCTGTCAGCTTAGCTCTCGGCCTCAGTCGAGGACTTCTGCAGGCAAAGGTGGGGTTGAGATTTTTGTGCCTTCCACAAAGACAAAAGCCATATGGCCTCTAGTTATAGAGGAGAGTTGATGCACTTTCCCATGTTCTCTTACTTAATCATCATGAGTACCCCATGAAGTATGTATCATTATGTTCATTTTACAGATGAGAAAATGAGGCTCAAAGAGATGAAAGGTTGAAGTAGTTTGCAGTCGTCATGTAAATTTTAACAGAGCAGGAAATGGAGTTGGAGTCCTAGTACCGTGACTCTAAGTGTATCCTTTTCTGGTAAGCCTCTGCATTATTTCTCCTATTGTTCATTAATGACTCCTATGGATACCATATATATGTATATATTCTTATATATGTAATCCTCAAAAAAATCCTAGGAAGTAGGTGTTATCATCTATTTTAGTTGGCCAGGACTGTCACAACAAAGTACCAAAAACAGAAATTCATTTCAGAGCAGGAACCTCAAGTCTGGAGGCTACGGATTCAAGAGGGAAGGGCCAAGCTCCCCTCAGGTGTGAGGAAAGATCCGTTCCTTCCAGATTTCTCTCCAGCTGCCTTCTAGCACTGCCCTCAGAGAGTTTCTTGACTTGCGGCAGCATAACCTCAGTCTCCATGGCATTCTCCCCGCAGCCTGTCTTTAAATTTCCCAGTCATTTGGGGCTAGTAGCCCACCCTGCTCCCAAAGGATGAGTACGAGCTAGATGAGTATGAACTCATCCTAACTTAACTAATTCTATCTTCAATGACCTTATTTCCAAATAAGGTCACATTCTGAGGTACTGAGGGTCAGGACTTCAATATAAGCTTGCGGTGGGGGGAGTGCTGGTACAATTCAACACAGAGCACAATCTCCGTTTTCCATAAAACAAAACTGATTGATCTAAGCTTGCTGAGCATATAAATGTCAAAACCAAAATCTGGAGTCAGCTTTTTCTACCAAGAGTCCTCAATATTTTGCTCTTACACTTTCCCTTCACTCCCCACCCCAAATAAATATGGATTAGATCCGAGTCAATCTAGCTGAGGCATAAGCAATTGTTATGCAAAGTGTACATTAGAAATGCAAATACAGTGTAATTACAAAGATGATTTAATCCCAGGCCAGCCTACTTGGTGGACTTAAAAGGGCATGCAAAAGTCAGGGGAAGCTTGATTTAGAGAATCTAGGTCTTCTGGACTTGTGAGACTAGTAGGCAGGGGACAGGGCAATTAGAGGCTGAAAAGAGAATAAGCTGTCTCTAGACAGTTGATAGAAGAGGAAATTGAGGACTGGGAGAGGCTTGAGACCCCAAGATGGACAGTTCCCCTGTGAAATTCATGGTGCAGCTCAGTTAGAGGGAAAAGACTGAACAATCCCAAGAGAGGCACTAATCATGTATAATAACACCAGAGGTAGGGTGACCAAACCCTAGCCTGCCCAGGACTGAGAGGTTTCCAGAGTGGGATTTTCAATACTAAAACATAGGCAGCCCTGGGCAAAAAGGGTTAGTGATCACCTATAAGGGTGTGAAAACTTGAAGTCTGTTGTGAACTTGATTCATTAATAAGGGGGGGCCTCCTGGTTTGAGTTCTGGGATAGTGTGTCAACTACATGCCACAGGCATCCTTTAAGTTCTAGTGGAATAAGACTGTGTTCAGACACCACACCTAATCAGTGAGCTACTTCCCCCCCAGAAACACGCTGTCTTTCTGTTATATTGCTTTTCTCCTAGCTGTGTCAGAGGTGCAAGGAGATGGGGATTCCACTAAACACAAACATCACAGACAGGCTTTGGTCCTTTGTGGAAAGCCTAAGCCCTCTCCACTGGAGGAAGTTTCTGTTTCAATACCTTCCCCCTAGCCCTGCTCTGATCCCTCATGCAAACAGACGATGAAAAAAGAGAATTTCTCAAATTTTTCTGATCATAAAAATCGATGAAGATCCTGTTAAAAATACAGATTCAGAGACTAATTTATTCTGAATCTCCAGGAAGAGCCTGAGAAGTTATATATTGTATTTTTTAAGTGAATTCTCCAGGTGATTACTGAAGGTGGGCTGGCCTTGAAAACTGGACCCAAAGCCCTCCTGGGAGAAGACCACATGCCCATGGGGAGACCCTCCACTCCTGTGTGTCTACAGTCAGGATATGCAGAGGAGAAGGAGCTGGAGGGCCTCAGTGTGTCAGCTCCCTTCCTAGAGGCTTGGTTTGTTGTCTCAAAACAAGTGCCTAGGTAAGAGGGTAGGTAGGGCTTTTGTTTGTTTTCTTTTTGTAATGTGGCGATGAGGGAGTCTTTAGATCTACCGATAGCAATGTTTTTGGCAACCAAAGGTAGTGTGGGAAGAAGGCAGGGGTGGTTTGATCTGGGGTTGCTAAGAAGGCCTCCTCAAGGGCAGCCAGAGAGGCTGCATCTCTGTTCCATCAGGGTGGATGAAAGGGAAGGTTCCAGACTGTTAACCAGCAGCAGCTGGCAGCTTTATTGTTTTTTAATTAAATAACCCCCAGCCACAGGAGCAAACACTAGTCCCCACCTCCTCCTCCTCACGAAACCTCATTAAGCAAGAGGATGGCAATTAAGCCCAGCATCCACGGCTGACACCCCCACCGCCTGTGGATGGCATCTTTGTGGCCGTGGGCAGAACGGTGGCACTCTCCTCCTTTTATTGGCAGAGGAGCTGCAGGGGAGGCCATTTTTACTTGTCTCAAAATGGGCAACCTGGCTCTCTCTTCAGAGCCACCAGATGTGTCTTTTTGTCCCTTACTGCCTCCACATGGATGGCTGCCCATCAAATAAAGCCAGACATCTGCCCCAAAGAGCCAGTTTACCTCTGACAGGTGAGCACTTTGGGGGGGCAAGGGAGTTTTCCTGATGTCGCCTGCCATGATTTGGGCCCAGTGTGGCAGGAATCTTGTCATGTGGTGCAGGTGGATAACTGCCAACATTTTAACTGTTCGGCCTACTAATTTCACACCAGGGCCCTGTGGCTGCAGGCTAGCCTGGCTTCCTTGTCCCTCGCTCTGTCCTGCCCTCCTCACTCGGCTGCTCCACAATGTCCTTTACCCTTTTTTGCATAGGCTTGAGCCCTCATCTTCTTGGTCCGCCTCTCCTATTTCTGAACCCTCTTGCTCCCAAATCCTAACTGCAGAGCCCGTCCGTATACGTGGCAGCGTATTTCACTGATATTATGAAACCAGTGTACTAAGACAGAGACTCCGTTAAAAATTCTCCTCATTGGGAGAGGCGTGGGGGAGGAATGCATACAGACTGGGAGGCTGTTTCCATTGTATGAAGCCAGGGGCTCCCCACCCCCAGCTGGGGCCAAGCTGTGGTAATACTGTTTCCAGCAAAGCCCTCAAACCCAGTGAAAATGAATTTATCATTTATATCATTTCTCTTTGTAGCTCTGACAATCCATATTACCCCAGAACCTGACATCTCCACTTTCCTGCAATTGATAAATAATCTCTTTTTGATTTCTGTAACTGAGAAACATCATAAGCCCACATACAAAGGAAGATTCATTGGTCTTTTATTTCACATGTGAGCTCCTTGAAAAATCGAGTCTGCATCGCCATTTGGGCATTAATTCCTGACACGCCACTTATCATATTTTGATTGTTTCCAAGAGAACACCATATTTTAACTCTTTGGGCATGATTTAACTGATCAAATACACGGCATCTGGTTGTTATGGCAACTAAAGTTCTAAAAATAATATTAAAAAAGACCACCTTTAATTGAAATCACAAGAAGTTGTTATGGTAACTGGAATTTTGAAAAGTAACTAGGTTAAACTACATTTCATTTTATCTAGCACTTTGCACAAACAAATTCTGATTAAAATATCAGGTTTAATTTAATCAGTTAATTAATGTCATTAAATGTCATTTATCTTATAACTCTCATTTACATTCACTGCCGAATTATCCAACTTGCTAATTTACAACCATTCTGCCTTAAATCTAACATCCCAGAACCTGGGGCGGAGTGTGTCATGAGAGTTAGAAGCTGGGTTTGGACTCCACCTAAGACTCAACTCTGCCTTTTACTAGCCTCCTGAGCCTCCGTTTCTTTATCTATAAATTAGGGGCGGTGTTACCAGCTCTGATTTTCCACACGGTTGTATAGACCAAATAAAATTACTGTGAACATGCTTTGTTATCCTAGAACACACTATAATGTAATACATTATGATTATACCATTGTAGAGGTGGAAAAATTCCACCTCTGTCCTCCCTGGGGCCTAGCTGAGTTACAGAATTAAATGGACTTAACGAGGATTAACGGAGAAATGTGTCATGCAAATTGTATGTGCATAGGAGCCCACATGAGGAAATAAAGACCACAGAGAAACAGTTAGAGCCAGTCACTTGGATACTGAGGTGAACAAAAGGTGGTACATTGTGGAGAAGGAACTAAACTATGTGGGAGCCTTAAAAGATAAGAGCTGTTCTAACTAGGTCTGTTACTAGAATTATCTTGGTTCTGGTATCTTATCCTGGAGGATAAGGTTGTTATGCCTTTCCAGTATAGGAAATTCTCACATAAGAATTGCATCTTCTGCTTTTAGGAAACAAGCACGAAGGTCAGAGTGACCTTTTGGCACCTGCTGTTTTTCAAGTGCCTTTAACTTAGTCAATATGCCGACACATTATAATTTAACCATTTTCTTTTGTCTACATATTTCTTGGCTATTGGATTTAAAAAAGAAACCGTATGAAAATAAGATAGATATGCTCACACCTACCACACTGACTACAGAATTTTGAGTCTAGTGACTAAATTAATTAAGGAATGAAATTTATCATTCTTATCTTCTATAATTCTTAAAGAAAAATTGGAGGTGTCTTGAAGATAAGAATGGTATTAAACCCTTCTTTGATATCCCCTATAGTGTCTTGCACACAGAAGGTACTTGAATACTATGAATTTATGTTAATATACAATGTTTTAATAGCATATTCCAGATGCAGAAAGAACTGAAATCAATCCTTACAACACTTAAATTATTCCTGTCTTGAGAGGGGAAGTGGTCGTGTAAGTAAATACTCTCAATCAAATTTTACAGTTTCCACAATAGAATATAGAAGAAGAAAGAGTCAATTCCACAGGAAGGTGGGTGGTGTGGGTGGATTTATGAAAGACTTCATAGGGAAGTCAACCTTGAAGAGTGTGCACCAGGATGGGTCATGGGGGTGGGAATGGGAATAATGGCAGCCATTCCATTCAGTGGGTGGTGTTCATGAAGGCTCAACACCATTCCAAACTCTATATTTGGTGATGTCCAAGAGTAGACAACCCTGGGCCATTTTTGCCATCTAATACTAGAGAGACTGAAACTTAGTATTTGAGACCAAAAAAAGAAAAGAAAAAAAGTGTTAGTTCCAAGAGGAAAACTGCAAAATTGAATTTAATAAATGTTTAAACATCTATAAAATGTAACATTGGGCCAACTTCATTAATTGTCATGTTTACTACTCCTAAATATTTCATTACACTGAAAATAATTTGAAGGTTACATTTTTCTCACTTTGCAAGAATTTCCAACTATGCAAAGTTATTGCCAAGAAATCATAGTCAATCTCAAGTTAAATTAGTTATCTGTAGCCAAATTATTTCAAAAGCAAAAAATTTTGAATTTTTTTTTTAATCCAAAAAGTAGATGCAGGTTAATACAGTTAATTTGGTGTATGATGGAACCACTAGAAATAAGAGTTCTAAGGGCCTGTAACATTTTTAATAGTACAGACTGGTCTTTTATTTGTATCCTGCAAGCCTAGGACTTGAAAATAAGAGAAAATGATGTAACAATACAATGATAAAGACATGGGTATGTATGTTAGAACAATGACAGCACACGTTTAATGGGAAGAAACAAGGTTGTATTGAGGAAAGGCTGGTGAACGAAGAGTAAGACCTGAGTTCCAGTCCTGGCTCCGTTACCAGATGGGTGACTCTGAGTGACTTGTTTGACTTCTCTGAAGCTAAGTTTCACATGCTTTGGTGCAGTAGGCAGCTCTGATCAACACCAGCATTGCTCAAAAGTCCTCACAATTTCCCTACTTTCTGAGAGCTAGCAGCAAAGCTGAGATTAGGAGGTAGCTTTTCTTGGTCATCTCTCCTCCAGCTTTTCCAGTGGTTTTATAACTACCCAACTCTTGCATTAAACTCCTGCTACTTGAAATATCTGGAGTTGATTTTTGTTTTTCTGATCTAGTCCTGATTGATATACTAGGATCGTTTTTATAGTTCTCATTATTGCTAGAGTTATTTCCCACTAGTCTTTGGAACAAGGTTTTGTCTTATACATCATAATATTCCTTGAACCAAGTGTGATAACTTGTGAGGAGATGGCAATACACCTTTGTGCTACTTCCTTCTTCTTTGTCTAGGGCAGGATTACATTGATATCTAACTGAGCCAGAAAAGCATCTTCGTTCTCAATATAGAGCTCCAATCAGCTATTACCAAAAACTAGAAGATGACATTAAATATAAAATCTATCATGCCTGACCCAGCTGAAAAACATGTTTGTTAAAAGAACAGATTGATGCATGAGCATAAAATAGCCTTTAATTTAGCTCTTTGCTCTTTTAAACATAGAGCACCCATCCCTTCACGTTATGCTGGTAGCTGTGGTTGCTGTTCAGAAGTAAGAAAAAGTAAAAATTAAAGACATAAAGAATTATGGAGAAAGTTACTTTCTTGTTTTTCTTTAAATACAGGGAAGTAGAGAGGAATTAATGAGATGGGGAAAATGAAAGTAAAGTAGTTTTTATAATAATGATGTGATTTTATAATATCTTACAAAAGGGTTCTCCAGTATGATCTACATTTACATCTCTCCATTAGTACATGTCCCCAATATATAAACACACTACACAATGAAGGACAGACTTTTCCTTTTCTTAAAAACTAGAAGTAGGATGTCGATAGATGATACTTTAGCTGATGGCTTATAAATGAGGCCTATTAATGTAATGACTTTTAAAATTTTTGTTTTTAATCATCGAATCCTTAAACCAGAAAAGTTCTCAAGGGGTCTGAGGCTCTAGCCCTCTGCCTGTACCTAAACATTCTCAGACTAATGATCATCATTTCTTCCCCTCAGTGATTCGCTTCAGAGTAGTTAATTTTTATTTTACTTTTATCTTTTAAAAAGTCCAACTTTTGTCACTATTTCTCAATAATTACCATGCATGTTTTTAATTGGCATACTCATGTTCCTTATCTCAACTGGATTTTTCTTTTCCCTAGTTTTTAAAGGCTAGATACTCAAATGTTGGATCAAATTTGTCTCATCAAACCATCATTTCTCCTATACTATTTGTATAGCAAGACCTCAAATATTGGGGCAAAGATAGTTAATTCTATGCCATTTTAAAATTATTTTTGCTTTGAAAAAGAGTTTGAATCTTTGATGATGTAATAATAACATCACCTGCTTATGTGTCAACATTACCTACTTGTGCACTAATACTTGTAGAACAACTATGTTGTTAAAAGTAACTATACTGTGATTCTCATGTTTAGCCAATATTGTAGTTACTAGCGTTAGACTTGCCCTCCCAATGTAAACAACTAGAAAGCAGGACATATTTTTTTCAGCCATTATTAGGCACTGGGTAATAGGCAGCACAGGCTCATGATGTGTCATAGAAGGCAAACAAACAAGAGGGGCCTTAGAATCACACTGGCTTTCCATCTGAGGGTACTTTCTGAAATGTGGCCTGGGGAGGGGAGTACCGTGGTCTTACTAAATTAAAAAGACCACAGTGGATTCGTGCAGGATTGAGGCAGCTGGGATTTGCCTCATAAGAAAAAGGACTAGAGAAAAGAAGTATATGAAAAGAAACAACATCAATAATCAATTCCATCTCCACTATTGTCTTACTTTCAGCCTCTTTGTTCCATTTTTTTCAGTGATTGCTCTAAGTCTTACAAGATGCGTACTTGACTTATTCTTGATAGAGTGCAAAAGAAATATATACAAAATATAATGAATCACAGCCAAATATGGGTATTCTCAGAAAGCAAGTTTGGTTTAACATTTAAAAATCTATTATTGCAATTCTCCATTAACATAATAAATGAGGGGGAGTATGCCCTTACAAGTCTCTCAAAAGTAGCAGAAACAAACATTTTTCATTTAAAAAAAATTTTAAATAGAAATGAGATCTACTATGTTGCCCAGGCTAGTTTTGAACTCCTGGCCTCAAGTGATCCTCTTGTTTTAGCCTTCCAAAAGATTACAGGAGTGTGCCATCATACCTGGTCAGAAGCAGAAAAAAATTTTTGAAAAAATTTAATACCACTTCTTGATAAAATCTCTCAGCAAATTGGGAATAGGAGACAACTTTCTCAATATGGCAAAGGGTATCTACAAGAAAACAAATAATCAAAACCTCAGAAATAAAAGGAGTAAATGTCACTCTTCATGATTACAAATAAAATGCTTTTCCCTTATATCAAGAAGAAAGATTATCTACTATCATCATTTATATTTAATATTGTATTGGAAGACCTAGCCAATAAAATAAGATAAGAAAAACAAGTAAAAGGCATACAGATTTGAAAAAGAGTTAAAATAAAGCAACTTTTCTATTTGTGGATCGTGAATGTAGAAAACTCTAAAGTAGCTAGAAAAAAGCAACTATAACTAATGTCACTTTATAAAGGACACAGTATACAAGGTCAATATTAAAAAATCATTTATATTTCTGTATACTATCAATAAACAACTGAAAAAATAATTTAAAATGTATCATTAAAGATATCAAAGGAACTTTTGCCCAAAAGACAGGCAATAACAAATGCTGGTAAAGATGGAGAGAAAGGGGAGCATTCGTGCACTGTTGGTGGGAATGTAAATCTATACAGCCATTAGGGAGGTTCCTCAAAAAACTAAAAATAGAAATACTATATGATCCAGCAATTCCACTGCTAGGTATGTACCTCCAAAGAAAGGAAATTAGTGTGCAGTCTTGAAGCGATATCTATATTCCCATGTTTATTGATAACCATTCACAATAGCAAAGATTTGGAATCAAACTAGGAGTCCATCAACAAATGAATGGATAAGTAAAATGTGTACCTATCCACAATGGAGTACTATTCAGCCATAAAAACAATGTGATACTGTCATTTGCAACAACATAGATGGAACTGAAGGACATTATGTTAAGTGAAATAAATAAGGCACAGAAAGATAAATTTTGCATGTTCTCACTCATTTGTGAGAGCTAAATATTAAAACTGAACTCATGGAGATAGAGAGTAGAATGATGGGTTCCGGAGGCTGGGAAGGGTAGTGACGGTTGGGAGGAAGTGGGGAGGGTTAATGGATGCAAAAATATAACTAGATAGAATGAATAAGATCTAGTGTTTGATGGCACAATGGGATGACTACAGTCAACAGCAATTTGTTGTATATTTTTAAATGACTAAAAGAAAAAGAGAGGAGTTGGAATGTCCAAAACACAAAGAAATAACAAATGCTTGAGATGATGTATACCCCAATTACCTTGATGTAATTATTACACATTGTATACCGATATCAAAATATCTCAGGTATGAGGGGGACCCCCCAAAACCCGGAATTTATTTATAAAAAGTTGTGCATTTATTCTTACATGTTTAAACTTCAGTCACTTTCAAAGTAATGCCTTTTAGTGCATCTGCCATTTTTTTTTGTTTCACCTCTTCCACACCAGCAAAACATTTCCCTTTGGGGACTTTTTTCACCAGAGAAACAAAAAAAAAAGTCACTCGGGCAAGATCGGATTAATAGGGAGGGTGGGGCATGGGAGTTGCCGTTTGTGGTCAAAAACTGCTGAACAGTAAAGTATGGGCAGATGTGCTCATAAATCACTCATCATGAAATGGGCAAATGTGTTGAAAGAATCTTCAAAAAAAAATTCACTGAAGCTGAATGCAGCCTCTCACAACAATGTTAGCTGGTGCACTGATGCCAATGGGCTCCTAGAACACTTACTGGGAGGCCTGTACTACAAGGGGCCTGCCCTCCAAAAAATAATTTCAGGTGTTTGGGGGTTTCCCCTCATACTCCATAAATATATACACCTACTATGTACTCATAAAATTAAAAATTAATACATCTTTAAAAGCTATCAAAGGATATGACTATTTAGATATAATTTAACAAGCTATGTGTAAGACCTATACACCAAAAACAACAAAACATTGCTGAGAGAAATTAAAGACATAAATAAATGTATAAGTAAATAAAGATGAAATAAAAATTTTCTTCTAAATTGATCTTTACATTGTTATGACCAAGTAAGTGAGAAGAAGTTATGCCAGCAAGTTGAGTCGAATTAATTATGAATTTATTAAACGCGTGGGTCAAGAGTAGGCAAACACCAGAAAAACTCTTGGCAAATTGGTGTAGTTTGTGACAAGTTTTTATAGGTAAAATTTGTAGTATTGCCTGTGTAGCAACTTAGTGACCATAGCAACTATTAACTAACAACTTGGCAACCAAAATGGGAAATTTGATTGTTAGAGAGCTTTGATTAATTTTGAAAAACAGAGCAAATTTAGAGGACTCACAATCCTTGATTTCAAGACTTACTGTAACACACTAAAGTAATCAAGACACAGTGATGCTGTTGTGAGAATAAACAGAGATCAACAAAACAGAATGAAAGTATAGATATGGCCCCACACATGATTTCTGACAAGGATGCCCAAATATTTCAATGGTTAAAGTCTTTTTTTTTTTTCCGTCTGAAATCTTTTTAATGAGGGAAACCAAAAACTTTTTAATAAGAGTGCAGGATCCAGGGTTAGTTTTTGTAGCCGCGGCTGGCCCGCTGGCCACTGGCACGCTCACAGGGTTTGGTATGGCTCTGCTGGGTTCCCGGGGCCTGGCCGAAATGCCTGTATATCTCCCGGCCCTTGAGAGAACCAGAGAGCAGGATGGATGCCGTGGTCCTTGGGGGAGTCCAGGGTCAGCTGGTTGAAGGTGAGGATCTTGCCCCCCGCAGTGAGGATGCGACTGTGGGCCGGCTGCTCACACGCAGTGCACATACCTTCAGTTTGGGCACCTCCTGAATCCGCACGTCATCTGTTATGGTCCCTACGACCACCGCCGTCTTGTTTTCCCAGTCAGGAAGCTTCATCTTCCGGATCATCCGGGAAAGGGACAGAGGCAGCTGGTTGCTGCGACTCTTCAGCACAACCTGGTTGAAGGTGGAGTTGGTTCTTCTGGCCAGAAACCTGTACAGCTTAACCAACAGCCTCAGGTAAATGTCCTGGCTCTTGGGCTCTTTGCACCCAACCTTTCGGTCCTTGTTGTGGTGGATGTCGACTCCCGTGATGGCGCCTCCTCCTCAGCCAGGTCTGGAAGGCGGTTAAAGTCTTTTTGGCCAATGATTGATCATGAAGGAAACAAATACAATTTGACCCCCATCCTCACACCTTGACGCTCAAACGCTAAATGATTATATTTTTGAACATACAAGCTAAAAAGTATAAACAGTCGAAGAAAATATAGGCTGAAAATTTTGTGACCTTAGCGTCAACAAAGATTCCTTAATCAGATACAAAAAGCACTAACCATTAAAAAAATAATAAATTGGTCAAAATAGAAGAGCAAGCCACAAACTCATTGCTAAAATTCATAATACATATATACGGCAGAGGACTTATAACCACAATACATAAAGAACATTTACAATTCAATCTTTAGAAGACACTGCAATAAAAATGGGCAAAAGATTTGAACCTGCACTCTATTAAAGAAGATATATGAATGGGCAATAAGTACATAAAATATCCATTTTATTAGTCATTGGGGAAATATAAGTTAAAAGCACAATGTATGCCACTGCACACTCATTAAAGTGTCTAAAATAAAAAAGACTGACACAAGTGTTAGCAAATACATGGAACAATTGAAGTTCCCAAAAAATCCTAATGAGAATGTAGAGCGATGTATGTCACCTTGGAAAACAGCTTGGCTGTTTCTATATATTTACCATGCAACCCAGACATTCTACTTCTAAGGTTTTACCTGAGAAAAATAAAAAGCGTATATCCATACAAAGACTTGCAAACATGTGTTTGCAGCAGTTTTTAAAAATAATAACAAACAACTAGAAAAATCCACATACCCACTAACAGATGAGAGGAAACCATATTATGATATAACCTAGTGATAGAATACCATTCAGTGATAAAAAGGAACTTGTTACTAATACATATAAGCAATCTGATCAATGTTTGAAAGCATTATGCTGAGAGAAAGAAGCCAGACAGAAGATGGTACATAATATATGATTGTATTTGTATGAAATGTTAGAAAAGTCTAAACTAATCTGTAGAGACAGAAGATAAATTAGTGTTTGCCTGGGGCCAAGCTGGAATGTGGGGCACAAATAAATTTTGGGGGATGATGAAAATGCTTTGTCTTGATTGTATTGGGAATATTTATTTGTTAAAATGCATCAGATAGTACACTTAACATATGTATAATTTGTTGTATGTAAATTATGTCTCACTAAAATTAAAACACCAAAAAAAGGAAATATTCTTATCATATTACCTTCCTAAATTCATTCCTTTTCTATTTTAATTATTGTATGAAATCAATTTTTATATATAGCAAATATACCTGTTTGAACTATGAAAAATCTTATAGATATTACATATACATTGTACATGGGTACACATTAACATGGATGTACCTTTCTGAGAGGACATTAAATCATTATTTACATTACGGCTGCACTTTCTTTTACTTTTTAGAAGAAAAATTCTGTATTGACCTCGTCACATACCACTGAACACCTTTTACTACAATTAATAAAGACAGTTCAAGAGATATCTGACCAGTCAGTGAGCAATGTCTTTCTCTTTCATTTAAAGATGTGAGTCCTCAGCACCCAAGTCTTTATCATACGACCCTATCCTTCTGGCCATATCCAATCAGTCCAATTTGGTCTTTCAAGTAGTTATGGCCAAAAGAACAGGATCACAGAATAGAACCATGACTGCTAATGAGACCTATCCCCATATATTAGGGAAGCTCCCTTAAAGCAGATAAATGACTTCTTTTTATACATGACTTTTCTAGAATTGTATGCATATCTGGGAAGAAACACCCACATTTTCTGCTATTTTGCCCCTTGATTGCTCAGAGCATACATACATAATTTTGTCGCCACACATAATTCTAAAGATACCCCTCTAGGCAGTCATAAACACTCTCCAACAAGAAGAAACCCAAGGTCACACCAAGAACAACATATATGTACAGGACATCAACAAACCACTGCCTTCCAAGATCATGTTTTACCTAAGAGGTGAATTTCTTCTATACTTTTGTTGTGATTTCCTTCACTCTATGCCTCAACCAGTGAGTGAATCAAATAATTACATCAACATACTTGAAATAAAATAGTATGAAGAAAAGGAAAAAAAGATGTAATGTACAACTCCTAATCCAAAGAGAAAAGTGAATTTGGATGAAGTTACTAAGTCTCTGGACACTTTAGCCCCAAGAGCATAAAAGTGGAAGTTCTTGATGCTGCTGGTGCAATTTTGACCTTCCTTCTCCATGATCTACTCAATCATTATCTTACCTTTAGTTGAAACCTTATCTTGTCTAGTTTTTGTTTTTTGGGTTTTTTTTTTTTTTTTTGCTTGGTATGGTTCTGAGGCCCAAGGCATCCTATTTTTAGGTTATACCAGTTTTCCATTAACCTTTACCTTTAGGCATAATAGATATAAGATAACCCCTCCCCAAATTCTTGAATTCTATCTGCATTGTATAATAGAAATATTTTTTCTTAAGTCAGCATCAACAATTTTAACTAACAGTATATATCCAGCATTCAAAATATGTTTTAATTATAAAAGTACTATGTGTTTATTGTAAAAAAATTCAGTGTAGAAATATGTAAAAAAAAATCCTTGCATATATAAGTAAAAAGCAAATACAAGAATAGAACTTTTTTTTTCCTTACTTCTTCCCTTTCTTCCTCCCAGAGGTGGCCACCGTCAACAGTCTAATGAGATTTCTTGCAGACCTTTTGACACTTATGCATGAGAACATATTTGTGCCTCCTGTTGTATGGTGGCATGTCAAAGGCTTGGAGCTGGTGGCTGTCACTACCTTTGAAATATGTTTACAAGCACTAAAATGGCCAATGAGAAAACAGTGGGAAGTAAACACACACAGGCAAAGCACTTAGTTAATTTGGTTAACCAACTCTATCCTCAGTAGCCTGGCCCTGGCTACTCAGCATGCAGGAAGCTCCCAGCAAGAGGAAGGAGGGAGCTCCATTAGGGGAAATTAACAGATAATCACATGTCTTTGTGTTGCCCACCCCTCTCACTCACCGCCCCCCTACTTCCCACACCTTCCCTCCACTGAGTCCTGCAGGTGTCCATGTCTGAGGAATCTGGTAGGGGGGAAGTGGGTAGGTAATAGTTGCAGTCCCTTTGGGACAGCAGCATTTGGGGATTGGTGATTTAGTTCAAGATTATTCAACCAGGATGGTATAAGGAATGTCAAAAGCATTAAACAAATGTGGCGTCGAGGTTTCAGTTCAGTTGGCTCAGGTTCAGAGTCCAGCCCTGGGTGACCGAGGCTCTGACTTTGTTCATTCTGGTCAGTGGCTAGGTAGCGCTAGAGAAGGCAAGTACAAAGTCAAAGTCACATCCTTGTAATGGAATCCAGAGATGTTGCGCTACAGAGATTTAGTTCTTATTAGAGGTTTTTAAATACACATTTAGTTTTAGAAAAAAATTCTGAAGAGATCTAGATTTACAGAAAAGTTTTGAATTCAGAGAGTTGCCATAGCTCTCAACCCCACTCACCCCTATTGATATCTTACCTTAGTGTGGTCCATTTGTCATGATGAATGGACCAACATTGATAATACTGGGAACTCAAGCCCGGACATTATTCAGATTCCTTTTATTTTCTTGTTCTAGGATTCCATGCAGGATGTCACAGTAAAGTCAGTCGTTGTGTCTCCTTGGGCACTTCTTGGTTATGACAGTTCCTCTGATTTCCCTTGTGTTTGATGACCTTAACAGTTTTGAGGAGTAGTAGTCAGCTCTTTGGTATAATGTCCCTCAGGTGGAATTATCTGATGTTATTCTCATGATCACACTGGGATTTGAGTTTTGGGAAGGAAGACCACAGAGTTAAGTGCCTTTCTCATCACATCATACCAACAGCACATTTATCACTGTTGGTGTCAACTTTGATGACCTCACTGAGGTTGTGTCAGCTTCCTCCACTGTAAAGTTACTCTTTCCTCCACCCCATCCAGAATGTACACTTTGTAGAAAAGACACCAAGCGCAACCTCACCTGTGAAGCGGGATTTATACCCCCCTCCTTGGGGGCAGGATAGGTACCTAAATTAAGTGGACTTCTGCATGAGAGATTTGCATTTTTCCCTGTTGGTTATAACCAATACTGCTTTATTTATTTTGTTACTCTAAAGTTTTTCCAGTTTTGGCCATTAACAGTTCTTTCCACTGACTCATCTCTCTCTGACACACCACCATTATGTTTTTGAGCACTTCTTTACTTTCTGGCACTGCAAGATTCTCCAGATTCATCTTGTACATTTTCTTCCTTAGGAAATAGTTATTTCTTCAAGGAGTTCTGGTTCCCTTTATTGAAGAATGGTATCATAAATGAAATCTGGGTGCTAGATATTCTTGCTGCAACTGGGCTGTCATTGATTTTGGCCCCTCTCAACTAACAGAACAAGGAAATCGATGTGTGTATACTAACTCATGGATATACACATATCTATTAATACTTCTCTCTCTCTCTCTCAATCAAAGAATGAGTTCATACTGATGGCTCTAACCCTAATCCATTCCCACATGGTTCATTCTAGCCTCCTTCCCTCATTCATCTAGAAACCACCACACCCTCATGGAGAAACCTGGCTTCCATCGGCCATCCATTTACTGTTACTGTTCAATTCCAGTATGCAGGAATATTGTTCCTTCCACGAAGAACAACTTTATCAACTCCAGTATAGTGTTTCTGTGCAGTTCCATTTGTCTTACAGATTCCACTCTCTTCCAGAGTCACTTAGGTCTGTCTCTTCTCCCCTGACCTTCTTTAGTAAGGTTGTTTCAGATACTTATAGTGCAGTTAGATTCCTTTTTCATTCCCTCCTGGGATGCCACAACTGCCTGATGATATTTTTGTGTTAAATCCACATACATCAAAGTTCACTCTTTTTGCTACAAAGTTCTATGAGTTTTGACAAAAGAATCGTGCCATGACCCACCATTACAGTATCATTCAAAATCATTTCACCACCCTAAAAAAATCACCTGTCCTTCACCTATTCAACCTTTCTCTGCTCACCCCTGCAGCATAGGCAACCAGAGATCTGTCTACTGCCCCTATAGTTTTACCTTTTCTCAAATGTCATATAAAAGGAATCATATGTTACATAGCCATGTCCATACTGGCTTGTTTCCCTTTGAACTTGGATTTAAGATTCATCCATATCTTTGCATGACTTGGTAGCTCATTTCTTTTTATCACTGAATAGTGTTTCATGATATAGGCATTCCGTGGTTTGTTCATCAACTGATCTATTGAAGGATATCTTGGTTCCTTCTAGTTTTTGGCTGCCATAAACATTTGCATGCAGATTTTTATGTGGACATATATTTTAAGTACTAGGTGCACACGTGCTGCGTTGTATGATAATATGTTTAGCTTTATAAGAAACAGCCAAACGATCTTCCAAAGTGGCTATACATTCTGCCTTTTCACCAACGGATGAGAGTTTCTGTTGCTCTGTATCCTCACCAGCAGTTGGAATTGTGAGTTTTTTTCTGATTTTAGTAATCTAGCCATAGGTAGGTACTAGTGTTGCTTTCTTGTTTTAATTTGCATTTCTCTAATGATAAATGATGTTGGGCATCTTTTATATGCTTATTGGCCATCTGTATATCTTCTGAAGTGAAGTGTCTGTCTCAGATCTTTTGCCCATTTGCTAATTGGGTTGTTTGCTTTCTTAATGTTGAGTTTTAAGAGGTTTCTTGTGTATTTTGGATACAAGTCCTTTATCAGACATATGTTTTACAAATATTTTCCTCCCAGTCTGTGACTTCGTTTTTCATTCTGTTAACATTGCAGAACAATTTTAACATTTTCACCAAAACCAAATAAAGAAGAATGGAAATATCACTGAAACTCCAGAAGTAGAATTTGAATCCAAGACATTTTCTTTGGAAGAAGAAGAAACATAAAAGACACAGGCAAGTCTCCTGTGATGAAATCATATGGCCCTCAATGTCACCTTAACCTTACCTCTGAAGATGACATTCCTCCCATTGTCCCACCAATTGTAGGGCATTTATGAAATGCCCTATTCTTATTGGCAATTTCTAATTGTTTTAAAAGTGTTAATTTTCTTCTTGAGTCAATAAATTAGTCCTTTGTCATCAAAGTGTGAACTGCATACCTTTGGTTTTTTGTAATTTTACTGATGCATGTGTAAACTTTTTATTTACCTTTCAGTAGATTTTTATTGGTATTGGAAATAAAGGTATATTCCATGTTTGTATATTATAAACTTTGACTTATTTTTTTATTAGCTTGTCAAAAAGAGAAAGAGGTATGTTAAAGCTCCCCATTAATATTGTACTTCTGTCCATTACTCTTAACTTATAGCAGATTTCACTTTTCATATGTTGATATAATGTTATCTGATGAATAAAATTTCATGACAGTTTTATATTCATTATGAAATATTCTCTCTGACTTGACATCTTCATCCCATTTAATATTTCTACTTTAATTTCCATCATATTTGTTATTAGTTTTGGGATTCCTTTTTATTGCATTTGGCTGATATACTTGCACACTTTTAAAATTATTTAATATATTTTTTATTTAGTAATTTTGTGTCAGGTAGATGTCATTCAGAAAATGTCACATAGATGGATTTATCTTCTCTTCTTATACAATCTAAAGATATTTTCTTTTAATGAAGGGGATTTTTCCTAATTGCACTTATCGTCTTCATGAACATATTTGATCTTTTTTACCGTTTTATTTTGTGATTTCTCTGTTTGCTTTCTTTCTTTCTTCCTTCCTTTTTTCTTTTTGAGTTGGAGTCTCACTCTGTCACCCAGACTGGAGTGCAGTGGCCGCTCCCAGCCACTGCAGCCTCGACCTGCTGGGCTCCGGCGAGCCTTCTGCCTCAGTCTTCCAAGTAGCTGGAACTACAGGCGTGCGCTACCACGCCCGGCTGATTTTTTTATTTATTGTAGAGATGAGGTCTCGCCAAGTTGCCCAGGCGGGTCTCAAACCCACGGGCTCAGGCAATTCACTCACCTCAGCCTCTTTATTTCTTTCAATACCTTTCACTATATGACTATATATTTCTGTACTTTCACCTTCTCTACTATTTTGGAAGGATCTATTCTGTTTTTTTAATTCACTGTTTCTTTAGTTTCAGGATCTACTTCAACGCAGGAAAGGCCAATGCGTAATATTGTCCCCTTTTCCAGTGTAGATGATATAGATGAATCAGAGCAGTTTACCAGGGAGCCTGGATGTGACCTCAGCAAAGCCCATGTACAGTCATTGCCAATGAACAAGGTTTAGGGCAGGAGCTGAAATCTACTTGCTGTTCTTGCTTTTACCTACTTGACGAGTTAAGCCAGTGGATCCCAAATGTTGCTGCACAAGGAATGGCTGTTACATAAGCAACAAAACAACCTTGCTACCAGCCTATGAAAATCATTCTTTACAAGTATTCTTTACAAGTATGTTACAGATACTAGAACAAAGCAAAGTCATCTTTATGTGAGAGAAAGACCTATGTTGTTTCTGTTCTTGGTATAGCCTTTCTCTTCATGAGCAAGATCCACATCAACATTGTCAATCATATAATAAATCCATTTTGTTTCCAGTTTTGTGCAAGTTTTCAGGAAGCTCTGAGACAAATTTATGACATATCACTGGTAAGGTAACATTATTTTTCATGCTCTATATTTTCTAAACTAATTTCACTTCTGGTTTTATTTTAACTTCCCCACCTTTAATTTTCCCTAAACCCTTCTCACGTAATCTTATTTTATTTCATTTTGACCTGTTGCATGAATTTTCACGAGTATTCTTACATCTTAAATCCTTTTGGAACAAGGCCAAGTCTAAATAATAATTAATTAACTACTGATGTTTTTATAACCTGGTGTTAAATTATACTTGAGAATTGGGACTGTGTCTTGCTGATCTTTATATACTCTATGTTTCCTTGTCTATAGTAGCACCCAATAAATGTTTGTGGGATTGAGTTGATTCATCCCCAGAGCTGCTGGAGTCCCCCAGCCCTCTAACTGAGGCCTTGTTCTTACTTTCTGGGGGATCTTAGGATTACAGGCATCAACCAGCTGATCTTGTGTGCACAGATAGATAGCTGGAAATCAGTCATCTCCATCCATGTGGTTCAACGTGTGAATCCTTGGACTAGTCTGAAATTATTATATCAAACAAATGCTTACAAGTATTGATCTGATTTGACTAAATAGCAGCTCAGCCAAGCCAGCACACAGCTGCCAGAGTCACACTGGGCACAGCAGCTGGAAACAGGCATAGGAAACCAGGAATTATTCTGTGGTAGCCCCTCCAAACCAGGTTTGACATGCCATTTATCTTCTCTCACTGAAACTCTCTCTTTCCAAATAAATGAGGGTGGGGAATAGCTGGGGGCTGTTTACCTTCTGCTGAACAAACAAGTCGGAATTAGGAATTAGAATCAGTGAGTCTAAAATGATGAACACGCTTACCCTGGCATTACTTAGAAAATGGAAAAAATAAATTAGATTACTTCTTGGAAGGACTCATTGGTTTGGAGAGCAGCGGGAACTTAATTGCAGGTTAAAGCAGCACAGCCTTCGTTGTTCTTCAACATAGTCTAGGACCTTCCTCAGAGCAACAGGCAGACAATGGCTTGTTCAGAGGGTGCTGGGATTTGCGCAAGTCAGCAGGGACAGAGAGCAGGATGGAACCTGCAACTGGCCTCTAATGACATGGCAATGTCACACCTTCGTGGCCCCAGGATTGTTACCGGGTGTCTTGTTTGACACCTCTGCTATCTTGGAGATCTCCAGAGCACATTTTTTTTGTTCCCTGGGATATGTTGGGAGTTTGTGAAGTGAACAGAGGTATTTTTATTTCTCAGACAGTGTAAACAGGATTCTTTACGCCATCAACGGCTGTCCTTGATGTAGGATCTTCTTGTGGAATAGCACATAGCAACATAATGCAGTTTGTTTGAAATTCTAATTAAAATGAGCGGCTTGTCTCCTGCCTCAGCCAAATGAAATTATGGAACAAGACTTACAAGCAACAAGGACTCATTTCCACAGTGCAACTCGCCTACAAAATCAGAGTCCCTAAATACCGCAGTCAGCTTTCAGAATTATGGGACTTGGGGGGACACCTGAACACAGCATCTACTAGAAACATTTGTGTGTGTGAACGTGTGTGTGCTTGTGCACACAGAGTGAAACGCTAAGGGCTCTAAATAACATTCACCCAGCAGGAATAGAACACGTGTTAATATTGATGTGCAATATAATACGCTAGAAGCTTCCTGTGATGCCGGTCCCCAGTTACATGGCAGAGGCTGACCTTTCAGGTAAAACCACCGTATAATTAGGTCCATTTGTTACTTCAGAAATGACTGCTCTGGCTGAGGCCCAAGGTCCATGGGTTGCAAGAGGCCTCCTCTGTAGAATAATGACGTGCTCGTAAGAGGAATGGCATTCCCTGCCACCAGATAGTCCTCTGTAGACCTGGATGTATTTTAAAACCAAGCTCTGTGAGAAACCAAAAGGCAGAATGAGTACAAGAATCCAAGACCCACTCACACCGTAATGAATTTGACTTGGACACAGCACAAAAACGTTGCAGTCGAGTTTACCAGAAAGAACACGAGCTGATATGACAACTATGAGAAGCACCTTCTAAATGCCAATTTCCATGAATATTATCTGTCACTCCTCAAAAGACTCCCCCGACCATGTGAGAAGGCACGTTCAGGAGGGCTTAAGTTCAAGGTCATGCAGTTCACAAGTGGCAGAGCATTGGGTCTGAAATTGTGCTGCCTGTCCCAGCTCTTGGATGCAAATCCCAGCAGTTCACATGCATGAACCGCGTGGGATCCCCAGTGCTTCGCTTTCGGAGAACTTAATCTTCGCATTGGCTTTATCAAGTGATTAGCCTTGCTTTTACTGGTGAGGCGAGGGAAGTGTACACAGGTCACACATTCCCAAGATCATGTGACATTCCCAAGATCACATCCCTGGTGAACGGTGGGGTGGAGTGGGCCAGAGATGGTGCTCAGCTGACGAGGCTGTCTCCACTCCATACCATGCTGCCCTCTACCAAAGCCCTGCCTGGGCAACACTTGTTGGCCTTGAACTTCTGTACTGCTTCTGTGTCCTTCTTATTAAAACCACGAAGAGCTAAATTTTAATAAAGGGGATTCCGGCCGGGCTAAGTGCCTCAGCCTATAATCCCAGCACTTTGGGAGGCCGAGGTGAGTGGATTGCCTGAGCCTGCATGTTCGAGACCAGCCTGGGCAACTTGGTGAAACTTCATCTCTACAATATATCAAAAATTAGCCGGTCATGGTAGCGTGTACCTGTAGTTCTGGCTACTTGGAAGGTTGAGGCAGAAGGATTGACAAAGCCCAGCAGGTCAATGCTGAGGTGGCCATAAGTGTGCCACTGCATTCCAGCCTGGGCAACAGGGTGGGACTCCAACTCAAAAAAAATTTTTTTAAATTTTAAAAAGGGATCCCCATACCTATCCCTTTTAATTTGCCTCTGCTTCTCTTTTGGGCTGGCAGCTGAGAGAAATAATGATACAGGTGGGGCAGGCTTGGGGCAACAGTCCTAGACATGGAGATTTGGAACGAGTCCTCATTGGTGAGTCCCAGGTGGTTTTTCGGCAATGAACAAGCATCCTGCCTCAGCTATGACTCAAGCTCCTGTGACAGCTCTTTCCATCAGAATCTGAGTGACCAACTGCCTGCACAGTTTTGCTATGAGAGCCAAAAGCTGGGAAATAAAGTGAGGTAGATTAATTTCAAAATACAAGTGTTCCCTTAGGAGACCCCCCCCAATATGAAGGCCCCCTGGCACCAGCAAGCACCCCATATACAAAGCCAAAAAGCTGAGGAGGAGCTAACCATAGGACAACCCAGCCACCAAGGCTATGGGAAGTGGGACAAGGACAAACAAGTTTCTTGGAGAAACTGGAAGACTATGTGATAAATTAGATGGGACATCTACATTAGTGTGTGCTCAGGGGACGCAAGTTTATCCTAATATTAACCTGGAAAATTAGAATGTTAACAAAGCGTAATTCCTTGCATAAGCCTCTATACACAAAACATGCAGAAGTAAACAAGAAATGCTGTCTGGTTTAAGTTTGCCTCTTTAGACTGAATTGCAGATGGAGATCAAGGGTTGAAGAAGTCATTATAATTGGTGGCTTTTCATATATATATATATTTTAAGGATGAGGGTCTTGCTGTCTTCCCCAGGCTGGCCTTAAATTCCTGGTCTTAGGAGATCCTCCCGCCTCGACCTCCAGAGTAGCTAGGACTACAAGCACCACCATTAAGCCCAGTTGATCATATTTTAATAAGGAGACAGAAATGTTGATGGAGTTCAAAACCAACAAAACATGGCATATATATTTTCATCTGAATACTTTTCTTCTTGGGATTTTGCTTCTCTTTCTGCAAACTATTGGTTACTGTATTCCTTCTCTCCAGTT
The DNA here is from genome assembly GCA_027257055.1 of Cephalopachus bancanus. NCBI lineage: Eukaryota > Metazoa > Chordata > Mammalia > Primates > Tarsiidae > Cephalopachus > Cephalopachus bancanus. The sequence continues at coordinate 1,071,496 of JAPVLO010000329.1, read as the reverse complement.
CTGGAATTGAATTCAGGTCATGTCTGGTCCTCTTCACAGCAACTCTGTCTTATCAGGCACCTACTATGTGCTGAGTGGTTGTTAAACATCATCACATCTATCCTCCCAACAACTCCCAAGAATTCGTAATGGTGTCCTCATTTCATGAGTGAGAATATTGAAGCTTTAACAGGTGTGGTAGCTCTCCAGGGGGCAAAGTGTCAGTTGCTTGGGATGTAAACTTAGGGGTGTTTGGTTCCAAAGTCGTGAGCCTATGACCTCTTGGAGGACATTTTTGAAAGAGGACCCTGCCTGTGACTCTGCAGAACCATTGGGAATGCAACAATATCACTGCAATGCCACTGGGAAGCTGGCAGCACAGGGAAACAGCTGCAGTTATTAAATCTGGAAAATAAATTCTGCTCCAGAAAGTCATCCTAAAGACATGTTTGTACATGGGCTCCAGGATATTCTGACTTGCTTGAAACAGGAAAAATACACAAAACCATAATACTATTCAACAGAATAATATGTAAAGTAAACTATGATGTATCCTTAAGATGAAGCATTGGGCATCTGTGAAAGAGAATGAGGACAGAGTTATATGTACTGACATGGAAAACACTTTTGAGTCATATTTAATGGTCAAAGTGAGTTTCAGAACAAGGTGTACATTCATCATCCTATTTATGTTGGTTTTTGTTTGGTTGTTGTTGTTGTTCTTTGAGTTAGGGTATCTGTTGTCCAGGCTGGAGTGCAGTGGCATGACCACAGCTACCACAGCTTTGACTTGCTGGGTTCAAGCAATCCTTCTGCCTCAGCCTTCTAAGTACCTAAGACTACAGGTGTGCACTACCACACCCAGCTAATTTTTGCAATGTGTTGTAGAGATGAGATCTCACCATGTGACTCAGGCTGGTCTCAAATTCCTGGGCTCAGGCAATCCTCTAGCCTTGACATCCCAAAATGCTGGGATTCTAGGTGTGATCCACAGTGCCCAGCATCCCATTTACGTTTTTAAAGATATGTACGAATGTTATAAAATCATAGGCAAAGAACTAGAAGAAAGTGCCCACTTTTTTAAAGAAGAAATGAGACTATAGGAAGGATGGAGGTGGAGAAAGGGGCACAGGAATGAAGAACAGCTTTCAAATTTTGTTCTCTAAGTTTATGTAACTATTTGATTTTTTATAGTGAGAAAGGACTCATGGCTTACTTATGTGATTAGAAAAAGAAAAGGAGTGGCCATTTTAGCAACTACAGTCATCCGGAAAAGCGCACTTATGCTTTTCATACACTTTTAAGATATATTAATGTACAAGATATTTTCTCTCTCCCTGAAACCTTTGGCCAATTCCTGCAATTTCAGCATATTCCAGCAATGAACACTTAACACAGTTGTGCCCTGCATAATGATGTTTCAGTCAGTGATGGTCTGCATATAGTATGGTGGTTCCATAAGATCACAATCCATATTTTTACTGTACCTTTTCTATATTTAGATGCATAATATTCATGGTTGTGTTATAATTGCCTATAGTATTTAGTACAGCAACATGCTGTGTAAGTGTGTAGCCTCGGAATAACAGGCTAGACCATGTAGCCTAGGAGTGTAGGAGGCTAGATGATCTAGGTTTGTGTAATGACACTCTAGATGTTCACACAACAGTGAAACCACTCAAAGACATGTCTCAGAATTCATATCTCTCGTGAGGCAGTGCATGACTTTATTAATAATTATTTCAGATAAGAGTCTTGGTTGTTTTCTGTGATAATTTACAATGAAGAAACAACCACATCAGCTAATAATAACAAAAACCAGCAACCTTAGGACCCCCATTCAGTAATTCCACAAAATTTATGTGCCATTTAGGAATATCTAGGAATATCGTATTGACATTTCTAGTGGCCCCTGGCCCAGGCAAGAGCAAATGGAACTCATTGACCTACCTTTTGAGAGTTCAGCAGGACAGAAATGAAAATTCACTAGTCTCTAGAGCTATCCAGCCCTACAAGGAGCCTCAAACTTAAGAGGAGGTAGAAGGCAGAGCAGATTTTCCAGAAGAAAGGCCATGTCCTAAAATCCCACTCCTGGTCACTCCCAGAACACATATTCATGGGCACTCGGTATGTGGGGAAAGACTCCACATGGCAAGATTTTACCTGCAAATCATAGAAGATGCCATGTGGGTAGCCCCCAGTACTCTGGGAAGGCTTGAGGGCTGGTGTTTGAGCTATCGTCAGTGTGAGGTTGGAAGGTCATCAGACACAAAGAAAGTTGTCCCATTGTACATTCACAAAAAGGGGGAAATATGACTTTTTGCAGCTACATAAGCAGCTGACATCAACTCTGTGTGTAGTGTCACCCAAGTGGTGATCTATATTGACTAGAAGAGAGTCAGCCATCAGCCAGCCTGGGCCACGGCCTCATTATTTTGATAGTGCAAACAGGACCTTTAGCAGCACGTTGTCATTGTCACATTCGTCTCAGGATCATCAGATGATGATGGCCATTAGTTTGCATTTTTGAAAATATGTCTAACTATCTGACAAGGTTTACATGCAAATTAAAATAATAGCGAGAATTTGAGCTAGTGGCTTGTCCTGTACTTGTCCAGGGCAATAATAGTATAACCCACGATGACATTTTCCCCTGTTAGCTACTAAAGCAGTGGAGAAAAATATCTGTCATGATAGTTCCCTTTGCTTTTAAAATGTGAAATCTTTAAACAAACAGATTGAATGTGCCATGTTGGATATGCTTCCACCACACACGAAGAAGCTAAACCTTGGGGATTAGGACTTATATATGAGGATATCTCACTCTGAGCAATTCTAGCATGTCATGCCTATTACCCCCTGAATTTGGCTTTTGTTTTGCTTGCTGACTATGCTTCCTCCTAATCTGCAATTATCAATTTGCTCCCTCCTCCATTTTGCTTTTTCCTGTTATCCATGTAAGCATCATCCATTTAAGATTGTTGTCTTGTGGAGAGCCACCACCAGCAATATTTTCCATATTGCACACTGGAGGAAGAGTCTAGGGGAAAGTGGAGAGGACAGAGAACACAGGACAGGCAGTGGTTAATGGCATTGTTAGAGGTGAGTGCAATAGACATGACCTCCTGCAGATCAGCAGGGGTGACCCCAAAGTGGAAAATGAAGACCTGGGAGGACCCAGAGCAGACGGCAGAACTTGTGAGACCAGGCAGCACTGTAAACTAGTGTGCATGGCTGGGTGTCCTGAGTGTCATGGCTTCTGTCTGCCAATGAGTCCAGGGCCCTCTCCCCCTTGTCTGTTTTGTGCAAGGCTTGTGAAGGAATGTATGACAATGGAAAATACAGGTTGACATCGGGTGCTGGGGCGCTGAGCCATGACTTTGCCTTGAGGTCCTTGCCCAGCAGAGCAGATGGCCCCATGCGTTCCCAGCCACAAGTCCCGTGGGAAGGCTTGGGACCAGAGTGTGAGCAGGAACTAGCCGCACGCTTTCTTTCATGTCCATCAGAGTCAAGCGCAGCTCAATTACAGCAACTTGGCCTTTGGGGCCCTTGGAGTCTTTCCAACTATGCCAGCAGGGAGGTAGCTGGCCCGTGCTCCCCACAGGGAGACTGTGGTGGCAGAAGGCAGCGGTAAAGCCGGGGATTCCAGGCACCAGTTCTGATGAGGACACACCATTTGCTCCGTTTACCTTGCCCACGAGCCCTGGGTTCACCCAGCATGGCTTTGCCTGGGCTTCCTGGACCTGACCTGGAATGGGGACGTGAGCAGCCACGACACTGGGGCCAGCGTGTGTAGCCTTATATTTCTAGTTAAAAAGCAATCAATCTTAAGTCAGGTAATGAATTCCATTTTGAATAATCTCATTACGAACATCTATTCAAAGAGTCTATGCAGTATAGGCAGGATGACTGGAAAACCTGGTACAATATGCTGGCTTTTTTCCCTGTGCCAAATTAACAGAGAAGGCCTTTTAAAGGAGGCTTCATTGAGGTTCTTATTATCAGAAATATTATACAAGCAGCGCTGAGGCCTGAGTGTCATGCCCTACTGAGATGACTCCCTCTGTGGTTGCAGTAGCTGGCAGCATTCCACTTTCAAAGGCACTCCGGATCACGATGCAGGCTTAGACCTCAGGTGCTAGGCACTGTTCATCACTGGAGCATGGAAGAAGGAAAGAACAAGGGAAGATGGTCTGGGAGATATGTGTGGCAAGTGGATACCCCTGGATCTTCCTTCTGTGATAGTCCTGCAGGATCACATAAAGTATATTGTGCAGGGTGTGTTTTATTCCATCTGTCTCATATTCATTTAGCAAATTGTCCTTCCTAGGGCTCTAAGAGTTATGCCGCCACTCTATAACCTTCTGTGATTCCCATGAGTATCTAAAAAAATGGAAATTTCTCACTCTGGAATTCAATGTGCTTCTCAAACTTTAACACACACACATCCATCACCTTAGGATCTTGATAAGCTGCAATGCTGACTCAATATCCCTAGGTGAGACCTGAGATGCTGGGTGTGCAGTAAGCATCCAGCAGGCACACTTGGACTAGCAGGGCTCCAGAACATCACTTCTCACACTTGGACATGCAGTAGGATCACCAAAGGGTTTGCCAAAACAGACTGTGACCACCCCTATTCAACATCGTACTGGATGTCCTAGCAAGAACAATCCAGTAAGAGAGAGAAATAAAAGGCATTCAAATCAGCAAGGAAGAGATCAAATGATCTCTGCTCACTGATGACATGATGGTATACCTAGAAAAACCTAACAACTGTTCCAAGAGACCCTTAGCCCTGATAAACTACTTCAGTAAAGTTTTAGGATACAAAATCAATGTACAAAAATTAACAGCATTTCTATACACCAATAATGCTCAAGCTGAGAACCAAATCACGAGCTCGATTCCATTTACAATAGCCACACACACAAAATAAAATACCTAGGAATACGCTTAACCAAGAAGTGAAAGATCTCTGCATGGAAAACTATAAAACCCTGATGAAAGAAATTGTAGAGGACACAAACAAATGGAAGAACACCTTATGCTCATGGGTTGGAAGAATCAGTATCAATAAAATGACCATACTCCCCAAAGCAATCTACAGATTCAACGTGATCCTTACCAAAATACCAATATCATTCTTCACAACACTAGAAAAAAAATCCCAAAAAACCCAAAATTGAACCCCAAAAGATCCCGAATAGCCAAAGAAATCCTAAGTAAAAAGAAGAAATACAGAGGCATCATACTGTGAGATTTCAAATTATATTACAAGATTGTAATGAAAACAGCATGGGCTGGTATAAGAATAGATGGATCAGTGGAACAGAATAGAGAACCCAGGAATAAAGTCACATACCTACAATCAACTGATCTTTGACAAAGCTGACAAAAGTAAACAATGGGGAAAGGACACTGTATTTAATAAATGGTGCTAGGAAAATTGACTAGTCATATGCAAAAGAATAAAACTGGACCCCTATCTCTCACGATATACAAAAATTGATTGAAGATGAACTAAAGACCTAAGCATAATACCAGAAACTATAAAAATTCTAGAAAAAAACCTAGGAAAAACTCTGGACACTGGCCAGGGCAAAGAATTTATGGCAAAGACCCCAAAAGTAAATGCAACAAAAATAAAAACAGATAAATGGGACTTTATTGAACTAAAAACCTTTGGAACAACAAAAGAAATAATCAGCAGAGTGCACAGAAAACCTACATAATTTGCAAATTATGCCTCAAACAAAGGATAAATATCTAGAATCTACAAGGAACTCAAACAACTCACCATCAAAAAAATAAACAACCTCATCAAAAAGTGAGCAAAGGACACGAATACATACTTCTCAAAAGAAGATATACAAGCAGCCAACAAACATATGACAAAACGTTCAACATCACCAATCATCAGAGAAATGCAAATTAAAACCACAATGGCTATTATTAAAAAGTCAAAGAACAACAAACGTTGGCACGGATGCAGAGAAAAGGGAAAGCTCATCCACTGTTGGTGGGATTGTAAACTCAATTTCTATGGAAAACAGTACAGAGATTTCTCAAATAACTAAAAATCAAAATACCATATAACCCAGCAATCTCACTACTGGGTATCTACCCAAGGGAAAATAAATCATTATGTAAAAAAGATATCTGTACTTGTATGTTCATTGCAACACTACTCACAATTGCAAAATCATGAATCCAATGTAAGTGCCCATCAAGGATTCACTGGATAAAGAAAATGTGGTATATATACACCATGGAATAGCATATAGTCATAAAAAAGAACAAAATCATGTTCTTTGTAGCAACATGGATGGAGCTGGAGAACATCATCCTAAGTCAACTAACTCAGAAACAGAAAACCAAATGCCACATGTTCTCCCTTACATGGGAGAGCTAAATGGCCACAAAGATAGAAATAATATACAGTGGGAACAACAATAAGGGAGTAGGTGGGGGAAGGGGTTAGGATTCAGAAGTTGCCTACTGGGTATAATGTTCACTATCTGGGGAACGGGCCACCTGAAGCCCAGTTCTCCCCAGTAGGCAACAAGTTCACATAACAAACATGCACTGGTATCCCCTGAATCTAAAACAAAATTAAATTTTTAAAAATCCAACAAGCAAACAAAAAAGAAATCACTGCAGAGAAGATAGGTGAAGCAATGATAATGGTCGTGATACTGTGGGAAAAGAATAAACTAAAGCAGTTAAAAGAACAAAAAAAGAAAGAAGGGAAGGTGGTAAAGGACTGGATAGACAGGTAGGAGGAAACTGAAGAAAAGTGTGCGGAAGAAGGTGTTCTAGATGGTGCCTGCTGGTGTCCATATATGAGATTCAGAAAAGGCTTTAAAAGGTAGCAGTGACAGAAAGGTTCTCAAAGACAAATATGGAAGCATGGAGGAAAAACGGCACTAATCACCAACTAAGGAAGACACGCGTCATGAGGTAGTGGAATGAATTCACACCTTTTCTTTCTTTTCTTTTCTTCCTTTTCTTTTCTCTCTTTTTTTTCGAGTCAGCGTCTCACTCTGTTGCCCAGGCTGGAGTGCAGCGGCACAATCACGGCTACCTCGGCCTTGACCTCCTGGGCTCAGGGATCCTTCTGCCTCAGCCTTTTAAGTAGCTGGAACCATAGGTGTATGCCACCAGACCCAGCTAATTTTTTGGGTTTTTTTTGTACAGATAGGGTCTCACTATGTTGCCCAGGCTGGTCTTGAACTCCTGGGCGCAGGAAATCCTCTTACCTCTGCCTCCATAAGTGCTGAGATTGCAGGCATGAGCCACAGCGCCTGGCTCAGATCACTATTTCTAAGAATCCTGGTGATGACGGAAGTGCAGAATGCCAGTCTCTACAATGGATGCACAAAACCAGAAAAGTTAGAGGAAGAAAGTGTAGGGAGAAGGAACAGGAATGAAATTGATGGAAACAAGTACAAGAGCAGCAGGAAGGATGAATTAGGACCCACAGGAAAAACAACAGTAACAACAAACCACAGAATCCGGGCCCCTCCTGAGTGTGAGTCAGTGTGTCTGGGGTGGTGCCTGAGAATGTGTATTTTCTACACATTCCCAGGGGATGTTGCCACTGCCACCCAGGCAGCACACTTTGAGAACCACTGCTCTAGGATGATGGTTTCCAAATCTGGCTGCACATATTTATGATCTAATTAAAAACAAGGTGAATTTAAAACATGTAGATTCCAAGATCCAACTCAGACTAACATCAGAATCTCTGGAGATAGCACCCCAGTGTTATTATCTTTTTCCACTTCCTGCGTGATTTTGTTAATATAACTCAAGGGCCAGGTATGGTGGCTCACATGGATAATCCCAGCACTTTAGGAGACCAAGGCAGGAGGATCACATGAGGCTAGGAGTTTGAGAGCAGCCTGGGTAGCATAGAGAGACCTTGTCCTTACCAAAAAAAAATTTTTTTTTTATTAGCTGGGCATAGTGGCATGCCCGAGTCCCAGGCTGAAGCGGGAGGATCACTTGAGCTCAGGAGTTTGAGACTACAGTAAGCTATGAATGCACCACTGTATCCCAGTCTAGGCGACAGAGCAAGACCCTGTGTCTAAAAATAATATTTATATGTATTGAGGATTGTTGCTCTAAAACATGGCTTCAAGCATAATTTCCATCCCATGTCCAGATGGGAAAAATAGGATAATGTGTTCATCCCCAAACTTGCTTTGCCCTGTTGTATTCCAGAACCTTGGTTAAACTTTTTTTTCTCCCTGAAATAACTTTCTCTCTCCACTGTCAAAACTTCCTCTGTCTTCATGGTTCATCACAACCCCCTGTCTCTTGGGAAGCCCTTCTCTGGGTCCCAGTCAACAGACCGTGGGTTCTGTGAGCCTCCTTGGATGCATTGCTTTCTAACTCTAGTCATAACTGGAATTCTCACCTTCCCACTCTGTCCCACCTTCCTGCACCCTCAGTCCTCCTGGGAGCCTCTGTTGCTCTTCCCAAGAGCCTCTGGGAGCCTACCCTCCCAGAGCTCAGTGCATTGTCCTAGACCAGAAGAAAGTCCCTGCTTGGTATCTATTCAGTTGTCCTGCGTTTGTTCCTCCATGGCCCTAGTATGCACCTTTTTTCTTACACCATCCCCTGTGTTCTTGTCTTAATCTTCTCTACGAAGAAGGTTCTAACCTTCTTGAGAGGAGCGATTATGCCCGCTGATCTTTCCACCCTCACACCCCTGCCCCTAGCACACACTCCCCTCCTGGGTCTTGCTACTCAGAGCCAGGTCCACAGGCCAGCAGCATTGGCGTCCCCTGCAGCTTGTCAGAAATGCAGACTGCCACGCCCCACCCAGCCCTACTGACACCAAATCTGCATGGAAACAAGATCCCCAGGTGATATGCGTACGTGGCAAATTTATAGAGGCCCCATGTTGAGAGGAAGAATAGTAAAATGACTAAGAGAATGTGTCTTGGACTCACACATCTAAGCCTGGGATGGTGGGCAAATAAGGTGGACTCCCTCTGCCACAGTTTCCCCATCCATCCTGGGAGGATGACGCATCCTCACTTCTTGGAGATGGGGAGACATGAACTAAGGAAATGTAAGTGAACCCTTGGAACACCATCAGCACTCAGTGGTACAGCAGCAGCCAATAGTACTCAGTTAAAAATCAGGTAGCTTTTCATCATCCTCAGTAAACTGACTTAGAAACAGAAAACCAAACACTGCATAGTCTCACTCATATGTTGGAGCTAAATGATCACAAAGATGGAAATAATAGACACTGAGGACTCCAACAAAGGTGAATTGTGGGGGGAGCAGGGAGGATTCAGAAATACCTATGAGACACAATGTCCACTATCTGGAGAATGGGCTACCTGAGAACCAACTCCCACCAGTAGCAACATGTCCATGCAGCGAACACCCATGTGTGCCACCTGAATCTAAAATGAAGATTAAAAAATAAAAAACTGGGTAGCTTTAATTGTATTTGAAATGCACCAGCAGAAACGAGAAGAACATGACATACAATTTTGCATGGATTTCAGAAACATGAGCGGTAAAAGGTAATAAATACAAATATGAAAAGCCCTGTAGCAAGCATTAAGGAGCAGGGAGAATGAGTCCTCATGAAGCTGGTGGTGAGAGCCTCGAGTTACACCCCCGCCCTTGTCGTCTGCGTGTCACCGGGTCCCCTCCACTGCTCAATTCTCACGGGCCGCCTTTGCTCGCTCCACCTGAAGAACAGTTTCATGGAGGGCATCTGTTTCCTAGACCCCATCTCCGGCTGCCTGCACAATTACCTCATGGTCATAAACTGTGCTTGGTGCCAGGCTGAAACGCATGCACACACTGCCCCCTAGGGGATGCCTTCTCTCATGACCTCAAAAATAAGGAAAATCGCACCTCTTGGGGGACTGTGTGGCCGGCTCCAGCACAGCTTGGTCGTCACTGCTGGGCCACTCCAGTACCAAGCGATGATCTTCTGCCCAATGTGGGGTCTCGCTAGGATTTGTGAGATGAAGTCGATGTCCTTCTATGTCAGGAAAAGGCGTTGATGACAGTGAGTCTGTAAGTTTGATACAGAGTCTTAAACACACTGTGTTGACTGACATCAAGCGACACCTTTGCACCCCACACGGCAGATCCTAAGCTCAGAGTGACAGGGTCACATCAGTGGTGATGAAACTCACTCGACACACAGTCCTTGTGAGGCTGCCATGTTCCCAGCACTTAAGATCTCCGCCAGCAGGAGAGACGGACGCCCTGGTTCCCCCGGGGGCTGACTCTCTAATCATGTCAGTGGCAACCCACCTTGGTCTTCCTGCTGCCCACTCAGCTTCTGACGAGGTTTCCTCGGCTCTGGGGGTGGGAGATAAGGACATCCTGTGTGCCCTGCTTACCCCAAAAGCATTTGCAGACAGATCCCTGGCTCCTCCGTAGTCTGCGATGTTTTTATTTTGCTGTCCCTTTTCTTTTCCTGTTGTCTGCTGTAGGGTTTTGTGGTTGTTTTATTTTATTTGCCTTTGCTCAGTTCTGACATCTTTCCAGGCCTCTTTGAAGCCACACCACAGGGCAGGACAGCAGCATCCTGCACGCCAGTTCTACGTCAATGTTGTCCTCTTTCCTATGCCTGCCTGATGCCGCCTGTCCCCTGTGTCTTCTGTCAGTGCTTCCCTGGGTGCACCTTAGACAGTGCACGTGTCATAGCTGCTCAGAGTGAGAAGCAAACACCAGCAATATATAGGTTGAGATGTTGTTACACGAATGCACGAGAAAAAGCAATGTTGTAATTTGGAGGGAAAAAAGAATTTATTGTGCACGTGTGTGGTGTCTGTGTAATGTCCGTGCATGTGGTATTTGTGTGATATGTGTGGTGTGTATGTATGGTTTGTGTATGTGTGTGATGTGCATGTGTGGTGGGTGTGGTGTGTGTAAGGTATGTGCATGTATGTGATGTGTGTGCACGTATACGTGGTGTGTGTGTGATGTGCAGTGTTCATATGGTATGTGTTTGTGTGTGATATGTATTTGTGTGTGGTGTGGTGTGTGGTGTGTGTGTGTGTGGTGTGGTATGTGTGTGGTGTGTATGGTGTGTGTGGCATGTGTGTGTGGTGTGGTATGTGGTGTGTGTGTGTGGTATATGTGTGTTTGTGCTTGTGTGAGGGTATGCAATGATTCCAGGGTCTGACCCTCCTCTTGGCCCAGAGTGGAGGGAGAAAGGAGCCATGAGGGTCCTCAGAGTAGGGGCTGCCTGCAGCTATCAGAAGAACTTGGCCAACGTGGGGTGCTCAGGCCCCAAGCCACAGGCTTCCATTCCAAGATTCCATTTGAACTCACAGGCTCCCAGTGTATCTCTTTCCACAGAAGCTTCTGCCTCTATCTGTGACCACCCCTGATCCCCTGAGCTGCCTCCTGTCACTCCTTACTCCCTCCTCATGGCTGCCGCAGGTAGATGTGGGCCAGCCCCCTCTGCCCTCGGTGTCCCTTTCCTACAAGGTTGCTGGGGGCTGGACTTGTGTGTCTTCCCGTGTCTGTGAGCATGTTAAGAGCACATTGTCCACCCAGGGTGGCTTCTTGTGTGCTTCTGTGTCTGTTCCCTTTTCCTTCCCCTGAGGTCCTTTGGAGGTGGGCTCGAGAACCAGCCATGACAGACTGTCTTGCCCAGTTTATGGCAACTCCTGTGCGCCCAGGCCCTTTCCACCAACTGGCTCCTCGGCACCCATCAGTGGCACGCTCCAGGTCTGCTCTGGGTTGGGCCTTGTCCGTCTTGTTCTCTGTGGACTCTCCAGCACTAGGAGAACATCGGGCACATGGCAACACAATAAGGAAAACAGATAGGTGCACCTTTGGAGCACTGACCGTATACCAAGTACTGTTCATTTCCTATTTTATTTGATTTTTATAACGACCACCATTTTACAGCTGAGAAACAAACATGAGTCATACAGGGCCCCAGTAACTTGCTCAACATCGCACAGTTGTACGTAGTGATGAAAGAATTGAAACCCAGAGAGTCTGACTTCAAAGCCTTTATCCATGGAGCTGGGCTACTGCCCTTGAAGTGAGGGTCCCTGTGTGAAACCCTCCTGCCTCCTTGTATCTAGAGTAAAACTAACAACTCAGTTGTCATTAGGGAAACTTCTAGTAACACAGGAGTTGAGAGCTAAATCTTGGATTATCTCTAATTTCACTCATCCTTAACCCTTGGACTGAAATTTAGGTATTTCTTCCCTGCTCATCTCTGGATCAGTCTAGCCCAGCAGGATACCCCCACCACGACAACCACCGCCAGAGCCAACGCCAACTTTTATCTGTGATTCTCAGTTCAAGACGGAAACTGACACTCTGCTACAGGCTGGGTGCCCCAGGAACTGGCAGCGGGAGCAGCGCCTGTCAACAGTCTCCTAACAAATGGCTTCATTTAGACTCTCTCTCCCACGGGTCAGCCGCTGCATGTCCACCCAGGCTGCTGAAGGCCATGCTCCGGCACTCTCCTTCCTGTTCTGGAAAATGACACTGAAACTGTAATGAGCCTGGAGGAAGCCAACCAGACAGGAAATAAACCCGTTGGGTGTGTGCTTGTGGAAGAGTTTTGGAAGACCTTCCATCCCTTGGGAAAACGGTTGTTTGATACAGGCATGGCCAGCAATTACTCATGATCTCATTGGTGGGGATTGATTTCAAGATGAACTTGAAGCTAAGTGGACAGGTAGGACATGGCTCTGGGATGTAGCTTTCACAAGGGCCAGTGGTGATGTCAGAGGAGCTCGGTCAGGATTTCCTGGGGTGAGGGCAGAGTTGATGGGCCTTATTTTTAGATGGGATTGATATTTTTAGTGAAAGTCTGACAGCTTCTCCATTTTTGGGGGTGGAGGGGTAGAGGGAGAAGGGATGGCTTCCTGGAGTTGGTCATTTCCTCTCTGCTGGTGAAGAAGTTTCACGGGAAGCGTCCGGAGCTGGTAAACATGCTGACATAATGGGAACACACTGTTGGGGTGTCAATGCACACACATTCCTTCCTGGACCCTGGGCCAGGTGAGTGGGGGATGCTTCCTGTTTTTGGCTCTAAGAGGACCTTTCAACTTCCGGGAGCTGCTCTGGAGAATAGATCACAAGAACTGCTGGGCTAAGTGCGGCCTCAGACAGCAGAAAGTGGCCAGTGGCAAGGGCTGATGATGTCCCTGGCAGCTCAGGAACTGCCCAGCTTATCCTGTTGGAGGTGTCCATGGGGCCGAGTGGGTTCAGTTTCAACAACATCGAGCCACCATTGGCTAAAACTCACCTGCTTGCCAGCAATGCCCTAAGAGCCTGGGTTTCGGCCACTTCTATATCCATTCAGCAGGCACTGCTGATGGCACCTGGTGAGTCTCCCCCGGGAGCTGGCACCCCCCTCTGCCTCTCCCCTGTGAAAATGTCCAGCACCTCTTGTGTAGATTGGGAAGCTGCATGCTCACTCTAACAGAAATCTTCCATGCAGTCTTGGAAAACACATGGTCACCTTGTCACCACGCCCCTTCTTCCTTGCCCACAGTAGACATCGCTGATCCACATGGCAACCTTGTCACCATGCCCCTTCTCCCTTATCGTAGACATGGCTGATCCACACGACAACCTTGTCACCACACCTTCTCCCTTTTTCACTGTAGACATCGCTGATCCAGATGGCTCCCTTGTCACCACACCCCTTCTCCCTTGCCTACTGTAGACATCGCTGATCCACGTGGCAACCTTGTCACCATGCCCCTTCTCCCTTATCGTAGACATGGCTGATCCACACGACAAACTTGTCACCACACTCCTTCTCCCTTGCCCATAGAAGACATAGCTGATCCACATGGTGACCTTGTCACTATGCCCCTTCTTTTTTGTCCACTATAGACATTGTTGATCCACAAGGTGAATTTGTCACCATGGCCCTTCTCCCTTGTCATAGACACGATTGATCCACATGGTGAGCTTATTGCCACTCCCCTTCTCCCTTGTCCTTTGTATACATGGCTTATCGGCCGTGGGACTTCAACTGCCAAGCCTAGGGCAATCACACGGTCTTTCTTAACACTGTCCTTCTGCTCTTGTAACCAGTCCATTGGAACTGGCGTTTGACATAAAGTCAATTTGCCATCTTCGTGTTCCAGTTATCTTCCTAAAAACTAACTCCAGCTGTGTTTCCTCCCTGATGTGACACTTCCCGTCTTCCCAGTGCCTTTGACATGAGTCCCTGCACCCCGGCAGGTGCCTGGACTGTTCACAGTCTCACATCTCTCTTCTGCGGTCTTCTCTTCTCTCCTCTCCTTCCCCACCTTCCTCTTTTCCCAACTACACAGGCCCCGGGGAGCTTCATGTTCTTTCATATAGATGCATTTTGCTCTCTGTGACTCTTGACTTTGCACAGGGTGCCCTTGATTTGGGGTTTGTTTTTTTTTTCTTTCCGTGTTCCTATCTGTAAACTTCCACTATTGTTTTCAAAACCTCCATATTTTCCTTCTGTTGTGTTTCCAAGATTCCCCTAGACAAAGTTGATGTCCCTCTTCTGTGTCTCACAGGTTTCTATTTTTACCTCTACTAAAGCGCTTGTTATCGTACCATGTTCTCATGCTGGATATACAAGCTGGGATCCAAAAAAACACTCGAATTTACATTTTTAAAATTATATATTTATTCTTACGTGTTGAAACTTCAGTCACTTTCAAAGTGCTCTCAATTTGATGCTCTACACCTACTGAGACGCTTCTTCCACTGCTCAAAACAGCTTTTTTAACTAATCAGTTTTGATGCCTTTCAATGCTCTGCCATTTTTTGTTTTACCTCTTCCACATCAGCAAAACGTTTCCCTTTGAGGAATTTTTTCATCCAGGAAAACAAAACAAAAAAAAGTTGCTTGGGACAAGATTGGGTGACTAGGGAGGGTTGGTCAAAAACTGCTGAACACTCAGTGTGTTGTGTTCAGGTGGGCTCATAAATCACCCATGATGAAATGGTCAAACTGTGAAGAGAATCTCAAAAAAAAAAAAAAATTCACTGAAACCAAACGCAGCCTCTTACAACGCTACTGGTTCACTGATGCCAGTGGGTTCCTAGAACTCTTGCCTAGATGGGGAAGTCTGTACTACAAGAGGCCCACTCTCCAAAAAATAATTCCAGTTTCTGGGGGCATCTCCCTGGTATTGTGCTTATTACAATAATTACATGTATTATAATTATGGTCATGTATTTGCTTACTTATTTATTCAACACATTTATTGCCTTCTATGTGTTGTGATACTAATAAGTGAATTAATATACAGAATAGATGTTTCATGAATATTTATTTAAAAAGAATAAATGATATTTCCTTGCTAATCGAAGATGCCTTTAGCCCCTATATCTCTGGAGTATCTTCTTCAAAATTATAGGAGTCTGGGGTGAGATTTAGGTCTTTCCTCAAGTATTATAAAATTTGTAGAAAATAAACATTTCTAAAACGCTCTTTTACAAATACCAACTGAGATAAATAATCTTGCATGAGTGTATATACGATTTCACGATTTTAGTCATATTCTTTCTCCTCTTTTCTTGCATGTCTTTTTTCTCCATCCTTTACATTGATCCCTGTAGGGTGACCAGCATCACTGTTTACTTGACACTATCGCAGTATTAGCAGTAAATCCCCACATCCTGGAAAACCCTCAGTTCCAGGCAAATCAGAAAAGTTGGTCACCCTGCCCCTAACATTCCTATGTTTCTTTTCCAAGTAGTAAATTTTAAAAGTGCAAGGTAGCCAGGCGTGGTGGCTCATGCCTGTAATCTGGGAAACCAAGGCAGAAGGATTTCTTGAGGTCAGGAATTCAAGACCATCCTGAACAACATAGTGAGAACTTATCTCTATTTTTTTAAAAAATTAGTCAGTCATGGTGATGCATGCCTGTAGTTCCAGCTACTGGGGTGGCTGGGATAGAAGGATTGCTTGAGCCCAAGAGATTGAGGCTGCATGAGCCGTGATCGTGCCACTACACTTCAGCCTGGGTAACAGAGTGAGACCCTGACTCAAAAAAAAAAAGAAAAAAGTGCAATGTGTGATTATCAATATTGTTTCCTATATTAATATAACACAGATTTGATAATTGCCATTGCTGTTTTATAAAAATGAGATTACATACGATGATATTGCAATGTGGTCTTATATTGTATATGCTTTTCCCAGCCTGACTTTTCCACTAATAAAACCTTGTGAGGCTCATGCTGAGGTAACTGGTATAACTCTAGTTCATTCTTTACTACTCTCTGTGGTGTGAGTATTCCATATTTTTTGGCTTTTCACTTATTTTTGTTTCCAGTTTTGGGCACTTTTGAACGATGATGATGCACACATTTCAGTGTCTTCCTGTATTGGTTCTTTCATTTCTATGAGATAAATGACCAAGGGTGGAATTGCTGAGTTGAATAGCAAATGTTATTTCAATTTTTATAATTATTGCTAAATTGCTTTTCTAAACAGCTGTAACACAGCACATTTCTACCATTGTGTGTATGACGCCCTTTCTAGCACATTCCCCCAGTCTCCCATTATGGGTTGTGAGAATTCTTACTAATCTGTCCATCTGATGGTTATAAAACGACAGCTCATTGTTACTTTAGTTTGCATTTCCCTGACAACTAGTGAATTTGAGCATTTTTAAAATGTGCTTGGCCGTTTAGGTTTGTTCTTTAGTGATGTGCCTGTTTGTATCTTTTACTCTTTTTCTCCTGGATTGTTTGACTTATTCTTGACAATTTGAAGAGTGTTTTGTATGCCACAGGTGCTGATGGTTTTAAATCTCATACAGACATTTTTTTCCAGCCCTGATATTTGTGATTTTGTTTATTGGATCTTTTGCCATACAAATACTCTTCATTTTAACGTAGGTAAATATGCCTATCCTGCTTTTAATCTAGCCTCTGAATTTCCAGTCTTGGTTAGGAGGTTCTCCTTAAGTTATGTGGTCTTCTATATTTTCTTGAATTCTTTTTTTTTTTTTAGTTGGAGTCTCACTCTGTCATCCAGACTGGAGTGCAGTGGCCGCTCCCGGCCAGCGCAGCCTCGACCTGCTGGGCTCTGATGATCCTTCCACCTCAGCCTTCCAAGTAGCTGGAACTACAGGCACGCTACCACACCCGGCTAATTTTTGATTTATTGTAGAGATGAGGTCTCGCCAAGTTGCCCAGGCAGGTCTCGAACCCACGGGTTCAGGCAATCCACTTACCTCGGCCTCCCTTTTACATGTAAGTCCTCAATTTTTATCTTGTGCAATTTGACTGGTTTACTGCTAATACTTATCTGGTCTCTGACTGATCCAAGTGGTGTTGTTGGATCACTTACACTAACTCCAGGACAGATCTTTGTAAGATGTCCTTCCAAGTATCCAGAGACCCAGGTGAGTCTGCCAACCCACCTCCCTCTTCCTACCCATTCCCACACACCCGCCATTGGGTCATCAAACTTTCTCAACAGTGCAAATAACTCTATGCCAGGATGTTAAGTCGACTTTGGACCAACATGAATACAATATTTTAGGAACACAAATTGTGGTGTCATATTTGACCATCTTGATTTTTGACCATTTAGCGTCTATCCTTTACAAAACAAAACAAACAAACAGCATTCTGCTTTTCTTCTAAGAAATGGCTCCTTAACCCACTCTCAGTCATGTGCTTTGAGGTACAGTTGACTCCAAAACCCAGTTCCGGGGGGGAGACAACCATCACATTCCTAAGCCAGCTAGCACATTTCCTGACTCTGGCCATCACGATGGCTCAAGGAAGTTTGCCAATCAGAACCACTGAGACACAAGAAGAGTCTTGTGAGGGCTTCTAAGGAAGAGAAGTTCACTTACCCTCCCTCTTTCCTGCTGGCTACAAAGAGAGAATAACACAATACTGGGACAGACAGGCAACCACCCTGGTGTCAACTACCCTATAACAGAGCCAGCAGAATGAAGTCAAGAAACCAGAGGTGAGACACCAGGTCCTGATCCCCTTGTCTGAGTGCTGGATCAAGCTGTGTCTAAGCAGAACTTTCGATTGTCTGATTACATAAACCAACACATTTTCCTTGTTTAGAAAAAGCCATTTTAGATCTGTTTTCTCACCTCTTGCAACTACAATTCTCTATACATCAGAACTTTTTTCTCAGCTGTAGTTACTTAATGGGAACATCTAAAGGAATTCTCTAAATAATGTCTCCAATTTCATGCACGAGGGAACTAAGATAAGTCCAGGCACCTTGGTGACCTGGTGTCTCAACTTGCCATATGTGTGTTCACATGGGATCAAGGTATGTTTTGGAGCAAAGTCCCCCTGAGCAGTAAGGATACCAGGCAGATAAGCTAGTTCTGGGGGCGGTGGGAGGGAGTTGTCCCCAGTTCCCCATGTTGGAGCCTTCAGAGAGAGAGAGGACCATATGTGAAATGGGAACACCTCGTTATGCCAAGTCTTGTGGGAGCCACAGTCTGTGGTGATACCCTCTGCAGTGTATAACACAGCCACAGTGCCTATCCTGACACCACCAAGGTAGAGGACACTAGAATAGTTGGAAGACAGAGGGACAGCAGCAGCCATGGAGGTGGCATCTTGTGGAGAGACACTGTCAGGATTGGAGATGCTCAGCTGACAGACGGGACCTGGCTTGGGCAACAGAACTTGGCAGAACCAGCAGTGGGGCAGGTACAGGGCCTCCAGACCCAAGGTCGCCTCACAGGGCAGAGCAGCTGTAGACACAAGGGAAAGCAGTGAAGCTAGTGGTGACTCCCTGGACTTCCCTTGTGGGCACTTGCAAGACCCTTCCTGAGACGTCGAGAAGAACTGTGCATGGTGGGGGCTGGAGAGGGGGCTAGAGGAGGTCTTATTGGGTTCTGCACCAAGAGCTTGCAAAATGAGCTATTGTCATGCAAGACCTACAATGGCAGGTCAAACCACGCCAGGTCTGCTCCTTAAGCTGCTGAGGTATCTGGTCTGCTCCCCTCCTGGCCAACCTTCCCCAGACAGTCTCCTTCAAAACCCTACCCTCCCAGAGGAAAGTCCCCTCCGGTGCCCTCCATGCAGATCTAGAACACCCTTCTCCATGCTCCCATTGCGTCTTCCCATGATTTCTATGATCTGCCTACACACGTGTCCCCTGCTCTGCACTCTCAACAACTTATGGGTGCTCATATTTTATTTTTCCTGAACCAAGTACAACTGGCATATTGTATGGGTTCAATAGATGTTTGTAGAATTACTGGCTGGATTTAAAGCAAACAAAAATAATCTATTCTCTCAGTCTTTTGGGGTTAGAACACATTTCCGCCCAGAGGCTACTGGAACGTCTAGCCCATTTCTTTTGTAAGAGTTTTATGGGTTCAATATTGAAGTGTTCTTGTTCTTACTGCCTTGCTGAGAAATCACAGTTTCTCTTGCTATTTTTCTAGACAAGAGGAGATGTGGCTAGAAATTGAGGGCATCTGACTAGGTTTTTTGAATTAGTGACCTTAATCTCCGATGTCAGGATTAATCTTTCTTTTGTGAGGATCGTTTAGTGGAGAAGGAGTTAATACTGACACTACTTCACGAACAAATGGCCTCATTCAGGAAAGGGAAAGAAATTGGGCGTCAATGGATTACTCCTCCTCGGATCTGTAGATTAGTGTGCGTGGGGAGGTCACCCAAGTGGAAAAGCATCATTTCACTGTGTCTGAGGGAGGCTGCTCTCTCCCGTGCCACCTCAATTATGGTCTCTTTATCACAGGCGTCATGTGGTGCATGTCCCGCGACCTACTTCACTTAAGCCTATTATGGAACTTTTTGGGATTATTAAATATTCGAGAACACATGGGAATTAGGATGTACTGGCATCTCTGTTCACTAAATCAGTGCTCTCAATTTTTCTCTTTCACACAAACACAGGCAATTCAAGAATTCCATAAGACGAGGAAGACCCGAGAAAATCATCCCTGACTTTACAGTCTTATTAGAGAATGTTAATTGTATGCAGTGAAGATACATGGTGTGTGGACTAGAGAGTCATGTATTTTTCTTTAAAAGAGATTCAAGATTTACAATGCTCATTGAAAAGAATAAATATTAGGCTTAGGAAGCCAAGAGTGAGTTTCCTAAATATTTTTAAAAAGAAAAAAAAATGCCTTTTGAGGTCTGAGTGTTCATTTTCCTTCATCATTTCTATTGACCTGGATGCCTTGTAAAGAATCCTAGATGCGTTCATTGCTAATGGCATTTTCATGAAAGTGGGTTTTTTGTTATTGTTGTTAAATAGAAATGAGGTCTTGCTATATTGCCTAGGTTGGTCTCGAACTCTTGGGCTCAGGTAATCATCTTGCCTCAGGCTCTCAAAGTGCTGGGATTACTAGTGTGAGCCACCCCACTCGGCCCAAAAGTGGGCATTTTAAGTTTAACAGTCCATCTGTCTCTCCCTCATACTCTTCACCTTCTACTATGGAACGAAAGTTTTCATAAGGTGACTCATGGATTAATAGACCTGGGAAATATTCTAGGATCTCAGAGTTTTCTCTTAGGATCCCAAAGTTCAAAGAATGTGGCCAGAGAGAGTGCCAGCCTGTGAGGAAGGAGAAAGGACTCATTAACACCCTGAAGGAGACACCGCTGTTGCTCTCTGAGCCCCTGAGCATGTCAGTCAGAGGAAACGGCTTGGTGTCATCTGGGGTGTGAAAACCACTATCAAGACAGCAGGTGTGACCCTCGGGTGCCAGGTGCCCACTGGTCTTGAGAATTACAATGACACAAAAAGAAAATGGGGCTTTCTATGGAGGGGGCGCCAGTGAACACAGTGGAGCTCGGGGCCGACACAGTGCTCTTGGGTGACCCCAGGCCTGGGCAGAAAACAAGTAACCTCTCTCCTAAATAAGGTGAATTTTCTCAAGATGCTTTGAATGTGGTAGCTGTCCGTGTGCACACATCTGACCACGTTTTCAGGGGCAGTGTCTGTGCATCAAGGAGGGTCCCTGCCAAGATGCTTCCACGGCCACTGGATGTTGCCAAGAAGGGTGCCCACCCCACTTGAGCAGTCGCCCCAGTTTCTCGCCCACTGAGCTGTGTGGGAGAGGCACGTGACCAACTCCTTGGCATCTGAAAGGGATCAGGCACAGATCGCACCAGCACACAGAGAGGAAAGCGAAAATAAAGTGTGAGGGTTGCAAAGGAAGTTGCAGAGTGCATGGCAGATGTTGTGAGGTTTTTCTGGTGAGGCCTGGTGCCAAGCATGATTGATGACATTCACCGGGGAGGTTAACGGTGCTGGATAGTGCTGAGTGGGCTTTGTGAAAATAAATGCAGGTCACATGCCAGGGCCACAGCAAGAATGGCCAAAAGGGAGGGAGAGTTTCAAAACAAGCAGTGTGTCATCTGCTTACGTAGCACCCATGGATGAGGCTCATGGAAGGCAAGAAGGCGCAGGTTGTTCCGCCATGGCTGGAGAGAGGAGAGTCCTTGGTGTGCTGAATCCCTTGAAGGTGACAGGCTATGAGTGACAAACAGGCTGCTATGAATTCTGAAGGAGGCAATGACATGCCTAGTTTACACTGTGAATATTTTGGCCTTAATTTATGCCGTGAGCAATGGCTGAGCCCAGGCTCGTTATGTGCCTCCTGAAGATGATTTATGTGGGTTTCATGTAGTTGGACTTTAATTATTCACATGATTATCAATAAAAAATAAGGGCAGAGAGCACGGAACGTGAGCAGGGCAAGCAGCTGATCATAACGACTCCATTCAGACAAGGAGAGATGGGTGTGGCCTTTTCCTCCACATCAGGTCTGACAACAAATTCATAAGCAGAACTGACACTTCTCTTCTCCTTTTTGCAAACATACAAACTACCAACCTGTTAATCAACTCCCTGATGGCAGACAAATGTCTCTGGGAAACACACGCCAAACGTCAACTGTTATTGGTGGAAACTCAATAGGATGAAATGAATTGATGCCACCATTCTAGTTCGTGCAATGCACTTGCTGATCAATAGTGAGTAATTGGACATTGCTCTGTGACAAGGAGGACGCTGAGACAGGGGCATCGTGGCGAGTAATGGTGCATATTAATCACTGTCTAACTTGTTCATCAATAGCATTTTCCTCCAACAACCTTCCATGGTGTGTGACCAGATAGGGGGACCCCCCCAATTCCCCGTGGGTATTGATCTGAAGGCTGGGATAGCATGACTTGAGGAATCATGATTTAGTGCCCCTTGCACCTGATGTGCTATGAGCGTCACCGTGCCCTGTTATTATTACACATGGCGTGTGAATGGGATAAAGAACACCCCACACCTGAAGGAGAGATAAGACCGGGAAGGAATGGCAAGGCAGGAACTCTGCCAGAAGGCGGATATTCCCCAGGAATAGTATTTGTTATCACTCTTGTTCTCCTTCTCTCATCTAAGAAATTGCCAGGGGACCAGCAGGAAATGAGAAAAAAAAAATAATAAACTTATTTCCAAAAGTCAGGCCCTAGAAAAAGTCAAACTATTTTGAGAATGAAAATGAAGATACCTAGTAGTATTCCCTTCCGAGACACACTTGTTCATAGCAGGCACGCACTCTGGCCATGGGGCCGTGGGGAATGTAGTGTCTGCTGGCTCCTTTCTGGATGTGGGTCTCAGCACTCTTTCCACAATGACTGCTGGCCTGCCAGGTTCAGGGGTTGTGTCACATAGGCACTGCTGGATGAAGGTTGTCCAGTCCTTCCCTTCCTCCACACTCTTGGGAGCAGATTTTCCTGAGCTTGAAGATTTAATGAGAATTCTCATTTTCATTCCCTAGCTATTTGCCAACTCCTGCCATCAAAAAACTTTCTTTTTTCTTTGCCTGGTATTTGGGGAATAAAATAAATTTTCCGTTAGCAAAAAGGAGAGGCTGAAAATAGTTACAATTGGATTTTTCCTGGAGCCAAATCCCAATGAAGTTTTTCTGGTAAAACAACACCAATACCTTGGAAACGGCCAGGTCCAAGACTCCAGGAAGTTGTCTCACTATGGGAGGCAGTTTTGCAAAAAGGAAGTGACAGGGAAACGAGGTGGGTGGTGAGAACACACACAGCGCGAGAGAGTGGCTTCCCCTCCGTGTAGACCAGGCCCTTGGAGACTGACTCTGGAGGTTTCTTAATCAACACCTTCCCAATTAGTGGAAGAGGAGGGAGGAGACCAAGCCTCCCAGAGCATCCACAGTTGTTCCCATAGCCCCTACCCAAGCATGGGCACCCACAGGCTGCAGGGAGCATTCTCAGAACCTGTCTTGGGGTCCCTGACTGCTTTTCAAGTTGTGTGATTCCCCCCTTGAGAAGGGCTAGAACAGGATGGCAGCCTGGTCACCCAGGACCGCTGAGTCAAGTGCTTGACTGGGAGCTCTGACATTTGCCCAGGTTTGAAATTCTACTTGGAAGGCCTTGGGTTTGTCAGCCGATCAGGAACTATTCCAAGGCAGACTTCAAAGTAAGATTATCCAACTTTTCTTCTTGATGGTATGTTAGAGACAAGCAAGCCCGGCTGTGCCTGAGGGTTTAGGGAATTATTTTGCCTTGATTGAAATGAAATAGAGAGGTACTGAGACGTTTCTATAATAATATCTTTCCACAACGATGTTTTGCATTTGTATAATTGCTCTCACCGTTAAAAATGCTTTCACATTTTATTCAACTCACAGTTACTGTAAGGTGTGCAGTAAAGGCCATTTGGGCTTCAATATAGGTGAAAAAACTGTTGTTGAGGTAAGTACTATCTTCTCAAGAACAAATAGCTAAAAAAGATGGAACTACAAATGAGAGAGGTTTTTTGGTCTTAAATCCTGGTGCTTCCTCCTTTTTCTATGTTGCTTCATAAATTTTATACTAAATTGACAAAGAAGGCCCAGTGGAGAATGTAAGTCTAGATTGAATATCTTGAAATTTTTTTTTGAAAATACTTTCTTAGTTTTTAAAACCAAAAGATACTTAAAACGAGATTATCCAGTTTGTATCATCCACGCCCTCCCCCAAGTGTTAGGTAGAACCTTTAAATCATTCAAGACAGCTAAGAAAATCTCTTATTTTTAAATAGCCCAAGAGAAAGAAATTCCTCAGCCCCCATGGGTAACTTCCCCTGATGTTAACATTTCTCAAAGTCAGGAAATTCTTGTGTTCTAAATCCCTGATGCTGCAGCTAAACAGGCTTCCTCCCAGTTGGTCTCTGTGAAGATGCTGAGCAGCTGGTCACGATCCTCCATGTGAGAGCCTTTTTTTGGGGGGGGGGTGGATGTCGAATCACTCCTTAGCCTCTTCTTTCACAGGTTCCATAATCCCAACTCGTTTCACGATTTCTCACAGGCCTCATTTCCCTGCCCTTTAATGGTCTCTCTGCCTACTCCCACATAACTCAATGTTTCTGTTGAGATGTTAGGCTGGGGAGAAGAGGGCTTTGTTCTCAGGATGGGGAGCTCTGGAAAGGGGAGGAGACCACCGAACCTCAATAAGACTGGCCGGTACCTAATCCCACCCTGAGTATTGACGATGTTCTTGTTCTGGCCCTCTGAAATCTGACATTCTCAAGGAATTGGATGAATACTTAATTAGTGAGTTAAGTGCCAAAATGCCTCTGGAATAACAACGGGGTATTTGGCAAAAGCCTGCTTGGGTGTCCCTATTTCTATCTAGTGTACCCACTCCTTTGGGCTGAGAAAGCCTCTAAGACTATTTCAAGATCTCTCTGAAAATGACTCACTGGAGAATTTTTCTAGGTGGAAGTTTCCAGAACACCATTAGTTATTGAACATTTCCCATGTCCCTAACATCTTTGCTACAATGTAAAATGAGTTCACTGAGGCAAAGGATTTCTATAACTTCATGACTTTTCACCACATTTTATATTTGGCCATTGACTTCACACGTAATTATTATAAAAATCACAGTGAATAGGACTAAGACATTGAGAAACTTTAAATAAAAGAACGAAAACAATAGCATAACTTTGAGCCTGAGACCATTTCATCCACTTGCTGCAAGCCCTGAGAAATGGCTACAGGTGTTCCTCAGCCAAGGTCAGAGTGTCACATGGAAGATGTGGCTATGCAAATGAATCCATTAGGGATATTTCCTAAGGATCCTGTGCATCTCTTATGCCTCGAGGGTTGGCAGGGTGAGCAGCAGGTCTAGAGGTCTTTAACTTGTTAGTTGTGAACAGCCACATCATAACTATGGTGGTGCTCAGATTGGCACCTTTGTGGCAACTTCAGCCAGTGAGAGAGAGCCCAAAGCCTATTGGCACAGTGTTGGGGATAACTGAAGGAAAGTCAACCTGCTTACAGAAATTCTGAAGACTCCTGGTCACAATGATCCCAATTGGCCTTTTTAGTTGGTGGTAATTTACACCAACCAGCCCCTTCCATGGACTTTTTATTTATTTACTAGGGATACCCCCAAAAAACCAGGAATTATCTTTTGGAGGGTGGGCCCCTTGTAGTACACTCAAAATTTGTTCCTCTGGATCAGTTAACCGAAGTTTTTACCTGAAAGTCTTGAGAAGATTGTATGACAATTTGCAGAAGAAATGTCCCAAGTTGTAGCAAACAGGTGACTGATTCTTCCACCATGACAACATACCTGCCCACATTTTGCTGAGTGTTCAGCAGTTTTTTACCCAAAATGGCATAACCTGCATGTCCCACCCTCCCTATTCACCCGATCTCACCCTGAGTAACTTTTTTTTGTTTCCCAAGATGAAACAAGTTATCAAAGGGAAATATTTCGCCAATGTGAAAGAGGTGAAAAAACAAAACAAAAAAAGGCCGAAGCACTAAAAGGCATAAAAATTGACAAGTCCAGAAACTGTTTGAAGCAATGAAAAAAAAATGTCTCAATAAATGTATTGCATCCAACGGAGAGTACTTTGAAGGTGACTAAAGTTTAAACATGTAAGAATAAATTCACAATATTTAATAAATAAATTCCTGGTTATTTTGGGTCCCCCTTGTATTTGGCCAAATATGGTTACTGAAAGTCAAGAAAAGGGGAAATAACATGTGTCCCATAGAATTTCAATTTTTACTGTGAAAGGTGATTAGTAAGGAAGTTAAAATGGAGGTTTGAAAACTCCCTACCCCAAAACCTATTCCCAAGGTCACTCAAGTGACCTTCCACTAAGCAGGAAACAATTACCTTCTGATTACCTTCTTCCTTAATCCTCCACGACCCTCTTCAGACAGTGTCATCCTTTTTCCACTGGCTCTTTGGTTCCTCCCAGGGGGCTCAATAAGAAGTAAGACCCTGGCGTTACTATTACCAACTCAGATTTCATTCCCATCCTTGTCCATGACTCACTGTGGGAACAAGGCTGCGGGTGCTAGGCCTCACCTGTCCTTCCAGACTTCAAACTCTGCACCTACCACCAAGGTCCTGTCTACACCATGAACTGAACAGGGAGCAAGTCAGCTTCCAACTCCTGTCTGATGCATATATGGTCCACCTGCAAGAGAACTTGGGGGTCAGAGCCCACAGGGATGCGGGACACAGCCATGACAGGAGGTCGGGTCCTCGCCACTCCTCACAGAAGGCTCTAGTGCTGGTTGGACACAGGAGAACCTGGGGACTTGAAAAATGACCCATGCTCAGGACATCCCCTGGAAATGACTGAGAATTCCTCACAGCCAAGGTTGAGAACTGCCATTGGAACAGTCAGCATCATGGGGACTGGTCAGGCGGCTCTCAAATGTGGGAGGTGGAGGCAGGAGAGCCCTAGTGAGAAAGAGCCAGGCTCTCTGTCCATATGTCTTTTGTTTGCCTCATTATACGTCAGCTCCCTCCCTCCCTGCTTTCACCTCCCTCCCTCCCTTCCCTCCTTCCCTCCTTCCTCCCTCTTTCCTTCACTCCCTTCCTCCCTTCCTCCCTTTTTCCCCTCCCTCCTCCCTCCCTCCTTCCTCTCCTCCTTTCCTTCCCTCCTTCCTTCCACAGGGGTTGAACTAGCATGTATTCCCACCAACAATGTAGGAGTGTTCCCTTTTCTCTGCAACACTATCAACATCTGTTGTTTTTCAACTTTCTAATAAAAGCTACCCTGAAAAAAAAAAAAAAAGCTACCCTGACTGGTATGAGATGGCATCTCATTGTGGTTTTGATTTGCATTTCTTTGATGATTCTCATTGTTGAACATT
The DNA here is from genome assembly GCA_027257055.1 of Cephalopachus bancanus. Classification (NCBI taxonomy): domain Eukaryota; kingdom Metazoa; phylum Chordata; class Mammalia; order Primates; family Tarsiidae; genus Cephalopachus; species Cephalopachus bancanus. The sequence continues at coordinate 1,044,389 of JAPVLO010000329.1, read as the reverse complement.
TTTTCATGTGTTTGGTGGCCACTTGAATGTCTTCCTTTGAGAAGTGTCTATTCATGTCCTTTGCCCACATTTTAACGGGGTTATTAGTTTTTTCCTATTGATGCGTTTTCCTGTAGATTCTGGATATTAGTCCTTTGTTGCGTGCATAGTTTGCAAATATTTTCTCCCAATCTGTAGACTGTCTGCTACCTCGATTGATGACTTTTGCTGTGAAGCTCTTGGGTTTGATTAGATCCCATTCACTAGCATCGATTATCTTCCTGGTCTCAGGTTATCCTTGTCTTTGAGGGTGCCCTTACCTCAAATGGCTTCTTTGGTCCCAAACCACTTCCACTTGCAACCGTTGCTGAGAATTTCATCATTTAAGGGTGCATGCGAGTTTTATCAGGATGCACCTGAATTAAAAGTCTGTATTGTGTAACGGGGAGTGCACAGGGTGGACTGCTTTGGGCTTCACACAACCTTGGCTTGTCCTGGCTGTCAGATGGGCCTAGAATCCTCATATTTGATGTCTTGTCTCCAGTTCCATTCACCACCTGCAGCACTGAGTTGACTCCCGCTGCACCGGGGTAATTTAGATGAATATCTGCTGGATACTCCCAGACTGCTGTAGGAGGTTTTGATGTTTGAGAAAGGATGGCACGAAGTCATCTAATTGGGAACAAGAGGACTAAGTCAGCTGATTGAGGAAAAGCTGGTCCTAACCATGCATCCCTCAAGAAATTACCTTTAAATCATCGTGTCTTTTCTCACTTATTTGGAAGACTCAATGTGGTCTTTCCCAGCTAAAAACAAGAAACAACAAAGAACATATGGGATCTTTATTTCTAATTTTTCTTCATAGATGTGTGATTAAGACAAGAACAATATCCCTGAAGTTCAGGGCTCACGGGGTTCTGGAGTTTAGGGTCAAATTTCACTATGTAATTTTCTTCTCCAGATGAAAAAAGTCCTCAAAGGGAAACATTTTGCTGATGTGGAAGAGGTGAAACAAAAATGGCTAAAATTAAATTTTATTTTAAATTAAATTTTGATGCTAAAAGGCATCAAAAATTGATGAGTTCAAAAACCGTTTTGAACAGTGGAAAAAACATCTTGATAGGTGTATTGCATCAAATGAAGAGTACTCTGAAGGTGACTGAAGTTTAAACGTGGAAGAATAAATTCACAATTTTTTATAAATAAAACTCCAGGGTTTTTTTTTTTTTTAGTCCCCCCTTATAATTAGCCAAATATGGTTACTGAAAGTCATTTGGAAAGGGGAAATAGCATGTGCCCTGTGGCATTTCAATTTTTACTGTGAAAGATGATTGGTAAGGAAGCTAAAATGGAGATTTGAACACTCCCTGTCCTGAGACCTATTCCCAAGGTCACCCGAGCGGTCTTCCTCTAAGCAGAAAACAATTACTCGCCCTTTTATTTTCTTACTTAGGACCCCATGACCCTCTTCAGAGGGTATTGTCCCATTTCCACTGGCTTTTTGGTTCTTCCCAGGGGCTCAAAAAGAAGTAAGACTCACTTCCAAGGGAAATTATTTATTCTTGGTACAAGCGAAAACCTTGTTTGGGTTTGACCTGCCTAATTCTGCTGGAGTTGAACCATATGTGAATAAAGAGGCTTTTAAAGGGGACCCAGGCTATGTCAGGAAACCACCGCTCATTAAAAGTCCCTGACAAGATTCCCTCCCATAACCCTTTTGTAAAATCTCCATTTTAAAGGTAATAAAAAGTGATTTCTCAGTATAACTTCACCTCTACTTGGGTGTAAAGGGCACAGAAAATTAAGCTTTTTGAATAGCAAAAATGCTAAAACCTATATCTTGCACACAAACACAAATTATTTTCCTTTCTGGTATGACAGTGCTTCTGAGATCTGTTTTACTGGGGTGAGGAAAAAGGGTAGGGAATAAAAGAAAAATCCTGTTTGTTATTGCCGGAGCACAGTTAGGAGTTCATTTGCTGCCCTCAAACTCACATGTGACTGACACTTGGTGACCTCCCCGCTTCTCTCTTTACAGGAGCTTTTATGTAATCCTACCACACTGCTGGCAACATATGCAAGCCTACACTTAGGAATTCCCATTCTCCTCATGAAAGAATCCTCTGAACCCTCCCTGCCAGAACTGTTAAGTAGCTTCTCCCTATCCCAGAAATTTTGCCGCACGTAAAACTATCAGTATATCTTCTGTGCGTTCTATTAGCCTTCAGAATAAATGTACACTATACATTACACTCTGTGATCTTAAGACTATACTCTAACCAGAACTTACAGAAAGAGCATGGAATTTGGACTCGGAGATCGAGATATGCACTTACCTCATACAAACAGCTTCATCTTTCTAAGCCTCAATATTTCTCATCTGTAAAATGGAGACAGTGGTACTGATGTTCTAGCTAGGATTCTGGGTTCCCTCTGTCTTCCTCCTCTGTCATTTTCTCATGCTTGGTTGTGAGGTGACAGCTGTTTCTCCAGGGGTGTGATCTCCTTCCATGAAGAAAGAAGGGAGTGGGTGACAGGTAGTAGACACATACTGGCTGAACCTGCCTTTTATTTATTTATTTATTTATTTTGAGTAGGAGTCTCACTCTGTCGCCCAGACTGGAATGCAGTGGCACGTTCCCGACCACCGCAGCCTCAACCTGCTAGCCGGCGATCCTTCCGCCTCAGCCTTCCAAGTAGCTGGAACTACAGGCACTACTACACTTGGCTAATTTTTTTGATTTATTGCAGAGATGAGGTCTCGCCAAGTTGCCCAGGTAAGTCTCGAACCCGCGGGCTCAGGCAATTCACTCACCTCAGCCTCCCTAAGCGCGCGTTTACAGGCTGAGCCTCCGAGCCCGCCTGAACCTGTCTTTTCTTGTCAAAACAAAACAGTGTTCTGAGCCTCCCCAGTAGAAGTGTGCTGACTACTCACTGACCTGGTTGAGTCACAAAGCCTCCTGTGGCCTCAAGGAAGCCCAGGAATTCAAGACTTTTTAGCTGGCAGATGGTCACCCTGAACATAAGCAGGCTGCTGTCAGTCTGAGGGTATAAGAGAGAGACTGGACACGGTTGGTCATGGCAGAATCCACATCCAGCCACCTCACAGCATCCCTGGGAAGATGACAGGAGACACTGATGCAGTTATCTGACACAGCCCTTCACATCTGACTCTGTGGGGCCACATCCCTGACGTGGATATGGCTGTATGTGGTCAGGAAGAAAGTCAAGTACATGCTGGGGAGCTCCACGGGGACCCTCCAACACCCTTGCCCTCTATCTGGGCCCCAGGAAACCATGCTCAGGGTGGGTAAACCTCTCCCAGGATCTTCCTGAGGATGTGGGAACAGTGCAGACCTCAGCTGGCTTCCACCCTGCCATCCTCTCTGGGCTTGCCAATGTCTGCACATAATAACGTGTTGATAAGATACTATGTCAAGCTTCACAGCCGGTCCTTGCCACTGTCTCATTACATGCCTGCTTCATAATTAGCACAGCAAGAACACAGCCCACAGGACCTGTTAGCACGTGGATGGCTGCTGTAGAGGGGAAGTCCAGATTTCTGGACCCAGCCCATAGGCTAACTGGGGGCTGGGGCCTTGGTTCAATGTGGCAATTCAGCCTCCTTCGGTTTCCTTTTTTTCTTTCTTTCTTTTCTTTTCTTCCTTTCTTTTTTTTTTTTTTTTTTTTGAGTCAGGATCCCACTCTCTTGCCCAGGCTAGAATGTTGTGGCACAGTAATGGCTCACCACAACCTCAACCTCGTGGACTCAGGTGATCCTTCCACTTCAGCCTCCCAAGAAGCTGGGATTACAGGTGTGTGCCACTACACCTGACTTATGTTTTTGATTTTTGTGGAGATGAGATCTCACTAAGTTGCCCATGCTGGTCTTGAACTCCTGGGCTCAGGCAGTCCTCTCATTTCACCCTCCCAAAGTGCTGAAAGTGGTGTGAGTCACTGTTCCCAGTCCACCTCCTCCAATTTCTTATTAAGCAAACATGCATATGGGGGGAGCTGTCTTACTGCACTCACTGGGGGGCTGGAGGTGGCAACTGGGTGATGATGAGGGGGCAGAGGAAGAGACTCTGCACTAGAGCCTCACACATGCGGGCAAAGCGACCCATCCACCATCTGTGCTGTCCACACAGCATGGCGCTCACTTAGAACATCTAGAACTTAGGTTTCATAAGCTCCCAGAGAGCTGGGATGTGCAGGGAAATGCACATGTGTGCATACTTGGGGAGCTATTCACTTCTAGCATCAACTGTCTAACAATGAGACACAAGTTAACCTTCTAGGATTAGAATCCACCACATAGCATGAAGCCACTGGCCCCACACACCAAAGAAAGAATGAGCAGGCTGGCATCTCCTGCATCCAGCCATGGCTTTCTGTCCTCCCAAGGCCCCAAGAGAGTCAGGATCGATCTCGTCTTCTCAAAGGACAACAAAACCCAGTCACAGCTGCTGAGACCATGCCATGTCCTCTATGGGCCAAGCTCAGTGGCATCTTGTGCAGGAAAAGGAGAGGGCGGACGTGCCCATTGGCGGCCTTGAGAAAACTTTCACTGGAAAATTTCTCTACCATCCAAAGGGGTATCTGGCTGCAAGCCAGTCCTTCAAGGGGCAGGAGCAGCTCTGTGGATAGCCGGGAGGAATGTAGCTGCAAGACGGGGGATGTGCCAGAGGCGGTTGACACAGCACATGCATAAGTCCAGGACGTTCTTATTTCAAGTGACAGAAGCTGTGTTCAGACTGATCTTAAGCCCCCAAAAATTAATCATTTAAAATAAATAAATAAATACAGGGATTTGTTACTTTGTAACTGGAAACCCCAGCGGAAGAGCCATGGCTACAGGCAGCAGCTGGGTCCAGGGGCTCAGATGGCTGTCTTGCTTCCATCTCCTGGCTCTGCCATCCCTACCTGACCTCCCTCTCAGCGAAGCATCTCCAAGAGACAGCCACAAGTGACCTGGATTTGTGTTTCTCTGGTTCAGCTGCTGCATGAAAAGAGAATAGATTCCATACCTATTGCTTTAAAAAAAATGCTGTGCAACCACTGAAAACCTCAAGAGTACGAGACGCGTTTCTTTTGTGACTGGCAAGGCTGTCCTGAGGCAGCTGGCATTGTCCCATTCCACGAGTGTTCACTCCTGGGCTCGGGATGAGGGGATCACCAGTCCAAGAAATCCTTCCCAAGTCAAAACCGGCAGGCCCACCACACGAACATCTCTCAGGCCCCCTCCCCGCCTTGTGTTTTCCAGTGTCGCATTGACCACAGTAAGCCACACACCACACCAAGTCATGGACCAAGGAGACTCGTTTACAGTATCACCGGAGAAGCTGCAAAGTTAGTTACATGGCAAGGGTGTGGACAGAAGGAGAGATGAAGAACTGGGACTCATGATTCAGTCCACCATAAGAAAGCTCCTCTTTTCCAGGGCCCAGTTGTCAGTCTCAGTGTATGTGGAAATACGTCCATCCATGAGCTGGTCTCTAGGACACCCAGGGGATCCTGAAAGACCAGCCCCAGAGATCAAGGGCATTCTGTGAAAGGGGTGTGTATGTCGGGAAACAGGGCATTAGACCTGATGGCTCCTGAGGGCCTTATGGAGGGCAGAAACAAGAAAGCATGTGAGAAAGTACACATTTTTATGGGTAAGAGCCATGGCTGCCAGTGTCCGCTGCAAGAGAAAGGGGGTTTGAACCCTCACGTGCAAGTGAGTTTTCACTCCTTAGCTCCCCTGGGCATGTCTGAGACGCGTCAGGGGATGTAGCAGGCTGGGAAGGCATATGCCTAGGATTCCTTGTCATGAATCTTACTGGCACCACGTCCAGGGTCTCCATATGTATGTATTCACATTTCTGCATATGTGTGTGCACATGTGTGGGTGGAAATTAGCATGATCTCGCCCCTTGTGTTAAACTCATGGACCTAAGTATGGAGTTAATGTTTTCTGGGATTGTCACTATTACTATAGGTGCATAGCAAGTTATCCCAAAATGCAGTGGCTTAAAACAATGGCAAGATTTATTTTTCTCACACATCTGGGCCTGGTGGGTAGAGCTCATCCCTGTTCCAGAGGTGTCAGCTCAAGGGCTGTGGGCTGAATCTTCGAAACTCGCTTGGAGGGAGACAGCAGGAAGCAGGTTGTCTTTTACGACCCAGGCTTGAAAACTTCATAGCTTACTTCTACTGCAGCCTGTTCATCAAAGTGGCCACAGAGGCCCGCACGTGCTCAAGGGAAAGGTCAACGTTGCAAGCGTCTGTGGGATTGGAAATATGGCTGTGCCCACTTTTGGAAAATACAATCTGCCACAATCACTTCTCCCTTCCTGTTCTGACGGGAGCAGAGATAGAATGGGAGATTTAAAGCCATTCCGATGAGTTAAAACCATTGCTCTATCGCCAACTGGCTGTGGGATTTTAGCCAAGTTTTTCAAGTCTTTCTGAGCTTTTGTTTCTTTATCCATAAGTTGAGAATGCAGGTACACATTGTAATGGGCAGTTGTAAAGATTAAAAGAGGTGGTTCTGGTAAAGATCCTAACCTAACAGAACATAGTACTCTTTCCTATCCTCTCTCACATGCCCTCAAGGGTTTGCTTGAGTCATTCATTTCAGGTGGCTGGAGTTAAGCCACCATTTCTCCAGGGCACACAGAGTGCCACTCCTGATGTAAGTGAGGTAAGAACTGTAATCTGACTATTAGCAGACCGGATCCAGTGCCCTTTAGATCTCTAGATCTTTTAGCTGAAGTCAGCAGAGTGTTGCCTAATTATAATAAGTGCTGGAAGGACACAGACGGTGCTAGGAACTACATTTAGTCTAATATTAAGTTTAGTACAAAAGCTAGCTTAAAATTGACAATGGCTTTGTCCTTTCCAATCCTGTAAAATAATATGAAAGCATGGACATCAGGAAGAAGCAACTCATTCTGCTAACTTCATGATCTAAAAAGTCCTCTGACTTTCCAGTCTTTCTGGAAAGAACTGTTGGGTACATGTGAGTATGAAAACATCATCTCTTGGGCCAAACACCGACTGTTCCAGGGCTCTGCTATGTCTCTCATACAAAGAATCTTTTTTCAACACTTCTCAAATTATGTTTTTTCTCAAAAGTTACAGTTTTCTTTCATGAGGGATAAAATCTTATTGCATTTTTCCAGGAAAAGGTAACTAAATAAAAATGCGCATTTCTCATTGATGCAGGTAATCCGGGCTTTGGAAAGCCCACAACTCAGGTACAGCCAGCTCTTTCCTGGGCCTCCATTATCACAAACCAGAGCTCCCCAGTGACAGTCTCTGCTTGATTCATTTAGCCCCAAAGAGCTTCAAGGGAAAGTGGAGTTTTCCTGGGGTCACTTTAAGAATTTGGTTCTGGCTGGGCGCGGTGGCTCACACCTATAATCCCAGCACTTTGAGAAGCTGAGGCCAGAGGATTGCTTGAACCCAGGATATCAAGACCAGCCTGGATAACATAGTGAGATCTTGTCTCTACAAAAAATAAAAATAAAACAATTAGCAGGGCATGGTGGTGTGCGCCTGTAGTCCCCGTTACTTGGGATGCTGAGGCAGAAGGATTATCTGAGCCCAGGAGGTAGGGCTGCAATGAGTCGTGATCGTGCCATTGCACTCCAGCCTGGGTGACAGAATGGGACTTCAATTAAAAAGTAATAATAATTATTTGGTTCAGAACCTCCAGATAGCTATTCCAGGCCACTCTGGACAACGAAACACATCAGCTAGCCTGGTCTCTGCAATGCCATTTAGCTTGGAATCCGCCTAGAACAGGCTCAGACCCCAAAGGTTAACCCACATTCAAACTGAGGTAAGGAATATTCTGAGTAAATGACAAGGAATTTGCTTTTGTAAAGGTTTTTCTTGACAGACCGCCTGTTCTTCTCCCAGCATGAATGCAAATCCCCACCGGGAAGGCTAGCTGGTTGTGAAATCACACACACACCCAGAACTGCTTTCCAGCTATCCCTCGACAACTAATTTGTCTCCTGAAGCATGAAATTTAATTACCCGTAGTGGACATACTTGCATAATCACATGCTTTTATTGCACAGAATAGTTCTGTCTTCTGAAAAGTAGGGACAGAACCCTGGTTGCAGAAATGCCTCTGACATGGGAGGTTTGCACGAGTAAACCTTGAATGTGAATAATTGTTTTTTAGTCTTCGTCCTCATTGCTGCCTGTGGATATAGTCAAGCATTTACTCGCACCCATATGTAGCTGTTTTGTCGACAAATAGAGACCAATGAGTTTTTATTAAGCCCTTGGAATGCCCAGGCTTGCTATCAAATTCATCCTAATCTCCTGCTAATCCTATTCTTTGCTGCTCCTCGTAGTACATAAATCTTCCTCAACCTCTGAGTGAGATCGTGCCCTTTTCTGGCATTTTTCAATCTCACCTCCCACTTCTCTTGAAAAAGGTGACCAGAGTGAGTGTGACACTCCCCACAAGGACAAGACTCACCACCTCCTCCAGGGAAAGCCAATTAGCTGTGAAATAACCAGTATTATTTTTAGCACTCTTCTTGCTTTTTCTAAAAGAGATTGAGATGTCACATTTACTTGGCCAGTGGCTCTTGCTCCTAGAGAAAAACTGAAGTTAGCCTAAAAGTGTCTAATCCTGGCTATCAGGGAAAAGAGACCAGAGACTCACCCTGCCAGGAAACCATGGTATCCCTTTGAAGTTTGGTTTCAGGCATTTTGTGGAATCTTCTCTGGATATCAGAAGGAGCGGCAGGTTCCAGAGGTTAAGCATAGTGCTAGGAGCTGGGTAAACACAGAAAAGGACGGATGGTGCCAGGAATGGGACAGGAGAGACGGTATAACTTGCTAATATCCATGCAGTGCCTCATGTATGCCAGGGATTATTTGTAAGTGCTGCTCATGAGTTAGCTCATTTAATCTCCCCAACAGTATTAGAAAGTGGGAACTGTTATCCTAATCATTATACAGAAGAGCTGGAAGCTTGGAGAAATTTTCTGAAACTCTCTAAGCCAGTGATCTTAATTTTATTATTTTTTACACCATTAGGCCCTTTGTTTTAAATGTGTTTTCTCACCTAATCCCCAAAACAATCCTGCAAAGAGAATGCATTTCTTTTTACAGAAGAAAACCAAGTCCCAAAGAGGTTGAGGTCTCAGTGTAGTGTTATCCATGGCACCAAATCTCTTGGCACAGAACTCAGGGTGTGATGTGGTGGCCACAGTCCTAGCTCTCCCCATCAGAAGCAGCATGAATTCCGTATCACTGACTTGCCTAAGGAAATAGGCGAACGTCTGAGGTGTCACTAGATTTTTCCATCTTTCCTTCGTATCTTGCTTTCCTGTTTCTGGACATCCTTAGAGCTTAGTTGGCTTATGTCTTTGACATTTTATTTTATTTTTATTTTATAGATATATGGGGTACAAGTGATAATTAACTACATAAGTAGACTGCATGCAGGTGAAGTTTGGGCTTCTAGCTGGCCCTCACTCTCCCAGTAGTGGACCAGGTACTCTTTGTGTTGTCATATGCCCCCCACTCTCCTCCCTTTCTCCCCTAGCAGTGCCCAGTAACTGCTGATCCCTCCCTTGTGCTAATGTGACTAATGTTCAGGGCCCACTTATTAGTGAGAACATATGGTATTCAGTTCTTTGTTTCTGTGATACTTCATTTAGTATGATGGTCTCCAATTCCATTTGCTGTGAAGTCCATATTTTGTTCTTTATGGTTGTGTATCATGTATATGTATCACATTTTTAAATCCAGTCCACTTTCAATAGGCAGTAGGATTGGTTCCATGTTTTTGCTATTGTCAATAGTGCAACAATAAACATGCGTGTGCATGTGTCTTTTTTGTAGAATGATTTATGTTCCTCTGGGTATATTCCCAGGAGGGATTGCTGGATCATATAGAAAGTCAATTTTTAGATGTTTTAGGAATTGCCACAGTGCTCTCCATAGAGGTTGAACTAGGTTGCACTCCCACCAACAGTGTAGAAGCATTCCCTTTTTTTCATATCCTCACCAACATCTGTTGTTTTTTACTTATTAATCATAGCCATCCTTACCGGAGTTAGTTGGTATCTCATTATAGTTTTGATTTGCATTTCTCTGATGGTTAGTGAGACTGAGCATTTTTTCATGTGTCTGTTTGTATGCCATCTTTTGAGCAGTGTCTGTCCATGTCCTTTGCCCACTTTTTAATGGGATTGTTTGTTTTTTCCTTTCACTTCATTTGAGTTCCTTGTAGATTCTGGATGTTAGGCCTTTGTCAGATGCGTCATTTTTTCCCATTCTGTGAATTGTCTGTTTACTCTCTTGATGATGCCCATTCTACACAAAGCAATCTACAGATTCCATGAAATACCCATTAAATTACCAACATCATTTTTCTCAGGTCTGGAAACAACAATACAGAAATTCATACAGAAACAAAAAAGAGCATGATTAGCCAAAACAATCCTCAGCAATAGAAACAAAGCTGGAGATATCACACTTCTAGACTTTAAATTTTACTACATGGCTACAGTAACCAAAACAGATTGGTACTGGTACAAGAATAGACACATAGACCAATAGAACAGGACAGAGATTCCGGAAGCAAAAACACAAACTTTTAAATCATCTTCGAAAAAGCCACCAATAACAAGAACTGGGGAAAAGAAACCATATTTGGCAAATGATGCTGGAAAAACTGGCTGACCACATGCAGAAGAATGTCTTTGGCATTTTAATCACTACCCTGCATTCTTTGGAAGCTCAGATGAACCTGTAAGTTCAGAGGGGAAGGTAAGTCTGTAAGTAGTCACCAACTCCAGTAACAGCATACCACCAGCTGTTAACACAAATGAGAAGCCACAGGCAACTGGCACATCATCATCTGTGGATGGTTTGGGAACACCTGCTTCCCCTTCACCCTTGAGATGTCTAACTGGTCGCCCCATCACATGGAAGTCCTGCATCCCACAAGTGTAGGAATTTCTGCCCCCAGATGCTAGGGAGTTGAGGGGAGGGGTCTCTTTTGATAAGGAATTCCCTTGAGAGGACACCAATATTTGCAGCTGTACTTAAGTTACTGATGATGACTTCCAAAGCTGATAATGGATAATCATTATTATACCACCTTGTCCACATTGAGTGCATCGTTGAGCCAGCATTGGAACCCAGTTCGCTTCTGAATAAAGCAAATGTCACAATCCATCCACTTCTATTTCTGCTTGGTCTTTGGGGACAGTTGTCTGTGTCTTCTAGTCTCTGTTTCCATACTACCTTGGGGATTTGCCATAATGGAAAATGAGACAAGCACAAAAACCCTGCCAGTCACCAACCCTTTCCTTAGATTCCTGTTGTCATGGAGAATGCAGTTATCAGCCTTTGTTTGCCGGGGCTGCCACTAAATTTCCCAAACCTACTACCCGAAGTCCACTATGGCTGGTGCAGTGACCAGCAGAACAAAACGCTACAAATTATTTCTATAGAACATTAATCGAAGGTCTCTGTGCTATAGAATCCCTTTCTCAATTAGAGAGCTGTCTGGGGAGAAATGTTCTCTCTAAAAATCATGATATACACAGCTCTATAAATCGATGAAAGACTTGTGACCATTAAACTTAATTGATGCTGAATTTAGAGGAATGCATTTCAATCATGCTGCCGTTTTATTTGAAATTAGTTTCTAGCATCACCTCTTTTCTTCTCTGACGTGCAGGGACGTGTCGCACCCTGGAGTGAGATACCCAGGAACCAGGGAGAAGCAGCTCAGAGTGAGGCAGCCTGGGAGCAGGGCAAGCAAGCAGAAGATGTTTCAAGGTGCTGTAAACAAGTTGGCCTAAAACAGGAAACAAAAACAGATTTTAAGTACAATCAGCGCTAACTCGGTTTTATATAGTACTCCATATGTTCCAGGGGAATAATACCCCTTGGCACTTTATAGTGAAACAAGGTAAAAATAAAATAAAATAAAAAGGCTGTTCTGAGGACCGCACTCGGCAAATAATTAACTTCTTGAATATGTTCTTGGGCTTGAAGAGGTGCGATTCTTTCCTTGAGATTGCAGTCGGCAGCGGTGCTTGGGAGCTGTTGTTTTCTGTAATTGACTCTGGACCGAAGCCATGCTGGAAGGAAAGAGCAAAGGCAGCTTACGGCTTGAGCGTGTGGAGGGTGTATGTGCGTGTGTGTGTGCTTGTGTGTGATCACATGTGATTTGCAGGAACCGGCTTCACCGTGTGAAAACCGTCTCCAGACGGGATCATATTATCTAATCTAAAGCCGTCATCGAAGCACTGTGACAAAGGAATAAACAAAACCCAGAACTGATCCGTCTAAGGGGCCCAAATGTATTTACCCTTTCTCTGCTGTCTAAAGTATGTTTTGCACAAAGCTTCTGGAAATATGTTATATGCGTAGTAATTTTTTTCAAACAGGCCATACTTAATCTGTCTTAGTGACAACCTTTCTAGACACTTGGATTCTTTTCCTATCTGTTCTTTGCTATCTGATTCATAGCAGTTGTTAGTGGGGTACAGCAATGCTTTCTTCAAATCTATTTCTTCTGAGAAATAATACACATGAATATTAATAATTGACTTTCCCCCAAAATTTGTTTAATTTTCCTTTATTACCTTCTCTGAAACTCTGTGTACATCAAAGAATATGTGAGCATTTCTGACTAGGAGCAGGCTTTGAATGGCTTAAAAGGACCAACATTTGCCATGAGAACAATGCTTGTCCTTTTACATAGACAGTCTTCCCCCAAAGCCCCACCTATAGACATTGACTGCTTGCTAAATACCTAAAGTATCCAGGTAAATTAGTCAAAATAAAATAATCAATTTACTTATTCAACTCCCAAACACCTCCTTGTTAAATTTTTGACTTCTTAATGTATTATTTCCTTGTTTAAGTAGAGACCATAAACATAATTTGAGATATCATAATATTTTGTGTTTCTTTGAAGCCAGGCAGTGGGTGGATGGAATTTTAGAGGCATAGGAAGCTGTACATTTGAAGAATCATAATAATCTCCATTTCAACAAGAAAGATGTATGCATATCCCTCTCATTTTTCAACCAATGCACAAGATCACCTATAGAAAATGTATAAAACAAACATGCTATAACTTCTAGAATCTTATTAAGAAGTCACCATCTAGGAGAGACTGAATACAAAAACAAATGGCCATATTTTCCAATGTGAAATTTGATATTCGACATAAAAAAGACACAAAGTGCTGCGAAAGGTCAGAGAAGACCAAGGTCACATCTGTTTTCCATGGGTCGGGGGTAATAAGCAATGTCTGGATGGGGGAGCTGGCATCTGGAGGGATCGGAAGCCACTGGTACCTGTAGCTACCACAGAATTTAAACACAGCCCAACTTTGAGCCAGATTGACGTGGATCTGATGATGGGTGGACTTTCTGTAAGCAAAAAAAAAAAAAAAAATGGATTCAAATGGAGGCCCTGGACCCCACCACAGCAGATGCCCTCTGCATCCCCCGTTCCAGGAACAGAGTTCTAGATGGGCCATCTAACCTGCTAAGGTCAGGTCATGAGCCCCTTCCCCTAGCTGCCAGGGTTCTTGAGAAGAAAGATCTGACCTTTTCTACATCTGCAGAGGATGCCTCCAAATCAGAAAGAGAATGTAGATATCAGGTAATCAAAAAACCCCAATAAAACCCATCACAAAGTTATAGACGACACCAGGCTCATGTGAGGCCACTGAGCATGGAATTTTCCAAGAGAAAAGTGTTAAATGTTTGTTTGATATAAAGGAAGTATGAAAATGCCAAAAGAAGAGAAATAAAAAAGACTGCTTGGTATCAGAGTTGGAAGGTCATTCATGCCTTGTAATTTCTTATAAATTTCACTTGCACATATACTCAGAGCATCTAAGTGCATATTCAAATTATGTAACAGACAGAAATAACCAGCTATAATCATTTGTTATACAAATGCACATTCTGAGAATTTGGGGAAGACTATTAACTCTTTCTGGTCAACATAGAGCTAAAGAACTCAATACTTTGATAGGTAACTAGGTCTGAGTTTTGAATGGGAATAATATGTTGAATAATGGCTCCAGATAGGACCATGAGAGTTGATGCAAAATTCTACTCTGTGTTCAGGCTCTTCTATGTCTAAAGTGCTCCGGAGGGAAAGCTCTTGTTTTAAAATATCTCCCAAAGCCAACTCCACAATCTCCCTTAGCATTCATTGAATTATCCTGGTACAGCTAACTATCCTTTTTGGCTATCCTGGTATAGCTAACTATCCTTTTTGGCTATAAATTTAATCTTATGGAAGACAAGCAAAACTATGTTAATATCTCCTAATCTGAATAGGTAAAGCTGACAGCAAGAGAATGCTCACAATTGTGTTCAGAAAACTTACAACATGAAACCTCTCAGCAATTACCAATACTTAAAGGTTACATTCATCATGTTGGAAAGTGGCATAAAGTTTTCACCTTCTTCAAATAATTGGGCATAATCCTGAGGGGTAAAATCGTGCATATCAGTGATTCCCATGCAAGTGAAGGAAGTGACACACACACTGTTTAAAGAAAGCCAAAGTTTTTGTGCATCAATATATCATGCTAGGAATAATTATACAACTGTTTTGCTACCCTCTGCACTGTGCCATATATTGTAATATCCTCTGATTCCTCCAGAGTTCTTTTGTTTGTTTTGCAAAGTGCAGCTGTTCTTGGAAATATGCATTTGTAAAATGGTTGATGCTAATACACTTTATAAATGAAGCCCAAAGCTTGGGAATACAGATCACCATGGTCCCTCCTGCTGCGGGTACACTGAGGTAAGGTATGCACTCTGTGTTCATTAAGTTTAACATCATCAACAGGAAATGATAGGCAAATGGGTCAAGAAAGGACCTCAGGAGATCAGCCAGTGTTTGCTGTAGCTGTCAGGTAACCATCCATCCCTATGGGAATCATCAACAATAAATCCTTTGGTATCCACGGTATGTGTGTATGTGTGTGTGTGTGTGTGTGTGTGTGTGTGTGTGTGTGTGTGTGTGTGTGTGTGTTGAGGGGGAGCTGGCTCAAGAAGTCTTTAGTAATATCCGCTCAAGTAACTTGTTATGGTTTACCTAGCATTTCATATTTGAAGAGGGATTTTCCAGCTCTTATTAATCCTCAGAATATTAGTGTGAGGTAGGACACACTAATGTGGCTCTTCTTCCACACACAAAGCCACAATTAAGAGGCTTGAGGAGGTCTGCAAACTAGTGACTGAAGATGGATTAGAATCCACAGTTCTTGACCCTGAATTCTTTCCAAATCCACTACTTAATAAACATTGACCTTTCACTTTGGGTATTATCTTAGTCTGTTAGGTACTGGCCAATCTAGCAGGATCAAGTAGACTAGGGAGGCAGGAACTGAAATCAGACTTCTCAAGCTCACTGCATGAGTATATTATTAACATGACCACCAGAAGATTCCTGTTGTTGAAGTGGCTTGCACCACTTGGCACCCTCTTCATGGCTATGAGGGCAGGAAGTCTTGTAATCCTAGTCATGGAGTGCAGAGGTACTGGGCTTCCTCCCCTTGGGATGAGGGGAGTGCATACTCGAACATATTTTGACAGGCTGGAGCTAGGAAAATACAATATATCCACAGTTAAAAAGAGAGCATATTGTCATAAATCAAAGCCTCTCTGACCTTTGTCATCGACATTAACTAGTACTGCAGCCCCATTGTCATTATCGAGCCTGTACAGGTGTGCAGTGGGTCTGGGGAGGTTAGTCCACACTGCAATAATCATGGCCTCGCAAACCCACTGGAATGGGAACCGGATGCTTCTGATTCTTTAAACTTGCTTTCCTGGCCCTCTGGAACTGACATATTGCTCAGGTGAAAGTCATTCTCTGCCACGTTTCTGCAATTTTCCCAGCTTCGTGCAACTTTTCATTTTCTTGTTTCTTGTCAGGAACATAGAGAAAGCACCACCTCACACCTTTGGGGTGACAGTTGCAGTTTGGCTGCAATGCAAGAGTGTTGCATGAGTCGGGAGAGGACCGCCTCTTACAGCGGGATTCTGGAACACACCAGCTAGCTGACAAATGACGACGCGGGGTGATCTCTGCTGCAGATGGGGAGCACTTTCACTCCACAATAATAGCCGGGCAGTGCCAATGTCACACTCAGAGCCAACTGTGTGCACCCACCCAGAAGGTGACCAGCACGTGCACAAACCCTCAAGGTATCACACCACAGGGGTAGGCAGTAAAAACTCACAGCCACAAACGAGAAACTTCAGGCTGAGAAGAGAAATCAAGTCATCTCAATATGGGCAAGCAAAAAATGACAGGGACTTAGGCAATGCCTTGCTTTGCTCCGAAGCGACTGTGTTCTGCCTCTGTAAATGAACTCAATAGATTTGTACTTAGATGTATCTGTAAGAAGAAGCTGATGTGGGTAGGTGGAGGCCACCCACCAACACATGGCATGATGCCTTAGGGGAGTCATCTTCAAGCATTTGAATCTGGGCCTTGGAGAACCCACAGTGAGAAATGTCAGCTCATCATACACTCTCCTGGTAATCAGACCAAGGGGAAGCTGGTCCATCTAGCCCACACGCCAATAACACATACTTGTACAATAAAGCATTTTACTGACAAGAATATCAGAGATTTGTTCGGTACCAGTAAACTGTTTTTGAAAGGGACCTAGGCCTATAATCCTAACACTTTAGGAGGCTGAGGTGGGAGGATTGATTGAGTTCAAGATCAGCCTGGGCAACATAATGAGACCTCATCCCTACAAGAAAATTTTTAAAAAATTAGTCAAGTGTGGTAGCGCACACCTGACTGTAGTCCCAGCTACTCGGGGGCTTTGGTGGAAGGATTGCCTGAGTCCGGGAAGTCGAGGCCATGGTGAGCCATGAAATACCAAGAAATACCTTTGAAGTGAGGTGTCTCCTGTATGATGGGTACAGTACATGCTAAGAAACCTTGGATTGTTTTTCTTTTGTTAATATGTAACTTATGTTTTCAGGAGAGTGTCTTAATTAAAAACATCAGAAAGAAAAGAAGTTCTGTTTCTGATAGTGTTGGAAGGCTGTACTATCCCAAGAGTAGAGACAGGCAAGAGAGAGGTGGTTGGAAATGGATTTGGGGTTATAACAGGCATCTCTCTTAAGAGGCTAAAAAAGCTCATAGGTTTCTTCAAGCATCATTCAACCACTATTTCTGCACTTACTATTTGCAGCTGAGAGCTGTGTCTTTCTCTTTGAAACATCTGGTTGAATGCTCACCATGCTCTGCCTGGCTAGTAAGAATGGAGTTCAAGGCTAGTCCCTAAATTCTCTTCTCATTCTTCCTAACCAATCCCACCTGGGCACGACCCTTTCATTATCAGCTATTAGCTGGTAAGTTACAAATGCACATTTCCAGACTTACCCTGTCCTTGGGTTCAGACTTCAGAGCCGAGCTGCTGATTTAACACCATCAACAGGACATCTCAAAGGGACCCCGATGCCAACATCTTTATCAATGAGCTTATGGTCCTCATTCCTCACCTCCCCCAGCCCCTGCCTCATCCCGTTACTGTCTTACACTCACCTGTCACTGTCTTCCAGCTGCCCTCTGGTCTGAGCCTTCTTGTATCTGTTAGGTGAACCCGAGTCTAAGCATGCCTCTCATCCTGCCACTCAGAACCTTTCCATTGGAGAATGGAAGACCCCAATCCTTACCTTGGCTTCTAAGATCCCATGAGGCCTGGTCACGGCCTCTTTCTCCGGGCACATCCTCCACGGCCCTTCCCTCCCTCTCTTGCCTCCACCACTCAGGCCTCCTCTCTACACTGTATTCTTCCCCACTCCTTGGGGCCCAAGGAGGCCATATGTGCAGCTCTTCCCTCCTAGCCAACCGTTATTCCCACGTGGAGCTCATTCTTTCCCGTCCTACAGCCTCGAACATCACCTCTTCAGTCGTGTCTTCCTGGGCCTCCCAGACCACATCAGCTGCATCCACTCCCCCCCCCACTGTCTCATGGCACCTTCCCTTTCCAGAGCGTGCCAACACTGTCACTTTACTTTTGTTTTTGTAATTACCTGGCTCATTATCTTTACTAATAAAATGAATTCCCCCAGCACAGGGACCATTTTCTCCTTCCAGCATCTCCTGGATGCTTCACAGTTTGTGACACTTGTTAGAACACTGCTAAGATATTGAAATAAGCTGCAAAACAAGGAACCGTCATTGGCCAACACAATTTTCTTTTTCTTTTTTGTTTTCCTTTTTTTGAATCAGGGTCTCACTCTGTCGCCCAGGCTGGAGTGCAGTTGCATGATCATAGCTCATCGCAGTCTTGAGTTCCTGGGCTCTGGTGATCCTTCGGCCTCAGCCTCCTGAGCAGTTGAGACTACCAGCATGTGCCACTACACATGGCTAATTTTTTTTAAAAAATTTTGTAGATACAAGGTCTCACTGTGTTGTCCAGTTTGGTCTGGAACTCCTGGGCTCAAGCAATCCTCTTGCCTTAGCCTCTGTAGGTGCTGGGATTACAGGTGTGAGCCACTGTGCCTGTCCAATGTAGTCTTGTTGAGGATGGTTTCCATTTGCCATTCATTCCTTAAATGAACATTAGGTTAAGTACCTAGTGTATATAAGGACTGTGTCTTGGCAATGAAAATAGAAAGATAAATGAGACCATGTCCCTGCCCTTGAGAACTTGGTATTTTGATTGGGGAGACAGACATACAAGCCCATGAATATGAATTAAAACAACATGTTTCCACTAATTTTAGCCACCAGACACAAATCTGACAGCAAACTCCTTCCTTTGCCAAACAGAAGCAAGTACTAGGGACCTGCTGGCTTTGTTCCATGTAAACTTTCATGAACTTCATCTTCTCCATGACTTTCATCCAGATTATTTTCAGGTTTTTGTTTTGTTTTCCTCTTTCTTTCTTTTTTTCTTTTTCCTTCTTTTTTTTAAGTCTGAGCCTCACTCTGTCACCCAAGCTGGAGTGCAGTGGTGCAGTCATAGCTCACCACAGCCTCAATCTCCTGGGCTCAGGAGGGCAGGAGGAAGGGAGGGAGGGAGGGAGGGAAAAGGGGAGGAAAAGAAGGAAGGAAGGAGGGAAGAAGAAAGGAAGGAAGGAAAGAAGGAAGGTGAGAAGAAAAGAGAGAAGAAGGAAGAAAGAAAGGAGGAAGGGAAAGAAGGGAGGAAGAAAGGGGGCAAAGGAGAAAGGAAGGAAGGAAGGAAAAAGAAAGGAAGAAAGAAGAAAGGAAAGCAACAAAGAAGGAAGGAAGAAAAAAGAGAGGAAGGAAGGAAAAAAGGAGAAGAGAAAAAATAAGGAAGGAGGGAGGAAGAGAGAGGAAAGGAGGGAGGGAGGGAGAGAGAGGGAGGAAGGAGGAGGCAGGGAAGAAAGAGGAAGGAGGGCATGCATTGTGCCACCCCTTCTCAAGCTGTCCAGCCGCTCTGGAGAGTAGGTGAGGCTGCCCCTGAGAGCCCTCAAGCCAGTCGCAGCAGCTGCCAACTGAATCACTCACCCATGTGTTGGTTGCCCTCCTTTCCTGTTCCCTGTGCCAGTTCTGCTTCCTGGGACCTTTCCACATGAACCCTCTGCCAAAGCCTTTGCCTTGGCTTCCGGGGAAACCCTTTCTTAGCCTCTCCTAAACTATAGCATCTTTGAAATCACAGGTTAAAATAAAGCAGCAAAGCTAAGCATAGTCAGCAGAGTACCTGACGTTCACTCCCAGACCACTGGTGTGTGTCCATGGGAGGGACAGCTCCCGGGAGAGGTTCACTGCAGTGTCCCTGCTGCTCGCTGTCACAGGCTGGGAGCCAGGACTGTGGCTTTCAGAAGGTGGAGCTGGAAGCTGCCATCAGGAAACTCCCTGAAGGCAGAGATCTGGGAGGTCTGGGAGGCACAATCCATGGCCACCGCTGTATATATACGGCGATCAATACATGACTGAAGTTTTAGAAACCTGGCCCTTTCACAATTGCTGAGAAGCAGATCTACTATTTACATTGCTTGGACATACTGGTTCTTAAAATTCTTACTACAAACAAGGAAGCCTCTCTTGAGATGTTCCTAAGATGGAGAGCTAAAGAGTTTGGGGTAGATTTCTCAACAAGGCTGCCCTCAACTTTGGGGGTGGATGTTTCTTTGCCTTCTGGTGCTCAACTTCTTCTCTTACCTTCTAACATTTCTCCCCTCAAATCTGAGAGAGTTTCTGTTCTTTGGTTTGCTCACTTGGTTCTTCCATAGTCTACAGAGGCGCTCTTTTGAAGTAAACATCAATGAACTAAAAAACAAGTGCTGTTATCTGAATAGGAAGAACTTCCTGAAGGAGATCAGGGTTCTGAGGGATCATGCCTGGGATGGGTGTGGGAGGTGGTGGCAGGTTGGTGAATGCTGCTTACTTAGTCATTTCTCCACCAGGGCAGGTATATCGGAATTCACTCCACATGGATAAATCCCTTTGATGCCTTCTCTCTGCGTTGAGTGAAGAGGCACCTCAGAGCTGCCATTATAACCCTAATCCCAATTTAAGTAAAAACTGTGGTTGCAAAATGAGCCGCATGGATGGGTCTAAAGCAAGGGCATGTAGTTGCTTTTGGGTTTTCTTTTTTTTTTCTTTTTGAGTTGGAGTCTCACTCTGTTGCCCAGACTGGAGGCGCGGCCACTGCAGCCTCCACCTGCTGGGCTCCAGCAATCCTTCCGCCTCAGCCTTCCAAGTAGCTGGAACGACAGGCGCACGCTACCACACCTGGCTAATTTTTGATTTATTGTAGAGATAAGGTCTTGCCAAGTTGCCCAGGCAGGTCTCGAACGCTTTTGGGTTTTCTAAAGCAAGGGCGTGTGAGTGATTTTGGGTTTTCCTTACAGAAAATGCTGAATTAGAAAAAATATGAAGGCTGTAGGGATTCCCTGAATGCTTTTGGTGGTGGAAACATATTGTGAGAAAAACATATCTACCAACGCCCTGGCCACACAATTGTCAGGAGCATGGATGAGAGGTATTGCAGTCTGAGCCCTGAGGAAAAGCTGAGGGGAGTCCCCTTGAACTTAGTTTTGGAGCTGTCCCAGCGTTGTCCCATTTTCGCTCCCTCCGGTATGTCACGTGGACGTGTGGAGGACAAGGATATAATTTTTGTAGTATGGAGCATCTTTAATCCCTTTCCTGTCACACCGAGTCAATAACTCACCATGAAATACTCAGGGAAGGACCCTGAGCTGCAGGAGGATATGGAGTCATGCAGGAAATTTTAGACGTGGACATTAATAAACCCCGCCAGGGAGTGTGGTTTAGTGGGTTGTTGTGGTACCAGAAACATGGGTGCCATTAAGTTTTATTCTTACACTTGGCTGTCTCTTAAATTGTGAATCCATGAATCCTCTGGAAGCAACTGCCTAAGAGCAAGCTCTACAACAAACTCCCCTTTCCCCAGCCCCAGGGGAGCTGGCTTTCAGCATAGCCCAGGGTATGAAGAGGGTCTCTTCCATCTCTTTCCTGACCACAGGGCTTTACTTTCCACTTTGGAGAGAAAAACTCAAGTCCTAGGAACATAATGATGTCGATCCAAGAGTACCCTGCAGGGCTAGTGAAGAGTTATAGGCCAGGAGTAGGACTCAAGCCTCCTGCCTTTTATTTCAGTATTTCAGTGTTTCAGCCTCCCCCTCGGACATCACTTATGTGTGCAGCTTGACACATGCAGAGATTTCGAGAGACCTGTGTTTAAGGGTACTTAGTTGCGGCCCAGCTATTCATAGGTCCCCGCTAGAGCTACCACAGCAAAGAATGGAAACAAGGGGGAATTTAATGCCTATTGAAAGCTAACTCAGAGCGTGTCAAGGTGAAAGTGTGTGGCCGGAAGGCTTAGCTGCCTGTTGAGTTCTGTTATTCAGTAACTCGAGCAGCCTGTTGTGAGCTGCGTTCGTGTGATTAACACATCTGGAGCGCGTGGTCATACATTGGGGACTTTTTAGGATGTAAAAGTAGCTTTGTAGGCAAATGCATGTTTGAAAGAAATGCATCTGAAGAACAGAGGCTAATGGTATAGAGCACACCCTCTTCCCCAGACTCAACTCCACTGGGCTTTTGGTAGTGTGTGTGTGAAACCCATACGCTTATTTGGAGCTGCAAATAGTGTCCTCCTGTTTCAGGTTTTATTGGCCTTCAAGGTAGACCATTGGATCTCTGAGCATATCCCTCAAATCAAGCAAACTAACCAACCAGTGGACAGATGCTCGACACTGGCTCCTGGCCCTGTTACCACCCTGCTCCAACCTGGGAGGATGACCTGCGCGGTCCTCAGTGGGCTCCCTTGCCCTTGGCTGCCAGATGGGTGTGGCCTGTGGAGTCCTAGGCAGGAGATCGGAGAGGAAGAGGAGGAGGAGCTCAGGTATTTGTTCTCGATGTCTGGTTTCACCATCAGCATCTCTTTTAGTCCTTCACCTCTCTGGATTTCTGGAAGCACATTCCAGAACAAGTTCATACTGCCTGTTTGGAGCCACCATTTGGAGATGCTGTGTCCTGGTGTGAAGGCCTGGCTCCCTGCAGACAGCCCTTTCACTAAAGCTGTTCTCTCCTGCTCTGGCCACTGCAGCTGAAGGGCCAAAGCTAAATCAAGAGGGAGTACTAAGGCCAGAGAAAGGCAGCATAGACATGGGCCTGGATCAGGAAGGGGACAGGAGGAAGCACGAAGTGTCTTCACTCACTTCACTTCACTCACTGCGCCCAGTGCACCTGGGGACTCTTGTAACCATAGCTGGGGTTACAGCATCTTGGAGTTATAGTCCACCCTTCCTTCCCTCCACCTGGCCTCTCCTTTCTCGCTGCCCTTCCAGTGATGCCTAAGGATCATGGGCAGGCTACTTACTGACCAACATGCCCATGGATGCAGTTTTCTCCAACAGAGACAAAAGTGATTAGAAGGCAGTCTACATAAGACAGACTCCTATTCTACAATTTGCTTCCAGAAATCTGCAGGGGTGATAGATTAGAGGAGGGAAATGGAGCCAGGCCTATAGCAGACATTCAGCACTGTGGAGTCCCAGTGGCCACGCTGTGAGAGAACCAAGATGGTGGCCAGTGTCACCATGACAGGAGAAGACACTCTCTCTCTCCTCAGTCACAGCCTTATTTATCCTGAGATGGCTTGCACACCGCTGTCCCAGTGTTGAGGCATGGAGGCCAGGACAGAGGCACCTTTGGCATCTAGACCTGCCTGGAGCCAAGCAGAAGGGGTTTCCAAAGGTTAGGGCCAAAGCCACTGCTGGGCATGTTAGAGGTTCTTTGTCTGAAGAGAAGGCAACTCTGGAGAGCAGACACAACCATAATAACATCATCACCAGAACCCAGCCCTTCAGTGAGAGTTGCAATACCACAGTCAGCTCAGTACCCTCCTGTCACATCCAAGTAGACATGCCATTGAAGCCCTAAGAGATCAACCAGCTCCTCGG
This sequence comes from Cephalopachus bancanus, assembly GCA_027257055.1. Lineage (NCBI taxonomy): Eukaryota > Metazoa > Chordata > Mammalia > Primates > Tarsiidae > Cephalopachus > Cephalopachus bancanus. The sequence goes on along the minus strand of JAPVLO010000329.1, from coordinate 1,020,972 downwards.
CCAAGAAGGAGGATTGTTTGCCAGCGACAATACCCTAAATACGGCGCTTTGAATGTCTTGCCACTCTCCAGCATCTGAGAAGCCTGGAATTTCTCTCTGTCAATTCAAATTCTGTCTGACTTTGTGAAGAAGTTTTGTCCCCAGGGAGCTTTTAATTGAGGTGTCCCTAGAGTGACACCGAAATCTGCCACCTTTGTTTACGTTGCACCAACCTCTCATTGAGCCCCAAACATGGTAGGGTTGGTGCCCTACCACGGCCCCTTCCACAAAACCCAAGAGACAGCACACCCTTGCTGGGAAGTTGTAAGTCTTCCACCCCACAGCACGGGCCATGGCACATTCAGTCTCCCCTACTGGGCCCACTGTGTAGCTGAGAGCTGATGGGCTCAGAGCAGGAGGTGACCAGGCTGTGAGCTTAATTAAAGGAATAGCTTTGTTCAAGCCACACTCCACCTTCCCCTCTTCATCCAGGAATGCTTGCACATGCCAAGAAGATCACACTGAGTATGAGATGGTGACCTCATGATCTCATTCACGACATGACATTATCTCCTTCCAACAGCATAGGAAAAGCGATGTCATTTTCAGTTCTGGGAGAATTTGGTCAGCCACAGAGCAAAATCTAGCCCAGACTTTTCATTTCCCTGTTCATCTCCAAGGCAAGGGGTCCTCAGCCAGCTGTGTCAGAAAAATCCAAGTCCTCTCCCAATCTCGAGCAAACAGCCGGCTAGCGACGGAGCCTCTTGGCCCTCCCCTCTGCAGGTAAGTGGAGCCCACAGGTGTCCTAGCAGTGAGACATTCACACTCAAGGAAGGAAGAAAAGATAGAAAGTCTTCTCATTTCACTATCTTTGCTTTTTAATTTTTTTTTTTCCCTAGCAAGGAAGGGATTTCCACCGTCTTCACAAAAAGGTGGAGATTTCTACTCCTTAAACCTATTACCCGATATTAAAGGGATTTGGCTACTGAATAGCCTCAGAAGTACTTTCCTCTCGGCTCTCTGTTCCGACCTGCTTTTGGCCATGCTCATTCATCTGCTCATGGCTGGCTGCCTGGATTAATTTTCTGGACTGAATACATTTCCTTGCATTACCAACATATGTGACAAATAACTAATCTGACTCATCAAAATGCATTAGAATGCAATGTTCCAGTTACTGAAGGACATTTGAAATTCAGCAAGTCGTCTCCTTACTCTTACTGCCAGAGATAGTAAAAAATTATGAAGAGGTAGAGGTGGCGATAGGGCCCACTTTGTGTCTAGAATTTGTATCAGCATCTTTGTCACTGCTGTTCCAGTCATCTAAAAAACTTGGGCCCGCCTCTGTTTGTTTTGTACTTCTTAAAATATTTTTCAGTGTAACACTTGAAATATAACTGGAATAACTTCTGAGAAGCACAGTGTAGCCCAAACTATAAATCATCCGAAACAGCATTAAGTGGATATACTAAATATACCTAACACTGTTTAAAGTACCCTAAATATATCATCCCTCTTCTAGGACTGTTTCCATATTCTGCATTGCAACACAGTCCTTCTAAATCAGGCAGGAGTCGGTTGCATGAGTAACAAGTCTAAATGAGAAGCAAGAGAATATGTTGCAAAGAATGTAGTCTATGTCCCAGTGTCTAACTGGATATAATGGGCATCTTTGAAATATGTCTCAGTATATGCAGAGTCTCCAGAAAACAAATCTACACAGTGTCTCTTTGAAAGACAAAAGGGGATGGCTTTTACAACTATATATTTTTTAATTATTATTTTTTAGGAGTTGGAGGGTTTTGCTGTGTTGCCCAGACTGGCCTCAAACTCCTGGCCTCAAGGAACCCTCCTGCCTCAGCCTCCAGACTAACTGGGATTACAGGTGCACACTAGTGTGCCCAGTTCCACAAGTCCATTTTGAATTACATATTAGGAACTACTTTAGCACAAAGAGCTGTCATGGAGTCTGGATCCCAAGGAAAATAAACATGACTGCTATCATAGATAAATACATTAAAACATTTTGACCAATATATTAGTGAATGGTATCTTCTTCAGCATAGTATTATCTTATTCTTTTTCTTCTCATGGCTTTATCTTACTCCTTTTGGAAGGTCTCATCTACCCATGCTTTCTCCATGATATACCTGGGGCGGGGTGGGGAGGTTTGTGAGGGAGGAAAAAAGCTTGGACCAAGAGCCTGGGCAAAGAAGCCAGGAGTTGCAGACATAAACCTTGGCTTCCTGTCGACTTTATTCCTAACCTTGGGTGACCTACTCTTCTTTTTCTGTCTTTTAATTATCTGTAAAAGGAAGATTGTGAGCTATTTGCCTCCTTGGACAATTGACTGATTGTGAAGGACAAAAGTAAATCTCCCAGAGACATTGGAGCCCTTTTCCTACAGGCCGTGTGAAACCAACAGTGTTCTGTGGGTGCATAGGGAGGTGGCAATTGTTCATGGCCACATCCCAGAAGCTCACATGCTGCTTCCCAAAGGATCCTAGGTAGGAGTGCTCTCCCAACACAAACTTTGTCATGCATCTTTGGCATCTGGTCAGTCTAGCCGTGTAGGAGCAAGTGGATGTGGTGTTTCAACACATGGGTGCTGAGTTCTGAGTTCTGCCTGCCTGCTTCAAATCCTCCATCTACCACTTTTATTGAACCCTTCCAAGTCTCAATTTCCATGTGCTCTGCAGTGGGCAGGTCTATGCAAAGCTACCCCTAAAGTCCAAGGAAGCTGAGAAGCCAGAGAAAGAGGCTGATTTATCCTATTTCTCAGAAAGAAATATTTAATAGGAATGTACAAACAGAAGCCATGTTTGTGTCTTGGGTGATGGTGAGACAAAATGGTGGATCCTGGCATCATCACTCCCCAGACCAGGGCTAATATACCACAAGGAAGGAAGGGGTGATTCAGAAGGGCTGTGTAGAACCATTAAAGTACAATAACATCAAGGGTGTCTGACCTGAGGGCAGGATTTACAGTGAGTACCTGCTCTTACACAAGGAACCATAGCTAAACAGGAAATCTTATAGGCCTTCCCAGAACCGGGGCTAGACAGAAGTCAACATGGCAGATTAGCATCCAAGGTGGCATTGTTTTGGCCCCTACATCATACTTTCAAGGGTGATTGTAAGGAATAAAAGCAGTCATGCCTATAAACCACTCAGCACAGTGCCCAGCAAACACAAACACCCATACATGTTCTTACTAAGAAATGTACGCTAAGAGTGTGGGGGTATTCAGGAAGAAGAGAAAAAGCAAAGGAGTGAAGATGTAATCCTCCATTTTGGGGGACCTACAATCCAACAGGAGAAAAAGGATATATGTTCAATATGTAGAAATCACTATAGGCTTTGTGGGGACAGAGAGCATTTTTCATTTCTTGATTAAGCTTCTGGAGTTGTCTTACTCAGGAACTTAAGGGAATGGAAACATTGGCTGCAACTTGGATGGACCAAAATTGGATTTGGATTAGCCAGAACTAATGACAGTTTAGGTTAAACTTATTGTGTGGAGTTAGGTTTCAGAGCTTCGTAAAAGGAAAAAGTCCTTTAAGAGAAAATTCATTGAAGACTGCCAATTTGTGTGCTTTTCATAAGCAAACTATCTTTAATGTGTACTGTGTTTGAATCTTTTAAAACACTTTTCTCTCTGATTAAAGTTATGGCTTTTAGAAAAGGAGGGAGCATCTCCCACTGGGCACAGCTTCAACCCACTTGCAAACTCCATGAGAGGGGAGTCATATCTTACTGCCTCTGTTGCCTAGGACAGTTTGAGTTGGAATTTGACAATTTTAATGCAATGGCATCAAATTGGATTTCACAATGTGAAGTTTTTTTGTTTTTGTTTTTGTTTGAGTTGGAGTCTCACTCCGTCACCCAGACTGGAGTGCAATGGCCGCTCCCGGCCACTGCAGCCTCGACCTGCTGGGCTCCGGCGATCCTTCCGCTCAGCCTTCCAAGTAGCTGAAACTACAGGTACGCACTACCACACCTGGCTAATTTTTTAATTTATTGTAGAGATGAGGTCTCGCCAAGTTGCCCAGGCGGGTCTCGAACCCACAGGCTCAGGCAATCCACTCACCTCAGCCTCCCAAAGCGCAGGATTACAGGCTGAGCCACTGAGCCCGGCTTTTGTGAAGATTTTTTATGTTATTACTGCTGTTTTGAGAGTGTCTTGTCAAAAGTGAAATGGGCTTGGGCAATGGCCACATGCTCTTTTGTCCCTCCTGGTCATCTTTGCCCTGGGAAGAGGGTCTCTTGAGCAAACAAAGTGACTGAACAGATGTTAAAACATCCTCTGGTATCCCCCAGCTGCCCAAGCAAAACTTAGCTTCCCACAGACTGACTCTCCAGGCTTTTATTCATCTATAAAGGGTTTTCAACTTAGAGAGGGCCGTATCAGAACCGAGGTATATTGGAATCTTTGAGGGTCATAAAGATTTTACAAAAGTCCCCCCAGTGATTTCCCACTAGCTCTCCACCCACATTACAATCACACGTGCCAGGTGGAACAACTGCTGCAAATAACATCTTTAAGTCCAAAAATTGACTTCTTTGCCAAAAACCTTTCCCTGTGTGACTGGAAACAGTGAGACCATCTATAGTTTTACAAAGGAACACATCACTATCCAAAATTCCTATAGTACCTAAAACATGGGTGAAAAAAATGCAAATTGAATTCGAGGGTAGGGACGACAGAAAGACTAATGGGGAAATGAAATAAGTAATAGTATGTAGGCTAGAGTTAATATATCTTTGCCTGTTGATCTGAGGCATATTCTGGAAATGGTATGGGATTATGAAATACAGAAACACAAGTGTATAGAACACAGAGAAGGCCAAATGTAGTATGTTAAAAGTGATTTCCTGGGCCGGGTACAGTGGCTCATGCCTATAATCCCAGCACTTTGGGAGGCTGAGGCAAAAGGATTGCCTGAGCTCAGGAGTTTGAGACCAGCCCAGGCAACACAGCGAGACCATGTCTCTAAAATAAAAAAATTTAAAATGGTGGTTAAAAAGTGACATCTCAATAACGCTCCTGGCTACCCTTCACTCCCTCACCATTGAGGGACACTCTGCCTTTCATCAAGAACATAGTTGGAGTCCAAGAATCCCTCTGGGGCAGTGTCCTGGAGAAAGGAGGTTTTGAGGAACAAAGGAAGGACTCAGTGCCCTTCCTACCTCTTATGGCAGAATTTTTACACCATGACTTATGCTGATTTAGGTAAAGATCAAGGTAGGTGTGCCTTCTCCCAAGCAAGCTGTCAGCTTGGGAGGGCAAAGCAGACCCTCTGAAAGAAAGCATGGCGGTGCTCACGGTTAAGGGAGAAGGCTAACAGAGGCCATGGGACCTTCCTTTCCAAGTAGGGGATCAGATAGGAGTCAGGCAGAAACCAAAGCAGATGTGATTAGGGAGCTGGGGCTGGTGTCTACATGCCCTCCAAAGCCTCCAGACATGGCCAACAGAGTCCAACCTACACAACAACACAGAACGAGTAGCCCTGCTCACATCCTCGGGAAACTTAGCCTAAGCAGTAGTCGGCTGCATAGAGACACGGCTCCAGCAGACGTGAGGGGACCCCAAACCTTGTTTGGTAGAGGTGAGCACACTCTGTTAGAGTCAGAGAAGTCAGAATAGCTTGGCTGGGTGTGGTGGCTCATGCCCGTAACTCTAGCGCTTTAGGAGGTCGAGGTGAGAGGACTGCTTGAGCCCAGGAGTTCAAGACCAGCCTGGGCCACATAGCAAGACCTCATCTTTACAAAAAATAAAAAAGTTAGCCAGGCGTGGTGGCATGTGTCTGTAGTTCCAGCTACTTAGGAGGCTGAGGTGAGAGAATTGCCTTAGCCAAGGAGGTTGAGGATGTAATAAGCCATGATTGTGCTACTGCACTCCAGCTTGGGTGACAGAAGGAGACCCAAACTCAAAAAAAAAAAAAAAAAAAAGAGAGATTTGATTTGAAGAGAAAGGACAGAACTGAAACCTATAGCAAGAAAAATGTTCAAGAAGTACTTATGGGAGCAAGTTGCGGAAAAGAAAAAGAAAAGATCAGTGTAGGGAGTGGTACGTGTGATGCTGTGATATATTAAATACATACTTGGCCTCTGCCCTGGGTCCTGGTCCACAGTTCCTAAAGCCCTTGGAATTGCTTCAGTGATGCATCTTTTTGTATTGTGATTGGTTTCTGAGATGGGGGCAGTCTTGAGGGACTGAGTCCCTAACCTACAGGATCAGACACTGTCATCAGGTAGATAGTATCATAAATGGATCAAATTACAGAATACTCAGCTGGTGTCCATTGAAGGATTACTTGGCATGCGTGGCAAAATCTTCACACATGATTTGATGACTAGAGGTGAAGTATTCAGTATTGTATTGGGGGTGGGAGTAGAAAAACACTGGTTTTCTTTTCTCAAACAGCATGAAGTTAGGGAAACAGCCAGGTGTGATGGCTCATGTGTGTAAGCTCAGCTAAGGGCAGGCAAAGTGGAAGGACTGCTTGAGGCCAAAAGTTTGAGACTAGCCTGGGCAATATAGCAAGACCCCATCTCTACAAATAAAAAATAAAAATAGTAAAGAATTTAAAAAACAAATAAGAAGGGCAAAGACTCCAGATGGAAAAGGAGCCAACAGCAATACTGTCAGCTGTTCATATTTACTGAGCACTTACCATGGGCCAGGTCCTGTTCAGTTCCATGACAAGGGTCAGCAAACTCCCCCTATAAAGGACCAGAGAGTTTTGCAGACTCTGCGGTCCATAGCACAGCTGTGCGACTCTGCCTTAATAGCATAAAAGAAGCCACAGACAGAAAGTCAACAAGTTGGCCCAACTGGATAAGCCTATAATAGTATCAGATTTGGCCCAAGGGCCATAGTTGCCAACCCCTGCTCTGATTATCCCCATCGTAGATGTGAAGAACAAGGCATAGCAGAGTGGCGAGAGGGTGGTTTGGGTTCCCTTATCAGAACACCAATAAAAGGCAAGTAGGAGTTGCACCCAGAGGAGACTCGCTCGGCAAAGTGGACAGCATGACAGTGTGCAGGTGTCAACATGCACCTGACACCCTCCAAGTAGCCCTTGAATTATGACTGAAAAGATCCCCAAGGTGAAAGTCAGAGCTGTTGCTAGACAGACTTTATGTGTGTGGGCTTTTAGGAGCAAGTTGGGGCTGAAGACTTTAGGAACAGGGAATGGAGGCTGTCAAATCTTTGTGACACATTCTTTGGTGGAACAGTCTTGATTTTTTTGCCCCTCTCAATGCTGATGACACAAAGTCACCCAGAAGAAGACATGCCAGGCAGAACACAGACTGTCTTCAGAGACAGACAGTGCTGGCTTCAGGCTCCTGCTGGCCCCACTGACCAGTGACCTGTCTTGGGCAGTGGACAGATGGATCCCTGCCTCTTAAAAACTTAAAATCTAGAACAGAAGGCATATGACAGATTTCTCATTGTCACGTGTCTTCTTGAAGAGGCTCTGCTGTGGCATCTTCCAGAAGAACATATTGGATCATCTGTTTGCTACTGAAGTCGTGTGTTCGCCAGTCTTTGAAGGTTAAGGTCTGATGCACCACTTAGGGTATTACAACCCTGACACCGATAGAGTAAATATCACAGTGACAGTAATAGGGTCTGTATTTTAATTGCCCAAGGACTGCAAGTCTTCACTAACAGAAAAAGAACATGTGGAAGAAAGTAGCCATGACACTACTATACTTGCACATTTCTGTTTCAGTAGAAACCCTAAAATCACAGAGATTTTACCATTATTAGCTAGTTTTTCCAGCTGTGGAAATTCATAGACCTGATCTATGATCCAGACAGGCTCCTCCTTGCCTTCTTTATGTAAGCAACAAAGCAGGAAGCAACTTGAAAATCAAGACAGGGCTCAGACCAGAAGCAGTGGCTCACACCTATAATCCCAGCACTTCAGGAGGCCAAGGCGGGAGGATCGCTGGAGGCTAGGAGTTCTAGAGCAGCCTGGGCAATAGAGTGAGACCCTGTCTCTATCAAAAATTAAAATAGTAATTTAAAAATACAGTGCTCAAGAGGCTGCTAATTTTTCTAAGAATTCTGCCCTGTGTGGGAAAAGGCGAGTGCTTCTGCCTGGCACTGGGTGAGCAGGGGAGACCAAGGCTTTGGCCTGCACTTGAGCTGAGGGCTTTGCTTGTGGGTGAGAAGCAGCCACAGCCAAAGCTTATTAAAGGGTCTTATCAGTGGACCTTTCTGACCTGAGTCTTCCATGATGTTCTGTTGTCCCTAGAAGGGTTTGGTCGACATGTATTCATCTTTAAACTTGTGAACTCTGTCGTGTAGACCCTGCGAGGCACAATATAGTAGCCTTTAGCCATGTGTGACTAGTTAAGTTTAAAGGCATTAAAAGTGAGTAAAATTAAAAGTCCATTTCCTCAGTGGTACTAGCCACATTGCCAATGCTTAACAGTCACATGTGACTAGGAACTTTGGTATTGAACACTCAGGGACAAAACATCTCTGTCATTGTGGAGAGTTCTCATGGAGGGTGCTGTCACTGAGGAGGGTCTGAGCAGGCACTGCAGACATGCCCTTCTGGACACCCACCTGTAAGGACAGTGGGCTGCACGTCAGGATATTGGTAACTTATGGTAATGAAGCTGATGAAAATGCTTTCACATCTTAGAGGATGCAAAACCTGGCTTGGTGTAAAATTTAAACATGAACAAGGTAAAATGTGCACAAAAAAGAGACAGGAAGAAAAGATATCTGAACATCAAGCATGATTATTTTGAGTGATGGGAACATGGGCCATCATTTTGTTTTTGGCGATCTGCAGTAAATGACAGACAGAGATTTTGCCTGCCCCTCCCACAACATACGACTCAGGAGGCATTACCTGAATTCCTGGAAGCAGCCATGCCTGAAGCTGAATCCACTCCAGTTGGACTTTCTTCATTCTATGAGCCCATTAAGCTGTTTGGAGTTGGGTTTTTATACTTATCACCAAGTGAATACTAATTGTGTTATTTTTTGTGAATTTCTGTATCTTCTACAATGTGCATGCATTTCTCTTAAAACTAGAAAAAATTAATTCTTGAAAATGTGTTCTGCTATATTTTGTTTATCATCCATGCATAGATATTCATGAGCTCTTCCAAAGCAGTTTTTCCGAATAAGCTAGAACTGATTTCCAAAAATCCACAAGGAACACAGCATAACATGCCAAAATAACTTTGTTTATTGAAAGGAAATTTGAGGCAACTGTTATTGCTGAACTGTTTGGAGTCCTGGCAGAAACACTCCCCAAAATACAACTGGAACTTCTTCAGCAACTCCTGTTGTCAGACTTAGTTGTAAAATACAGGGTAACATCTCACTTGATCAACAAAACCCAAATTAGCATAATTTATCATTAGAAAGCATTCTCATTTGCTAATCTGGCTAGGTCCAGGGATACTAAATCACAATTTTCCATTTTAACAAATGAGCCTATTTGCAAGTCTTCTAACTTCAGACTTGGCTCTGCGCAGTAGGCTGGCCTGGGATGGTGCTTCTGCTGGCGATGCTATTGAAAGGGTTTTGAAATACCCCATCTTGCAAATCTTTCTTCCCGCTTAATTGACTCACCAGCCATCGAGTCACTTAGGCATTGAGACCTCTCACCTTGGTAGCAACTCTGCTAAGCATCAAATGCCAGTGCTCCCGTGTTTATAATTATTGAGACACCTGGCGAAAAGTCGAAAGAAAACAGCACACAGCTGAGGCCACCATGGTGGGTGCTCTTTGAGCTGTTCCTGTGTTTTCTAGGCTCTGTTATAACATTTGGTGGTGGGCTGGCTCAGTCTTTAACACAGTAACCCTTTCCTTGGAGTCACACATTCCATAGGGCCCTTAGAGATGGCTCCGTGGCAGGATAGCCTCGGTAGGAATGTGCTGCTTCCTGACTCCCCCAGAGGTCTGTCACATGCTTACCTTAGCAACTGTCCCTGTGGCATTGTGTTCCCCTTCCACAGGGTGGGGGGAGGCTGACCCCAGGCAGGTCATCTGAGGGCAGGACCCCGTGCAGCTGTGCAGAAGGAAGTGCGCCTAACTGGGCTGGATGCCCTCGGCACCTGCCGCCCACGCAGAAGCCTCTCTTCCTGCTATTGTTACCCCACGAACTTTCCCTTGGGGTCTCCAAAAAGCACGACTTCTCCTCTTCCCGCCCCAGACTGGCTCCTTTTCCTCAGCTGCCCTCGTTTTGTGCCTGAGACCCCACAGTCTATGGGTTTTATAAGCTTGGCAACTCTCAAGCCATCCTCTCAAATGCATGGCACTGCGGGAACTAGGGTGAGCATGTGTCAAGGGGGCTTTACGTTTGCTGTCTCACTGGAGCCTCACACCCTCCCCGGCAACCAGATGGGCCAGGACAACAGTCTCTATTTTAGAGATGAAGAGGTCATTACATTCTTTTTTCCTGTTTAAAATCTAATTTTGTTCACTTTTTCACTTGACTTTCTGGCTCTGCGGCTTCTCATAAACGAACATTCCTAAGGAAAGAAATGGTGGTGATGCTTTACAGACAAGGAGAATAGTAAATAATACAGTTTATCAATATTTCCTACCGTCAAGAACAGGTTTCATTAACTACCAGAAGCTTGTGCCTCGCACAACTTCTTGAAGGGAAATAAAAATGCATCCCTCTCATTCTGTTTTCTACTGGGGAAAACAGTCATGTAGTCTGGAAGATTATTATAATTAATAATAATAGTAACTAGTATTTATTGTGGTGTTTTACTGGGTTCTAGGCACTGTGCTAATCTTATTCACATAGATTATATCACTTAATCCTCACAGTAACCCTATAAAGCATTTGCCAAGGAAAATAAGCACTAAAATGACAATATTAAAGAACGTATGAGAGGCAGTTTAGTATCTGGGTAAGAGCATGGAATTTGGAACCAGGCTGTCTAGGTTCAATCCCAGTGCTCTCAGTCACTAGCTGTGTGACCTTGGGCATGTGACTGTCATTTTCTCATCTGTAAAATGGAATAATATTAATAACACCTACCTTCAGAATTATCATGAGAATGGACAAGTTCACATGTTCCCACATTTTGGGTACTTTGCAGCACTTGGGTCAGTGCCTGCCCCGAGGATAACAGTAAATTAATGTTGCTGGGATGGCTATGCAGCTGTGTGACCTTGAGCAAGTCAGTTAGTCTCTCTGTGCCTTCATTTCCTAGTTTTTTTTATTTGTAAAATAGGGATAAAACATACCTATTGGGGCTGTTATAAGCTTGGATTCCTTGTGATGATTCAAGCTATTAGTGTCCAGCATGCTATATGATAAATGTTAGCTATTACGGCCCTAGGTCTTAAGTCGGTATTTGGGAGCTTGAGTCATCACAAAGAATCCATACTCCTGAGCACAGCTCCTTGGGCCAGCCCACTGGTAACAATATTTGAATTGCTGTACACATTCAACTTTGAGAGCCTTGCATCCAAACTCAATTTTAGAAAAGGTAAACAAAACCATTTATACACATTTGTCGTGAAGAAAAGAAATGAAAATCACCTCGAATCTGACCACTGTCTACGGAGCCAGCCTGTGGCTTCTCTTCCTGAGGTAACTGGAGCAGCCCAGCTTATCTTCTTGGTGGAAAAAAGATAGGCAGTCCTCAGAGTGGCTACCGCCTAATGGAAGCATCCAGCCCTGTGGAGGGGCACGGCCTTTGACAGAAGGCATCGGGTAGCATCCCAAGGACTCTGAAAACTTAGGTACTAAAGGAAGACACAGCCAGGCTTGCGTGGACCAGACCCTTTGGAGGAGCCCGTGTGGCAGAGGAATATGGGGGTCGGGAGGGGAGAAGGCCACAGGCCGACTGCCCACCAGCAGACATGCATCTCGGCGCCGGAGAGCAGGTGTCTGGCGCTGCTCAGGTCTGGAGCTGATCCCATCTCAGCTGACATTTAGAAGGCTGATGGCCCTCGAGTCTCTGCCAAGGATCAAGCATGGCACTCAGCTGCCCGTACCCACCCACTTGCTCCATGTGAAGATTTGTTCTCCCACCCACCCCACTAAGGAGACAGGGCATGGAAGACCCGAGGGAGGGATTGTTATTATATCCTGACTGGTTTCGGTCACAGAGTTTGTTTTCTAGTAGAATTCTGGGTGGCTACCTTCCTGGGAAGCAAAACAAAACAACACAAACAGCTTCAGTGTGAATCTTCACCCTAGCCCCCTCCAAAGTATCACAAATTTAGGCATCTTCACTCATCGCCACCTGCAAGTCACAAGAATGACCTCTGGCTGGTCAGCAAGTCGCTTTTGGGAGGCATCCACAGAGCTGGCTCGTCTGTGCCCTTCCCGGAGATGTGGCGTGAGTGAGTACAAGTGGAGGCTGCTGCACCCTCTTGTGAGGCTAAAACTGTGACAAAGCATGCTTTGAAAGCGCTCAACTTCGAGCCTGGCAGGGCGTGCTTGGAGTCAGACTCTAGAGTGGATTGGCACTCGCGGGTCTTTCCAGACTCCTGCGTGGAGCTTCATTACCGAAATTCTCCGGGTCATTTCCCCTGGAAGCCATCGCCCTCCCGACGTGCACCATCCGTACTCTGGAGGCCGACTCAGCTGCTGGCCCTCCTGGCGAGCGAGAAGCTCCGTTCCAGACTCCAGCGGGAACTCAGCGGCTGGAGGAGGCGAGGTGCTGTTTTTCTTGAAATAGAATTTGTCCCCCCTGGAGATTCGAGCGCCAGCAGTCAGGGAGGGGCCAACAACTGGAGCAAAATTCCTATCAACAAAAACCCTGGGGGACATGATGGAGGGACCCAACCGTGTCCCCTGAGCCAAGGTTCAGATGAGCTCCTGGGTCTCTGCATGGTGCATAGCCAGGTCTGTGGGCCTTGCACTGTTGCAAGGAAAGTGAGTAGAAGACACACTGGCAGAGCCACCTCCTTAGAAGCCCATCAAGTCACGGTGCCACAAAATATCTAAATATGAGGGAGACCCAGACAACCTGGAATTTATTAATAAAAAATTGTGTATTTATTCTTTTTCTTGCACTTTTAAAATGTTTTTTATTTTGAAGATGTGGGGTGCAATTCAGGGTTAGGTATACAAATGTTCATTATGCAGGTACACTTGTTGATGAGGTGTGCCTCCCCTGGCAGTTTCTCAGTCATGTATTTATCTTTACATGTTTAAATTTCAGTAACTTTCAAAGTACTCTCCATTCAATGCAATACATCTATTGAGGTGCTTTTTCCACTGCTCAAAGCAATTTTGAAATTCATCAATTTTGATGCCTTTTAGTGCTTCTGTGTTTTTTGTTTCACCTCTTTCACATAGGCTAACCATTTCCCTTTGAGGACTTTTTTCATTGGGGTTGCGGGGGGGCGGGGTGGGGGAAGTCACTCAGGGTGAGATCTGATGAATAGGGAGATTAGGGCAGGTTATTCGTGTAAATGATCCATCATGAAAAGGAAAAACACATTGAAAGAATCTCCAAAAACAATTCACTGAAGCCGAACTCAGCCTCTCACAATAACACTAGCTGGTACATTGATGCCAATGTTCCTAGAACATTTACCTAATGGGAGAAGCCTGTGCTACAAAGGGCCCATCCTCCTAAAATAACTCTGGGTTTGGCGGTGGTCGCTGCTTGTACATGGCAAAACACTTTTCAAGCGTGGACATAACGCAGGCACAGAAGTCACCTTTGTCCAAAAACTCTGCAGTGTGGTACTGCCACACCTACCGATAGGGCCAGGCACTGGCTGTGCTGCCTGCCTGCCAGACGCACCATTTGTGTAACATCAGTTTCTATCTATACGGTGATGTCTACAGTTCTTGCGCTGGCAGAACCATCATCAAGTTGAGCTCTGAAGACCGGAGCCAGCAAAGAGTGGCTCCTGTTTCTGTCCCAACTCAGCTGAATTTGATGTGCTAGCCTGGCAAACCCTTCCCTGTGGGGTTCTCATGCATTTGGATGGCGGGACTCAGGATTTGGTGCCAGGGTTGAATTTTTCAAACCTACTTAACACAGGAGTAACTGTGACTTTTTAGTGGTAGACATGCTTCCTGCCAGAGCTTGGACTCTAGCAGTGACTTCAAAGTTGCTTTGATCCCAGCCCTCCCCTGCACCTGCCAGCCCCTATTGGAGCACTGAGTGATCAGTGGTACTGCTTGTCCACGGAAGACGCTGTGGAGTTGAAAAGGCACCAGGATGAGTCCTTGTTGTGATAAAAAATGCTCCATGCTCTATGAGTTACTATCAGTTAATGTGGTTGCAATTAGGAAATCGCTTTGTGGGTTTTGCAAGTCTTAATGGAGAAAAATTAAAAGAAGCAAAGAAAGCCTCCAATGGACCTAAAGCTGAAGCATGTTTTAAAGCCTCCAATAAGTAATTTTTGTGCCACTTACACAGTTACTCAGGAGACCATGATTTCCTTGAGCATAAGGGCCATAGCACCATCCTCTCTGGTCTTGACGGCACTATAACACCAGCTGCCTGGTCTGTGTTCATGGTATATTTGCTGTATGAGAAATTCATGCTTTAAAAATATAACACCGTGAAATCCTAAGCACTGAGATCTTTTATACACAACATTTAAGACCTCTGAATGCCTTGTCTTGCTGGCAATCTGTTCAAGTTACTGAACAAACCTGAACGTACTAAAACAGTATTTTGTTACTCAGATTCCCAACCCCTTCTCTGAACCCCTTGAGGCCATATGTGCTGAAATTCAGAATTTTTTAGATTTTAGAATACGAAGAAATCTGGCCAATATGTCGTCTATGGCCTTACATCCCCAAGGACATCTGGAGCTCCCTGGAATCAGACTTTCATATATTTGCAGAGGTGTGTGTGAATAGCTGCACTTGGAAGGATAAATACAGGCAAAGGCTCTAAAGAGCCTCCTGCCTGTTCAAGTCCGATTTTCTGCCAAGCGAGTTATGAAAAACTTTGGCTTATCAGAGCTTTTTGGATTCTGGAATTATGAATGAGGAATTGTGGGCCCATATTTTATGAAAACTCAGTCCCCCATATCCCACAGAAGCAGGATTGTCAAAATTGGAAAGACTTTACTCTGCTATTAGTGCTGATGTCTTCCTACTGAAATATTTTAAAGCACACTTGAAATAAGTCTCCTCTGTACGTAAGTTCCTCACAGGAGTTCATTGGCGCTTTCGGAAGGTATGTTCTAAGCTGCTTTCTCTCATCTGCAAATAGGTTAAACTAAACTATTTTCCAACATCCCTTCTATTCATTCATTCATTCATTGATTCATTATCAGGCATTTATTTAACAATTGACACGTGCAAAACACCACGCTATGTTCGGACATAATCCGTGAATGGCATGGAAGTGGTCGTGAATGCAAGCAAGAGGATGCAGGGATTTAAACCACTGCACAGAATATTCATGAGAAAGTCACACTGAGGAGGCAGTCACTGTGCATAGAGGCAGCTGATGTAATTGGTACAAGGGACCTGGCCTCCTGAGCTACATACATCACAAGATGGAGGATGGCCCTGCCTTCCAGCACAGTCAGAAAACCCCAACATTCCTGAGGGGTAACCTTTGCAGTTCTACAGAAGAAGGTAGGAGGGAGAGATGCTTAGACAAACGTCACCTTCACACAGAGCCTCCGCGCTGGAGAAGTGCATGCCAGAACACTCCAGAAGCTGTTATTTGGGGACAGAAAGGGATGAAACACAGCAGAAAATATTGCCAATCTCTAATACCTGGGAAGCCTTAAGAAAGCTGAGCAGATGAGTCAGAGACCTTGGGTGGCTGTTTTTAGGAGGGTAAGATCCTCTTAACCCTCTGTTCCTACCTTATCTTCACCTACAGTGTATCGTGCTTAATATCTATGTCTTCTCCATAATCCATGGGGAGAGAGAGAAGGAGAAAGAGAAGGAAAGAGTGCTTCTCCTGAGGTTAAAAAAAGATAAATGAAATAGAGATTTTAGCGATATTATGTGGGGCAAAGAAGACACTAAAAAATAGAATGAGGGGGAAACCAAGAAAGGTTGCTGGGGTGAGAAAAAATAAGACATGACCTTCAGGGGACACAGGTATAAACCAAACATTCCTCCTCCATCCCAGTCTCGGAAATCTTCCCTGCTCTTTCAGAAATGCTTAGGTCACAAGCGGTGCTGTGGATGGATCACCAAGTGGCTTCTTCCCAGACCGCAAGTGTTGTGTGGGAGTGGGCAGATGAGGCCCCTCCAGCCACCACGGGGTGGGCCTGGCTCCGTGAAGACACCCTCTGTTCTTTCTCTCAGGAGCCACTACAGCCACTCTGTTTTGTTTTCAATTAAATGTCTACCAGTTGCAAGCTACAGAGAAGTGTAGGCACTCCCCTTCCCTTCCAACAGCGCTGCCGTCTGCACAGAAGCTTTTCATGTACAAGCCCCACTAGGCTCATGCCATGAAAGATGTCTGTGCCACCAGTTTGCCAACAAGTGCTTTCAGCAAGGTGCCCTGAATCCTGGGTCTCCTGGGTATTCTCTTGTTAGGCCACTGCTATAGTGAACCCTTGTTTTGAATTAAGGTGCACAGTAAACAATACTTTATACATGGTGGGAACAAATGGTCACTCTAAATGGCCTGCTATTCATGTGATCAGAACGAGACATGGATGCCGGAGTCATGGAGCAAAGTACCTGTCTCTTCAGTGTATTTGGAGGTCAGCCTCTTCCTGCTTCACAAGGCATCAAGGCTTCGCGTGTTCTGCACACTTGGGTCAACATGAAAATCAGATCTTAGCAATTTCTTATTTATTTATTTGAGATGAGGCATCACCAAATTACCCGGGCTGGTCTCAAACTCCTGGGCTCAAGCAATCCTCCTGCCTCAGCCTTCCAAAGTCCTGGGAATGAGCCACTGCGGTTGGCCTAACATTTTTAAAAATAAAGTTTCACACAGACACTTCCTAAATTGTCTGGACTGAGTTCTAAATGGAAAGTCGTGTTTCTCCTACACAGAGCCTCTGAGCACTACATTCCATGTCACTCAAGAGAGGTCTGGCCACATTGAAGGGACTTTGAGGAGAAAACTGTAGCACCAAGAAACAGCAAAATGCAGCTTGGTAAGCATCTGCATCACGTGATACATAGTTGACAGCTTTGGGGATATCTGTTCTGGAAACAGAGAAAAATGGGAATAAGCTGAAAGAAAGCAGAGGGACTGGAAGGGGGCACCCCTCCTGGTGACACACGGCTCAGGAGTCGGGCATTGTTCACTTCTGGGCATGCAAGGAAAGGAGCACAGAGGTTAATAAAACGGGGACATATTTCTCTCTCCAGACATGGTGAGGCGAAAATTACTTATCACCTGCCGGAGTGGCAGTGAGAACGGGCCAGGAACCAAGCCTGTGGCAGGGACTTTCTGTCATGGCCAGGCAGTGGGAAGCAGGCCTGCAACAGGCTTCCGAGTCGGGCAGCGTCTCAAGGAGGCTCCTCGTTAGAGGACAACAGCTGTTTCCAGCTCTAATTAGCTCACAGTTCAGCAGACCGCCCTGTCTCCTACACCTGGACCGCTGCAGCGTGGAAGTCACAGAGGCACATGTTGTTTTTTCTGACATCACCCCCACTTACACACACTGTTGAGCATCTAATAGCAAACAACCGTGTCTTCCCTCGCTCCTGTCCTCCTCGGAGGCCTCTTTACCAGCATGCTAGGACAGCCTTTGTATTTACGACCTGGTTCCCATGTCCAAGCTCACCTCGTGCTCCACAGCCCCCTGAATCAAAGACGGTCGCCAGCGTTGTCAACCAACCCATCGCGTCAGGCCATAAAACAGACTTCTCAGCCACCTGCGGGTTGATGGGGGCAGGAAGAAACCGAATTGGGGAGAGGGTGGGGGCAGAGCCTCAGCTGGTTGCAGACGATGGTTTCAGCAGAATTCTTTGGGGGGGCGGAAGGGTGCAGAGGCTGGGGTCACTTCCTGCCAGGCTGAGCTGTGTTAGGGGAGAATCCGCAATTGCACTGCCTCACAGTTCCATTAGTGTCAGAACTCATTAGAGCCCAATCCACTCGGCAGCGGCGGCAGCGCACACAAAAGAAAGGCCCAGCCAAGGGCTGCAGACTGCATGGTAGTTGTTAGGATTGGGGGGCAGGCGGGAAGGCGGGATTGTACAGTCCCGACCGGGTAATTAGAGTCAGCAGGGAGGCAGATAGGCAAGGGCAGGCCTTTCATTTCCCTCCTGGCTGTTGCAAAGGACCGGCAGGGGCTGTTTCCTTCCAGGGGTGAGGCTGCGCGCCGGTGTCATAATTCACAAAGGAAAATGATCGTCGATTTGCACCCGGTTCCCAGGTTAATTCGAGGAGGCGGACTGTGGTTACTGTTGTTATTAGTATCCGGTGAGGGCAAGGGAGGTGGTGAGGTGGTTGTCTTGGGTGCGGTTAACCAAAGAACCGAGACTGTTGGTTAGCTGACATCCAGGTTCACATTCCTCAGGCACTGGTTGAGGGAATTGCGAAGGCTGTGGAGGCGTGACAAATACGGCAGGATTATCATCTATACCGACTCGCTATGGCATTACAGTATGTCATTCTGATTTTCTTCAAATCCAACTGCTACAACAAAGCTAATGGGACATAGGCCAAAGAGACACAAAATGGTTCACTCGGGCTGCTGTGTTTGCCTTTTTATGACAGTTTTGTAAAATACAAAAACTTGTCTAACCGATAAGGATTTTAATTTTTTTTTTGTAATTGAAGTGTAATCTAGAAGCAATAAAATTCATCTATTTGGCAAGATGTGGAGGCATGCATCTATAGTCCCTAATATTCGGGAGGCTGAGGCAGGAGTATCACTTGAACTCAGGAGTTCAAGTCCAACCTGGGCAACATAGTGAGACTTCGTCTCCAAATAAATAAAATGCAATACAAAATTCACCTAGTTGGAGTTTACATCTCCATGAACTTGACAAACGTAGGCCTGTGTGTAATTATCACTACAGTCAGCCTGGGCACCATCTCCACTGACCAAAAAGAGTTTCCTCCTGTCCTTTGGAATCAGTTCCCTTCCCTATCTCCAGGCTCAGCCACAAACAACTGCCAATCTGATTGCAGCCATTATGATTCTACCTTTTCCAGAATTTTATATACACGGAATCATACAACACGCAGCCTTTTGAGTCTGCCTCTTCTAGCTAGTGTCATCTGTCAAGATTCTGAGTTAAGCATTCTTCTTCTTTTTTTCCCCTTCCTTCCTTCCTTCCTTCCTTCCTTCCTTCCTTCCTTCCTTCCTTCCTTCCTTTCTTTTTTCCAGGGTTTCACTCTGCTGCCCGGGCTGGAGTACAGTGACATGATCACTGCTCAACCCAGCCTCAACCTCCTGGGCTCAGGTGATCCTCCCACCTCAACCTCTCAAGTGACTGGGACCACAGGCCTGTCATCATACCCAGCTAATTTTTTTTTTGGTAGAGGTAGAGTCTCACTATTTTGTCCAGGCTGGTCTAAAACTCCTCGACTCAAGTAATTCATTTGCCTTTACCTCACAAAGTGCTAGAATTGCAGGCCAGAGTTGAGCATTTTTCAACGTTCTGGGCCTGTTTCCTGCTGACCAGGGCTCCCTGTGTGAACATGCCAACCTCTGTTTACCCACCACTGAGGACACCTGGCTACCTTCAGTTTGGGGTTATTGTGGAGTTACTGCTGGTATGAACATCTAAGTATAAGTTTTTGAGGTTACGTGTTCTCATTTCCCTTGATAATATTCCCTTCTTTTATTATAGAAAACCAGTCTCCTTGACTGACTAGCCAGTTGATGTGGGAGAAAGTGGAATCGGCCTAGCTGAACTGCAAGAACCAGTATAATCCTATGTGTTCCCGAAGGCAGCAATGTGAAAACAGAACCATGAAGGGACAAGCACAGTGGGCACCGTATCTCACACATGCATCCGACAGAGGCCAGGAGCTCCAGGGAGTCTTTCTGTATTTGTGACAATGTGTGGTGTGATCAAATTTGGGACCAGGCCAGGCATGGTGGCTCACTCCTGTAATCCCAGCACTTTGGGAGGCTAAGAAGAAAGGATTGCTTGAGACCAGGAGTTTGAGGCCAGCCTGGGCAACATAGCCAGACTCTATCTCTACAGAAAAAAAAATTTTTTTAACAGCCAGATGTGGTGGTGCATGCCTAAAGTTCTGGCTACTTGGGAGACTAAGGCAGAAGGATCACCCGAACCCAGGAAATTGAGACTATGGTAAGCTGTGATCATGCCACTCCTTTCCAGCCTGGGTGAGAGATCCAGGCCCCAATTCCAAAAAATAAATTAATAAAAAATTTTTAAAATGTTTAAACATTGCAATCAGTGAAGAAAACACGTGTAAGTTCCAAAACTATGCTTCTCCATTAAGCACAAAACAAAAACAAGACTTTCTTCTGATACCTAATCCTCTGAAAAGTCTAGCGAGTACAGCTGCACACATCACATCCAACAGAAGTATAAAAAGTAAGAAGACACTATTAAAGCCAAAGCACTTCCTTGGGGCCTCATTAAAATAACATTTCTGAAGACCTTGGGGAAGGGACTGCGAGACACAGATTGGAAAGCAGTGAGGTGCTTTCTCAAAGAAGGCTGTAAAAATCCAAGGACGGGATGGCCCGTTTGTGTGTACTGAAGCTACCATTCATGGAACAAGTGGGCCTGTTTGCGTGTCCAAACATGTAGCAAACGGCCCTGTGTGACTGAATTGACTCTCAGAATGTCTGCTCATGTCCTCAGGCTCCACACAGCAGCACTGCACCAGCCTCAAGTGCGTAAAGGCCAAGATTCACTGAGCTGCAGACTGGGATGGGCGACAGCTGGCTCTACTATGGCATTTGTGGCCATGGCCATCACAGAAACTGCCTCTTTGCCAGCAGAAACTATTTTCACCCCCCCCAATTCAAAAACACACAGAAATAAGAAACCATGTTAAGCATCCATTTTTAGGCCAAAGCTTCATTTTCAAGAACACCTGAAATCAGAATGATCCCATGCGTGTTCCGTTTTCCTAGTTCCTTTGTTAGGTCCTGACCTTGACTTTGCTGGTATACATTTTGGAATTTCTGGAGCTCAGCTTTACCCTGAGGGAAAATGAGGAAACAAATAAGCTTAAAAAAATTTTTTTGACCTAACCCTACCTTCTAAGGTCACCCCTGAAACACATCAGATTCAAAATCTGCAAGTTCTTAAGGTCAAGCTCACAGGAAAGCCAGGAAAACTAGAAGCTGTAGAGGACGGAGATCTGCTGAATATATTAAGCCTGCATATGCATGTGTGTGTTTTCTAATCCTCTAAGGTAAATTTATACCAATCTACACAGATGTACTCTTTTCTGTTTATTATTCCCAATTGTGTAATGGAGATTAATGTCGTGCAAGGGGGAAAAAAAACCAACAAAAATCCTGGTGTTTGACAGCACTCCACCTATTTTGTTTTAAGGCAAAACAAAGAAAATGAAAGCTTGTTCCTTGGGCCAGGGTTTCTCACTCCCTAATTCTACCCAGACTGGATTGTCTTAAATCTGATTTGGGACTTGAGCATTATTTGGATTAGCTCATTAGTGGGGCACCGTTCTGACAAGCCACTAATCTGGGGCACTGGTGCACAGTGCCATGACAGTATTATGCTGAAAATGAGAAATGTAATGAGATTAGGCAGATCCTGGTGCAAATGGTCTAAAGGTACTCTGTATGGAGATGCTGAGCTGGGGACGCAGGGGCTGAAACTGCCAGAAGTGACTTCATTCTGAAAGGCAGCAGCGTCACACCTTTTCTAAGTGGGTTCTGTGGAGTATCAAGCAATGGCCCAGATTAAAAAGTAATAATAAGAAGTCGTTATTTCGGGAGTGGCCTGCAAGGGGAGGGACTGTAAGCAGAGCGGGAGTTTTATGGCAAAACTGGAGTACAGATTCAGGTCTCCATAGTGGAAGCAACTAGAACTAACTGGCTGCTGGGACCAGCAGCCCAGCATGTTCTAGGGGTTCTTGCCCAGTGCTGGTTGTCGAAACACACTCCACTGATATTTTCTCCTCTATTACAGTGATTTTCTCTCTCCCGTTCACTGGCGACTCTAGCTGTTTTTAAGCTCAACAGAACATGCCAGTTCCCTTTGCTTAGAAGGGGGT
Organism: Cephalopachus bancanus; assembly: GCA_027257055.1. NCBI lineage: Eukaryota > Metazoa > Chordata > Mammalia > Primates > Tarsiidae > Cephalopachus > Cephalopachus bancanus. Next base: position 998,904 of record JAPVLO010000329.1, on the reverse strand, counting down.
TGTTGCTAAGATCAGAAAATGCTGGCTTCCAACAACTTGTGATTTATAATGTCCAGATGTGGCCACAGGGCAGCAGATTGTACTTGGTGAAGGGGGCTCTGTGCCGCCCCCACCCCTCCTCTCCTCGTTCACTTGAAGGGAAAACAAAAGTTTCCATGGCGTTTTCTTGCTGGTAAGTGGAAAATCAAGCCATTAGCAGAGGCCAAGAGTTGGCCCCCTGGGATGTCAGTACCTTTTCATCTTGTACTGGTCTGCCACCTCGTGGTGACTTTTAGGACTCTGTCGAAGACCTGCTTGTTAACAAAGCTCCCCCTGAATTTGTATCCTTCCCTAAGCCTTGAAGAAAATTCCATCTCAACCCATGTGTGACTCATCTTTGAAACAAGTGTGTGCTTTTCCTGTACAGGCTAATTACATGAAAAGTCAAACACATGACTTCTTTTGTATTCTTCCTTGCCAAGCAATGAATGAGCATTTGGGCTTCCAAGCCGAGCATGATCATCAAAGTATTTAGAACTGAATTCAGGACAGAACTGGGTTCTGCTTTCTTACTTTACCTTTTCAAAAGTGTTTAGAGATTTAGAGAAGAAATTCAGCCGGAAATGAATAGACAACACATTTTAATACATTTTTAAAATCTTAATCATGTGTGGATGAGAATGCTTGTCCCAACATAAGAAGGTAAAGAGAAGTCATCACAGACACGTTCCTGTCGTCATAGAAGTAGAAGAACTGTCTAAAGCTGAGAAAAGGATTCCAAAGGAGAGAGACAAAAAAGTCTCTACCTGAGAAGTGTATCTTCCCAAACACATGTTAACCTTCCTGCCAGAAAACAAACACCAAGTCCAAAAGAGATGTCAGAAACCGGAGTCTCAAAACAGAGTTCTAAGATTCACTGGAAGATGATTTTTGGACACTAGACTAAGTGCTACTCCTGTAAGCTAAGCATGGATGTATCTGCAGGGTTTCAGGTAGTCTGAGCAGCAAAGAAAGTTGAAAAAGATGGACTCCCCCAAACGTTTGGTGAGATCGAGGGAAATGGCTCATGATTCAAAAGATTATTCTCTAAATAGAATTGCCTACAACAGCCCAGGAAGCAAGAGAAAGAGGTTCTAAGATTTTCCTTTCAACAAAATCCACTGTAGATTTTTTTGTTTGTTTTTTCTACTTGAGATTCACGAAAACACTTTGTCGTTCAACTGTAGCTGAGCAGTAATCTATTATTTTACTTAAACATACACCAAAAGAGGTACAGGTGATTAATCAAAATGGAAGAAGCAGGCAGACTTTGGAAACAAACACCCTGTCGTCAGTGCTTCAAAAGGACTGTGCACAGGCCATAGGGAGCTCTGTTGCCAGGGAGAGGGTTCCCAGGCTTGGGTATTTCTGCGCCGATGCGTTTCCTGGAGGGGTGGTCCCTGACAGCTTGTTGGACATCCTTTAGACTGATGTCATGAATTAGGGTTTTTTAGTATTTAACTTTTCCCATGTGTCTTGGCATGAAGGAACTATGCTGGTGTTGCTGCAAAATTAGGAAAAGAGACAAGAAAGAGTGAGGAGGTGGGGGAGCAGGATGGGTACCCATGCTGAACATGGTAGGGGGACATGGACAAAGATTGAAGGCAACTCCCATCCTGGGTGATCTGGAACCAAGCAAGGGAGCAAGGCTGACCCTTGAGGACCAAGAAGCCAGCATGGTGTGACTTCTACTAGCATGTTGGGGTGAGGCATGACCGTGTGCCCACCACTCTGCTGGCTCCTCACACCCTTCATCACATGTACCCCAGCTCTCTCCCCTCCTAGGGCCTATTATCTCCATTTCACATGCAGGAATACCTGTGCCAGGTGTCAGAATGTTGAGGGGACTGCCATGTACGGGTGGCCTCTTATTTGTCTATTTAGGTCTAGTTTCTAACTTTTTGCCTCCAAATTTCTTTTTCCAGGAGCAGTCATAGGGCTTAAAATTCTCAAGATTTAGTGGCTAACCTTTACCAAACAACACCAGCTCTGTGCATTGAAGCAGTTTTGGATGTGTGTGTGTGTGTGTGTGTGTGTGTGTGTGTGTGTGTGTGTGTATGATATAACTGAGCTCAGAACTCGGTGCTCAGACAGAGGTCTTGCCTTTAGTGGAGCACAGAACCTGACTGAGAAAAATAAGTAGATGTAAAAATAACAAAATATTTTTTGTCTGAAATGCTGAGGAGGGAAGAAATATTGAGGGTAAGTCCTGAGAAGGAACTTTCCAAAGCTAGAACTTCAGATGTCAAGTCCAGGTGAGTCACAGGTAGTTAAAGACAGAATCTTTCCTGGTCTTGGGGTTGGAAAGTGAGTATAATCAAAGGCATGATTGAGCTGACTTTTGATGAGTGAAAGGAGTCAAGTAAAGTTTGGCTCCCTGTGTTGTCCTCAGAAGGTTGGCAGATCTCATAAAGTTATGGAAAAAGCAGTGGGTGATTTGGACCAGGGAGAATGGGGTGTTTTCCTTTGTGTGTGTGTGTGTGTGTGTGTGTGTGTACACAGCCATGAGTCTAAGATGGAAGTAAGAAGATATCAGAATGGAAGGTGACAAAGATAGAAGGAAAAAGCAGCTGATAGTTTCATAACTTTGTCGAGAGTTAGCTCAGGTTAATATGTAACACACACTTTACACCATGGAAGTCCTGTCCTTTAATTAAGACAGGAAAACAAAATTGTAGCACATTTGCATTTTGTGATTACTCCATGAGAAAAAAAGTGCCACATAGGTATGTTGAGAAACCATAAAAGTAAAAAAATGGATATTTTTTCCAAATCCAGTAGAAGGCAAATGCCATTCAGGGCAGCTCAGGTCCTCTGTCCTCAGTCTAGATGCAGGGGCTGACAATCCCACCAGGTGTGGCCAGGACACTGCAGAGGTGGGGGATAGGGATGGGCTGCAGCTGTGCAAGGAAGACGTGAACGTACCGACTGTGGACCCATTAGGACGAGGTGAGGCCCCAATAATGTTTACAGCCTGGAAACGATATGTCTCATCCATCCAGTGAGTTACTTACCCTCTAGATTGAGTTCATGGACCCATGAGTCATACGAACATGCCTATTTCTCCATCTCTGAGGACAGGAGAGGACAGAAGGTTGTGCCACGTGAAGAGGGGGAGGGGAAGAGAGGGCACAGATTCGATGTTTCTGGCCTCATTGAGCAGTGTTGGTTCACAGTAGTGCCTGGCCTTCCTCAGGAAGTCTTGTCCCCACAGGAGGGGTTAGAAGCCAGGCAGGCTGCCTCTGGTACAAAACTTGCCAATTGCTAAAATCCGAGGGCAAGGCTGATGAGGGTAAGGAATATTCCAGATGGGAAAAGATTTTCTCTTCTGCAATTTGACCACTCTTACGTTTGAGGGTGGAGAGAGAGAGAGAGAGAGAGAGAGAGAAAGGTGTGTGGGGTGGGCAGAGGCTATCTGCTGGCAATGAAATCACCTTGATACTTTTATCCAAATCACACCAAAATTGGACAAGCCATTTACTGGCCACCAGGTGATGCCTGCCTTTCTGAAAATGACCTACCGGCACATCTTGCTCTATAAGGCCACTGTCTAGGGAGAAAAGGTAGAAGCGTACATGCAAATACCTCCCTGCTGTTTTGATATCTTAGTAAAAAATCAAGCCTCTCTGCCTTCAGTCCCATTTAAATAAAAACATCACTTGCCTCCACCGAGTGGAATGCATTTTCCCAGCTGATTGATGCTTTTCCATTTATTCTATAATGTTAATGTCTTTTCTTCCTCAGCAAGGGATTGTTCTCCGGAATGTCAAGGAGGAAATATTTCCCCAATCATGTTCTGTGATTGGCTGATTTGGGCCTAATCAGATAGTGAGGCAAGGTGGGGGGGACAGGAAGGAGGGGGGCAGCAATTTGTCACACCTGGTGCCCCAGTTCTGTGAAAAGAGGCTCTTTGTCATGCCAGTCTGCTGAACCCCTAGGCTGCGATCACATCGTCCTCTCCTTCCTCTCCCCCTTCTCCCACCATCTCTGTGGCTACCTCTGTCTCTGTCTCACTCTCCCCTCCCATCACACGCACACACATGCCCACCTCTCCAGATCCATCACTGACAGAACAGTTATTAAACAAAATCTCAGCCCAGGGAATTAATAATCTCAAAGATTCATTTCTTTATCAAATGCTATGGCCTGAAGGAAGAGCACTTTGTGCTTGCAGAAAGACCAAAGTGCATTCATCACCCTCCGGGAGGGGCTTGGCCTGTGATTGTTAATACTTATCAAAGGAGCAGCACCGGGCTGGAAGGTGGAGATAAATTTCAGGAAGTGTCCACTAACACCAGGAGGCTATGGGCCTGTTCTCTGAAGTCTTTGTGGTCCCTTGGGGATGAAGAGGCTTCCTGGAGAGGAAAGGGCTTGTGGTGGGAAGTGGATGTAGGAATGGCCTGGCTGTGGCAGCCAGCCACAGAACGGAAAAGATGGGCTGGGAAGTGTTATCATTGGGTCTTTTTTTTTTTTTTTTTTTTGAGTAGGGGTCTCACTCTGTTGTCCAGGCTAAAGTGCAGTCACATGATCACGGCTCACCACAGCCTCGACTTCCTGGGCTCCAGCAAACCTTCCACTTCAACCTCCCAAGTAGCTGGATTACAGGCACATACTACCATACCCAGCTAATTATTGTTACTTTTTTTAGAGACGAGGTCTTACTATGTTGCCCAGGCTGGTTTCCAGCTCCTGGGCTCAAATCATCCTTCCACCTCAGTCTCCCAAAGTCCTGGGATTACAGACTTGAGCCACCACATCTGACTGGTAGTAGATCTTTAAACCTGAGTTTGATAGTTCTGCAGCCTTTGCAGTCAGCCTGGGAAGGGGCAGTGGACTGAAGAGGAAATGAGGGAGTCAGGAGGAACGTGCTCAGATATGAGTTGCTGGGTGTTGGAGCTCATGACAGGTGGTATACTCTTCTATCTAAGCTCAGCCTTGTGCACGGACTCATCATCGCTGTCATACTACAGCACACCACCACACATGAAGGGTATGGAGTTGGGCAGGAAATAGCCTCTCTTTGTTCCTCTTGACCTTCATCACTGGAACACTTGGGCCTTGTCTCTCCCCTGCTACCAGAGGATAGGGGAGGTGAGAGGCTTGTGGGAGGATGCAGATCAATGCATCTTGGTGAAAGTGCAGGGTAGCTGCTCCATGGTCAGCAGCATCACAGACTTAAATTGTTAATTTGAGCAAAGTTATGATCATTATCACAACAAGCAGTGTCTTTCTCCAGTGTCTGCATTTACTATTCCATGATTCTGATTATGTGAAGTGTGCTGGCCTGGGAGTTTCTTCCTGGAGACCAGGCTGCAATTACAAATCAGAGCGACTTGTTCATCTCCAGCACAGCAAGCTCCTGTAGGTGGCACGTGGGGTGATATCTGAAAGTGCAGGGGAGATACGGACCCCAGGGTGACTCTTTACCAAGTGGGGGAGGTTGTGATTGATATCCTCGTTTTTGTCCTTGCTAAATATTTCTGGGGCATATTCCAAACACCTCCCAGAAGTCCCAGCCACCGGAGCTCCTGTTGACTACAGTGGCAGCCTTGACAGTGCACCTGCATGTTGGCTTTCCTTCTTTCCTGCCTCAAGCTCCCTGTCCCTTGCTCCTGCTTCTGGCGATCCTGTCCCAAATAAACTTCTTTCACCCACGTCCTTGTTTGGGGCTCCACATCAGAGGAAAACAAATTCCGACAGCAACTGTTGCCAAGTACTAGGGCCCCATGCATGTAACCGAATCCTTCACAATGCCTTCTCTCTCAAACCCAAGCTGCCAAAGTTGGTGGTTATATTACCACTCCATCCACAGCAGGGAGCAGGAAGAAGCCAGTGCTGGAGGTGGTACTGAGGCCTGCCACGTTCCAGGGGCATGAGGTGTCTTCCAAAGCTGCCATAAATAGGAGGTGAGCTGAGCTAGGAACATATACGAACCTTCTGCATTCAGGCTGACACCAAATCAGGATGAATTTACCTGCACCATCTTGTTAGCATATATCTGTATGTCTCTAAAGACAACGACTTGCCAGGAAAACCACCTGTTTTGTTTTGTTTTTTGTATTTGCAAGATATCACATATTACCTGCTGTTGATCACTGACAACCCCACAGTCTAACTGACTGATGGCCACTCATGTCACTGACCCCACATCCAAGTGCCAACCCTCAGTGACAGTCCCATACTTGTGAGGGTCAACCAGTTAGTAGTGGGATCACTCCAGTGAGGTCTAAAACCTACCCCATCAGTAAGTCTTGCCTCTTCCCTACCCCCCAAAAACAAACTTCTAAGTTTGATGTCAACCATTTACTCCCTCTGTAATCAACACAATCCCAAAACAATCCCAGACCACAAATCCTGTCTAAGATCAGCAGGCTGCTTTGTCCAGGGAAGCTAGGGCAGCCAGTATGTTCTGTCGTACTTCAGTAAGAAATTCAGCTTTTTGTTGCAGTTACTGAGTGCTGATACCTTCCTTTCACAGTACAGAAAAAAACCTTTTAAGCAATCTAAGACCAGAAGGAAACTTCTGTAGCTTAATAAAAGAAATTGATTAGAGCAGCAGTAAGTATCACACTTAGTAGTGAAACAGAAGTGTCTCTATTAAAGGCAGAAACAATGTTGCCGTCTGTCACTGCTGCTGTTTCTCAGTGGGAAAGGTGACACCAGGGCAATATAATAAGATAAATAAATAAGGAATAAATATAGGAATTGTCATTATCTTTCAGGATATTATCATTTACCAAGAGAGTTCAAAAGAATTCATTTACACACTGGTAGAACCAAAAAGAAAGCTCAGTAAGGTGGCTGGATACACACCCAAAAAAATACTAGCATTAATGGTCATCATGATACTTTATTGGGAGCTTACAGGGAGCTCATCCCCTCCCAAGTTCATTCAACGCAGCTGTGTGATGCCACCTGAATGGCCTGGGTAATGTTCTAGAAATCACCAGTCAGTTTTGTTTGGGGTCTCCCATCCCCCACCCAGATGCGTAGCTGGTGTTGCCCCTGAAATGCATCCCAGCAGTGAGATCCTGGAGCTTAACCCATTCCCTGGCCTGGCTTTGAGGCCCAGAGAAAATGGGATTTCTAGAAAATGTTCACTTTAAAGAGAGATTTGCTCCCTTCACAGCTCCTTTTCTGCGTCACGCACCATTAACTCACAAACCCTGGCTGTGGCCGAGGCAGCCGAGCTGGCCACGCAGATGGGGACAGATGCCATGCTTACTGTCCCCTATTGGGGCGTCATGAGACCCACATGAGCCATGGTTCTCTGCCCTGGTCTCCCCACTGCAAAACATACCAGTTCATTCTCTTTCCAGCCTCCCCTGAATATTGTAATTGTACAAAGTGACCAAAACACCAAGACTCTAACATGACTTTGTTGTTGTTGTTGCTTTTATGAACAGGGTCTGGTATTCCTCCCGGGCTGGCCAGGGTTATCTTATAAACAGCTGGGCTCGGTGGCTCAGCCTGTAATCCCGCGCCTTTGGGAGGCTGAGGTGAGTGGATTGCCTGAGTCCGCCGGTTCGAGACCCGCCTGGGCAACTTGGCGAGACCTCATCTCTACATAAATCAAAAATGAGCCGGGTGTGGGAGCGCGTGCCTGTAGTTCCAGCTACTCGGAAGGCTGAGGCGGAAGGATTGCCGGAGCCCAGCAGGTTGAGGCTGCAGTGGCCGGGAGCGGCCACTGCACTCCAGTCTGGGTGACAGAGTGAGACTCCAACTCAAAAAAAAAAAATCCTGTCCTGTGCCTGACTGCATTGAATGAACTTGGGAGGGGATGAAGGGCAGGAAGGGACTGTGCTGTCAAGTTGTAATGTCCACCACCCTGTTTCGTCTTCACCGTGGGGCGGTGGCTCAGGGCCCACATGGAAGAGGGCAGCCTTACTTGCTTTGTGACAGTCGAGTCATCTTTTTTGTCACTCCAGACCAACTCTCATCATTACTTCTGTCACCTCGAGATGACCTTTCCCTCCAAATCACTTCCAATGAGGCAAGAACAGGTGTTTTTCACCAGACTGTAACAGGTTCAGATGCCCAGAGCCTTCAGCACACCAGCAACCACAGTCCATGTGTTCACTGGATGTGAGAGAGAATCAGAGAGGTTGCCCAGGTGTCCAGATGTCCTGAAATCAGCGGGGCTCAAGTGAAGTCTACAAAAGGCCTGGTACTATCAAGATGTACTGTCAGCCCGACGTGATACAAACAGTGTCTGGCACAGGGGACCGCACGCTTCCTTTGCTCTGCTCTCTCACCTCCTAGCAACAAGGCTATTATTTCTGGGCCTGACATGGGGACATGGTACTGGGAACTATAATCCTCTTATCACTAGTTCAAGGAGTAATGTGTGTGAGACAGCATCTGAGCTGTCTTCTTCATGAATAGCCCTCCTGTTTTTTGTCTGGGACCTACGACACTCCTAACCTCACAGTAAATGCAGGTACAAAGGAAGATTGCTCCCCCAAAAAGAGGAATTCTCTTTTGGAGAGCAGGCCCCTTGTAGTACAGGCTTCCCCCACTAGGTAATTGTTTTAGGAACCCATTGGTATCAGTATGCTAGCTAGCGTTGTTGTGAGAGGTTGCATTTGGCTTCGGTGAATTTTCTTTCTTTTTTTTTTGGATTTTTTTTCAATGCATTTGCCCATTTCATGATGGGTGATCTCCAAGCACACCTGCCCACACTGCACTGAGTGCGCAGCAGTTTTTTACCCCAAACGGGATGACCCCCGTGCCCTATTCTCCCTATTCACCTGATCTCACCCCAAGAGACTTTTTTGTTTGTTTCCCAGGATAAAAAAGTCCTCAAAGGAAACATTTTCTGGATGAGAAAGAGGTGAAACAAACAAACAAAAACAGCAGAAGCACTCAAAGGCATCAAAATTGATGAGTTCAAAAACTGTTTTGAGCAGTGAAAAAAATGTCTTGATAAAGTCTGTCATGTCAAATGGAGAGTACTTTGAAGGTGACTGAAGTTTAAGCGTGTATGAATAAATACACAACTTTTTATAAATAAATTCTGGATTTTGGGGGGGTCCCCACTGTATTAGATGAAGGACTCCAAGTGAGTTTATTCTGATGCAGTCAGGAACAGGACTGGGACTGTGGAGTCTTTTAGAGTTACTGTACTGTGGGTGTGTGTGGTTGAGACGCTGGCACTCGTTTTCGCCTGCCCCTCCTCCAGGGGCACCCCAGTGATCCGTGGGTGTGACTAGACCAGCAGCTCACAGATAGAAAATCAAACACTCATTCTCTACGCCGACTTCAACTGTGTCGTGCCTGAGCTTGAATAAAACGCCTCATGTTCTACTGTTTGAGCGGCGGGAGCTGGTGAGAACCGTTTGATGTTCTTTCCTCGCCCGGGGAACACTAAGTGATTTTCCTACAAGGTCTGGGATTTCTGCCTTCTTAAAGATATTATTATCATTCCCACAATGATAGCCTTATTTATTCTATCAGCAAATATGTATTGAGTGCTGGGCTAGAGTTAGAATCCACCTGGGAGGCTTCTGCATCGTCCAAGGGAGAGAAGGCAGTGCTGAGGCTGGGACGGTGGTTGTGGAGATAGGGAGAGAGCACACCTTCGAGAAGCATGTTGGAGGTAGAGTTGCCAAGATGAGCCAGACACAGGGCTTGGCCCAGAGGCTGCAGTGGAAAGTTGTCCATGGGAGACTCTTGCTCTCTGGAGGTTATATGGCCATGGCAAAGAAAGATGATAAATGACCTGTGTTAAATATAGAGAGATTTTCATAATCTCTAGGAAAGAAATAAAAAGAATGAAGGCATCAAGAATGATGGGGGAAGTGAGTGGCTAATTAAGTTGGGTATCCTGGTTGACCTCTCACAAGCATGAGACTTGGAGGTTGAGAAGGGAAGGAACTGGGAGGCACAGGCAGGCCAAGGAAGAGCCTGCAAGCTGTCCCCGGGCAGGACCAGAGGGCATATCATGGGGACAGTCCAGGCTGTGTGCTGGGGCTGTTGAGGAGGGCGAGTGAGTGGTCTTGGTGGGGTTGCCAAGGCCACGCACAGCCTGAGTGTAATATTTAGATTTTATCCTAAATGAAGCTAGAAGCCAGTGAAGAATTGACAAGAGAGGAGAGACAGGACAGGATTTTTGTTTATAAGATCACCCCATGGCCGAGCTCGGTGGCTCAGCCTGTAATCCCAGCACTTTGGGAAGCTGAGGTGAGTGGATTGCCTGAGCCCGCAGGTTTGAGACCCACCTGGGCAACTTGGCAAGACCTAATCTCTACAATAAATCAAAAATTAGCTGGGCGTGGTAGCGCGCGCTTGTAGTTCTAGCTACTTAGAAGGCTGAGGCGGAAGGATCACTGGAGCCCAGCAGGTCGAGGCTGCAGTGGCCGGCAGCGGCCACTGCACTCCAGTCTGAGTGACAGGGTGAGACTCCAACTCAAAAAAAAAAAATCACCCCAGCCAGCCTGGTTAATGCATTGTAGCCTAGCACAGTGGCTTATGCCTGCAATTCCAGCACTTTGGGAGGCCCAGGCAGGAAGATTGCCTGCGGCCAGGGGTTCCAGACCAACCTAGGCAACATAAGGAGACCCTGTCTCCATAAAAAATAATTAAAAAAAAATAAGCCAGGTGTAGTGGTACACACCTATAGTCCTATCTACTCAGAAAGCTGAGGCAGGAAGACTGCCTGAGCTCAGGAGTCTGATATTGTGGTGAGTTATGATCACACCACTGCCCTCTACCCTGGACAATAGAGCAAGACCCTGTCTCTAAAAAAAGTGGAGCACGTTATAGGTAGACTTGAGTTGAAACAGGAAGACCCATTGGCAGTTGTCCAGGTCGTAGCTAATGGTGGCTTGGAAAGGTGGAGACACTGAAGATAGGAAAGAAGGAGGGGATTCAAGGTGTATCTTGCAGGTGAGTCGACAGAACATGAGGGTTTACTGGATGTTGTGGGCAGGTTGTGGGAAGAGAAAAAAAGGAAATGTTTCTGCCTTGTGTAATTGAGTGAAGAGTGGTACAATTCAATGCAGTGAAGACGGGAGGATCAGAAGTTAACATATTTCTTTTCTTCCATCTTGCATGCTCTGCTCCATTTTCTAATGTCACATTACTCATTCATGGATGGGGTCTGGGGAAGAGCATTGGGCTGGGCACAGTGGCTCACACCTATAATCCCAGCCCTCTGGGAGGCTGAGGAGAAAGGACTGCCTGATCCAAAATCCCAGGAGTTTGAGACCAGACTGGGCAACATAGCAAGACCCCATCACTAAAAATAAAAAAATAAAAAATTAGCCAGGCATGGTGGTGCATAAGTATAGACCCAGCTACTTGGGAGGCTGTGGTAGAAGGATCACCTGAGCCCAGGAGGTAGAGGATATGGTGAGCCATGATCATGCCACTGTACTCCAGCCTGGGTGACAGTGTGAGACCCCAACTCAAAAAAAAAAAGGAAGAGCACTTGACTGAGAGTTGGGAGATACTGTGTATGTGTCCAGCTGCTAGCATAACTCAACTAGTTCAAGATACCTTAACTTATCTCATCATGGCTGAGAACTACCATACTTTAGACTGAATTGGTTTGTTCTACAGGGTCCTGGAATTTCTGCCCACTTCCAACACCAAGACCAGAGGAAGAGACATTGATCCTTACGGCCTATTGCCAATTTCTCTAGTAATCATGGTGCTTGGAGAGGTCAATTCTTTGCCCTGTAAACTAATAGTAGCAGTCGCTCAGTTACAGGAGTACCAGGAGAGTTGTTAAAGACACAGAATTAGAAAGGTTGATAGATGTTACTGTTTTGTTAAGCACCGAAAACCATGGCGATTTATTATGGGGCATTGTTTAAACACAGTCATCAGATACTTTTTCTCTCAATTAATTTGCATAAAATAAGGCTTATACATTATTTGCATTTATAGAATATGCTTATATGCAGCCTTCTGTCTCCACTTACAATGACATTTTGTAAGGGCACTTTGAAAAGTTTAAAGTGTTATGCAAAGGCAAGACGTGATTAATATCATATCAACCTGCCAAGTAATAAGCTGCTGTAGTAAAGAGAACTTTTCTTCCATGGTAGATGCTACTTAAAATTCAGGAATCACTGAGAGTTCAAATCCTTACATTTTGACACAAGGGTTATTTTGTGGATATAGTGCACTAGAAATGTCCGTTTTGGTACTGACCTCATCCCAGTTTCTGCTGATGAGACAGCGCTACACCAGTGACAGGGGCTCTCCCCTGGTTACAGACCAACAGATCAGAAGAGGCATTGACCCAAAGCACCAATGTGTGGGTTGGTATGCCACTAGTGATGCGTGCACACACCAGGATGAACTCCTAGTGCTCTAAGAATTCTTTCTTTAGGGGATCTGAATTGGAAAATTCTGAAGAAACAAGAAAGCAGGTAGCTGAGGGTGCCAAAGTAGTGCATGAGAGAAGTGGTGAGGTCAAGTCAGGGCCACCGTAAGCTCAAGTCATGAGGCAGCAGAAATTTTGAGTAAACAGATCAGTGAAGTAAGGAAAACTTACCACCCTTCTGAAACAGCTCTCATGGGAGTTCCCATGAAAGTTCCCAGTGGCCTGTCCATTGTCAATTTTAACAAGGCCTCAGACCACATCTTCCCCATCCTCTGTGGGTTTTGATGCTTTTGGGGTTCCTTTTAAAATATCTTCCCACAGTGCTTTCTCCCTTCCCCTTTCTGTCTTCTTCCCTGGAGGAACTCACTCACATTCCTGCCAGTGGTAGTGTGATGACTCGAGCTGCATTCCCTCTCAGGGTGAACTCAGGACGTAACCTTCCAGTTTCTCTTTTATCAGCACCTGCATCTGCCTTGATCTCCCAGCCCCTCAAGCTTTTCCCACCTAAAACAAAACAATCATTTCATCATCACTCTTGCCTCACTTGTCTGCTGATGACAAAACATCCTCCCATGAACACAGGATCTAAGTCACGACATCATCTTTCATTTATCTCTTTCCATCACGCCCCATAGCCAGCTTCAGAGAACTATGAGGGGAACCCCCCAAAAAATCCAAATTATCTTTAATCATCTTTGATCCCTCTGGATCAAATGGTCAACCAAAGTTTTTATCTGGACATTTTGAGAAGACTGTGTCACAATTTGTGGAAGAAACATCCCGAGTTGTGGCACACAGATGACTGGTTCTTCCACCATTGCAACACACCTACCCGCCCTGTGCTGAGTGTTCAACAGTTTTTGAACAAAATCAGCATGCCCCCCTGTGCACCAACCTCCCTAGTCATGTGATTATACCCCCCAATTTTTAAAATTTGTTTCCTCAAATGAAAAAAACTTCTCAAAAGGAAATGTTTTGCTGATGTGAAAGAGGTGAAACCAGAAGTGGCAGAAAACCACTTCTAGTCCACTATATCCACATTTCTAGTGCACTATATCCACTAAAAGGCATCAACATTGACAAGTTCAAAAACTGTTTTGAGCAGTGGAAAAAGCGTCTTTACAGGTGTATTACATCAAACGGAGAGTAGTTTGAAGGTTACTGAAGTTTAAACATGTAAGAATAAATGACAATTTTTTATAAATACACGGGTTTTTGGGGTTCCACCTCATGTATATTTTGCCTCTGCAAATGTCTTGAGTATCTTCTCCTCTATTCTCTTGGATGGCCACCCTTTTTCCCATACAGATAATGGTTCTGACTCTTCAAAATTCATCTTAAATCACTTCTTTGTGTAATATTATAGTTTGTTGACCAATATTTCCAATCATATGGTCCTTTTCCCGAGAAAAAAAATGGTCTTACTTATCCTTGTGTTCCCATCCCCACCCCAGTCCCATAACCTCCATAACTGGCATGATTTTTTTCCACACAGGAGGGGTTGTGTAAGCATTTGTTAATTCATAAGAAAGAACTTTACTGAATGCCTTTCTTAAATTAGGGCATTTGAATCTAACTCCATTGGCTGTTTATCTGCAATTTCAAGTTAGCGAACTATTTTTCCTCTGCCAAATATCTTTGTATTTGGCTCATTTTGGAGGTATGCCCTATTAACACCTACTTGCAATCCTCAATCCTCTATTAAAACTTTTAATGTGTGCACGTTTATTTAAGCAGGGAAAATTGCCAATTGTAGTGAAGTAAAAACAGATCTTGCGAGGGTTGTGCTATCTTGAGTATGTCAGATGGCTAAGAAATAAATAGACTTTAAAAAGAAAACAGACCCTCAAATTAAAGAAGTTTAGTTATGAAAAATAAATCTTGAAGGGGTGAGATGGAGAAGAAGACAAGGGTGTTCTTTAAAAAGTGGCTCTATTGAGATGAGGCCATTAGTGTAACATGGAGCCTGGCCAGGCTCCTTTTTTCCTGAGACCATGAGCAAGCTCAAACGTGGTAAGATGTCAACACCAATGAAAGTAGAACCACTTGTCCTGTAAATCTCTTTTTAAAAAAATTTTTTTAGGAGACAGGGGCTTACTCCGTCACCTAGGCTACAGTATAGTGGTGCGATCATGGCTCACTGCAACCTCAAATTCCTGGTCTCAAGCAATCCTCCTGCCTTAGCCTCACAAAGTACTGGGATTACAGTCCTTTTCCTGGCAACTTTTATATCAGACATTTCTAATGCTGTCCATGCCAAAGGTCACAGAGAGAAGAAAGAAAGAAGTTACATGTTCTTATTGGAAGGAGCAATTGAATTTGAGTTAGTTATTGCTGAATATTCCCAGAATGGGCCAAAAAAAATGAAGTTGGCCTAGAGGTCATCTAAAGTATCTCATAATGTAAATATCTGTTGATTCTGCTACTTAGGTAGTAAAGTTAATTTATGGAGGCTCCCTCTGAATGAGATTCCCCTTGAACAAGACACTGGACTTCCCTGGACAAGAAGTCCTGCCCTCTGCACTGTTAAACCTCCTCCTGCTCTTTAGAACTGTGTCTAGAAGGGCACAGGGGCTGTCGATGGCCTGTGGGGAGGGATACCAGGGGCTGGAGAGGCAGTTGGGGGCAGCTCTTGTTTCCCCTCCCCCACTCAACTATAGCAGCTCCCCTTTTATCTGTCTAATACAAATTTTTGTTAGAGAAGAGAGCTCTGCTGCTTTTGAAAAAATGATTTTAAAAAGGATAAAAGGGGGAAATAACTTTAAAAATCACAGATGCAGCGGTTTGAGCAGTAACCTGTGCTTTTCACATTTGCAGTGAGCCTCTGGGATGAGGTTGGACTGGCAAGCGTTGCCCTGGAAATGTGACCTCAAGGTTGGCTTTGTGAGCTCTCACCGGTCCTGCCAGCAGATGAAGATCCTGTAAGACGTTCTTTAGAAACTCGTGAGAGAGAATATTCTGCTGCCAGGGTACAGGCGGCCAGGAGAGGTTCGAATATTTTTCGGCGACTATTTCACGCAGATCTTATGGTCACTTCAGGCATTTTGAGTGAAAACAAAATACTTGGTTTTCTTGGAATAGAGATTTTGTTTCAGATTTTATTTACTGCGGGTTTAGGAAAGGATAGGAAGGAATATAGAGTTGGATAGTAAGGATAACTTCGGGATGTAAGAATAAGTTGTAGGCTTGTAATCCCAGCACTTTGGGAGGCCAAGGCAAGGGCAATATAGCAAAACCTCGTCTCTAGAAAAAAAAAAAAACTAGCTGGATAGCGGCATGTGCCTGTAATCCCAGATACTCAGGAGGCTGAGATGGAGTGGATCCCCTGAACCTGGGAGTTTGAGGCTGTAGTGAGCCATGATCGTGCCACTACATTCCAACCTGGGTGACATAGGGAGAACTTGACTCAAAAAAAAAAAAAAAAAGGAAAGAAAGAATAAGAATAAGGTGTAGGCAGGAGCCAGAGGAACACGTGGAAAGGATACTTCCTCATTTCACCAGGTGCTTTACAGTTCACACAGTGGTAATGTGCATTATTTCCCTCAAATAAACAGACATCTCATGTTCTGCAGCTGGAGGTGGGAAAGGGCAGGTCTTTCCTCTCTTAACCCTGTCAAGCCCACATTGGAACCCCCTGTTCTGAGCCACCCCTCTACCCAGTTGCTCTGCCTGCCTCAGGCTGCCAACACCGCTGGGCACTGTATAGTCTTGGTCTATGAAAAGTTGATGCGTCCAACTCTGACTTGGCCGTCGTCTCTTTTCAGCAGTCATATTTATCCTCCTACTCCGTGCTCTAAGGCTGTCTTTCTAAGTCAGTTCATCCAGGCCTTTTTCTTTTCCCTTACAGTGGGTTGAATGGTGGTCCCCAAAGAGGCACATGTACCCTCTAATCCACGGAATCTGTGAATGTCACCTTATTTAGGGAAAGGGCATGATTACATTAGGGTCTTGAGATGAGCTCGATCATCCTGGATTATCCAGTGATATATGAAAAATTTAACACCCCTGCACACACACACACACACACACACAGAGAGAGAGAGAGAGAGAGAGAGAGACAGAGAGAGAGAAGGCCACAAGAAGACAGGCCATGTGAAGAGACTGGAGTACTGTGGACACAAGCAAGGAATTCCAGTAAGCACCAGAAGCTAGAAGAGGCAAGATGGATTCTCCCATGAGGCCTGCAGAGGTCGCGAGCCCGGACCACACTTTGACTTTGGACTTCTGGCCGTCAGAACTGTGAGAAAATAAATGTTGTTTTATGCCAGCCAATCTGTAGCAGATTGCTGTGGCAGCCCTAGAAGACTGAGAAACTCTGGAAGCTCCTACATTTGCCGTCCTTCCTAGCAGTTAATGGTCTTGACTTATACTTTTCTGAAGAGCTCAAGATCATCCTCCCCCAAATCTCTCATTTACCTTTTCCTTTACCTTAACCTGACTCTCTCACTCCTTGATTCTCTCTTTACAGACATTGACCCATGTATTTCTTCCTTCTAGTTCATCTAAGAGAAGGATGCCCACTCTCCCTTCTTTGCTAAAGCTGAGTCCTTCAGTTGTGTCCCTGATCCCATCCCTTCTTGGGTCTTGAAAGACCCTGCTGTCCCTGTCCAGTCTGCTCAGTCCCAGACTGGGGAAGAGGAAGAATCCATGGCCCTAGGCACTTCCCAGAAGTGCCATGGGCAGACATTCCAGAAAGAAAAGTCTCAATGAAGGGCCAGATCTTCAATGAAGGTAAGCTCTGGACTAAGGAGGGACACAGGGGCGTTAGTCAATGGGATCACCAAACCAGAAGAGTGGAAGGGTGGAGAAATCTGGAAGAACTGAACCTGAGTAGAAGGGGAACACTCCCAGCCATGTGAGTGCAAGGTCAATTTCTCACTTCATTGTTATCAATTTTCCTTCTCCTTCTCCATTTCATTTTTTCCTCTCTGCCTTCAGATATATTTCTCATCTTAAAAAGCACATATGTTTCCTAACTGCTTGCAGTGAACATGTAGTTTAGTCTGTGCCACATCCCTTCTGTTTATTTTGGAAATCAGTAGTCTCCTTTGTTTTGAAAAAATGTCTTGTCTACTTGTGCCTCCTTACAGTGTTCTACCTCATTGGCAGCAGTGATTGACCAGTCAGTCCTGCTTAGGATTTATAACATTGGAACTAAGGATGCTTCTTTGGTGTCAAAGCTGGGATGAAAGAGCTACCAGTCACAACTTCCTCTGCCAAGCGACAGAAGCTAGTCCACAGGAGACAACAAAGCTGATGCTCAATACGAAGCAGACACAGAACAGGTGCTGAAAGAGAAACCTTAGACAAATTAAATGTGAAGGAGTTTAATTGAGCAAAGAACGATTTCAAAATTGGGTAGCCCCAGAACCAGAAAAGACTCAGAAGGGCTCCAGCACAGCCACGTGGTAGAAGCTGATTCATGAACAGAAAGTGGAAAGTGATGCCCAGGGAACAGAAGTGAAGAACAGAACAACCAGATAGGCTACAATCCAACACTTGCCTTATTTGAACCAGGTTGGAATAGTTGTCTACCTGTGCTGGCTAAAACTCAGTGCTTGGCACAAGAGTAGGCTAGTCTGTTTTCACATCCAGTTAGGTAACAGTTCACTACATGAAAGGTTACAGAGAAACCTATAGGTGGAGTTTAAAATATGGCTGGATGCAGTGGCTCACACCTGTAATCCCAGCATTTTGGGAGGCTGAGGCAGGATTGCATGAGCCCAGGATTTTGATACCAGCCTGGACAACATAGTAAATCCTACTTCTTAAAAAAATAAAAATAGCTGAGAATGGTTGCAGGCACTTGTAGTCCCAGCTATTCTAGAGCCTAGGAGATCCAGGCTGTGCTGAGCTGTGATCATACCGCTGCACTCCAACCTGGACAACAGAGTGAGACCCTGCCTCAAGAAACATATATTAGGAGACAGCTTTAGGTTGAACTTAATTCAACAAATAAGTCGGGTTCTGGCATTGATCCTTTCTTGGTGGTGGTCATCCCTAATGTTCCCACAGCCACTCCCACCTGTGTACTGGACAGGTGAGCCAATACATATGCCCTGCTGCCTGTGCTTGTCCGAGTTCAGTTCCAGTCACCTGGAAATAGAAAAGCTCTAACCAAGAGACTCTCCTTCAAGCCCCTGGCATTGTCTTGTTCTCAGTGAGCACCTCTTCCTGTGGTGTCCCTTCCAAAGTCAGCCTCTGGTCACATTCAAGAGACTTCTTTATGCTCCTGACATGATTTCCCAATAGCACATGGTGGCCGGCTGTCAAACGTGCTCAGGTCTGTGGACCCTTTCACACTGCACTTTTTTACTCTCTCATTTCTTTGTTCTTCCTCTACCCCTTTCCCAGGAATTTGTCGTCCTCCTAACCCCTAAACACTGCAACCCTAAAAGTTTGTCCATGATATCCTGTTCCTTACTAGTTTTGCTCCCATCTGAGTGGCAGGTGTTTCCTCTCCATCAGCTCCCTGAGGTTGCCTTTACTCTAAGCTTGTAGCTCAAGTGCTTGTTGAACATGTCCAAGACCCAGAGATGATGGGTGACCTGCCTGCGGCCAGATGTCTGCATGGCACTATCTTGCCTCCAGAGGACCTCCCTGACAATTACACAGGGATGTGTTGGTTTTTTTTATTCTTAGTCCGTTCTACTCTTATCTCTCTCATGGATGGTTGTGCTTCCCAAGATAGTACTTCGTAATTTATATCGCTCCATAGGTGTAACTACAGCCAGATTGTAGAAAGCTGTTAACCCACCATTTTGCCCATAAGATTCCATATTGATGAGCACAGTCTTTTTAATCATATAATAATTTTATTCCTGTTGCCAAAAAAGTATTTTTTAATCAAACTACATGAGACCAGTGTCATTATTTAGTCACTTTTTCCATAAAAACCATTTAAACAATTTCCATTGTCTTCATTTTCATTTAACCAAAATTTTTGTTCTCAAAATTAATTCTTTCTCATGAATTTGATGATGAAGATTTGATTTATTCATCATGGTTTTTCTACCAAACTTATCAAATATTACCTATTATATCTTTCACTTTTGAGAATTTTCTTTCATGACCAACAAGTGTAATTGTCCAGGGTCAAAATTTACCGATACAACGTTTTTCCCCCCTAAGATTTGGTTTTGTCACTTTTTAGTCAAGGACAAATTCTGGCATATTCGGTTTTAGCCATTGTTCATTTTGTGCTTATTATTTTAACCAAGCCTATCTTTTTTCAGTCCATTTTTGAATTTTCAATATTACCAATGAGATTGATTCTTCAGCCAATTTTTATTTGTAATAATTTTTACTGTTTACAAGTTTTAGCCATGTTAATTTTACTTTGCTTTTTTCTGTGAGTAGTACTAATAATGCATTAGACAAAAGACTGATCATTTGTATCTCATTAATCAAGTCACAAGTATCAAGGAAAGTCTTACACTGGATGACTTTAGGCACTGAAACATATCTGATAAAGCTTTCGCTCCTGTGTGGTATCCTGCTTCATAGAGCTAAAATAGAGCACACACAGGAACAAACCCTGGGGGAAAGAGTTTCACACTGAAATATGGGCTGTGAAGAAAATTTAAACAGTCTAATATAACCATGACAATTTAGGAGACTACGTTAGATTGAGTGGTCAAGAAAGTTCTCTCTGAAGAGGTTACATTTGAGCCGAGGCCTGAATGGCAAGGTGACAGTTAAGTTTCTTAACTGTTATGATGCTAAAATTATACAAATGTGTTCGTAAATTTCCAAATACCATGCCCCACTTTCCCACATCATGGGAAGAACAAAGAACCAACTGTGGGGTCATGATGGTGGAATTGAACAGAACATTTTTATATATTGCGTTCTTGCTCAATGGCCACAGATGGCGAGAAAGAAATATGCAAAAGAAAATGGTCATGCCAGGGCAGTAGGAGAATAAGTATACTTTTTGTTCCCCAAATTATTTAATATTTTGTCATAGCTTTTCAATAAAATATATGATAAATGTGCCTTGGATGCTAGCTTTTTGTTTTGCCCTTGGAGGGATGATATTCTACCTCTTCAGAGAGAACAGAAGTTCAGTTGTGGGAACACAGTGCATTTATTTCACTGCTAAGTACCAAGCATTCAAAATAAAAATATCTGTGGATTGATGCTTTCTATAGTTCTTTTTTATCTTCAAATATATATGAGAGTTTAAGTATGGATTTTCTAATGAAAAATAGAATCTAGACTGGATGAAGTATCTCACACCTGTAATCCCAGCACTTTGGGAAGCCAGAGCAAGAGGATTGCTTGAGCCCAGGAGTTTGAGACCAGCCTGAGCAACAGCGCAAGATCCCATCTCTACTAAACATAAAAAACATTAGCCAGGCATGGTGGAGCACACCTGTAGTCCCAGCTGCTCAGGAAGCTGAGGCAGGAGGGTTGCTTGAGCCCAGGGGTTCAAGAGTTCAGGGCTGCAGTGAGCTATGAGTATACCATTGCACTCCAGCCTGGGTGATGAAAGAAAGAAAGAAAGAAAGAAAGAAAGAAAGAAAGAAAGAAAGAAAGAAAGAAAGGAAGGAAGGAAGGAAGGAAGGAAGGAAGGAAGGAAGGAAGGAAGGAAGGAGGGAGGGAGGGAGGGAAGGAGGGAGGGGGGAGGGAGGGAGGGAAGGAGGGAGGGGGGAGGGAGGGAGGGAGGTAAGGAAGGGAGGAGGAAAGAAAGGAAGAGAAAGAAAGGGAGAGAGAAAGGGAGAAAGAAAGAAAAGGGGAGGGGAATCTGAAAATGTAAAATAGTAACGTCTTCCACAATCATAGCAGGCTATAATCATTTGGAGCCAAGTGCATCCCTATAACAGACAGGTGTAGACTTTTCATGTGTAGTTATTTTTATGTAAAATACTTAAACTCTTCTTACAAAGTGACACCAAACCAACTCCCTTCCTTTTCAAACAGGAGTAACTTTTGGATGAAGGACTTTGCCAAACAACAGAACAAACTCCTAGAAGACTGGGAGGACAGCAAGCAGCTGTTCACACACAGATTGAGACAATCGTGACCATCTGTGGCTTAAATGGCAGTCACGTTCGCACATCCCTCCCAGGACTAGTGCTCAGAAAAATTGCTCCTGCTCCTGTCCTGGCCTGCGTGGAGCCCTGATGAGGAGCCCTGGGATTTCAGCCTTGGAGTGCCTTCCCCCTGAAAGGGTAGGGTGGATCTTTTCTGCCTCCCCTCCACATTTCCATCATATGTGAGTGCACACGTTCACACCTACAAGCACTGGTAACTCTGAGCAAAGCCTAGGTTTTGTTTAGGGAGCCCATTTTCAACAAACAGAGGAAGTGCACATAATGTTTTTGCTACTCAAAATCTGGACTACTTAGCATGAGCACTAAATCCTTCAGAGAGCTCCAAGGGAAACTGCGTAATGCAATGTACCCTGCCAATGCTGAAATGTTATTTTTTTCTTAAGGAATCACAACAATTATGTTTAAAAATAAATAAATAAAAAGCAATCTTTCTACCCAGGAGTCTGGATCGATGTAGAGCAGTTTCATGCACGGCAATGGGGGACAACAATACTTAAAAACTTTTTGGTGTTGTGTTCTTAGTGAGAAAATACCTCACAATGAATAGCACATCCCAGAGAACAGGTCACATTTGGGCAACATATCTATCATGGGAAGCCCTGGGCAAGTCATGTGTCCCCTACATTCTTACATTACTTTTGTAAGATAATGTAGAATGAATGAGCAGATAAATAAATTTTGTTTTAAAAAGACAATGTAAGAATTTATGGGAAAAAACATAAATTGTTCTACCACAAGACACCTGCACTCATATATTTATTGCAGCACTATTCACAGTAGCAAAGTCATGGAACCAACCCTGGTTCCATTGATGGTGTACTAGATAAAGAAAATGTGGTACATATACACCATGGAATACTACACAGCTATAAAAAAGAACCAAATCATTTCCTTTGCAGCAGCATGGATGCACAGTTTTCTGTTCCTGTGTTAATTTGCTTAACTAACACAGGAACAGAAAACTGAATAGTGCTTGTTCTTATAAGTGGGAGTTAAATACTGGATACACACAGACATAAAGATGGAACAACAGACACTGGGGCCTTCTAAAGTGGGGAGGGAAGAAGGAGGAAGGGTTGAAAAACTATCTAGTGGGCACCATGTTCACTATCTGGGTGATGGGTTCAGTAGAAACCCAAACCTCACCATCATTCAATATACCCATGTAACAAGCCTGCACATGCACCCCTTGAATCTAATTTTTTTTTAAATGTGTATTCCCTGAACTCAAAAATTCATTGGCTATCAAGGAGACAGGCACATCAACAGTTATAATGCAGTGTACTATATACAATGTCATAGTTTCTGTACTGGTTTTCAATTGCTGCTGCAACAAATTACTGCATACTGAGTGACTTGAACAACACAAATTCACTCTACATTCCTGGAGGTCAGAAGTCTAAAATAAAGGTGCTGACAGAGCTGGGTTTCCTTTAAAGGCTTCAGGAAGAATCCTTATCATTCCTGCTTCCTGAAGTCACCTACAGTTTTTGGCTCATGGCCCCTTATTCCACCTTCAAATCACTCACTCTGTTTCCATCTTCTGATCTCCTCTTTCAGACTTTCACCCTCCTGCTTCTCTCTTACAAAATCTTTTGTGACTACACGAAGCCCACCTGATAGTCCAGGTTAATCTCCCCATCTCAAGTTCCCTAGCCCAAAACATTTATAAAGTCCCTTCTGCCACGTAAGATAGGATGCTCACAGGTTCTAGGGATTATTGGCATCTTTGGAGGGCCATTGTTTTGTCTACCACAGTATTTACTATAGTGTCAAGAATGGCCTCTACAGAAAGTAAAGTGTAAGCTTAGAAAAGGCATCCTAAATCTATTAAGAATCAGAGAAAAAACAACACTGGGCTGGGATTTGATGGCTGAGTAAAACTTTGATGGGGACATCAGAAAAAAAAAAACCCTGCAAAAAGTGGTAATAATGATATCCTATCTGCTTGAAGAAAAGGAGTCATTCTAGTGGATGGGAAATCTCTAAGTCTCAGGACAGGAAGAGATCTTGTGGAAGCTCAGGTTGCCGCCACAATATTTGACAACTGAGATAATGGAAGCCCCAAGATATGCCATGACTTGCCCAGAGGACGATAGCTAGAGAGAGGCAAGCCACACAGGGACTATGACCCTGGTCTCTTTCCCCCATTCAAGCCCTTGAGAAAACTTCCAATGCTAAGATATGCTTAGGTCCAGATGGCTGGGACCTCTGCCTATATTCAATAGGTTCAATAAAAGGAATGAGAACTCAGTGTTGAAATCAACCTAATGTTAACTGGCAAAGCACAGTGTTTGATTTCAACTGAGAAACTTAATAGTTTTTTCCAAAAAACTTCAGAGGCCTTTTGGCTTGATAGTTTGGAGCAATAAGAAGGATATAAATAAAGATAATAAACTGCGTTCATTTCTTTTAAAAGCAGGATTTATTGAGAGGACAGAAAAGCTCCCACAGTGGGAAGGAAACTGAAGGTGTTGCCCTGCATCCATTCTTAAATGACAACACTGTAAGCCCAGTGGTTTCTTCTCAGGACGTGAATTGGCAGATGTCAGTGGCAAAAGTTGTCTGACCACGAAATGGATGTTTGTTGACTAAAACCCATTAATACTTACAAAATTCACTGTCCCAGGGAGGAGATCATGACAGCGTGGTGTTCTCAGGAATGTACTCGATGAGCTCTCTAGCCATTATTTTAGTCACTGGTGGGAAAAGGTCAGGTCTGGCTCACAATCTGCAGCCTGAGCTACATAAATTCTGATTTAAGCAACTGGCCATAAAGATTCCTAATTGTGCCACGGCACAATGACATTACTTAAGTGTGACTGCATGGGCACCCTGACTCTCACAATTACTAGTGTCCTTTCATGGAAATTCAAAAATTAATCTCAGTCTCCTTTCCAGATTTCCCACGGGGAAAGTTACATATCCATCTCCAGAGCTTTGTTTTCTTTCATTTCTAACTTGCTGCAACGAAGCAGTGGATAGTTTTGCTGGTTCTATATTATTGAAAGACCATGGACTCCCCTTCAAACCATCAGGCACACTATTGTGCTTGGGGTCCAGTTTAGGAGAGCCCATAGTGGCCAGTTTCCCCTTGATGTCATCTTTTGCATTTTGGATAACAAAGCACACTGTATTTGGCATACCTTGCACAGGGATTTAGCGTAAGAGACATTGAGTTAAAGATAAATTATGTCTGAGGAGTAATGATCTCCTGCACCAGATTACTGTGAATGTTCATAGCTTCAGTCTTATTTTACTAGAAGCCCAGAAGGTGATCACTTGTATATATTTGTTGAGAATACCAATGTTGCAAAGAGATAAGAATGATGGGTCAATCTTCCATAAATTCAGAAAAAATGATTGGGTCCAGATTGGAGAACTTGTAGGTTAGTCTGCAGGGAGTACATTGGCTGACAAAGTATTTAGAAATGGGGACCAACAGTTCAAGCCATCTGTCAAGACAAGAAGAAATAGCCTGGAGAATATGAGTAACAGGGGGCAAGGGATTGTTGGACTTGAATTGGCTGTGTGCCCAAAAGCAAAACTGATTCAGCTAGGAAGGACAACGTTCCAGTTGAAGAGACTGATGCATTCCAATACTGACTAGGCAAGGGGCATAAGAATCCAGGAACAAGAAAATCTTGGTGCCAGGGGACTGGGAAACATGCACTGAATTGAATTCAGTGTGGAATTGAATTCAGACCAAACACGGTTGGATCTTGCTTTCTCTAAGCTGAAAGGTGGGTGGGGAAGATGGGTATTTTGACTGCATCTGAAAAATATTATCTCTAAGTAATATTTAAACTTTTACTAATAGCAGTAATGGAAGTAATCTGGGCTAGATTGTACAGCTGAAAGATAGGGTTCAAAGCTGACCCTTCCTAGCAATCTGTGGCTCGACTTAATCTCTCTGGAATTCAGTGTCATTAATAATAGTATCATCTGATGGTCTGTTGGTGAGGATGGAATGAAATAATGTAGGTGATATGTTTGGCCCACAGGAGGACTCAGTAAATGTTAGTTTCCTCAGAAGCCAAGATCATTACCACTATCCAGGCACAACACTGAAGAGGGTCCCTGTGTCCATCGTCTCCCTATTCTTGATTCTTTAATGTCTCCTTTGACACCTCCCACTTCTACTGCCCATGGTATGAAGAAGTGTTACAGAAAGCTAATTGATGAACACAGATCTCAGCTACAAACTCAAGAAAGCAAATAAAGATAGAGAAGATTGTTAGAGATAGATGGATAGATAGCTAGATGATAGATAGATAGATGGATAGATAGATAATAGATAGATTAGATAGATGATAGAAGATATATGATAGATACATAGATAGATGATAGATGTGTAGTCAGGTAGAGATAGATAGATGATAGATTAGATAGATTATAGATACATGGGTAGATAATAGATAAATGGATTGATTGATAGAAGATAGATACATAGATAAATATATAGGTGTATACCTTTATATATATATAAAGAGAGAGAGAGATGATAGAGAGATAGATGATAGGAAGATAGATAGATAGATAGGTAGATAGTAGATGGATGACAGATAGGTACATAGACAGATAATAGATACATGGTTAGGTACATAGATGATAGATGATCGATAGGTACATAGATAGATAGATAGGACATAGATAGATAGATAGATACATAGATAGATACATAGATAGATCATCTTAATTTTTCCATAGTTGAGCTCAGTTTCTGTTCCAAGCCCCTATGTGCCTGGCAACAAATTATTCCAAAAATCTTAGCAGCTTAAAAGAGCAAAGCTTGGCAGAGGGCTCCATTGACCAAAGTCTAAACAACCCAGGCTGAGGTGGCTCTGCCATCTTTCGGCCACACCCTCTGATAGACATGGCCTCTAAATCTCTGCAAAAACAGGAAGAGAGGGCTGGAGGAGGCAAGCCACATCTTGAATGCCTCCACTTTGGATCACTTCTGCTTACAGTCTGTTGGCAAGAACTGGTCACATGGCCCCACCCAGGCTACAAGGAAGGCTGGTAAATATAGGAGAACATATTTTGTCTCCCTATAAACTTCAAGTATATTCGAATTTTGGGGGGATGAAAGTGATACAAGAAACCCAACTCAAACTATGCTAAACAAGAAAGGAAATTTATTGGCTCACAGAACTGAGAAGGGGAGTCTATTACTGGAACAGGCATAGCTGAATCCAGATACTCAAATTGGGCAATGTGTTTGGTCTCTTTCCATCACTGACCTTAGCCTGTCTTGGCTTGACTTTGGTCTTTAGGATGCTTTTCCCCGTGTGGTTAGTAAAAATGGCCACCAGCGACCCTCAGCCTACATCTCCCAGCTTTGACACACTGTTGGAATGAGCCAATCTTCCCTTCACACACTCATAGAAAGATCCTGAGGAGGACTCTGGTCCAACTTGGGTCACAAGCCTATCCTTTTACCAGTAACTGTCACCAGGATGGGGTCTTCAGATTGGCCCAGCCTGGGTCACATGACATACTGTGGTAGGGATTGAAGAGAGACTCGATTCATCTCCACTCAAACCACATGATGCAGGTTTGCAGGTTTTCTACTGGAATGCCAAGTTCTTTTAGGACAAGAGGGAAGAGTTGCAGGATAGTCAATGTCACCAGCCACCTGTCACAGCAGGAACACTCCAAGGTGTCTCCTTTACCAGGCATCATCTAGGGTCAGTGAGTGGCTTATGCACACCCAAAGGAGTTGTATTGGAAGCAAATGGCTACTCCATCTTCCAATATTTTCTGGAAATAATGGTTATATCTTTGTAAATTTGACACAGAACACAGCTGGGAGATATTTGCAATAGAAAAGCACCATGATCAATGATCTGTGCCAAATCATAAAATAGGTCTTCTTTTAAAGAAAAAAATAAGAAGGCAAGGCATTACACAGGCAGGGGGAATTTCTCACACCAGCTTTATGATGTGCTCCGCACCCAGTCTGGATTGCTGCATGGCGGCATCTCAATCTTCTCAGGAAGGTGTCGCTTCATCTCCCTGCCCATCAGCCTGAACTCCATCCCATGCCTGCCGGGCCTCCATCTGAGGGACCATCTCGCAAAATAACCAATTACATTAGTGGCTGTGGTCTCCTGATGACTGCCTTGGTTCTGTTTCTAAAGCCCATTTAAAACACATTTCTCGTTTTACTACACATTCAAATTTTATTCTTCTGGTTATAGAACTATAAATGTCTGCATTTCATATAGACTCAAAATGAAGGGTATATAAGCATGTATAAATCACACTGCAAAAGTTGCATTTTCTTCATTGAATCGCACTCGATATTTGGCCGGATGAAAATTACATTATCTGGCAAGTGCTCACAGGCTTCCATATCTAAATATGCAAAAGAAGCCCACACACAATGCATTTTTTCTTTCTTACAATTGGGCTACTATAGGCCATATTTTATGTAAAATAAAATTTCTTCCTGAAATCTAACAATGCTCTAGTGGGTATGCATATTTTTTTATGTCTGCAAGATTGGAGCTAAGTTCCATAGTATAAAAATTTGGGAAGTTCAGTTGTCAAGGAATTGAAAATCGATCTACTGTGAGAAATGTGCAAAATGGGAACAATTCTATTGACCTTGCATCAGGAGGGGGGACTTAGAAACAAGGACACAGCCTCTGAAGACACGCTGCATGGGGGAGGGGTCTTCCAACTTGAGACTGGATGGCTCTGCAGAGGGAGAAGTCTCTGGTGCTTTATGAGAACAGGCAGGGAGTGCCTTTCCCCTCTGCCTGGGAGGAGTAAGATGATTTCCTAGTTCACTTAATAATAAACAAATCAGAACCAGGGGCTGGGGACATGAGTGAAGAGAGTGACGACATGAGGTATACAGAGTCTCGTGCTCGACAGCTATGAGCCTGGAATCGCAGAAAAGCCTGCTGACCTGCATTTTCTGCATCAAGGAAAATAAATCTCATTCCAGCCTTTTCTGAGGAGTAGATGTAAGATCCCTGACTTTAGCCTTATGCTCACCCAACCACTATGGCTATTGGAGAAATCCTTAAATCACTCCTGTGTGCATAGTTTTTCAAAATGATCTGTCAATCCACCAGGGTCTTTGCACAATCTAGCCGATGATAAAGAAATCACTATCTAGAATGATCTTGCTACATTCAATAAAATGTAAGCACCCACGGTAAGTACTTGAAAGGAGAAGAAATCACTTTGAAAAGTCTCTTCCTTTTCCCTTAAAAATTTCCATGCACTTCAACTTCTAGAAAAGATGGGACTTTCCCCCACACAGGTGTGCAGTTTCTGGCAGAGACCAGAAGGCCAAACCTGGAATCTATAACTCCCCACTTCCTGAATAAGTGACATCTTTAAGGATTCTATTTTTATGTTTTATTCGATACAATAACTGCATCTGAATGAAGGTGAAATATGAACACACATGAAGAAACAAATTAAGAGGTGATTGAAATATCTCCTCAGTTGTCTGGCAGTTGACAAGAAATACACGTGCATCTAATTGCACTTGCTTCCTTTCCTCAGACCTTGACATGCCAAATAAGAGATTCTCAGCAAATTATGGAGTTTTAATTGTTTAAAGAGGGGTTTTATGTTTCCAGGAAAAGAGATATGTCATCATTGCTAACTGCACTGAATTTAATCACTTCCAAAATCTACATTGCAAAAAGTCCCATAAACCATGTATAGACATGGAAACTGCACTTGGCAATTCACCACTGGTACTGAGAATGAGCAAGAAGACAATTTTAAAAAAAAGAACTTAACCTTTCAGTCCTAAAGTAATATTAGCTCTGTGTGAGATGGGAAACCCAAAAAAGCCTTGGAATTTATTTATAACAAATTGTGTATTTATTCTTACATGTTTCAACTTCAGTCACCTTCAAAGCACTATCTGTTAGATGTAATACACCTATTGCAATGCTTTTTCCACTGCTTGAAATTGTTTTTGAATTTGTGCATTTTGATGCCATCAAGTACTTCTGCTATTTTTTGTTTTACCGCCTCTTCCACATCAGCAAAACCTTTCTTTCAGAGGACTTTTTTTTATCCTACAAACAACAACAAAAAAATGTCACTTGGGGTGAGATCAGGTGAATAGGGTAGAGGGAACAGGGGTCACGCTGTTTTTGGTCAAAAACTGCTGAACACTCAGTGCTGTGTGGGCAGGTTGTTTGTGTAAATCACTCATCACAAAATGGGCAAATGTGTTGAAAGAATCTTCAAAACAAATTCACTAAAGCCAAATACAGCTTCTCACAACAACGCTAGCTGGTACGCTGACGCTACTGGGGTTCCTAGAACTTACCTAGTGGGGGAAGCCTGTACTACAAGGGGCTTGCCCTCCAATAGATAATTCCGATTTGGGGGGCATTCCCCCCTGGTATCTAGGAGAATTCCCTCCATGGCCCTTTCTTCTCCTATTTTCCATTTTCATTTTCTCAGTGTTTCCACATTTTTCTTGACCCTACTGTAGACCCTTACCGTCTCCATCCATTTGCTGCTCTAAGACGTGCTCTGGTGATTTTTTTGTGCATTTGCATTTTGACTTCCCCACCCTGCTCTTTTTCTCTCCAATGATGGCAGTCCTCAGATTATGGTCCAGCTCATCTGGTATCCAGGCAAACACCTGCCTGGCCACCTCAGTCTCCAGCACCTGTTGCCTCTGAGAGGTGCCATTCTACACATTATCTGCATCATCATTTTGGCACCAATTGCCTACTCAACCTCAATCAAGCATGGGACCTATCTGAGTGTGAGGTCCAGAACAGTGCACTGTGTTGCTTAGGCTGGTTGCTAGACCCTGCCCATCACTGTGGCCCAGGGGAATGATCTGCTGTCTGGCAAGGTTTAGTCATGTGCCTATGCCTATGGTGGAGATTAGTGTCTCCCAGCAAGAAACTAGAGGAACTTATGCTAGGTATGGCAAAACCACTGAGGCAGCGTCACACACTCATATGGCCCCACAATCTCTGAAAAGGTGCCATGGGGCAATGGGAAGAACAGCTCCAGGGTCACAAAGTCTTGGGTTGACATCCTGAGTTGGACAGTTCTAGATGTGTGGCATTAGACAAGTCACTTAACTTCACTGAAACTAAGTGTTCTCTCCTGTGTAGTGGGCATACCTACCTACCTACCTGCCTTACAGAGTTGTGATACCTCTATGAAGCCACACATTCAAGAGATTAACCCGGTGCCTGGCAGAGGGCAGGGCCTCTACCAGCAGCAGTCATGATGGTGGTGATGACGATGATGATGACAATAGTATTTGTGGGAAGCCACACAGAGCAGCATATGGAGTGAAGTAAGACAGAGCCACTTGCTTTCAGGCCTCAGGCTTTGGGCAAAGCACTTCATCTTCATGAGCCTTGGGTTCCTCCCTGGTAAATTGAGGATTTCACTGGTACCCATCTCCTAAGGTTGCCCTGAGGACAGAAAGCTTGGATGTAGAGAGTCTGGAATTTGTGTCTACCATTCTCCGCTAACTGGGAAAGTCTTTGGAGGAAAGGTAGGGAAAGTACCTCCCCTGTCAGCACTGGAGGAATGCTCATTCTGAGACCTGATGAGATTTCAGCTACTATGAATAAGTTCACAGGCACTGAACAAAAAGCAAACCAGGCCTGGCGTGGTGGTTTACTCCTATAATCCCAGCACCTTGGGAGGCCGAGGTGGGAGGATTGCCTGAGCCCAGGAGTTCAACACCAGCCTAGGCAACATAGGGAGACCCCATTTCTACAAAAAAATTTTTAAAACTACCCAAGTATGGTAGCATGCATGTGTAGTCCCAGTTACTCAGGGGGCTGAGGTGGAAGGATTGCCTGAGCTCTGGAGGTCGAGCCTGCAGTGAACCATAATCATGCCACTGCACTCTATCCTGGGCAACAGAGTTAGACTGACTTAAAGATAAAATAAAATAAGAAAAGAGAAAGAAAAAGAAAAGAAAAGAAAGAGAGCAACCCAAAAGTGCTCTTTTACTGTATTTCTCAGAACTGGGTAAAATTCCTATTAATGAACATGTGAAATCCTCCACCTCAGTCTTCATCTCCTATTCTCCACTTTTCTTCTTTCCTTTCCTACTTCAGATCACCAGCATTTCTTTCCCTTTGAGTTTCATGTTCAAAGACAAAGTGTCATATTCAGTTAATGTCCCAAGTTGTCACATTTACATTAAAACATGAAGCTTTTGGAGAACGTGTCATAACCCAAGGAATAGAGGGGTTTTCAAGCCAGAAGAGGTTGGCCATTGCCGGGCTTTCAGAAGGACATGCTCGTATCAGAACTGATTTATTCTGATGTGGAAGTGCAGGCATCATTATAAGATATTAATCAAATGTTCAAAATTCAGTGGTCATTTCCACAGAACACATAGGTGGGATGACAGAGAGCTCTCAAGGGCCCTTATTTAATACCAACAGTCTCGGGATTAAATTAGAGAAGTACTGTTGCACAAGCCTGTAAATGTGATAAGTGTTTCATGTCTGTTATTTCTATTTAAAAACAGGAATATGAAGATAAGAATATTAGGAAATATTTACCCAATGACTGAGAAGCATAGTACTCCATAGCACATAGGACTTATTTCATTGAAAATATTTTTAAGGCTTTTTTATTTTAATTAATAAATTAGTTAATTTAGAGATGAGTTCTCCACTATGTTGCTCAAGCTGATCTCAAACTCGTGGACTCAAGCAATCCTCCAGTCTCTACCTTCCAAGGTGCAGTTACAGGCATAAGCCACCATGCCTGGCACCAGTGCTTTTTTAAAAATTGTGATTTTTTTCAAGGCACTGTGACTTTCTCATGTCCTCCCTTGATAAACACCACATCCCTCACTGGTGGAATGAGCACGGGACCCAGGGCAGGGCCCTTGGATCCTTGTGAAAACCCTGAATCTGCTTCCCTCTGAGGTCATGTCACCAGTGCTGGTAGATTTCCATAAACACATTATAAAAAGAAGATAACAAACAGGATCTGTCAGTTCAAGTTTACAATAAGGGGAATACACGTGGAGACCAGGAATGACCTTCTGACCAACGGTGACTCCAAAAATCCCTAAATACAGGCCTTGAGAAACCAAAGTAAGGCTCACTCCACAGGAACAGGCAGAAAAGCGTCCTCACATAAGGAGACGTCCACATTCAGCTCAAAATCAGCAAAAGTGAGCAAAATAGTGTGCCGCGCCAGTGAAGACATCGCAAACTAGAATTCTGTTTGAATTAGACTTCATCATCAAGATCATAGTTAATGACAAAATCATGGTTATTTCCCTCAATTTAGAATAATGAGGAGAACTGTGGTCTAGAGCCAGGTCCCTCTTAAGCCCCACGTCCTGCTTTGAAGGAGGCAGGCTCCCCCCTTGATGAGCACCTCTGGTCTAGGTATCCCGGGCTCTAATCCCCTGTAATTGTATTAGTCTCAATAGCAGATCAGCTCTAAGTGCCCCCAGAAAGGGAGCCGGCAGTCAGCCATTGTTTCCCCCACTTAATGTGATTCCAGGCAGCTGGGAAGAAAGGCTGCAGGCCCTGGTCTCACATTACAGACCACAGTTTCTAAACCAATTAAGGAAGAGGGATTTACAGTTTTTGGGATTAGAGACTCTGTTTATAGGAGCCTATATTTCTTCCTATAACACCCTCCACGTTAGTCTCCTGACTGCCGCCACCGCCTCTGGAACGTTCCCATTTCCTTTCCTACTTGTCTCCCTGTCTTCTTCCCTGGGTCTGCTCTTTGAAAGAAGCCACTGAGCTGGCTACTTCTCACTGACGGTCTTAATTATGTTTCAGAATCCTCATGGGTGTGTTGTCTGGAGAACCTAGTTCGAAAACACTGGGCTCGGCCTAAGGCTGATATTCAAGCAGACCTTGACAAAGCAGTATATTTCTGTGCAAGCAATCGTTCCAATTAATTGAATAAAAACATCCTGCAGGATGTTTATCAGGGAAATAAAACCTGGTGCTCAGAAGGCGAGTTGGTTAGCATCCTGAGAATGCAGTCAGCGGTGCCAGTTTTTTCTTCCTCTTTAGAATCACATCTGATGTGCTGCTGGACACAGCTTGAAGGGGTGAGGGGGGAGGGGAGCATGTGACAACACACTGGGCACCAGGTCCATTATCGGGGGGGGGGGGAGAGGAACCGCTAGAAGCCCAAATTTCACTTGCATGCAACTCACTTATGGAGTAAATCCTCACTTGTACCCCACAACTCTAAAATAATAATTAAAAAAGAATCACACCCGACATGGAAGGTGAGATAGGGTTTATTGAAGCTAGAGAGCAAGTAGGCAGATGCTCTTTTTTTTTTTTGAGTTGAAGTCTCACTCCGTCGCCCAGACTGGAGTGCAGTGGCTGCTCCCGGCCACCGCCACCTCGACCCGCTGGGCTCTGGCGATCCTTCTGCCTCAGCCTTCCAAGTAGCTGAAACTACAGGCGTGTGCTACCACGCCTGGCTAGTTTTTGATTTATCGTAGAGATGAGGTCTCGCCAATTTGCCCAGGCGGGTCTCGAACCTGCAGGCTCAGGCAATCCACTCACCTCAGCCTCCCAAAGGCGCAGGATTACAGGCTGAGCCACAGAGCCGGCTGGCAGATGCTCTTTAAGAGACAGCCCCAGACTGTTTGAAGCGGATCATGGCCTGACCAGGGTGTTGATCTGAAGTGTCCTTTAGCTCTTCCTTTCCTGAGTGAAACTCTGGCCACAGGACGTCTGGCTGAGCCTCTCCCACCCAGACGTCTGTGTAATTTCTCCCTTGGCTGGTGCTGCAGTAATGGAAGCCTCTCTCGATGGGTTTCTATTAGAACCAAATGGATTTGGAGCAGAGTTCTTACTCTTAATGGGGCTTTCCTATTGAATTCCATTTTTCAGAATTTTATTTTAGTTTCAGTTGAATATTTAAACAGGTTTAAATTTTAAATATCTGTGCTGAACAAGCCCCGATATATATTTTTTAAATTGCTGTAATACTTCACTGGGTTTCATTTTTAACCCAATACAATATGCATAATCCATTATGTTAGCATTGCACGAGCCGGGAGTGTGTGGACTCTGGCGGGAGCACCCTTCACACAGCGGCTGGGTCACACTGTTGCTGTGGCCCGTCTTATCAAATTACTTTCATAACAGCTTTGTTACCAACAAAGCATAAAGAGGGTTCTAAAACCCAACTCAGGGCTCGTTATTGTAGGAATACCGATTCTGATGAATGAAACTTTTATTTAAGTTTGTGCTTAAGCTAAATTATTATATTCCAGTCTTTTAACATCATCAAAAAGAAAAGGCTGGGTCTCCTTTGGGGAAAATCGTGTTTCTGCATCTGCTGATTTTGTAGGTTTGGGCTGTTCCCTGGCTTTTCATAGGATTGCTTTGGCCCTTTGAAATTAGCAAATATTTGAGTGCTCCGGGTACAGTGGGAGAAACAAAGACATAAGTAATATTCAGTGCTTAGGGAACTGTGTCCAATCTAAAAACTCAGATAAATGAACAGGAAAGTCTGATAAGACAAAAGACTTTGAAGATGTTTCGGGCAGCGGATGGAAGTTCTGGATGAATTTGGCTGCCTGAGTTTGGATCTCGGTGCTGGTGCTTGCTAGTCCTGTGACTTTGGGCAAGTCATCTAATTTCAGTTTTAGTTTTCTCATGGATACAATGGAAGCAGGAATTGTGCCTATCTCAAGGAAGTATGCATATTAGAGTATTAGATAGGATCCTTTGTGTAAAACACTTAACACCATAAATAACAAGGAAGAGAGGGCAACTCCCTCAGGTCCCCTGCCACTGTGGGAGCTTTTCTATCCCCTCAATAAATCCTGCTTTAAAAAACAAACAAACAAAAAAATGAGGAAGAAAGCTCAACACCTATCATGGCAGGATCTTGTGGAATTTCTAAGTAGAGGGCACGACTCACAGCCCATAGTGGTCTGAGCGGAAGACTGGGTCGTGGGCTTGAAAATGAAGAGAGGGCTTCAGTGGCAGAAGGACCAGAGGACCTTTGTCCCCCTGTCTGGGGACAAGCATTGGCAACCCCTCTCATCAGCAGGGCAGCCTGTGTCCAAGGAGACTGAAACTGGCCCATGCAAGGAGGGTGGGCAGAGAAACCGCTATGACTTTTGACTTCTTTGCCATGTTTAAATGGAAGACTCAGCAAAGACTAACAGAACTTTATAGAAATAACCTCCCCTTCATCCATCTAGCACAAAACCCACACTCACATTCATTCACTAGATTTCTAGGGTACTCGGGTTACTACAAATTGGAGAG
Source organism: Cephalopachus bancanus (assembly GCA_027257055.1). Taxonomy (NCBI): domain Eukaryota; kingdom Metazoa; phylum Chordata; class Mammalia; order Primates; family Tarsiidae; genus Cephalopachus; species Cephalopachus bancanus. The sequence continues at coordinate 963,238 of JAPVLO010000329.1, read as the reverse complement.
ATCAATGTTTACCTGAAAGCTTGCATCACATGCTTTCTGTGGCTGCCGTTGCCCTGATGCATGTCTGCCAGTGAGCTGGGACTTCAGCTCTACATGATAGCCTGTAACTTTTCGCTGGGATGCAGAGCCAATGTTGGGGAGGACTAAGTGGGAGGATGGAGAGGAGGGAGGGGCAGAGTCTCGGGCACACGCACCCATCTGACTATAGACTTTAATGTACTCTGGGCACAGGTGTGAGAAGCCACCTGTGTTAACAGCAAAAAATTCCAAAGTCTTTCCTGGGCTGACATTGCTAAGGAGTTTCTGATCAATGTAAGAAAAAAAGCATTTCTGGGAAATAAGGCTGAGCATCTGGGGAAGGGATGAAAAAGCTGTAGAAGTGTATCTCTGTCAAATGCAGAGCATGCTATTCCCATGTAAACATGCTATGCCAAGGAGGACACCATCACAGTCCTCTCTTCTGCCCTCTCTCCACCTATCCTCTCTCCCTCTCCTCTTTCTCTTCCCCTCCTCCCCCCTCTCTTCCTATCTCCCTCCTCTCTCTCTCCCTCCTCTCTCTATCTCCTCTTCCATCCCCTCTCTCTCTTCCTATCTCTCCCCCTCCTTCCCTTCCTTCTCCTCTCTCCTTCTCTGTCCCCCTCCTCTCTTTTTCTCTCCCCCTCTTTCCCTCCTCTCTCTCTCCCTCTCCTCTCTCCTCTTCTCTCTCTCCCCTCTTTTTTCTCCCCTCTCCTCTCTCCCTCTCCGCCCCTCATCCTATCTCTCTCCCTCCTTTTCTCTCTCGCCCTCTCCCTCTCTCCCCTCCTCTCTCTCCTTCCTCTCTCTCTCTTTCTCTCTCTCCCTCCCCACCCTTTTCTCTCTTTCTCTCTCCTTCTCTCCCTCTGATAGGTTCCACTGATTAATGCCTCAGAGAGCCTGGCCCCTTTCTGCTTTCTAATGTGCTTCTCAGTATTTGCTGCAGGTGTTTAAATAGCTGTAAGAACACTATGAGACATTTTGATGTATGTAAATTATGCCCATACTTTGAGCCTAATCATTATTATAAAATTTATAGAGGATAAAACACAGGCAGCCATAAAAACAGAATTTTAACTTTGATCATGCAAAGTTATGGGTTCCCTCAGCGATTAATCTTTTATGGGTCTTAAAGATCACTGCAGGTGTGAAGGCTGAGCAGTCCTCCTACTCCAGCCAAATTTCCTCCAACAATAGAAGGGTAAGCAAAAGCCACCAAGACAGTAACAGTAGGAACAAGCTCACTCACTGAGTAGTTTCAGTTTCAACATTTAGGCAGAGCTAAAACAAGTGTACTTTTTGAAAGGCAATGATGGGATTAAAAATTGGAGATAATTTAGACAGTGCAGAACATTTCTGCCTATCTCTGCCTCGCACTTGCTGGGTAACCTCATGCTTGTCATTGAGTATCCTTGGACTTCAGTTTTCTCCACTGTAAAATGTGGAGATTGGCTTTAAAACATCACCAGGGTCCATTCCTTCCTCGCCATTCTATAAAGAACTGTTTATATTTCTTGCTGTTTTAAAGTGAATAAAAATAAATAGAACCTACCCCGTTAGACAGTTGAGAATGGCACAGAATCATGAAGCAGGTTTTTGTGGGAGAACTGCCCTAAGTTGAAGAAAACAAAAATAAATAAGTAAATATCCCAAATGAATAACTGGGCACGTGACTGGCAAGTCACCTGACTCCTTGGGGTTATGATCTGGTTTGATCTGTTGTGCTAATGACACCTACTGCATTGATCCCAGCAGGTAGCCATGAATGTTCTTGGTTGAAAAGCCCATAGCACTCTGCAGCAAGGTTGTACCTCCCTGTTGCTGTTTTTCCTTCTCTCAGCAGCAATATTATCACAAGAGCAGGTCCCTCTCCAGTGTCACTACAGCATCGAGCACGAGGCTAAGCACATCATGTGTCTCTAACACATACCGTCTGAATCACATGAACATCAGCAGGGATTGTCTTTATCCCTGAATCTTCATGACTACACTTTGACCTTCAAAGATCAGAAACTGCCAAGTCTTGGAGGTAGAAGGGAGGTAGGCAGCCTGGCCAGAGGGCTGAGAACAGGGCCATGACTGAGTTCCAGAAGGGAGCACAGGGCTCCCAGGTCAGGTGAGCCAGGCACTTGTAGTTCCTTGGAAAGTCACAGTTCACATCAGCATGTTAAAGGCCTTGAGAAGTCCTGCAGCAAAATAACTGCCCTCACTTCTGCTTAACCCTGCAGCCCTGGGTTTATCCATGTCCTCCAGCTCTCACGTTGTTTAACATCCTGTTGCACCCAAGTTGTGCAGGGTGCAGCTGGGAAGGGGTATGCTACAGGGCTGGGCAGACAACTTCTCTTTGTCACTTACTTGAGGACTTCAGAGCTGCCATTTCATCTTCTGCTGCTCAGATGCCTCTTCAGTAAAACTTCTGACTTCACAGAACCATCACAAGGACTCAGTAAGGGCTCTTAAGAGTCCCCTTATAAAGCCACAGCTGCAGATTGTTCCTGAAAACCCCTTCTGACATGGGAGTCATTTATACTTATGTTCATGTCTCTACTGACTCCTCAAAAGTGAGAAATCACCTTGCCTCAGGAACCATCTCCCAGTTAACCCACTTATCTAAACAACAAATTTGTGTTGAGCCTTGCTGTGTGACTATGGACACCATGTGGCCATAGACACCATGCTGAGGATACAATGATGAATAGGACAGACAGAAGGCTGCTGCCTCTCAGAGTTTCTGGATGAGGAGACAGACAATTAGATAGACAAGTGTAATTTGGTTTAACCAATACTCCAGTAATAGTAATAGCTAATATTTACTGAGTGCTTTAATGCTGTATTTGGCATATATTAACTCACTTCATCCTCACAACTTTCACACAAAGTGGACCCTACTATATATTCCATGTACAGGTAAGGAGACTGAGGCGGGGGAGGTTACAAGAAGTATGCGATAGTAGAAGAACATGGATCAGATGTCCCAAAGATGTGTTTTTTGAGACTTTAGGTGGAGCACGAGAAGCAGGAGAAGGAGAAGGCATGGAATTAAAAGGGAAGGGTGAAGTGAAAGACAGACAGAGAGAGAGAGAGAGACAGAGACAGAGAGACAGAAAGAGAGAATGATGTTCAAGGTGTGTGTGTGTGTTTGTGTGTGTGTGTGTGTTTGGGTGGGGACTCGGAATGGGTGGTGGTGGCAGACTATAAGATGGAGAGACAGAAAAAATAGATGAAGACAGGCATTTCAACCACTTTAAAGACTACACTTTATAATTCAGGCAAACAGAAATCATCAAGGATTCTAAGGAAAACAGTGTTAGGATCAGTTGCTCTTGCAGTATTTTAGGGAGTTCAGCTTGCTTTGGGTGAAGAAAAGGTCAAAGGCAGGAACATTGGAGTCTGGAGACATAGTCAAAGTGAGAGTAGTCACTTCCTGGATAGAATAGAGACGGTGGTGAGGGGGAGACTCAAATGGGCTTTTGGAATGTCAGGACAACTTGGAACGTCAGAACAACTGGTAGGCTGCGGAGGGAGGGAAGAACCAAGGGCAATGCTGGCTTCTGCTTGGGCAGCAGGTGGATGACAGTGCCTTCCACACCACCCTGGTGAGGGAGCAGATGGAGAGGTGGTAACTCCTGTTTGGGGCATGACAGATCTGAGTAGTCTCCAGGACATCCCACCAGGAACATGGGTGGGCAGCGCAAGGAGCAGTCCAAGCTGCATCTGGCCTTTCACCCAGCAGAGAACTCCAAGGACAGCTTTTAGGAAGCAGAAGATGCAGGGAGAACTGCCCACCTGGACACTTCTGGATCCAGATGTGGTTGCCATTCAGAGTGGTAGAGACCAAGGGCCAACCAGGACACAAAGAAAAGGAACAGAATATTGATGTCAAGGAGCCACCAGATCTACTTCTCCAGTCTAGTGGATTCTCCTGATGCCTCTTAGGCCGTGGACTTGACTCAGCAATCAAAAGTTTTATCATCTATCTTATCATCTACATCAGGAAGAGTCAATGTCCTGGAGCAACTCTCTACAAAGGACAGAATGAAGTCGATGAATATCTCAGCTTCCAGTTTCTCAGAACAGTCCCACCTAGGAAACAGCTACTCTTCCACAAGAGTCCACTGGAGGCCTACCCCAGCCCCGGGCCTAAGCCCCAGGTGCCCACCTTGGCAACCAGGTCATCATCACTTACTTTTTGGCTCTTCTTTCCCTTTCATATCCCTATTTCCTCAACGACTCCCTCACTTTGGCTTTCTGGGACCATGTCCCAAAAAATCTGCCTGTACCAAAGACATTGCTCAGGATTTGCTTTAGGGAAAGTCAACCTAAGATGAGCAAACAACAATTACTTGTTTGCTTCTCTATTCCACATTTCTTGGGTCTTATAAATATAAAAAGGTGCTTAAGGAATACTTAATAAAAACCAAAGTGGTGCTAAACAGGTGGATCTGGAGCCTCTTACTGTGTGGGAAACCAAGGAGGTGGTCAAAACGAATGATGTCATGTCAAAGGAACACAAAAGATGGCTAGAAAACACTCTTATAGGCCACATGTGAGACAATTTGGGGGTAAAAAGAAGATGAAACAAACATGAAATTTTAAAATGTGCATGTCTATGAGGATGCTAAAAAAAACGGGGGGAAATGATGACATTGGTCACCACTGAAGGTGACTCTCACATCAACTTCTTAATATGAAATTTTTTAATAAAAATGAATACCGCATGTATTCAGATACTTTGATTATGAATTAATGAGGGAAATTATTCTTTACACAGAATTGTCAACTAATAAATGCAAAAGCAACTCTCAAGTTTAAAAAATTCCATGTTGTACCTACCTCAATGAAATAAGTTAATTGAATAAAAGACCATCAGCATATTCTAATCCCACTAGGTAAAATATTGACAAGAAACTGGACTCTCATAGGATGTCAAATATCCTACCCTAGATCATTGCTAATTACAAAATGACTAGAGACGTAAGACTCAAAGGCAATGACAGTGAAGTGTCAACCACCCAAATATTGAGAAAAAAAAAAACAATACATATCTAAAGATAGATAGAGCAGGCTGGGTGCGGTGGCTCACACTTATAATTCCAGCACTTTGGGAAGTGGAGACAAGAGAATTCCCTGAGCCTAGGGGTTCCAGACCAGTCTGGGAAACTTGGTGAGACCTCGTCACTACAATAATTCAAAATATTAGCTGGTCATGGTGGTGTGTGCCTATAGTTCTTGCTACTTGGGAGGTTGAGGTGGAAGGATCACCTGAGCCCAGCAGGTCACGGCTGCAGTAGCCATGATAATGCCACTGCATTCCAGTCTGGGCAACAGAGTGAAACTTCGACTAAAAAAAATATAAATAAATAAATAAATACAGATAAAGCAAACATGCCCACAAAATGTTAGCTATTGTTTAATCTATGCTGTGGGAATATAAAAGAATTCATTGTTCTACTCTTTCTACTTTGCTGCATATGTAAACATCATCCAATTTCTAATCTGTGTTTTAAGTTCCTTTTCCATTAAAAAGTAACTTGACCTTTGTAAAATTGAGCTTTCAGTTTTCATTTTCTCTTTCAATTTGATTTGCTTAATTTCATGTTCCTTTTAAGACCTTTTCTTCCCCTTTGGGTACATGGTATTGTGCTGACTTTTTGTTTACATGTTTATTTTCATTTTTGCTGTCTAAATCTCAAATACCTCTTCTGTTTTGGCCTGCTGTGGTTCTGGTGTTTTTTGTAACTGCACTTTTCATTTCAGTTACTGAGGTTTATAACAGTCAATAGAATGCTTTTGACATACATCTTCTTGTTGACATTGGATAGGACAATATCTAGTTTTCCCAGTGGACTCTCTGGTGTGTTATTTCCAAGAGGACAACTTTGTGTGTGTATTAACAGAGGAGGGAGGTACACAGACAGGGATGGTGGGAAGTAATCAGGCTTCAATGACACTAAAAAGCCTGTATTTCTTGCAGTAAATTGAAAATAAAATAAGTCTTATATGCCTTGTGGACATGTAAATTGGTATAACCTTTCTGGAGGGCAATTTGGCAAAATGTCTCAAAAGCTTTAATATGCCATATGCTCTTTGATATTTTCATGTATATGAATTTCCACTAAGGAAACAATGGATAGTGTTCATGAAACATGAATATCCTGTGGTAAGAAATAAAAATCAACCTAAATATCTAATAATAATTAAATTAGCATACATCCCCTATTATAAGCTGAATCATGTTCCACCAAAATGTGTATGTGGGAACCGCATCCCCAATGTGACTGTATTTGGAGATAGAGTTTTAAGGAGGTGATTAAGGTTAAATGGTATCACAAGGGTGAGGTCCTAATCCAATTGGACTGGAGTCCTTATAAGAAGAGGTAGGGACATCAGGGTCTTACTCACAGAGACAAGGTCAGGTGATGACACAGCAAGAAGGTCAAGTCAAAGAGACAGGCCTCACCAGAAACCAGCCCTACTGGCACTTTGACCTCAGACTTCCAGTCTCCAGAACTGTGAGAAAAGAAATCTACGTTATTTAAAAACCTGTGTCTGATATTGTTTTATGCCAACCCTGGAAGACTAATGTATCCCCAAATAGAACAACAATAACGGTGATGATGATGATGATGACATAAGCAGATGCTCATGCACCAAGCAAAGTTCAAAGAGCTATGTAAATATTAACTTATTTAATCTACACAGGAAAGTACTTACCTTATGAGGAGGACCTAAGATTTTAAAAAACGGAATTATTTTTGGAAGACAAGCCCCTTGTGCTATAAGCTTCCCCTACTAGATAAGTGTTGTAGGAACCCATTGGCATCAGTGTACAAGCTAGCATTGTTGTGAGAGGCTGTGTATGACTTCAGTGAATTTTTTTTTTTTAGATTCTTTCAGTATATTTGCCCATTTCATGGTGGGTGATTTACAAGTGCACCTGCCCACACTGCACTGAGTGTTCAGCAGTTTTTTGACCAAAAATAGCATGGCCCCTGCACCTCACCCTCCCTATTCAAGTCTGAGTGACTTTTCTTTTGTTGTTTCCCTGAATGAAAAAAATCCAAAGGGAAACGTTTTTGCCAGTGTGGAAGAGGTAAAACAAAAATAGCAGAAGCACTAAAAGGTATCAAAATTGACGAGTTCATAAACTGTTCTGAGCAGGGTAAAAAGTGTCTGGATAGGTGTACTGCATCGAATGTAGAGTACTCTGAACATAATTGAAGTTTTAAGAGCAAATACACAATTTTTTATAAAAACTTTTAGATTATTTTGGGTCCTCTCCTTGTAGTTTCATTTTATAAATGAAGCCATTTAGTTACATAGAGGTGAAGCAATTTACCTGTGGGCATGCAGTTAGTAAGTTGTGGGACTAGGATTTTAACTTAAGCAATCTGACTCCAGAGGCTATGATGGAAATCCCAGATGCTATCTAAAAAGACATTCGAATCATGGTGTACAAGTTTGTTTAATTGCATATAAAGATGACATTAGGTGTTATTTTTAAAGTAGGTTTAAAAAATGCACAGGGATATATTTTATACACGCACATAATTTCTAGTCATCAATACGATATCACTAATTTTCATATATAGTTCATATATGCATATCCTTCTAAGTTCATGTGTTGAAATCCTAGCCCCCCAAGTGAAGATATTAGAAGTGGGACTTTGGAGAGGTGATTAGGTCATGAAGGTGAAATTTTTATGAATGGGATTAATGCCCTTAGAGGCCCAAGAAAAACCCCTCACTTTTCCCCCATGTGAAAACACAGCAAGAAGGCACCATCTATGAGGAAGCAGGCCATCATTAGACACTGAATCTGCTGGTGTCTTGATCTTGGATGTCCCAGACTCCAGAAGTATAAGAAATAAATTTCTGTTGGTTATAAGCAATCTAGTTTGTTATAGCAGCCCAAGCAGATTAACAGATTAAGATATATATGTGCACATCACACACACACACACACACACACACACACACACACACACACACACACACACACTCACACACACACACACAAACGGGCAAAAAAAAAATCCTGTGGAATTTGTAAATAAAAAATTGTGAATTTATTCTTACATGTTTAAACTTCAGTCACCTTCAAAGTACTCTCCATTAGATGAAATGCACCTATCGAGATGCCTTTTCCATTGCTCAAAACAGTTTTCGAGATCGTAAATTTCGATGCCTTTTAGTGCACCTACTGCTTTTTGTTTCACCTCTTCCACATTGGCAAAATGTTTCCCTTTGAGGACTTTTTTTTCATAGGAGGAAACCAACAAAAAAATCACCTGGGCAAGATCTCACCAGACTAGGGAGGGTGGTGCAAGGGGATCATGCCATTTTTAGTCATAAACTGCCGAACACTCAGCACATTGTGGACAAGTGCACTTGTAAATCACCCATCATGAAATGGGCAAATGTGTTGAAATAATCTCCCCCCAAAAACTCACTGAAGCCAAACACAGCCTCTCATGACAATGCTAGCTGGTACACCAACGCCGATGGGTTCCTATTAATAGAATGCTTACCTAGCAGGGGAAGCCTATACTACAAGGGACCCACCCTCCAAAAGTTAATTCCAATTTTTTGGGGGGTTCCCCCTTCATATACACACACTACATATACAATACTTTAATTACAGAGTGTGTGTATATATGTGTCTAATATATACAAGTGTATATATAATGTGACTAATGTATATAGAATATGAATACATGTGTCATAGATATAATGTGTCATATATATTAAAACATTATCTGTGGCCATCTCTGAGTGGTGGAAATAATAATACTCTTTTTTTAGTTTTTGACTGTTATAAGTTTTATACATTTACTACTATAAATTTGTATCTGTTATCACTTGAAATTTATCATCACATGCTTGCCTAAAGTTAGAGTGGGGTATGTAAGTAACTGAGTAAAGAAGAAGGGTGAGCCGGGCTCGGTGGCTCAGCCTGTACTCCCGCGCCTTTGGGAGGCTGAGGTGAGTGGATTGCCTGAGCCCGGGGATTCGAGACGCGCCTGGGCAGCGAGACCTCATCTAAATCAAAAATCAGCTGGGCGTGGTAGCACATGCCTGTAATTCCGGCTACTTGGAAGGCTGAGGTGGAAGGATCGCTGGAGCCCAGCAGGTTAGGACTGCGGTGGCCGGGAGCGGCCACTGCACTCCAGTCTGGGAGACAGAGTGAGACTCCAACTCAAAAAAAAAAAGAAGAAAAAGGGTGAGGAATAATGTAAAGGAAATCTATCCCACAAGAGGAAGGGGAAAAAGACTGAAAGAGAATGCTTTGAGGGTTGGGGCAGAATCTGAGTGGTAGTGAAGAAGGCTTAAGGGGACAGATCAAATTTTGGTATGCTGAGCACTCAAGGAGGGAGCTGAAGTCAGCATTTTGCAGATCTTGAACTCGAACCAATCTGGTCAAGCTATTAATTTGTTGCTATTTCTATTGACTGGTTAAGGACTTATGGTTTGGCTAAATCCCTTTAGTGAAATCACAAATGCTGTGTGAATTGATTAAAAAAAGAGATAAGTAAGAATCCCATGGCTGTTGTATTTGCTGCAATGTGCTCTGACTCCCAGATGTGGAAGTAGAGTGACATTCATGTGTGAGCCACTTGATAAGTCACCAAGTGAGAAAAAGGTCCTCACAGCTTAGGAGCTTGCAAACAAATCGAGGGCCCAGTGAACCTTAAGGTTCAGCAAACCCTTATGCGGGAGGGTTGGGAAGGTTGACTGTCTGGGGTATTTGAGATACTAGAAAATGTAAGTAATTTCAAATGTCAAATATTTGGACAATCAAAGAAATTAGTCCTGCTGTGCAAGTTGCATATCCCCTTGTTGCTCAATTATAGCTATCTGTAAAAATATTGTGGATCAAATCTCATCATGAAGAACTCTCAGGAAGGTAAAAGATCTTTCAGTGTGCTGGAATTACTATAATCAACATCGCTAGAAATCTTATTGCCAGTACTTTCCCAGGGTCAAGGACTAGTCACAGAACAGAGCAGGAATCAACATCACTCCAAGAAGAGGTGCTTCATCAAAACTGCCCAGGCACGCAGACCAGGGCAGGAGTGCACCCTTGCATGGGCCAGTCTGCCTTCCTTTTGACATGCTCCCTTGTGGTCTTACTCCCCAGAGAACTGAGACAATTATAATTTTTTGTATTGTTTTAAGGAGAATTATATTTTACTCTATTTGTGCTACATCAGCTACAGCCACCATGTTACATTTCTCTTCCAGTTTGCATTCTGTCAGGTGTTGGATGGTTTCATTATAACAGGCCACTAGGTCTAGTAATAGAACATCGATTGTGCTGAGATTGCACATACACACACACACACACACACACACACACACACACACACACACACACACATATATTGCACATATATAATATATATGAAAAAATTTTACAATAACAAATTCAACAAGGTACTAGTACCACAGACCATTGGTCAGAGCATAAAGATATCTTTATCGGACAATATTTGGGTTTCAGTGGTATTAATAACAATAATGTTTGTCTTCTAATCATAATATACAAATCTCCAAGGGTGAAGTAAATAGCAACATTTCCCAATGTAGAAAGTAGATTAAAAATACAAATGTAAATCAAAAATTATAATCTGAAACCTCTGTAATACCTCAAACTGAGTGTGTATGTGGAAGTCCACTGAGAAATTTTTGGAATGTGAGTGTTTACCAGTATTCCAGAGTCTCTCAAGAGAGTTTATTTATTTACTCAGTCAACAAATGTATTTAGTGTGGTATCTTTCCAGGGTATGGGAATACCATAAGTGGCTCACATAAACAATGCTACCTTTGTGGAGGTTATGTTCTTGTAAATAAATCTATAAAATAAGATAAATAAGACCCTTGACCAGTGTAGGGGTTAGGGTGCTGAGTTCCATGCAGTTCAAAAATCCATGTGTAACTATTGACTCCCTAAAAACTTACCTACTAACAGCCTACTGTTAACAGAAGCCTTAGATAACATAAACAGTTAATTAACACATTTTGTATGTTATATGACTTATATACTATTTTCTTCCAATAAAGTAAGCTAAAGAAAAAGATATTATTAAGAAAATTATAAGGAAGGAAAATACATTTACTATTCATCAAGTGGATCATCATAAAGGTCTATATCATCTTCATGCTAAATAGGCTTAGGAGGAGGAAGAAGGGGGACTGATCTTGCTGTCTCAGGGGCTGCAGAGGTCAAGGAGGTAGGAGAGACAGGAAAAATGTATTGAAAAAAACTATGTATAAATGAACCTGTGCAGTTCAAATCTGTGTTGTTCAAGGATCAACTAAATATACTATGTCAGAGAGAGATGTAATAATGGGGGAAAGATGGAAAATTTTCTGGGGAAAGGAAAAGTTGTAATTTTACATAGAGTAGAAATTAAAGTCTACTATAAGAATGTAACTTTTGAACAAACACCTGAAGAAGAATGACTTGCTGTGAAACTACCTAGAGGAAGATAATTCCAGGCAGTGGGAACAGCAAGGAAAGATGTTCTGAGGGGTGAGCATGGCTGGTATTTTTAAAGAACAGTCAGGAGACCAGTATTGCTGGAGTGGAGTGGCCAAAGGAAAGAGTTGGAGGAGGTCAGTTGGATTAAAAATGCTAAAAGGATCCAAATCATGTAGGGTGTTGTTGGCCATCATTAGAACTAAGAAGTCTCAGAAGGGTTTTGAGTGACAGAAGCATGAGGAGCCATAGTCATTTCCAAGTAAAGCTAAGAGTAGTGTTACACATGACACTCTGACTCAAATCAAGTGCTATTATCTGAATGTTTGTGTTCCCCCAAACTCATATGTTGCAATTCTAGCCCCCAAGGTGATGGTATTAGGACACAGGGCCTTTGGGAAATGATTAGCTCATGAGGTCAGAATCCTTATAAAAGGAGTGAGTGCCCTTGTGAAAGAGGACACATGAGGACACAGAGAGAAGGTGCCATCTGTAAACCAGAAGGAGAGTCCTCCACAGACATTAAATCTACAAACACCTTTTTGGACTCTTTTGCCTCCATAACTGTGACAAATAAGAATTTGCAATACAAGTCACCCAATCTATGGTATCTTGTTATGGTAGCCCATTTGGTAAAGACATTAAATGACTTACTTTTCTGATGAGAGTGTAATGATGTATATAAAGGTTGTTTTTAAATAACAAATGTAAAGACTTCTTACGAAGATTAAGAAATTAATCTTCTCTCTTAACCTTAAGGAATGATTGTAACCTATTTGTAGTTGACACTGAAAACAACCGCTACTATAAGCTGCAAATTTCTTTCACTAATTATTAAACTTAAATTGACCAGACTGTCAGAATCCAGACTGGGTAATCTCAAATATAATATGAAAACCATGGGATGCATAGGGACATCTTCATAATGTATTTATGGTACTCCTTCTTTACTTTCAAAAACATGCCTCATTTTCAAATTCTAAGCAAGCAAATTGAGTAACAGGGGGGTAGCTTGATCAAACTAACTCTCTAGCAAAAGCAATTACAAAATCTCAAAACTATGCTTACCCACACATATGCCACAATTACTGGAGGGTTTAGGAGAGTGACCAAAAGTAAGCAGAAACTGGAGTGAGTCTTTACCTTAAAAAATTGAAAAATTTTATCCCTGTGAGAGATAAAATTTGCAAATTTGTGGTGTTTAGTCTGAAAGTACTGTCTATTCCACATGAGGCTGAAGTGACAGAAAGCCACAACCTCACAAGACAAATGCAAAGAAAATAAAACAAGGATACATTATAGGCAAACTGCTATGGAGGAAAAAAGGATAAAGAAACAAACTTAAAAGCAGGCAAAGAAAAATGACACATTGCAAATAGGAGATCAATAATAAGAATGACTTATAACTTCCCTAGACAGACAGTGGAAGACAGAAGACAATGGTACAGTAGCTTTAAAGTGCCAAAAGACAAAAGTTGTTAACCCAGAATCTTATATCTAGTGGAAATATTGTTCAAAATTGAAGGCTAAAAAAAAACATTTTAAAATGAACAAAAATTGAGTGTATTTATTGTCAACAGATTTAGACTACAAGATATGCTGAAGAAAGTTCTGACTGAAGAGAAATGACATGATGTCTCCATGAAAAAAATAAGAATTTCTAGAAAAAGAAAATACATTAATAAATCTCAAAGACTAATAAACATACATATACCCATGTATACAAAATATAGCCAATTCTTGTTACTTACAGCAGTCATGTTCTATAAGGTAGCTGTGAACACTAAGTTAGTAAAAACTGAATCATTGCTCCTAGGGGAAATACAGGATTAGACTTCTAAAAGCCTCTGGTAGCAACATTTTCATCAACTAATCAATACTTAATGTTATTTTATGTAGATTTACATTTAAAGACAAGCTATTTAATATGTATTGTTGATTTATTAACATTGAACTCATGGTCAACAACAGTACAACTCTTGCTTGAAAGAAGTTTATCTAACACACGTATTTGCTCAGTCTTCCTGTGTGAAAAACACTAGAGAGCACTTCAGTCCTACACTTGGGGGCTAAGTTAAATAGCAATATCACCAACAAAATGCACAAAAATGCAAAATAATGTGGCACTAAGTAGACTGTGAAAATGGCACTTGTTTACAGTGTGAGAGCTGAAATAAGAAGGCAGAGTATTACCTTGTTTGATCTCAGCAGGGAATATAAGCAACAGGCGAAATTTTTTGACGGTTTGGGTCAGTCTGCCAATGACCATGAGAGAGTCATTAGTAATAATTTGGGATTTTCAAAAAAATTTTAGTGAGTAAGTGAATTTGCAAATATGAAAACCATGAATAATGAGAATTCACTGTATATTTATATACATTTTTCTCTTAATTAAAAATATATATGACTTGTTATCATTTATATAATTATGAAACTGTATGTGGAATTTATAACACTTGTAAAGTTAATATAAATGATAAAATAACACAAAGAACGAGAGGGTAAATATCTTTGTACTGTCTTAAGGTAACTTTATTTTAAGTAACATATTATTGACTATATGTAGTTTATGAAAGTTAACATAGCATATTGTAATCTCTAAGGCAACCACCAAAATAATAATACAAAGATGTATACCTAAGAAATCAGTAGAGGAAACAAAACAGAATACTAAAATAGGCAACCCCTTTGGGTTCCCTCCCACTGTGGGAGCTTTTCTGTCTTCTCAATAAATCCTGCTTTCTTACTTTAAAAAAAAGAAAAGAAAAGAATACTAAAATATTCTATCCTCCCTCAACCCTGGGGGAAAAAAGATATTAATAGAGGAAATAAAAACAAATGAAGCCAGGCTCAGTGGCTCAGCCTGTAATCCCGTGGTTTGGGAGGCTGAGCTGAGTGAATTGCTTGAGCCCACGGGTTTGAGACCCACCTGGGCAACTTGGCGAGACCTCGTCTCTACAATAAAGCAAAAAAATTAGCTGGGCATGGTAGCGCACACCTGAAGTTCCAGCTACTTGGAAGGCTGAGGCGGAAGGATCGCTGGAGCCCAGCAGATCGAGGCTGCAGTGGCCGGGAGCGTGTCACTACACTCCAGTCTGGGCGATAGAGTGAGACTCCAACTAAAAAAAAAAAAAAAAAACAAAATAGTAAGAGGCAGACCTAACTTCAAACCTATCGATAATTACATTAAATTTTAATGACTAAGTACTGCAATGAAAGCCAGAGATTGATAAAATGAATTTTTAAAACAGAAGACCTACCTCAATACTGTTCACTGTTCACAAAAGATTCATTTTAATAGAAAAATACTAATAAGTTGAATGTAAAAAGATGAAAAGGTCTTAGTATGCAAATACCAACCACAAGACAGCTGCAGTGGCTATATAAATACCACACAAAATAAACCCGCAAACAAGGAATATTATTAGTGATAAAGCATAAGTTATATCACAATAATTAAAGAGTCAATGTGTCAGAAAAAAACATAATGATTTAAAATGTGTATGGGCTTAATTTTATTTAAAACACATGAAGCAAAAACCTATAGAACTAAAGGAATAAATATACAAATAAAAAGTCATAGTTGGGGATTTTTGTTACTCTTTTTCAGTGATATACAGAACAACTAGTCAAAAAAATTTGTAAAGATATATTAGCCAGGCGTGGTAGTGCATGCTTCTAGTTCCAGCTACTTGGAAGGCTGAGGCAGAAGGATCACCGGAGCCCAGCAGATCAAGGCTATGGTGGCTGGGAGCGTGCTACTGCACTCCAGTCTGGGTGACAGAGTGAGACTCCAACTCAAAAAAAAAAATAGTAAAGATATAGAAGATTGAACCACAGTTAACCATCTTGACTTCAGTACATTTGTAGAACACTGCAGAATACAAATTTATCTTCAGGAAATGGGACACTCACTAGAATAGACCATATAGTGGGCTTATAATGGGTCTCAATATACTTATTTATTTATTTATTTATTTATTTATTTATTTATTTATTTATTTATTTTTGAGTTGGAGTCTCACTCCATCCCTGGCTGGAGTGCAGTGGCACATTCACAATCACACCAGCATTGACCTGCTGAGCTCTGGCGATCCTTCTGCCTCAGCCTTCCTACTAGCCCGAACTACAGATGCATGCTACCACACTCAGCTATTTTTTGATTTATTGTAGAGACAAGGTCTTGCCAAGTTGCCCGGGCTGGTCTTGAACCCACAGGCTCAGGTAATTCACTCGCCTCAGCCTCCCAAAGTGCTGGGATTACAGGCTGAGCCACTGAGCCCAGCCCTCAATATACTTCACAACACTGAAATCATATAGAGTATGTTCTCTGACCACTCAGTAATAATAAACTATCTAGAAAAGCCACAATAGTTAGAATTTAAGCAATACAATTTAATATAACCAATAAGTAAATAAGAAATCATGAGAAAAAATGTGAATAATTCTTGTTTAAATAATAATGAAAATACAGCATATCACAAGTTATGTGATGCAGTTAATGCAGTGCTTAGAATGATATATGAGATTTTAAAAGCTTACGTTTGAGAAGATCTGATTTCTACAATCTTAAGACTCTAGAAAAGAGTAAAATGAATTCTTAGAAAGTAGATATAATAAAATATATTATTTTATAAGTAATAAAGATCAAATAAATATCAATAAATAGAACAAAGGAAAATAGAGAAAAAAATTAAAAGTCAAAGAAAGCTTTTTGAAAATATTAATAAAATAGATAGTCCCATAATAAAATTAATTAAGGGGAAATGAGAAAATACAAATTACCAATGAAGGGCCACAGCCAAGCCACAAATAAAGCCACATCCCCTCCCTTTCCTGGAAACAGTGACCCAGCAAACTAAAATGGCGATTGAAACGGTGCCTTCCTTTGTTCTTCCTCAGTGCCTTTCTTTGTTCTCCCTACATACCCTTTCCCGAGCCCGCGAAAAATCCACCAACCTACATGAAGCTCTGCCAGCCGACAGGTGTTGAGTCTCACTGTGCGCCACCGTCTTTCAACCAACATCAAGAGTAAGTAAGGAGCTGGGTTCGGTGGCTCAGCCTGTAATCCCATGCCTTTGGGAGGCTGAGGTGAGTTGATTGCCTGAGCCTGAGGGTTCGAGACCCGCCTGGGCAACTTGGCGAGGCCTCATCTCTACAATAAATCAAAAATAAGCCGGGTGTGGTAGCGCGCGCCTGTAGTTCCAGCTACTTGGAAGGTTGAGGCGGAAGGATCGCTGGAGCCAGCAGGTCGAAGCTGCAGTGGCCGGGAGGGGCCACTGCACTCCAGTCTGGGCAACAGAGTGAGACTCCAACTCAAAAAAAAAAAAAAAAAAAAGAGTAAGTAAGGGCTCACAATATAAAATCAATACATAAAAATAAATTGTATTTCTATATTCTGGTAACTAAAAAAATGAACATTTAAAAATTAATTCCATGTATAATAGCATCAGAAAATATGAAATACTTAGGAATAAATATAACAAAATGTGAGCAAAACCTTTGTATTAGAAAATGAATAAATGTTACTGACAGAAATTAAAGAAGACCTAAATAAATAGATATGCAAATTTATAAATCAAAAGACTTAATTTTGGCAAAATACCAATTTTCTTCAAATTAATTAATTAATTTTTTTTTTTTTTGAGTTGGAGTCTCACTCTGTCACCCAGGCTGGAGGGCAGTTGCTCACTCCCGGTCACTGCAGCCTCTACCTGCTGGGCTCCAGTGATCCTTCCACCTCAGCCTTCTAAGTAGCCGGAACTACATGCTACCACGCCCGGCTAATATTTGATTTATTGTAGATATGAGGTCTCGCCAAGCTACCCAGGTGGGTCGCGAACCTGCGTGCTCAGGCAATCCTCTCACCTCAGCCACCCAAAGCGCTGGGATTACAGGCTGAGCCACCGAGCCCAGCTCAAATTAATTTATAGATTCGATGCAATAAAAATCATATTGTCACTAAACTTTTTATAGATATTAGAAAGCCAACCTCCAAGTTTATATGAAAATGCAAATAAATTAAAATAGTTAAACAATTTTTTAAAAAGAACCAAGTACACAAATTTACATATGCTATCTGCCTTCAAGACTTTCTACAATGCTAAAATAATCAATGCAATGAGGTACTGACATAACGATTGGCAAATAGGTCAATAGAACAAAATGCAGAGTCCAGAAATCAATCCACACTTACATGGTTAATTGATCTTTGATAACAATGTCAAAGCAATTCAGTGGGAAAAGGAAAGGTTTCTTAACCATGGTGCTGGAACAAATGAACATCCACTTGAGAAAGAAAAAAAGAATCTCAATACTTCTTCAATCAATTCAAAAAATATTAATTTTCGATGATGATAGACCTAAGAATGAAAGCTAAAATTATAAATCTTAATAGGAAAGCTTTCAGAAAAAAAAAGAAAAGAAAAAACAAACAAACAACAACAGCAAAAACAAGAGAATAGCTTTCTAACCTAGGGGTAAGTGAATATTTCTTTAAAATGACAAAGGAAGCAATAACCAAAAAAGAAAAAATTATATACTATCAAAATTTAAAACTTTTCATGAAAAGGCACTATTAAGACAATGAATTGGCAATATGCAGATTAGAGAGAAAATATTTACAAAGTATGTCTCTGACAAAGGGTTTGTATACAGAATATATAAAGAACCAAATTTCTAAAAGAAGATATTCAAATGATCAACAAGCACTTGAAAAAGTATTCATTATCATTAATCAGAGAGGAAAAGCTAATTGAAACCATAATGAGATGCTACTACACACTCATCATGTTGAAATTAAAAATAGGGACAAATACCAAATGTGGACAAGGATGTGGAACAATCAGAGCTTTCACACATTGTTGGCAGAAATGTAAAAGTGTATACTCACTTTGGAAACTGATACATAGTTTCTTATAAAGTTATATAGATGTAATTTCTTATAAAGTTATATATTCAGTTTCTCATAAAGTTATATACATATCTGCTCAGCAATTCTATTCCTCATTATTTATCCAACTGAAATGAAATGAAATATCCACCAAAAACGTGTACAAGAATGTTTATTGCTTCTGCTTTCATGATAGTTGACAACTTGAGACAGCCCGTGTCCATCAACAAAAGAATTAATAAATAGGTTGTGATATATTCATATATTCAAGAACTACTCACCAAAAAAAGCAATAAACTACCTACATATGCAAAAATATGTATAAATCTCACAAACATTACGCAAAGAAAAAGACACATAAATACATAACTATCCCATGTATATGATAGTCCTAAAACAGGCACATACACACAAAAATCTAAAGATGACTTAGAAGTGTCATGAGGAAACATTCTGGAGAGAGGAAAAATAATCAAATTTATAATAAAAGCAAGGGTTGCATGGGTCTATCCACTTTTTAAATTGCACAGCTAATATTTGTGCATTTCCATGAACGTAAATTTTAGCTAAAATGATCAAAGGAGGTGGGGAGAAAGTAAAAAAAATTAAAACATAAAAACAAGATGATGCAGAAATAGCAGAATGTTGAAAGGCTACAGTTAGAATGTGCCCCTCCAAAGGTTATGTGTTGGAAATTTACTTCCCAGTGCAACAATATTAGGAGCATGATAAGAGGTGATTAGGTCATGAGGGCTCTCACTTCATAAATAGCTTGTCATTATTGTGGGAGTGGGTTTGTTATCACAAGGGTGGCTTTGTTATAAAAGTGTGTTTGGTGCCTTGCTCTCTCACCTTTCTTCCTTCTGACTTGGGATGACACAGTACCAGGACCCTGCCAGGTGCCAGAGCCATGGTCTCAGAATTCCCAGTCTCCAGAACTGTGAGCCAAATAGATTTCTGTTCCTTATAAATTATCCTGTCTGTGATATTTTGAAATAGCAACACAAAATGTTGCAACAGAAAACGTGTACTGAGAAGTGGTATTATTGCTGTGACAAACACCTGTGGAAGATGTGGAAGGAGCTCAAAACTGGGTAACAGGTAGAGGCTGGAGTAATTTGGAGGAGCAGGCTAGAAAAAACCTAGACTGCTATTAGTGGAACATTAAGTATGATTCTGATGAGGGCTCAGAACCAAAGAGCTGTAGGGAAAGTCTGGAATCCCATAGATTAATTAAGGATTCATGACTAGAATGTTGGTAGGAATACGGACAGTAAAGACTATTTTGGTGAAGTCTCAGATGGAAATAAGGAACATCTTATTGGAAACTGGAATGAAGGACATCCTTGCTATAAGTTGGCAAAAACTTTGCTGAATAGTGTTCATGCTTGTGGGCTTTATAGAAGGCAGAGCTTAAGAGTGATGAACTAGGATATCTGGCAGAAGAAATTTCTGAGCAAAATATCAGAAGAGCTGCAGATCACATTTAATTGCATATCATAAGATGCAAGCAGAGGGAAATTATTTAAAGACAGAATTTGTAAGTATTGAAAGACGGTGGTGCGCAGTGAGACTCAACATCCTTTAAGGCCAAGAGATTTAATGAGGATGAGCGCGGTGGCTACAGAACCTGAGAATCAGATTACAGCATGGAGGCAGGGGTGTGGCAGGTTTTATAGAAATTTAAAGGGACCTGTTGGTTACCTATTGGTTGGCAGGTGAGGCATTTTGGGGATTGGCAGGGGCTTTCGCAGGCACGGGAATGGTGAGCTTTGTTGTGGAAGAGGAACCCAGAAAGTCTTGTTCGAGCCTCCATGTTAGTTTGTCCGGGTGCCTTCTTAGGCCAGAGCGCCATTTTAGGTGGGGCCACGCCTAAGCTTAGTTTTTGGAGGGGGCAGGTTCCTCATCATGGCTGACTGGGGCCTTTCATTCCCACCTCTTTGGTTAAGGGATAAAGGGGCGGAGTTGATCGGTCTGGCTACTTCCTGCTGGCAGAGGGCGTTGTTGGGTGAGGTGGGTGAAACAACCAGCCACATGAGGCCCCATAAGAAGGCGCCGAAAGAAAAAATTTTGCTGGGGTGGAAGTCTTGGAAGGTGCCCTGGAGGTAGAAGAATGCAAGTTGGTCCAGCCAGTCGTCGAGTGGACACGGGAAAAGGAGGAGCCATTTGTCACGAAGAAGATGGTCAAGGAATGCTGAAAACCTGAGTGAGGTAATAAGGCCTGAAAGCCATATCTGTAATGAAAAATGGGGCGAGAAGGTTTAGGAGGCAGTAGGGCTTGGGTTGTTGAGGCCTGGGTCCTCAGTGGGTAGGAGGTTTTAACTCTGTAAAAGAAACTGGTTAATGGTTTGATCTGAAATTTTTTGGAATTGAGATTGAAGAAATTTTATAATGCAAGGGAGAAAGGAGCACAAGCCGAGAAGGAGAAAGACTGGAATAACAATAGGAAGAAGCCACGTGAGGAGGGAGTTTGGAAACCAACTGTTAATTTGAGTGGGCTTTGTTCGTTGAAGCTGGGAGGAGAGGTCATTGAGTTTGTTGATATTTTGTTCAATGAGCCCTGATTCATTGACATAATAGCAGCATTCTTCCTGGAGGAAGAGGCAGGTGCCTCCTTTTTCAGCTGTTAGGAGGTCTAGGGCTCTACAGTTTTGGAGGGTTACCTGTGCTAAGCTAGTTATTTGTCTTTGTAGTGACCCGATGGATTCTGAGGTGGTATCTAGTGCCATTTGGATTTTGTTTTGTAGGTCTTTAACTGCCCATAATGAGTAGCCGAGAGCTCCTCCCGCCAGGCCGAGGGAGGTGAAAGCGGATGCAAGGGACAATCCAACCTTAACCGGGAGGAAGACCGCCCTTCTGTGTGAATGCCTGGGGGTTAAAAGTGTCTGGAGGTCGGTCATGGAGTCTAAAGAGAGCTGAGGGACCAACGTGACAATTATGCAGGGATGAGTTAGGTTTGAAGCTTGGGAGAGGAGGGTGCCATTGCACCACAAAAATAGGCCGGGCAGCAGGAAGTGGGCCTTTGTGAGGTTTGTGTAGGCCAAACAAAGAGTGTTGTTATAGGGGGCATATGGCGAGTTGATACAGAGGTAGGAGGAGTTAGAGGCTATTTCCCAGAGGGGTACATGAGATTTGACTATAATTTCCCCATGGGCAGACATGTTGAGAGTGTAGCTGGGAAAAGCTGGAAGGGGAACGGCCGCTAGTAAGGGTCGCTGTAAAGAGGCACAGAGGAAGCATTGTAAAGAAGGGAGGTCAGGGAATGTTTGGTTTAGGAAACGTAGAGTGTGTTTTAAGATGGTGAGCCAAGAGGGAAGGTGTTGAGAGGACCCTGAAGAGAGGTGGTCTTCTGAGGAAGGGGGTAAGGGCTGAATGGCCTCTTCGAGTTGTTGTCCCTGATTTTTTACGTGCTGCACGATAGAAACTTTAACGGAAGGAGTGAAGTTGGAGCGTGAAACGGACAAGAGGCTGGCGGCTGTGCGGTAGTTGTCAGCAGGGTAGACCCCAACGTATCTGAGAGCATTCCAAAAAGGATTATGAGGATCTGGAATTTTAAAGACATAGTGGGAAAAGCGGGCACCTTGGCCAAACCAGGGGCTGGACCCCAGTCCACCATATTCTAAGAATGGTGGGTTACCAGCGTCCATGGCTCGTTTTGGGAGTTTATATATAGGGATTAAATAGGAGGGAGTGTTGGTGTGTCTGGCCAGGTCAGGGTTGGAGAAATGGATTTTACATGACCAGTAGGGGCAACCCCTATAGAGATCTGCCCATTTTTTGCAGTTCGGGTTGGTTTGGTCATCTCCTAGGCAGACATATGCATCAAGTGCAATACCCGGGTCATTGAGTGCGTGTACCTTTTCCAGAGAAAGAGAAATGGATGTGCAGTTGTCAATGAGGCACAATTGTATATCTAAGTCTTTTACCTGGGAAATACCATTTAAAGTATAGAGTTCACGGATGGTGAAGCAGTAATGGAGGCCAGATGGTAAGGGGTGGCTTGCCTTGAGAGCGGGAGGTAGGAGGGAAGTAAGGAGGATTAGGGGTGAAAGTTAAGCCATTGAGATAAGGAAGGAAAGTTGAGCCATTGAGATGAGGAAGGTGGGCGTTTATGGGCAGCAATGAGAAAGGAGGACGAATAGGAGTAGTAGGAAAAAGGGTATGGTTATTATTAAAGGAATGGCCAGATTGAGGACTATCATATGGAAATTTGGTTATGTGGAGTTTTTCTAGATGGAGAGCAGAGAGGGGGAGCGACTGACACGGGATATCCGAAGTTTGAGAGGATGACCCGGTACTGTGGAACAAGAAAGGGTCAGCGTTTCTGTGGAGGGAAGGAGAAGAGGAGATGTTTTAGCTGACTTGAGGCGGGAAATGTGGATCCAGGGGGTGAGCTGTCCTTTGTCTATGAGCAGCTTGGCTGCCGTGGGAGTGGAGAGAATTATTTGGAAGGGTCCGGTCCATTTGGGTTGTAAGCGAGCTTTGGCTTCTGCGTCTGAGAGGTAGACCCATTGTCCCGGGGTGAGAGGCTGTGAACTTGGTGTGCCTATGGGGGTGGGCAGAAGGAGGTCTTGATACTGCCAGATGTTGGATCGGATGAAGGACAGGAGAGGGTAGATTATATGAAGAGGGATGGGGGTGGAGAGGTTGGGATACCGGGAGGGAGGGCAGGCCGTCCGTATAGGACCTTGAAAGGTGAGAGTTGACTGGGTTTCTTTGGGAGGACGCAAATGTGGAAGAGGGCTAGGGGAAGGAGGGACACCCAGTCTTTGTGGAGTTCGAGAGAGAGTTTAGTAAGAGTATTTTTTAGTGTGCAGTTAGTCCGTTCAACCTTCCCTGATGATTGTGGGTGATAAGGAATGTGAAAGTGCCATTTGATGTTAAGAGCTGTCATTAGAGACTGGACGACTTGTGAGGTAAATTCAGGTCCCTTTTCTGATTGGAGAGAGGAGGGGACTCCAAACCGAGGGATAATATGGTTGGCTAAAATGGATCCTACCATAGCAGCCCACTTATTGGAGGTGGGAAATCTTCAACCCACCCAGAAAAGGTGTCGACAAAGACTAGAAGATATTTGGTGTTATGGACGGGGGGCATAACAGTGAAATCCATTTGCCAGTCTGACCCGGGGAGCGCTCCTCTAGTCTGGTGGGTGGGGAATGTTCCGGGTTTCAAGGGTGTGTTGGGGCTTGTTCAGAGGCAGGTGGAGCATTGGGAGGAAAGAGTGTGTATGAGTTTTGTATGTTCTGAGGTGAGGTGAAAGAAGGTTTTAAGGAAAGAGGTGAGGGCTGCTGGGTTAGGGTGGAAAATTGAGTGTAAATAGGGTATGATATTGGAGAGTTGTGGGGCCTCTTTTGCTGATGAGGAGGAGGCATTAACGAGTATGGCAGGAAGAGGTTTTAGGGCTGCATGGCGGGCTGCTCTGTCGGCTCGTGAGTTTCCTTGGGTGATAAAAGATGAATCGACTTGGTGGGCTTTACAGTGGGAGATGCCAATGGCTTTTGGGAGTAGGGAGGCTTGAAGGAGGTCAGAAATAAGCTCAGCATTTATGATGGCTGATCCCTTGGTGGTTAGTAGTCCTCGTTCCTGCCAGATAGCTGAGTGCGAAACCAGGATGTGGAAGACATACTTAGAGTCGGTGTAAAGTGACAGAGAGTGTCCAGCTGCCAGCTGGAAGGCTCGAATAACCGCTGTGAGTTCTGCCTGCTGGTTGGTGGTGTGGGGAGGGAGAGGGTTAGCTTCTATGACATCAGTGGCTGAGGTGACAGTGTATCCTGCTACTCAGGACCCCTCATGTATGTACGAACTTCTGTCTGTGAACCATATGTAAGAGGGCTTAGATAAGGGTCCTTCCTGAATATGTACGGGGCAAGGAAGTAGGGACTCGAGGACCTCAACACAGTTATGGATTGGGGTGTCAGTGGGAGAGGAAGGAAGTAGTGAGGCCAGGTGAAGAGGCATGCAAGCTTGGAAGGAGATGGAAGGATCCTGGATAAAGAAAACTAGAAGGGAAAGAACCCAGCCGGGAGGGAGTGTTTTGAGGCCCTTATATCCTAGGAGGTGATGTAGATGATAGGGGGAAGTTACAGTGATAGGTGCTCCAAATGTGAGTTTTTTGATTCGCACACCAGTAAGTGGGCGGCTGATAGAGCCCGCAGGCACAGGGCCCATCCCTGGACTGTGTGGTCAAGTTCTTTTGAAAGATAGGCTTCGGGGGCAAACGTTTGTCCACTAAATTGACCTAGGACTCCTAAGACTGTACCCTTATTTTCATGAACGTATAGGGTGAAGGGCTGGAGGATATCGGGTAGTCGTAGGGCAGGGGCCTGGAGGAGAGCCTGTTGGAGGGCAGTAAAAGGCTGTTTAACGGCTGAGAGGGAGAGTAAGGGTTCCTTTGGGTCGCCTTTAGTGAAGTTATAGAGTGGCTTGGCGAGAAGGGCAAAATTGGGGATCCAGGCTCGGAAGTAGCCCGCTAATCCCAAAAATGACTGGATTTCCTCCTTTGTCTTTGGGGTTTGGAGGGATTGAATAACGGCTTTACGGTTGGTTGTTATGGCCTTTTTTGGTGTGAGATGGCGACCCCAAGGTAGGTGACCTGTGTTTTGGGCAATTGAGCCTTTTGGGGGGAGGCTCGGTATCCCTTTTCTGCTAGAAAGTTAAGGAGTAGGGCCGTGTCGTTGTGAGAGTCTGTAAGAGAGGGGCTGCATAAGAGGAGATCATCTACATATTGAAGTAGAGTGGATTTTGAGAGTGGTAGGAGTGTGAGGTCTGCTGCCAGTGCCTGACCGAAGAGGTGAGGACTATCTCGAAATCCCTGTGGGAGGACTGTCCTTGTGAGTTGTTGGGAGTGGCGGGAAACGGGGTCGGTCCAGGTAAAGGCAAAAATGTCTTGGGAGTCAGCTGCCAAGGGAATGGTGAAGAATGTGTCTTTGAGGTCTATGACTGAAAAATAAGTTGCCATTGGAGGAATGGTGGACAGGATGGTATAGGGGTTAGGGACTAGTGGGTGGATGGGGAGAACGGCTGCGTTTATTTGTCGGAGGTCTTGGACAAGCCGGTAGGTTCCATCGGGTTTTATGACGGCCAGAATGGGAGTATTGTAAGGCGAGTTGGTGGGTCTCAAATACCCCTTCTGTAGCAGGGTTTTTATGACAGGTTGCAGACCTAGCAGACTGGCCCTGGGGAGGGGATATTGTGGCTGACTAGGGTGGGTGGATAGGTTTTTTTTAAACTGGATGTGAACAGGTGGGCATTGGGCTAATGAAGGGGTGTTTATGTCCCAAATCAGTGGGTTGACAGTTGAGGCGAAGTGGGGGAGGGAGTGAGGCAGGTTGTGGGGAGGGGGTTGAGGGGGTAGAGGCTAAAAGGAGGAGAAAGGAAGTTGTTGGGGATGGGTTAGCGAGGGCAGCGCTGGGGTTAAAAGTAATGAATGCCTGAAATTTAGCCAAGATGTCCCTTCCCATAAGGGGTATGGGGCACTGAGGCATGACCAAGAAGGAGTGGGTAAATGGGATATTAGCAAATAAATTAGCATGTTAGCATAGGGGTTATGTGTGGGATGATGGTTTGGCCCCCTACCCCAACTACCGGGGACCAAGACAGTGAGGTTGGCCCCCAGAACTCCCGCAGGACAGAAAGAGTGGCTCCAGTGTCTAGCAGGAAGAGGATGGGACGTCCATCAACCATAATTTTGATCCTAGGCTCCCGAGCATTTGAGATATGTGTCAGGTGGGCCCCGTCATTCCAAGACAGCCATGCCCAGTAGGTCCAGGGTGGAGTTGGGGGCTCACCCTGCTCCTCTCTGGGGGCCGGGGCAGTCCACCGCCCAATGTCCCGGAAGATTGCATTTGGGGCAAGGTTTTGATGGAGGTTTGGGGTTAGGGCAGACTCGTGCCCAATGTCCCTCCTTGCCACACTTGAAACAGGGCCCTGGTGGGTCACGTTTGGTTTGGACATCTCCTTTACTATTACGGGGGCCTGTGTCTGTCCCGTGGAGAGCCTGAGCTAGCATTTGATATTTTTGTCACTTAGCCTTTTCGTCTCAGTTGTGGTACACCTTAAAGGCGGTAGCCAAAACCTCATTTTGGGGTATAAGGGGCCCTTGATCTAGCCTTTTTAATTTAGACCTAATGTCAGGGTAACTTTGAGAGCAAAAGTAAGTCATAAGGAGTTGTCATCCATCTGGAGATTCAGGGTCCAAATTAGTAAACTGTTAGAGAGCTTTTGTGAGGCTATTGAGGAAGGAGGAAGGGTCTTCATTCTTTTCCTGGATTATTTCCTGCAGCTTTTCAAAGTTAATAGCCTTTTGCACTGCCCTCCTTAACCCGGAAAGGAGACAGGTGGAAAATTGATCTCTGGCCCGGAGGCCATTCAGGGAATTATAATCCCACTCAGGGTCTTGGTCTGGGACTGCTACTGCCCCAAGGGGATGTGTCGGGGAGGTCTGGTGGACCTCATCTGCATACGTTCTTGCCTATTCCCAGACCCTTCTGCATTCTTCGGGGAGAAGAGTGCTGGAGAGGACCATGTAAATGTCATGAAAGGTGAGGCTATAAGCCTGGAGAAGGTATTGGAATTCCTTGGTGTAGGTGGCTGGGTTAGTTGTGTAAGACCCCAGTTTTTTCTCTGTTTGGGATAGGTCTGAGATGAAAAATGGGACGACGTGTATTCGGACAATGCCTTCAGGGCCCGCCACTTTGTGGAGAGGTGCGAGAGTGGCAGGATTAGTTTTAGAGCGGGTTACGGGAGGACTACAGGGGGGAGGGGTGGATAGAGGCTAGGAACGGTGGGGGTAGGTGAGGCTTGGAGCAGCTGAGGTGGGGGGGGTTGTCAGTCCAGAGGGGGCTCATCCGCGGGGTCAAAGTCGGAGTTGGGAGAGGTGGCTGGAGAGGAGGGGATTTTAGCCAAGAGGAGGTGAGAGGGTTTACAAGAGAGGCAGAGGCGGGGATGTTTTTGGAGAAGGGAGAAAGATTGGACGTAGGGAATCTCTGCCCATTTTTCTGAATGCTCGCAGAAGTTATAGAGATCCCAAATAATGTCAGGATTTAGGAACCCATGCGGGGACCACTTACTTTGGTTATCTAA
Organism: Cephalopachus bancanus; assembly: GCA_027257055.1. Taxonomy (NCBI): domain Eukaryota; kingdom Metazoa; phylum Chordata; class Mammalia; order Primates; family Tarsiidae; genus Cephalopachus; species Cephalopachus bancanus. The sequence continues at coordinate 935,768 of JAPVLO010000329.1, read as the reverse complement.
GGGATAGGTAGGCCAATTTTGGGTGCTGAGGCGGATTAGACGCTTAGGCTTAATATCAGGAGTGAGGGAGAGTGTAGAGAGATTATTTAAGAGGCACTCGAGGGGGGAGTCGGCTGGAAGAGATGACGAGTTTCCCATGTTAGCAGTGGGGGCTGGTCAGGGCGTCCCCTGGACAAGCGACCACTGAGGAACAGGTGGGTTACAATAAAGCCCGTCACAGGTCGTTATTGTAGACCCGGATTCTCCTGGAGAATCGAGGGGGTTAAGGGCAACCCGGTACCGGGATTTTTGACAGGAAAGTTACCCAAAACCGGATGGAGGGAAGGCTTGAAATCTCTAGCGGCCGAGGGAAAACTGATAGGGGTCCGCTGCGGTCCTAAAGACCTAGGCGGGGTGTGGGCCCCCCCTTACCCGGGGCCGAAGGAGCTGCCAGACGATCAACGGCCAGTTTCCCCGGTTGTCCCAGGCAAGGTTTTAGGTTTTCAATGTGGGGACACTTACCAATCCAAAGGCTGGTGGTGGATGTAGCGTTGGCGTTCAGGAGAATGGGCGAAGGCCTTAAGGGGTGAGTCCCACCAGTGCCGGGACGAAGTCCTGCCTTGGGGCGAGAGAATTCCCATCCGAGTCACGGCACCAATGAAAGATGGTGGCGCGCAGTAAGACTCAACACCCTTTAAAGCCAAGAGATTTAATGGGGATGAGCGCAGTGGCTACAGAACCTGAGAATCAGATTGCAGCATGGAGGCAGGGGTGTGGCAGGTTTTATAGAAATTTAAAGCGACCTGTCACGTTACCTATTGGTTGGCAGGTGAGGCATTTTTGGGATTGGCAGGGGCTTTCGCGGGCACGGGAACGGTGGGCTTTGTTGTGGAAGAAGAACCCGAAATCCTTGTCCAAGCCTCCATGTTAGTTTGTTCAGGTGCCTTCTTAGGCGGGAGCGCCATTTTAGGTGGGGGCCACGCCTAGGCTTAGTTTTTGGAGGGGGTGGGTTCCTCGTTGTGGCTGGCTGGGGCCTTTCAAGTATAAAGTGTTGAAGACAGATGTGTCCTCTTTCCAATTTCACTGTTAAGAAATGACACAGAGGCTCAGAGGTTGGTAGAGTGAAGCAGCTCTTTTATATAACACTGTTGCAAGAATGGTGTCTCTCAAATAAACAGGCACACCACAGCAGTTACAACCATCATATTTATGTCCTAGGATGCAAATTCCTCCTGTTTCCCGATTTGTTGAGTACTCCAGAGGTTATATCACTCTCCTGGATATCACCTACATGGTACATACTGATTGGTTCACAGAATTACTACAAAGTTGCCTCACTTACATGTCCTATTTGTTGATTGGTTCATAGGACCTTTATTCAGATTGGATCCCACCAGAATTCATGGCCCACCAAAGTAAAAGGCCCACAAAAAGAGAACAAAGAAGCCAAAAGTGGGTCAGTATAAGGGAATGCAAGACATCTAAACATTAAACCCGCAAAAAGAGAACAAAGAAGCTGGAAGTGGATTAGTAAAAGGGAGTACAAGATTTTTAAACCCTGGTTAGGTTCAAGTTTTGAAAATAAATCTATTTCATACAAAAAGTAAACAGAATGAAAAGATTTGGAAAATTAGCAGGCTGGCCAAGCAAAAAGTGAAAAGCTGTGTTTAGGAGAGGTAACCAAGGAAATGGCCAAGTGATCATTTCCTATAGAGATTAGTATGGATAGAAGGAAGCCCAGGGCTCATCAGCAAGACAATGGAAGAAAGACCCTGAGGGTATTTTGAGAACTTTGAGACTGCCCCTCCCATCCTAGGCCCAGAACAGGGTCCAGAGAGGTGCCTATGGAACCTCAGCATTTGCTGCCTGGAACAGTCTTGGGACTCTATACCCTGCATTTCAGTGCAGCACTCCTTGGCTTCCCCAGGTGGGCTCAGATAGACCTAAATGCAACCCACCTCTACGGTACAAGCCATACATCTTGACAGCATCTACGTGGTGCTAATTCTGCAAGTGTGCTGAGTGCAAGTGCTACGCAGGCACAGTGGCCTTCATCTAGATTTCAGAGATGCCATAGGCAACCTGGGGGCCCAAGTAGAGACTTGCTGCAGGGGCAAAGCCACTGCAGAGAGCTCCCACCAGGATAGTGGTTGGTGTCATTGTGGGAGTGAGGTCACTGCAGAAAGTCCCCACTAGGGTAATGCATAGTAGAGCCATAGAAGTGGGGCCACCACCAAGACCCTAGTATAGAGCTACCAGCATGTAACACCAGACTGGGAAAACTATAGGCACCAGACTTCAACCCAAGAGAGCTGAAGCCTGGGATACGCGCAGCAGAGCTATGGGGGTAGAGCTATCTGAGTCTTTGGGAGGTCCTACCATCATCCCCTGTGTGTCCAAAAGGCAGCACATGAAGGGAAAGATTATTCTGGAGTTTCAAAATTTAACATCTTCCCTGTTGGGTTTAGGACTTGTGTGAGGCCTGTTACCTTTTTCCTCTTGCCTATTTCTCCCCTTTAGTATGGAAATGTCTCACCATTGCATTTTGGAAGTAGATAACTTGGTCTGATTTTACAGGCTCATAGCTAGAGATCTGCATCCTGCACCTTTCAGGATGAATTGTGCTTTGAGTCTCACACATAACCAACTTAGATGTGACTGGACTTTGGACTTTTGAGTTGGTGCTGAGATGAGTTAAGACTTTGGGACTATTGAAGTGGAATGAATGCATTTTTTTTTTTTTTTAGTTGAAGTCACTCTGTCACCCAGACTGGAGTGCAGTGGCCACTCCTGGCCACCACAGCCTCAACCTACTGGGCTCCAGCGATCGTTCCACCTCAGCCTTCCAGTAGCTGCAACTATAGGTGCGTGCTACCACGCCCAGCTATTTTTTTCATTTGTTGTAGAGATGAGGTCTCGCCAAGTTGCCCAGGCAGGTCTCGAACCCACGGGCTCAGGAAGTCCACTCACCTTAGAAATTGACCTTCCATATGACCCAGCAATCCCTCTATTGGGAATATACCCAGAGGAACTAAAATCATTCTACAAAATAGATACCTGCACAAGCATATTTGTTGCAGCTCTATTCACAATAGCAAAAACATGGAACCAACCATGTTGCCCATCAAAACTGGACTGGATTTTAAAAATGTGGTACATATACACAATGGAATATTATGCAGCCATAAAGAAGGACAAACATATGGACTACACAGCAACTTGGAAGGATTTAGAACCTATCATGCTCAGTGATCTATCACAGAAACAAAGAATAGAGTACCCTTTGTTTTCACTCATAAGCGGACCTTGAGCAATTATCATAATACTATAAGGGATTGGCAGTAGTGGGAAACTGCAAGGGGGTGGGTGGGTGGGATTGGCTGTTGAGGGAAACTGCCAGGAGAGGGAGGGGCACACCTCATCAATAAGAATACCTGCACAGCTGGGCTCGGTGGCTCAGCCTGTAATCCCGTGCCTTTGGGAGGCTGAGGTGAGTGGATTGCCTGAGCCTGCGGGTTCGCGATCCGCCTGGGCAGGTGAGACCTCATCTCTACAATAAATCAAAAAAATTAGCCGGGCGTGGTAGCGTGCGCCTGTAGTTCCAGCTACTTGGAAGGCTGAGGCGAAAGGATCTCCAGAGCCCAGCAGGTCGAGGCTGCGGTGGCTGGGAGCGGCCACTGCGCTCCAGTCTGGGCGACAGTGAGACTCCAACTCAAAAAATAAAAAGAATACCTGCACAATGAACATTTGTATACCTAACCCTGGATTGTACCCCACATCTTTAAAATAAATAAAAATAAATAAATAAAATCAAGGCTTTGGCCTCAATTTGAAATAATTTTTTATGAGTGTTTAAATTTTTTATTTTTAAGTTCTTTTGAGGGAAACTTTCCAAGCTGACATTTGTTTTCTGGTCTTACCACCAGCATTTCATCAACAAATATTTAAGTGCCCTCCTGTCTAGGTACTTTGCTGAATACCTCTTAGGAAAATCATCAAAGATGAAGGTATCCCTTGGAATGGGAAGTTGAGTATGTTTTCTTGGGAAAGGGATAAAAGTGTTGGGATTAAGTCACTTAGGACTTCAAGGTGTCTGTTTTCTGAGGTGTTCCATCTGCAATAAGGGAGTACATGACATATGTTATTTTGAGACATGGCTTTCCCCAGCTGTTGCCTTCCTCAAATTTCCCCTGTGGCTGTGACCACCACAACCTGTTCACCCACAGGGCAGGGTGTGTGGATTTTTTGTTGTTGTTGTTCTTAAACCTATGCAGACTCCTATGTTCTTTATCAAAGCCTTTGGGGATAGAAAGGGATTTTTGTCTGATAAGCAACGTTTTCACATTCTTCAGACTTCTCCTTCAAGAGATTTTCTGGGAAAGGTAACCAATGAGGCCTCTTCTGTTGACATGACAACAGTCAGCAGATGTGCTCATGGGACTTTCCCCAACCATAGTCCCCAGCCCCCAGATCTGCACCTCTTGCAAGTGGAGTGGGTGCCATCTGCAAGCCACTCCCTTCCAACTTTCCATCTAGTCTTTGCACTGTAATAATGTAGATTGAATTAGACAGTGATGAGGCTCAGAACATGCTACCCCAAAACATGGCACCTTGGCATTAGAGAAAACAGCAGGAGCAGAAAGGTCTGTCTGACCTTCTCTCACCTTTCTTTCCTCAAGCAGGCCATAAAATAATTCTCTGCCTTCCTCTAAAGGGGGTCGTGGGACCCTCACTCCAGAGAGATCCTCCATATACCCAGAAGAAAGGAATGAAGGCACACAGAGCAGGCAAACATCTGAACAACAAGCCTTGCTAAGTTCCCCTCCATCATCACCATTAGGACAAACCCCCTTTTGTACAACTGTGCTTCTACGTGTCAGTAGATATCAATGATAGAAGAAAAGATACTACCTTTTCTCTCCTACAATGGTTAATGACACATTGTGTGATGTAGAGACAGACAGTTTGGGGGCAATTTGACTATTGCCAAAGCCGCTTCCCTTAAGATCTCTGAAGTTAGTGAAAGGGAAAGGCAGGGACAGAGAGGCAGAGAGAGAGAAGGAGATGGGGGGAGAGAAAGGAGACAAGCAAACAGGCAAGAAGGAGAAGGAAAGAGAAAGAATTTATCCAGCTGCCTGACAGAGGAGGTCTTGAAACATTCATCCACACTACCGAGGGATTACACACACACTCAAATTTAGTAGAGTGGGAAACTCTCCTTCCCTCTCCAATAGAAAGAACATTCCACATGATGGGGTTGAGAGGGGGGAGGCTGTGCCTCTCTCAGGGATGATATGGGCAGAGCAATTCACCTTGGATGCAGGAGAGGGAGACTGAAAGACAGTCCTTTCACAGACACATTCCTAGCAATGCACAGAAAATCCCCTAAAAGCAAGGAAGGCTTAGCAGTAAAGAGGGCAGAAGTTGGGCCTTTTTTTTTTTAACCACACTTCATCTCTTTCTTCACAATGTATTAGCAATAGTGACCTGCATTGTTTCATTTGGTTTGAAACTGTAATTCACTTTTCAAGGCAAGGCGGCTTTGAGTTTTTCCCTTTTCCATCTGCTCCTTCCTCTTGCACATGAAAACACCCAACACTTTAGTTAAAATTAAGTTTTCTTTCCTAAGAAGGTCAAGGGAATCAGGGAAGGAAAGGACCTAGGAAGAGGGTCTAGACACCAGAACAAGCAAAGGAAATGGCTTAAAACCAGATCGAAACTGTCTATCTTGCTTTCTGCTTCTGTTTTTTGGTGGTTGTTGTTTGTTGGTTGTTTGGTTTTTTCCCCCTCTATGGAGTAAACCTTTTCCTGATTATAGTAAACACCTTCTTACCAGATCAAAAGGAGAGGGTTTAGAGTGGGCTGCTTACTCACAAGGTTCATTATGGAAATACCCATCACAGGGCTGAGCTCCAGGCAGCCTGGCTTTGATGTGCTCTGTGGTCCTGCTCTGTCTCTCCCTTCATCTACATTTTGTTGGCGTCAGACTTATTCAGGACTTCTGCCTGGGGTTTGTGAAACAGCCTGGTAGAATTAGCAGAGCCAGCCTAGAGGCAGATTTTTTTCCCTCCATATTTTATATTTTGAAACATCTATCACAACACATGTTCGATATTTAGTCCTTCCTCCCATCCCTTTCGCTACCTCCCATGAAATGAATTTCAGAGTAGAAATTCAACCCCACGGTAGGTCTGTTTTACACTCCAGCATTCAGGTCTGCAATGCAGGCTTCTTGCAGAGCATTATTTATTATTAATGATATGACCATTTACAGCGTGCCAGCCTCCTAAACCCCAAAGGACCTCACAGATGCATAACAGCGCGTGCCAGACCACCTAAGTAGGCAGCAAATGGGGCCGCCCTGACCTGAAAGAGCTGCCTGAAGAAAGAAAGTCATTTAGCCCGTGTGGTCCCCAGGACTGCCCAGGCTGGCATCGGTGCCAGGGGTGGAGATGGCAGAAAAGTGACTAGACTCTCCAATGTGCACTGATATCACTTGGACCTTTGGGAAGACAGAGCCTTTTTTTTTTTTGAGTCGGAGTCTCACTCGGTCACCCAGGTTGGGCCCAGGTCTTTCCTCCCACCTCAGCCTCCTGAGTAACTGGGACTACGGGGGCACACCTCCACACCTGGCTAATTTTTAACATTTAATATAGAGATGAAGTCTCACCATGTTGCCCAGGCTGGTCTCAAACTCCTAGGCTCAGGCAATCCTCTTACCTTGGCAAAGTTCTTGGAATTACAGGTATCAGGCATCACACGCAGACAGACAGAACATTTTGATCTGATTTCTGCAAACGACTTACCTGGGGGTATCTCTGTTGTCTAGCGTCCTGTTCAATGAACAGATTAAAAAATAACCTTTTTTTGCTTTTAATGGAATGCTTCATAAATTTGATCATGAATTTGAACATGAATTTGATCATCTTTGTATAGGGTCATGCCAATCTTCTCTGTCATTCCACTTTTTTAAAGCATATGGGCTGGCTAAGGGAATACCCTGGCTTGTTTCGCTACCTGCCAGCATCCTTCGCCTCACCCACTGTCCAACTCAGCTTCCCAAATGCCTTTTCTCAGTTCTCACTCTCCTTGGTCTCTCTAGACCAGGCATGTCCAACCCGTGTCCTGCGGGCCACATGTGGCCCAAGACAGCTAGTCATGTGGCCCCACAAATTCTTTTAACATCATGTGCTTTTTAGCACTTCCTTTCTTCATGACCGCATGTGTAGTTCCATTTTCCAAGTTCACAATCACATATTATTCATGACATTGCTTTTTTGGCAGCACATACATTTGTGAGCAGCTGTTTTCAATTAGGAAGCACACGAAGGGCAAAACTCAAACAAACATTTCTGACGAGCATCTTGAGAACTCACTAAGAATTGCAACCTCTTCCATTGAACCAGACATTGATAAGTTATTTTTATAAAACAAGGTCAAATTTCCCACTAGTCTTATATTGTTCTCATTTTTAAAAACCTTATAGTAAAATATTTTTTAAAAAGTCTTATTATGTATATACACTAACTATATTATATAATCGATGTGTGGCCCAAGACATTTCCTCTTTACACGATGCAGCCCAGGGAAGCCAAAAGGTTGGACACCCCTGCCCTAGAGCATTCAGAACCATGAGTCTTCCTCTCCTTAAAGTATTTAAAACTGTTCTCAGCCAGGCTCGGTGGCTCAGCCTGTAATCCCGTGCTTTGGGAGGCTGAGGTGAGTGAATTGCCTGAGCCCACGGGTTCAAGACCCGCCTGGGCATCTTGGCGAGACCTCATCTCTACAATAAATCAAAAAATTAGCCAGGCATGGTAGCGCTTGCCTGTAGTTCCAGCTACTTGAAAGGCTGAGGCGGAAGGATCGCTGGGGCCCAGCAGGTCGAGGCTGTGGTGGCTGGAAGAGTGCCACTGCACTCCAGTCTGGGTGACAGAGTGAGACTCCAACTCAAAAAAAAAACAACAAAAAAACGATTCTCTCCTAGCTTCTAGAATGCTCGACTCTGCCTATTTCTCCTCCTCTCTTTGCCATTTACTTATTCTGTCAACACTTGAAAGATAACCATTCTCTGGTTCCTCTTTTCTATTTCTCTGTGACCATTGACAGGATTCTCTCCTGGCTAGTAATAGGATAGTGGTCAGGTAAAGCCCTATATGTGCCCACTGTGTGTCATAATTCCAGCATCCTACATTTTCTCCTGCCTCTTCTGTGTGCCAGGTGGCTACAAGCTTAGATGGGCATGGCCCCTGTCCTGTTGACAGAATAAATAAATGGTAAACAGAGGAGGAGAAACAGGCAGAGTCGAGCATTCTAGAAGCCAGGAGAGGACAGCCCCCTCACAGCAGCCCTACAGGCTGAGTGGGACACCTCATCACATTTCACTGTTGTCCCATTTCCTGTTCTGCTTGTCTAGACTGTGTGCCCGTCTAAGCTTGTAGCCACCTGGCACACAGTAGGCTCTGAAGGAACGAATACGTATTATGGTATCAGCCTTATTTTACAGGTAACTTCCTATTTTACAGATAACCCTGATGTTTATAGAAATTTGCCCATGATTGCAAAGCACGGAAATGTTAAATATTGACTAGATCTCTGACTCCAAGTCCATTGCCTTTTTACTAAGTTGTGAAGTACAGCAAAACCTGTATTTCTCTGTCATACTTCATAACTAACAGTCAGTCTTCCTAAAGGCATGGAAGGGAACTCTAGAGTCTATGTACTCCTGATTCCCGGCTTTACCTGACCACAAGTATCTCCCAAAACATTTGAGTATAACATAGGTTTCTGGATCTCACCCTAGTAGTACTGCACAGATATCTGAGGAAAGGCCTTGAAAAGTGGGAGTTTCAATAGCATCTCCCTCTCTGTCATTGTGTCCACATGGCTTCTACGGAGACTTTGGACCTGGTTTCAACTCCAAAGGTGGAGAGAAAAATATATGGAACCCAAAAGAACTGTTCTTTGGAGAAGGGATAAAGGACTCTGCATTTGTAGGTGATTCTCATCAATAGGGAAGTTTAGAAAACACAATTTCAAACCAGCACTTCTTAACATGTACTCTTAGGACCAGCCACAGCATCTGGAAACTTCTTAAAAATGCAGATTCTGAGGCCCAACTCTGGGCCTATTGAATTCGAAATTAAACCCTAACTGAATCTAAAGATGAGGCCCAGTCTATGCTTTAACAAACCCTCCTGGGGACTCTGATGCAGACTGAGATTTGAGAAGGCTGACTTCCAATACCCTCCTAAAGAGAGGAGGCTGGAGACAATTTACAGAAGGAGACAACCTCTTCCATATCCCTCTCTAGCATCTCAAAATCATCATCACCAGGAAGCTAAATCCCTCCTGTTCTTTTTTTTTTCAATTGGAATCTCACTCCGTTGCCCAGGCTGGAGTGCTGTGGCATACTCCCGGCCGCTGCAGCCTCGACCTACTGGGCTCTGGCGATCCTTCTGCATCAGCCTTCCAAGCAGCTGGAACTACAGGCATGTGCTACCACGCCCAGCTAGTTTTTTTATTTTATTATAGAGTCAAAGTCTTGCCAAGTTGCCAGGACTGGTCTTGAACCCATGGACTCAGGCAATCCGCTCGCCTCAGTCTCCCAAAGTGCTGGGATTACAGGCTGAGCCACCGAGCCCAGCACCTCTCCTGCTCTTTTTGAAGGCTGTATTTTCTCTTGGTCTGAGCCCAGTCCTTTATAAATTTGGATTTTCCATCTCTTTGTGAAGCAGACAGTTCATGCTATTCCTTTTTCAAAGGTATGTTTAATGCATGATTATACAGCTCTTTTGTGAGAAAGTTCTCTACCACATTGTAACCTTCAATTAAGCAAATAGTTTGTCTATCTGGCCACCATTTTATGCAAATATTGTTTGGCCCTGGGCTTGGAGTGGACAAAGAGTTCAATAAATATTTGTTAATTTTTCAAAAAGAGACTCTTTGGTTGTGACCTTGGTATTCCGGTCAGGGACTATTGCTGGAGAAGGACAGAAATCTCAGGGTCTCCCCTCCTTTCTCTGTGGGTCACCATCACTTGCTTAGTCCCCTGCTTATCCATGGTGCCTTCTTCACACCTTTTACTCCAGCCCTGCCATTCAACTTGCCTCTGTGCCTGCTGCCCAGACACTGAGATGCTTCCCTCGCTGCCTTTCATTTTACTGGAGTCTAATCTCTAACTCACTCAGATTTCTGATCCTGTTTCCCAAAGTGCTTGCAACCCCAGTCTCTGCAATTCCCCATCCCCTGCCAGTATGAATATTGGGTCTCCCTTTTAATTCTGTTCCAAGTAGAGTCTTTTGATCCATCATTCTCCAACTTCACCTTTGGAGCTGAAGTCAGGTTCAGCAGACCCAGAGAACTCATGTGGATAAAATGGCAGAAAAGGAGACACAGGGTGTGTGCCGAATGGAAACACATGTAGGGAGGAGTTCGTTATGAATGTGCATTAAGCACTAGGGCATGCTAAGTGCTTAATACATGTCAATAACTATAATAACAAGATAAACCTTGAGGAAATGGTATTGTGTTTACCTGCTCCCTGCCTGGGCAGCTACTTAACATGGTCAGTTGGACACCTGGATGCCGGCCACTTGATCGCCAGTTGGTTCTTCCAAGAAGTGACTGCACTTCTGTGGCCTGTGAACCCCTTGTAATGCTGCCCAGCTCCCAGCAGGGAGATACAATTGTCCAGTGAACCGATTTAAGAACTAGGCATGGAGTTTCCCAGGTGGTATTTGAAAAGCTAATCCTTCCATTTTCAACAACAACTACAAAAGAAAATGAAGAAAAATGCAGTGCATTGTGAGAATCAATTGAGATGGGAATATTCAACAATTTACAACATTCCTACAGCATGTTTTCCTATAAAATTTTACACAAATTGAATCTTCATTTTTATATCAGAAAGTCTTCCTACCTTATAACTGCATGGCTATTAGTGATGTGCTTAGTTAGCTGGAAGACTGGAAAAGAAAATGATTATTGATGAGTTAAAGCCTTCCCACAGAGAGGGGCATTACCGAGGCCATAGATGAAGCAGAAAGAGCTCTACTCTTGGGACATCTGTGTTTGATGACAGCCTCCCCAGATTACAAAAGCCAGAATATTAGTTGATTCTTAAATCCTCTCCAAGCTTCAGTTTCTTCCACTGTAAAATGGGAACAAAGATTCCTCCTCTACCCATTACCAAGCCTTTTTGAGAAAAATAAGAGATTCTACAGACATAGAAAAATCTGTCATCAGGTTTTGCTACCATAACGCTGCACAATCCCACAATTTCAGTGGTTTTCAACAACACGTCATTTTTCCTCATGGGTTTCTGGACCAGCTGTGGCTCAGCTGAGATTGGTATGTATTGGGTTCAAGCCCACTCGGGTGTCTCATACTGCGACCCAGGCTGAAGGTGCATGGCTACTTAGGTCATGTTCTTCCCTTGCTGTTGAATGCCATGGAAAAGAGAAAGTGGACCTATTATGGCTATTAAAGTCTGGGCTTAAAAGTGGCACACTCACTTCAGCTTACTTTCCACTGGCCAACCAAGTACCATGGCCAAGACCAAGGTCAACAGGACAGTGGAGTGTCTTTAGCCCACAGGGAAGGCATGGCAGGGGCGGGAGGAAGAAAGACTTGTGAACAGTATGGTATTATAATCTCTCACAATTAGGTAACATTCAGATGTTGGGGTGGTAATGAAAATTGCCTTACCCTCAGGTGGCTAACAGTCTGAAATTGTCTTACAAAAGATGAGATTGGGACTTTGGGGGGAAAGGCACTCAGGCATAGACCTCCTCTTACAAATGTTACTGTTTTTTGGCAATATCTTAAAGGATCCATGTCTGGCTAACAAAGCAAGTATCTAATTAGCCAAATAGACACAAGTTGGGAGACACAGTCACATATCAGAATGGTCTAATTAGTGAGAGTCTTCTCAATTCCTCACAAGAAATGCACTGGAGTTGGTGGACTCTGCCTGATCAAGATAAAAAAAAAACCTGCCAGGTCACAAGAAGCTCAGAGTGAGGATTTATCATGCCTCCTACACTACAAGCCATACTACACGAAAAGTCAGCATGATTTTCTTGTATACAGTTACATGCCATATAATGAAGTTTCCCAAATATAGGTCAGTGGTCCCATAAGATTAAAATTTCCGACCAGGTATGATGGCTCACGTCTGTAATCCCAGCACTTTGGGAGGCCAAGGCAGGAGAATCACTTGAGGCCAGAAGTTCAAGACCAACCTGGGCAATATAGGGAGACCTCATCTCTACAAAAAAATAAACTAGCTGGGCATGGTGCCACATTCCTGTAGTCCCAGCTACTCAGGAGGCTGAGGTAGGAAGATTGCTTGAGCCCAGGAGGTTGAGACTGCAGTGAACCAGAATTGCACCACTGGAGAATACTCAGCCTGGACAACAGAGTGAGACTGACTCTTTCTCTCTCTCTCTCTCTCTCTCTCATACACACACACACACACACACACACACACACACACACACACACACCCAATAATAAGATATAACAACATATATTTACTGTACCTTTTCTGTGGTTTTAGATACACAAATACTGACCACTATGTTACAATTGCCTACATTATCCAGCACAGGAACATACTATGCAAATGCATAGCCTAAGAGCAATAGGCATACCACACAGCATAGGAATAAAGTAGGTTATACCATCTGGATTTGTGTCTGTACCCTGTATGATGTTTGCACAATGACAAAATTGTCTGAGGACACATTTCTCAGGACAAAACCCCATCATTAAGTGAGGCATAACTGCAACTGGGAAGACTATCTCGCACCAACCATGCCATCTGGCTCTAACAATCTTACAGTAGGTAGTACCATGACTAGTCATCCCACCTGGCAGGTATGCTGCTGTGAATGATGTTGTCCCAACAGTGGGCATGTGCAATCACCCATCTTCTGATGTGGCCACCCATCTGCCCTCTCAAGACTGGAATAGAGGAAAGGCATTGGAATGGCTCATGTTCCTATCAATGTAACCCTACTGTCTTCTGTTTATCATTTTGGTTGTGGAGACCAAGAGGGAGGAGAGAAAGGTTCAGAGGAGAAGCAGGGCAAGGTAAAGGAGGAGTGTTCTGGCCTAACTTGACCCTGGTAGAAAGAAAAATGGTATCATGGAAGGAAAGGCGGAGGTTTGTAATCAAACTCGACTGGAACTTGATATAAATCTTGACTTGATAACTTACTGACTCTAGTTCAGGGGTCCCCAACCGGAGCTGAGTGGCAAGTGAGTAAGTAAAGTTTCATCTGTATTTATAGCTGCTACCCATCGCTGGCATTACTGCCTGAGCTCCACCTCCTGTCAGATCTAGGTTGTGCATTCCTTATAAGAATCTAATGTTGCCGCTGATCTGCACAACACACGTAATGCACTTGAACCATCCCAAAACCATCCTTCCCTTCTGCCTGGTCCATGGAAAAATTGTCTTCCATTAAACTGGTCCCTGATGTCAAAAATGTTGGGAACCACTCCTCTGGTTAATCTCTCTGAACCTCTGTTTCCTTCTCTGTAAAATGTGTATAGGGATATCTGTTTTGCAAAATTGTTGTGAGAATTCAGTGAAATGCTTTATATGGGATTAGGCTGCCCTGGCATGTAGAAATAGATCAACTCACTTTAGTCCTTTCTCTTTCCAATAGAAGGGACGAAGCTTCCCCTTCACCCTTCGAAGTTTCACTGAAAATTACTGGCAAGAGGCAGATTAATAGGAGAAAAGATATACAAATTTATTATTAATGTGTACATAGGATCCTTCAGAAGGAAAACCCAAAGGTACGGGGAAATTGCCCATTTTTATGCTTGGGTTCAGCAAAGCATGGACAGCTATAGACACAGGATTGGACACAAAGGTAGGATCAAATGCTCACAGACAGAAAGGAACCTAGCAAGGCCAGTCTTGATGCCTCTTGGTCTCTCTGAGCAGCGTTCCTTCCTTCTGGGTACGGGGGAGTCCCTCTCTCTAGAATGAGGATTTCATCAATCAGGGCAGGTCAGATCACCTCTTTATGGCCAGTTTTTATACAGATAGGGCAGAGGGAAAGTTAGAGTGGTACTTTTGTTTTATGGCTGGCGTTGGGGAAGAGATGTTCTGGTTTCTAGGATCTACCTTGGGGAAGAGGAATTCTAGTATCCATGGCCAGTCTCAGGAAGAATGGGGCTGAGAGACACGAGGGCAGGAGAAGGTCAGAGAAAAACTTCTGCTTCTGAGGCCTTTATTTTGGAGTACTGTTTTTGAGGCCCAACACCAGGATAAAAGGGGTGTTCTTCAAGTCCCAAATGAAAAAAACAGATAAATAAAGCTGAACAAATATGATGTGTTTCCCAAGAAACTGTGCCCTCTGAAAAATTCAGCATTAATTGCCACAGACTATTTCTGTCCAAACCTGCAAAGTCACATAGCAAAAATATCAGCAGGAGGATGGTGCATATCTCTAAACTACTATGAGAGTGACAATGTGTGGAAGTAGTTCAAATAGTGCCTGGCACAGAGTAAATCTCAATTAATGCTATTAGTAGTAGTAAATAGTACTGGTATCATCAATTCTCGCTGAATTGGCCATGCAAATTTCTTGCAAATAGTTGACCAGTCTCGTTATGGATAGGTCCCAAACTTTATAATTCAAAGTCTCAAATGGAGTGAGGGTGTCCAGGAGGGAGAAGTAAGAAACGAGTGGTTTGGCTCGGAGTGCCATGGCTTCCGGAACTGAAGCACTAATCCTCTCCAGGGTTACCGGGAAAATGGAACTAATTTGACAGTCTTTGTGGACCGTCTCCAGGGTGACTGTACTTGCCCCAGAAGGAGGCTCCCTGGCCAGCTTCCAAGGGGATTGGCAGAAAATCCCAGGCAGTGGTGCAGGTTTGGAATTTAATTTCTAAAGGAAACAGATTCTTGTTTGTTTGTTTTTATTTTTTTTAATATGGGGGCAGCTGTAGAAATAAGGCACAGAACATTAGACATTTAAAGACGTTAGAATTGTTGCTATTTTACTTCCATGACAATGGGTCTGTCACTATCAAATGGTGTGTGTGAGTAACCCCCTTCTCTACGTGTGCAACAAGCCTGGGAAAATGCCACTATGAGACGCACTCTCTCACCCCTGGACGTGAAAAGAGTAGATTCCCCATTTCTCTGCCGATCCTAGAATGGGTATTAGAATGCTGCCTCCTGGAACACATGGGCCCAACAGTTTTTTGTTTTGTTTTGGTTTGGTTTTGAGTCAGGGTCTTACTCTGTCACCCAGGCTGGAGTACAGTGGTACGATCACAGCTCACCACAGCCTCAACCTCCTGGGTTCAGGAATCCTTCCACTTCAGCCTCCTGAGTAACGGGGACTAGAGGTGTGCACCACCATGCACAGCTAATTTTTTTTTTTTTTTTACTTTTTGTAGAGATGATGTCTTGCTATGTTACTCAGGTTGGTCTCGAACTCCTGGACTCAAGCAATCCTCCTGCCTTGGCCTCCCAAAGTGCTGAGATTATAGAGCCACTGCGCAGTCCTCAGCAGTTTTTCTATCTTTTTGGTAATAATGGATCATGAACTCAGACAAGATTTTGAAAGAATTTGAGCTGTAAAGGAAAGGGAAGGGAAGTGTGCTGACAGATTATGGTCTTGGGACTATTCTCTATAATCGCAACAGAAATTAAACAGAACTCAGAGATAGTGGTTCCGATTCCCTCGAACCTAGGGGAAGCAGTGAGGTGTGTAGATCACGACCTCCCTACGCACCGCTCACTCCCTCTCCTCTGCCCCTTCTCTCCAGCCTCCCAAGTCCCTTTGCAGTATGCACTTGAGACCAGAGCAGCCTCTCTGTGGTTTGTGTGGGAATGAAGGCCTCTTAGACAGAGACACAGGTTCAAAGATCATTTACAAACACATCAGCCTCTAAGACCTCATGGCAGCTGAATTAAGCTTGGGGAAAACAGGAAGAGAGTTGAGAGGTTGGCGGGTTGAGGGCATGGAAAGGCGTTCTCACAGCTCTAAAGAGCCCCCTGCTTTTGGAGAATTGTTGTATGTCTCCAATCAGTCCTCAAAAGGCAGCTGCCTCAGTCTAAACAAGCACATCTTTTGGTAGTGGCATTAGCGGTGCCTCGGCTAGGGCCATATGGCTAGATGGGAACCACGTCCCTGGAGAAGCGGGGCCTGTGGAGTGGCTGGCTGTGACTCTCCTTTCCCTGAGACACATTTTGCTCTCTTGTCCTTTGGCTATTTGTTCTCTGTCAGCGACTTCATGGGTGGCCCTGACTCCTAAAAACCGGTCATCCAAAGATCATGATAAAAGTGAGCCCGCGGCACAGATTATGGACCACCTGCCTGGACAAGGCCTCAGACAGCGCCTCCCCCTCCCATTGCAGTGTCCAGAGTTCCACATAACTGTCCACTCCCCGCTCTGCCATGGGCTCCAGGCGTCTGCTCACAGTGTTAGACTGAAGTGCCCGGGTCAGTGGTGCACATCCCCTGCCCACCTCACAGCTGGGAGGACTGCGGGGGGTCTCCTCTAGCCTTGATGTTTTCATTTCAGCTCGTGCCTCTCTCCTTCCAGAGGCAGTGGCATTAAGGATCATTAGGGGAAGACAGCTGATAACATGAAGTAGGCTTTATCATTAGCTGAAGACTAAATCTCCGCGCTCACCCGTCCTGGCACGGACTGGCCTACCCCTGGGCTCCCCTGTGGCTGGGGGCAGGGGCTGTGCAGATCAGATGTGCTGCCGCGTTAATGCTTTGAATTTACAAGAGGCTGTTGTGAAATGCCCCGCGGCCTTATGTCTCTCTCCTGCACGCGTGAAGCCGGGAAGGTCCAGGGATGGGGCTGGTACTAATATGGTAAAACCTCAACTAATTGCAAAGCATGTGCTGCAATATCCTCTTTGATACCAGAAACCATGTCAGCAGAGGTAGAAGTCACAGAGAGACACATGGAGGCATTTAGGATGTCAGAAAGAGGGAGTTATAAAAATAAATTAGTTAAGCCAGCAACAAATGAGCTGGAAATGTAAAACACACATCTGGATCTCTTGGGTCACAGACACAGGGAAGGAAAGGGGATTGGTCCAGACTTGGGGAGGGAGGAACCTGACACGTATAGGAAGAAAAAGGACCAGCCAGAGGATTTGGAGAGCCTCGTGGTGGAAGGAGGACTTGAGAACACAGGGGAAGCACAGGGCCAGGGCGTGCCAGGGGGCAACAAACAGACACACAGCTAAGCCCCTGACAGCTCCTGGAAAGAAGCTTCCAGCAGCCACAGCCCACCCAAACTCCAAACTCCAGCCTATCCCGTGAAGGTGGGAAGGGCCGGGAGAAGCCATCTGAGCCACACGCAACAGACAACTGGCCTGACCCTAGAACTGGCCTCACAGACAGGGGCTCCCTGTTCTCCTACTCTCGTTCCTAACTCAGAAGTTTAAATGACAAGTCCACACACGCACATGCACACATGACAACCCCTGCTCAAAAAACCCAACAACTCAGAGGAGAGAAAAGCCCAGTTTGCTGGTACGCATGGTCATAGAAGGTCCTTATAGAGGATGGTTCTCATGGATTTTCTTAGCTTTTATTTTCTTTCTTGATAAAAAGTGATTTCTTCTAGCTGTAGAGAAGTAGAACTGCAGTTAGGGTTCATCATTCCCTGGCTGCATTTATCTCTTCTTCATAGCACAGCGGCAGCTGTGGTTTCCATTATTTAGATATTTCCTACCACGCTAGGGAATATGGTGGGAGGGCTCTGCCCTCACTTGCTGAGATTGAGTTTACTTTCTGGAACTTCCGTGCCTCAGTTATAACTGAAGACTTTAGTATGGAGGCCTGGTTAAGTGACACATTGACTGAAAGTCGTTCGCCCTGATGAGTCCGTCACTCAGCAAGGTTAAGTGACTAAGGGAAAATTCTTTTCAGCTGGGTAGGTGTTATGTGGTGTTCAGCAGTTTAAATCAAATGTCTGAAGCAGAGATGGGAAGTGACATCAAGGGAGGAAAAAAACCCAGTGAAGAAAGATGTATCTAGGGTACAAAATATTCTAACTTTGGCTCCTTGTCCAGGGAGCAGATAGAAAGTGTGGCTAGCAGCACTTAATTCACAAGCTCCAATACTGCATTATTCATGAAGCTTTGTGTTGTGTTTTCATTTGTTTGGTGTTACGAGGCAAGCTCACTCGTTCAACAAATGCTTGTTGAGTGTCTATGCATGGCCAGCGTGACAAAGTAGGCCTTGTATTGCATACTTTGTGACAAATAAGTCTCTTGCCCATTGATTCTGCACTTTAGAGCAGTATTGTGATTGAGTGTAGTTGTTAAGACAAATACAGACAGAGGCTGATTCTCCAGGACCATATGCACAGACCCTCAGAACTCCAGGTTGGTCAAGGACATTAACAGTCTTTTGCCCAGTTCTTCTATCTGATGCAGGATCTCACACTAACTTGCCCATTCGATGTGCTCACATACTTTCTCCCTGAACACTTTTCAGGAGAGCTTGCTATCTCTCAAGACCACCAAGTTTCTCTTTCTGGTGGCTCAGGTCGTTGTAGAAGTCCTCTTACATTGAGCTCACAGTTATCTCTCTGTGATTCCCTTTTACTGGGTCCCATTTTTACTCACCAGAGCTACCCAGAGCTCATTTTTCCCCGCAGGGCAGTCATTCCCTTAAGCACTTCCCGCCATCCAGTCTCATCTCTAGACTCAGCATTTACATCCATCCACATCCTCCTTGTACATTATGGTTTACAACGTCTTGCACCAGCCTTGGTAGTCCACAGGTCACTGATGGCCTTCTGAAAGTGTGGCATGAGCTATTCCAGGCAAAGTTCCTTACCAACTTGGGCTGTAGTGGGACCATCAACATCCTTATATGGAATGGACTGAGTATTAGCTGGTCTGGATGCTTCCTGGTATACATGGCTCATCCTAGGCCTGCAGAAAACTACAGTTCCCGGGTTGGTCATTGCCACATGACTACCTCTGGCTGCACCTCTGCCATCTATACACAGTCACTGGCTTTCTGGACCCAAGAGGCTTCCCTCTTTTCACAGTTAAATTTCATCCTGTGAGAACAAATGTGCTGCTATCACTGGTTGAGATTGTTTCGGAAACATAATAAATATCTCTCCCAGCTTCGTGTATGAGTCTGCCATGACCAACATGTCATGTATAATAACTGTTGAACAGGACACCATTTCCTTCTTTATGAGAAAGCCATGCCATCACTGGAAACAACATAAAGGTCTTTCCCCATCCCAGATACTGGCATTTCCAGGTTGAGCATATGTACCAGCACTAACTTGATGGCAACATCATCAACAATGAGAGATGAGTGTGATCAATTGCACTTTAACCTAATCATCATAGTTTGTATCAGAATTTTTCTGATGGATGAAGGATCTTTGAAATGTGTTGGTGAATTTGGCCAAGGTTTCCAATAAAATGGTGGATTTCCAAGTTATTTCCACGTTTGGCCTCTTTCAAGCTTTAGTCTAGCAATTCTAACTGATCTTTGGCTATCATACAATTTTCTGTTTTGTATTATATTTGCTTAGGAATATAATACCTTTCTTATGACAATATAAGCTCCTTGAAGGCAGGCACTGTATCCTCATGAGGATATATTTTGCTTCCAGATTTAAAGCAAGTCCCTTAGCTTCATGATCTCTGAATAAGAAGTATTTGTCTTGAAGACAGCCTGGGGCTTCTTACTCAATGCAGCAAACATTTTTATTCATCTTTACATTGCACTTAGAATCTCATATAGTACTTTAAACAGTAGGTGCTTAGCCAGGCACAGTGGCTCATGCCAAGAACCCCAGCACTATGGGAGACTGAGGTGGGAGAATCACTTGGGGGTCAGAAGTTCAAAACCAGCCTGGGAAACATAGCAAGGCTCCATCTCTACAAAAAGATGTAAAAATTAGCCAGGCACAGTGGCATGTGCTTGTAGTGCTAGCTACTCAAGAGTCTGAGGCAGTAAGATCTCTTGAGCCTAGGAGTTTGAGGTTGCAGTGAGCTATGATCATCCTACCACTCCAGGCTGAGCAACACAATGAGACCCTGTCTCTAAATAAATAAGTCAATAAATATAAATAAATGAATAAACAAACAAAAAATAGAAAAAACAGTAGGTACTAGATAAATGCTTGGTGAATGATTGAATCACTGAGCTGAGAGAATAATGCCATGGACTTCAAAGAAGGATTTTAGGACTGTGTAGTGCTTTGAGGTTCTGAGACAAAACACAACCTCATGAGGATATATTTTTCTTCCAGATTTAAAGCAAGCACATGTCCCTCAGCTTCATGATCTCTGAATAAGAAGTATTTGCCTTGAAGGCAGCCTGAGGCTTCTCACTCAATGCAGCAAACTTTTTTCTTAGTCTGTTCTCCCCAGAATCGTTAAGTTTTCCATCTAACCTGCCAGAGACTGCCAAAGTCTCCCAATCTGCAGTAATTACCTTGACAGGGTCAATTAGTATTTTTAAAAATGATACAGTCGCTTGGCTGCTGGTCTTCCTTTTATTCCTGCTTCTCGGCAGAACGCTCCCGGCATCCACTGCCATGGAGGCTGCATTGCACCAGAGGAAACCTGTCTGCATGGATGCCAGGAGGAGGTGTCCTTCAGGCGGAGTGGGAGAGAGCGGGTTCTGGGACTCTGGGAGGCGCAGTTTCTCCAAGCAGATCGCTCTGCAAAGGCACTATGTTCTAAGACGGTGGAGACTTACCCCTTAGCAGCCTAAGTGCCCAAGGAGGTTGCTCAGGTGCCTAGCTGGAGGTTTAGCATTAAGAGAAATGAATGCAAATGGGAAAAAACTATTCCCTGAGTGGGAGACTTTTAGAAAAACACCACCAAAAACATAGCTTTCCTGCTGACCAGAGTAAAGGATGGAAATTAGATCAAGCTTCTAACAAACACTCAATCCTTGTCTAGTTTGCTCTTTTTTTCCCCATGCTGCAAAATTCCTAAGGGTTTGCTCAGCCTGCCTGTGAAATACTCTTGTGTCTTCTACTGCCTTTCACAGGAATGGAAATGATATTTAGCCTTTTGTTTGTAATATTGCATCTTTCATGTTATTTTTTTTCTTCATGGCATCCAGAATAAATTGTGTGACTTTTTAATTTAATTTAATTTAATTTTATTCTATTTTATTTTATTTGTTGCGTCTCACTCTGTAACCCAGGCTGGAGTGCAGTGGCATGCTCACGGCCACCACAGCCTCAACCTGCTGGGCTCACATGATCATTCCACCTCAGTCTTCCAAGTAGCTGGACCTACAGGTGTGTACCACCATGCCCAGCTAATTTTTTTTTATTTATTGTGAGAGACAAGGTCCCACCAACTTGCCCAGGCTGGTCTCGAACCCCTGGGCTCAGGCAATCCTCTCACCTCCACCTCCCAAAGTACTGGGATTACAAGCGTGAGTCACTGCACCTGACTGTGTGGCTTTTAGATGCATGTCTCAGTGTGGTTAGTGGTAGCTTTTTTTTTTCCCAAGGTTCCCTTTCATATCTACATGCAAGACTATGAATCAAGGTAAGGATTCCTCAGGACTACACAATTGCCCAGCATAAGATGAGGCTGGAGCTTATGTGGAGCATGAAAGAGACTGCAAATAAAGTCACACCGGACCATGCTCTCCTCCAAATAGGACCTTCTCACTATGGGGGTCTTCTCTCCTCTGAGACTTGAAAAGGCAGAGCAGGTCTCAGGTACAGCTTAAGGAAAAGGATGACAAGAGACATCTCTGTGACCCAGGAGTCCCCTGTGGGGGTCTCAGCCAGTTCTGTCCCAACACTGCAGGGCTAGCTGCTGCCTTTGTCCTGAGGGTGAAGACCCAGGTGCAAGTGGGCAGGGCACAGGGACAGTCAGCTTTGCCTGTTTCTGGTGCAGATCTCAAGCTAAAGAGGTGCTGAGTAACCTCCATAGCCCCAGCAACCTGCCTGGAGTGGTCAAGGGCATCTATTCTATGGACTCAGGTAAGTAGAGGGGAGCTGCACCCAGCAGCTCTCATGAGATGTGGGCCCAGGACACAAGCCTCACAACATGGAAGACATATGCCATAGACATATCACGAGAAAGACCCAATTGTCCCCACTCTGGAAACAGCACCAGGAAAAATGAGACCCTCCAGGTCACCTTCAGTCTTGCCAGAGGGACTGTCCCAACCAGGAATGGCCTAAAACCCTGTTTGCTATTGCTTCTCTCCAGGGTCCCAGAATAATTTGCAATTCAAACTTGGAAAGAATCCTAAGCTAGTTCCTTCAGATTTATTCTTTCCACATGTGAAACGAAATAATTAAAACACCTCATCTGCTTTTAGAGCTTGAGTCAGAAAAAAAGGGCAAGAAATTGCTGATTGAATCCATATTCCTTCCAATCTTCCACTAATTTAATTTAACGTCAAAAAATTACTTCCTATGATGAACAATGATTTTGCATACAAACAGATTTTTGAGAGTGGGTTTTAAAATGTATATCTGTTAGTAAATCCTAATAAGTCTTCATTTTTACCTTTATTATTCAGGATGAGTTCTAAGACTTGACAGTAAGGGGTCACATGTGGACGTATTGAGTTCACGTGAGGAATGGTATTTCTGTTAAGCCACAGGGTGCTAGAAATAGTTGATACGGTGTCCATGTGCTTTTATGTGGACACTTGTAGTGGTCATTAAGCTCAATTAACAAAGGCCTGATCATTATGGCTGGTTGGGACGATTCCAGTGAACTCAAGTTTGTCATATGGTTTTGTGACACATTTAACAAAGTAAAAAAATCTGAAATTTCACACTATTAGAAAGACAAATACCACATGATCTCACTCATATGTAGAGTGTAAAGACATTGAGCTCATAAAAGTACAGAGTAGAGTGGTGGTCACCAGGGGCAGTTGCAGGGTTGTGGTGGGGGGAATGGGGAGGTGTTGGTCAAAGGATACAAAGTTTCAGTTACAAGAAGGAATTAGTTCAAGAGAGCTATTATACAACACGTGAATACATGTTACATTCTTCACAATTGCTAAGAGTAGATTTCTTCTTTTGAATTGGGGTCCCACTCTGTTTCCCAACTGAAGTGCAGTGGCATGATCATGGCTCACTACAGTCTCAAATGCCTGGACTGAAGCAATCTTCCCACCTCATACTTCTGAGTAGTTGGTGTGTGCCACTACATTCAGCTAATTTGATTTTTTGTAGAGACAAGGTCTCGCTATGTCATTCAGGTTGGTCTCGTACTCCTAGGCTCAAGAGAGCTCCCACCTCGGCCTCCCAAGGTGCTGGGACTACAGACGCGAGCCACCACACCTACCCAAAGAGTAGATTTGGGGTGTTCTCAATCACAGAAAATGACAAGCATGTGAGGTCATGTGTATGCTATTTAGCTGGATGTAGCCACTCCACAGTGTAGACTTATTTCAAAACAACATGATGTACAATGACAAGTATATGCAGTTTGTATTTGTTTATTTAAAAAGTAATTAATTCAAAAGAAAAGAAAGAAATTATTTATTGCGATGTATCTGACAACCCTGTCAACCAAGGACCTTGTCCTTGATGTGGACAGCAGGCAATGCCCTCTGGGAAACCAAGGGTTGGCCTCCATGACAGCAATTATGAAAAGTGTTAAGTATCCCAAATGTTCCTCACCTCCCTTTAAAAGCCCAGGAATATCCTCCTTTTTCACACATCCAAATCCCTCTTGAATGGATGCAGTTTTTAACCTGCTTCCCTTCTTGAAGCCATTCTATCACAGATGTCTCTGGAAAGCCCACCACCCATGCCTGATCCCTAGACTATTGCAGCCTGGAGCAGTCTATGGGTCCTGTTCCTTCTGTTTCCCCAGGACCTCATGCAGCATCTGAGGCTTTCAAAACCCCCTACTTGATTTTTAATAGATGGTAGTTACTGGCCAGTAATTCCTAAGGAAATAAACAAACAAAAATGTCTGCATTATTTGCTCTTGGATAAGAGCTCACTAAAAGGATGGCAAGGCCTACTCCCAGCCTCCCTCTATGTGTCTCTAAGCACACTCACTGTAGGGATCTTCCTTCTCAACTGTCACCTCCCTAGACACACACACACACATACACACACACACACCTACATACACACACACTCACACCACCTGAGAGTCTGTTGATGGGATCCTGTCGTCTATAGCAGCAGTCCCCAGCCCTTTTGACATCAAGGACTAATTTCATGGAAGACAGTTCTTCCATGTACTGGGAAGGTGGGGATGGTTTGGGATAATTCAAGTACACAACATTCATTGTGCACCTTATTTCTATTACTACTATTACATTGCAATATACAATGAAATAATTATACAACTCACCATTAAAAAAAGAGACATGATGGAAGTGGTAAGTAAAATAATGGGCAGGCTATGCATGGACTAAAATAAGTGTTGGATTCTGACTTAAAGCCTGCTACTAGATACAACTGCATAATTGAAGTACATCAACTCATTTACCGCTCACAGATAGGGTTTTGAGTCTGCAAGCAATTGTTTTATTATGGTCTCTGCACAGTCAAACCTCACTGCCAATGTTCATCTGTATTTGCAGACACTTCCCAGTGCTAGCCAGTCACCACCTTAGCTCCACCTCACATCATCAAGCATTAGATTCTCATAGGGAACATACAACCCATTTCCCTCATATGCGCAATTCACAATAGAGTTCACACTCCTATGAGAATCTAATGCCGCTACTGATCTGACAGAAGGTGGAGCTCAGGCATTAATGCAAGCAATGGGGCGCAGCTGTAAATACAGATGCAGCTTTGCTCGCTCACTGCTCCTTATCACTCACCTCCTGCTGTTCTGCCCCGTTCCTAACAAGCCGTGGACTGGTACCTGTTTGTGGACTGGGGGATGGGGACCCCTGATCTAGGACAAAGTCTCCTCTCCTCAGTCTGGAATAAAGCATTCTTCTGGTCCTGGCTCTCCCAGACCCTCTTCCCCTGGCTGGTTCGCCTTTTTACCTCGTCCCCGCCAAGCTCTGACCACTCAGTGCTCCAGCAACTCCATGCAAGTCCCCTTTCATTTGCCCGTTGGTAACTTTGCTGATGCCTGTCCGCTCGCCCACCGTGCCCTTCCTCCACTCTGCCCTGCAGTGCCTGGCACACTCCCACTGACTCTGCCAAGTCTAGCCCTATTATTACCTCCTCTGAAGCATTCCAGCCTGGATCCCCTGGGCGCCTTCCACAGGCCTTGGCTCTGTGCTTAGGGATCACAGCTATACTTTAGAACCACTTGGGAAGTTTGTAAAACTGGTGGGGCTCTCCCAAGACCGATTAAATCAAAATCTTGGAAAATGGAATCCAATCAGAGTATTTATTTTTCTAAGGCTCTCCAGATGATTCTGATGGGTGCCTCTGTTTTGTGGTTATCTTTGCATTTCTTCCTGTGGCCTTCCCTCCCCTCTTGAAGGCAGGAACAGCAACTTCTCAATCTTTGTACTCCCAGAGACTGGTCCTAGCATACAGTAGCCGTTCAAGCATTCATTATAAATTCAAAATGAAATACTCATGAAGGCAAAGCTACCTTGACAGAGCCAAGAAAGTCCATAAATCCAATTTATCACTTCTCCTGGCTATATTCTTCCAAGTTCCAACCCAGAGCTCAGGAATAAAAAGGGCTTGATTTTATTCCTAACCTGGGTTGTAATTATAAATGAAAGCAGAAGTGGTGGCAAGGGGAGGAATAATTTCTTTGAATGTGTCCTCCAAAGGCGGTTGTCACTTTTCAAAAAAGAATTAGAAGCTAGTATGTTGACATGACACTGTTAGACAATGATTAAAGGAAAAAAATCTTTTAAAAAAAGCAGTGGGAAGCAACATCCAAGGACATACAGAGAAGGACTCTTGGGGTGCAGCCTTTTTAATGTGGCCCCTCCTCATCCAGGAAGCTGCTCGGGCTCCACCCACTCTCCAGCGTTCCTGCCCCACCCCATGGTGCAGGTCACAGATGGAGGTCGGTGGTGTCAACTGACTCACTGCCTCTGGTAGGTGACTTCCAGCCATTAGGTGACTTTGCTAAAACTTAGCCTGTTCCTTTGTAGAAACATCAACAGCTTCCTGGGTGGCTTGTTAAAAGATTAAGTTGTTTCATACACAAAAGAACTTAACCAGTGTCTGACAGGTAATAAATTCTCCATCACAAGTAACACTTGTCACTGTTCGGTTGTTCTAAGTTGGATGCTGTTTCATCACACAGCAAAACAGGCCGAAGTTGCAAACCAAAGCAGAAAGAAACTACTGGCATGTTTTTTGACCGGAGAAGACATTTCCTTATATAAAAACATAATTTTGTTTAAGTCCAGACATTATGACCTTTTGAAATGCATTATTGACAATCTACTGAACACACAAATTTAATTTCTGATCTCCAGACACGATAGAAAGGAAGGCATGCTTGTTTCCATTGTAAAGAGTTTAAGCATAGTATTCAAATAATTCAGTTAGAAAAAAAGAAAAGCTTCCTGAAAGAAAAGATGTTTTAAAAATTGTTGTTTAAAGCAATGAATATACTAATGTATACACAATATTTCCGTTTGTTAAACATCTGTCAGGGCCCAACAAGGCAATGACTCAGCCACTCTCCTCTGGTGAAAAAGGGTGTCTCCATGTGGTCCTTGACTGGCTCTCTCTCACACATTCCTGTGATCTTAGAAAGAAATCATCAGTCTTCGCTATCTGATCTGATGCTGAAGTTGGCAGCCCCTGCCCCTCATAGGCCCCTGCCCCTACCTCTTTACTTGGTGAGGGTAAAACTCACTGGGGTAGGGGGCTAGGTTATCCCAACTCCCCTCTTCTACTTTTCATCTGCATATTCTAACCTCCCCATCAGACTCCCTTCCTGGGTTGGCCTTTCTTTTTAATTTTTATTTATTTATTTTAGACTCAGGGAGTATAAGTGCATGTTCATTACATGGACATCCTGTGCAGTAGTGGGGATTGGGTCTCAGGCAGCCTGCTGATAAAACATTCAGATAGTGAAGGTTGTACCCAATTGGTAATTTCTAAACCCTAACTCCCCTCTCCACCTCTCCCCTTACTGGTGTCCCTGGTATCTATTATTTCCATCTTTGTGACCATTTAGCTCCCACACATAATGAGAACATGTGACATTTGGTTTTCTGTTTCTAAGTTAGTTCACTTAGGATAATGACCTTCAGCTCCACCCATGTTGCTGCAAAGGACATGATTTCATTCTTTTTTATGGCTGCATAACATTTCATGTGTATATATACACATTTTCTTTATCCAGTCAATCATCAATGGGCACATAGGTGGGTTCCACAACTTTGCTAATGTGAATAGTGCTGTGATGCACATAGAAGTGCAGGTGCCTTTTTAATATAATGGTTTATTTTCCTTTGGGTAGATACCCAGTAGTGGATTACTGGGTCAAATGGAGGTTCTCTTTTGAATTCTTTGAGAAATCAGGGAGCGCTTTTTCTAAGTTGCATCAAAGCGCCCTCTACCTGCACAAACACGCATCTACAGGG
Organism: Cephalopachus bancanus; assembly: GCA_027257055.1. NCBI lineage: Eukaryota > Metazoa > Chordata > Mammalia > Primates > Tarsiidae > Cephalopachus > Cephalopachus bancanus. Next base: position 908,268 of record JAPVLO010000329.1, on the reverse strand, counting down.
GCTACACCTGCCCAGAGGGCTCATCTTTGTCTAACTTGATCCCTAAAGGAAGTCACCTTTTTTTTTTCTTTTTTCTTCTTTTCAAGTCAGAGTCTCACTCTGTTGCCCAGGCTGGAGTGCACTGGCACACTCATGACTACCGCAGTCTTGACCTCCTGGAGTCAGGTGATTCTTCCACCTCAGGCTTCCTAGTAGCTGGAACCACAGGTGCACACTAATTTTTTTGTAGATACGAAATCTTGCTCAGTTACCTAGGCTTGTCTTGAACCCCTGGGCTCAGGCAATCCTCTCACCTCTGACTCCCAAAGTGAGAAGTCACATTTTCTATTTTGCACACAGTTGCTAAATGTTCTGGCAAGGACATACATACATGTGTGTGTATGTGTGAGTGCACATGTGCAATTGTGTGAATGTGTGTATCATGTAATTACTCTGAGTGGTGGGATTCTAGCTTTAAAATGTTTTGCTTGTGTTTTTTTTTTTCAACATTCTCCTCATTTACCACATACTACTTTTAACATGAAAAAAGTTTTTTAAATATAGTGTTTTCAGGTTAGAGGTTTCCTTTCTCAGAGGACAGCTGACCCTACAAAGCTGTGTTTGAATATGACACAAATCCACCAGTTTCACATCTGACTGAAACTCTTGGTATCCCCTTCACTGTCTTCCTCCCTCCCTCCCCCAAGTCCCTCATCTACCATAACTCCCCCAGCATTCTGTGTACCCTGTCTCCCTCATTGGGAACCCCTCTTTTGAAACATGCTACACGTCCTTGTTTGTCTTGTGGGCATTGAAGAAATGCTATTATTGGGTGTTTGTCAGTACATTGTGGCTTTGGCACTAAAAAATGTCGGTGAAGCCAACACAAATTTTGCACATGGAAAAATGTGGAGAGAGAAAGGAAGGAGCTTCCAAGGCTAGGAGAGATTTTTTTTTTTAATTAGTTGCATGGCTAATTGAATCTACAATGTGAGTTATTCATATGTATATGCAAGTAAGAAGGGGTTGCAGAATCTAAGAAGTCTGTTGTTTTTTCCCTTAACAGAAATGGCTTTATTGTTTCTTTACCTGATTTTTTAAAAAAGAAGATATGTATGGTTAAAAATATTACAAAATATAGAAATACATTTAAAAGAAAATAAAAACTACTGATAATAATTAGCCTCCATAACAATGACTATCGTTAATAAGTTGGGGTTTATCCTTCTGGAAGAACTCTTTTCTAAATTTATCAAAACTACTATTTATGGAGTACTTGCAGTGTGTCAGGCACTATGCTAAGTACTTTATACATGCTACCTCTTCAAGTCATTACAACACCTGTGAAATGTTATCACTTCCCTGAGTAGAATTAACCCCTATAAGACAACTGAGGTCCGAGAGTTAAGGTAATTTGTTTATCATATTGTCAGTCAGGGATGGAGTGAAGATTAAAAGCCTATGTGTCCGTCTCAAAGTTCAATATAACTATGAAAAATTCCTTTTCAGATTATATATATTTACAAATACATATTTTTAAGAAAACAAAAAATGAACCATTTGTAATGGGTTGAACTGACGCTCCCAAGCTATGTCTGCTTAGAACCTCAGGATATGAGCTTATTTGAAATAAGAGTCTTTGCAGATGTAATTAAAACAAAGATCTCAAGATGAAACCATCCTGGGTTAGGATGGGCCCTAAATCTAATGATGAGAGTCCTTATAAGAAAGAGGAGGCGACTCAGAGCCACAGAGGGAAAGGCCATGTGGAGACAGCAGTAGAGACTGGAGTGACACATGTATGGCCAAGGAACTCCAAACCTAGGAGAGAGGCTGGGAAGAGATTCTCCTTCAGAGACTCCAGAAGGAATCAACCCTGCTGACACCTTGATTCCAGACTCTGGCTTCCAGAACTGTGAGAAAATAAAGTTTTAAGCTACCTAGTGTGTGAAAATGTTACACAAGTCCTGGGAAACCAATACACTGCATTATCCAGATTATTTGATGACTGTTTTTTTCACTTATTAACACACCACAAGCATCCTGAGTTTGCCAGTATATCACAAACATGAGTGTAGATTTACATCACCCTCTGCAATGCCTAGATAGAATTGTATGGTAGAATTTAACAAAATAGATTCAGTTGATGAACTGGTAGACTGTTGGGTATTTTCAACTTTTCACTTTTATAAATAAGAGTGTGGCTAAAATTCTCGATTGATCCCAGAGTTTTATTTTTTTCCCCTAAAATTATTTTTTTAGGATAAATTTTCCAAAGTGAATGCATAGGTAAAATATATGCATTTAACCCCCAGTTAAAGCTTTTGATACATCAGTGCCAAGCATCTTCCAAAAAAGTCGTGTCAGTTTATAATCCTACTAGCAGTATAAGTAATGCAGTGATGAGCAAATATTTGTTCTTTGGAGACTCAGGTTTTCGTAAAATATTTCTTGAGAAGGTGGTCAGGACGAGTATGTTAAACGCTCACCTTTTCCTCCTGGACCTGTCCTTACCGGTACCAAACTTTAAGTTTGATGAGTGAACCTTGAGTTGAAAATCAGGAGGCTCTAGGCTGGGAGCGGTGGCTCGTGCCTGTAATCCTAGCACTTTGGGGAGCTGAGGTCAGGGCCCCTGAGTTCAGGAATTCCAGACCAGCCTGGGTAACATGGCAAGAACTTGTCTCTACAATAAATCAAAAAATTAGGTGGGCATGGTAGCGCGTGCCTGTAGTTCCAGATACTTTGAAGACTGAGGTACAAGGATCACGTGAGTCTAGCAGGTCGAGGCTTCGGCAAGCTGTGAACTTGCCACTGCACTTCAGCCTGGGGTTATAGAGTAAGACTGCAACTAAAAAAAGGAGGGTGGGGAGGAGGGAGAAAACAAAATCAGGAGACTCTGAAGGGGCTAGTCTATTATGCGACACAGCTTCTCTGAATGTGTCATCATCTGCAAAACAGACAATCCTTTCAGTGAGAGGTCAGGGAGGGAGTCATAGAGATGAGCTCTGGAATTGAATTGCCTTTTCCACTCCTTACTAGCTAGTGCCCTGGGGAAAGTTTTAGAAGCTCTAAGCTTCTATTTCTTCAAGTGAAGGTAGGCTAGGCGTTCCTCACAGGGAACTGAGAGACTCACAGGAGATCACCCCACAAAGGCACTCAATATGAGGCTGATACACGGTGAGTGCTCTCCAGATGCAAATCCTCACTGTTATTATTATTCTTCATAACAGCCTCGCCACAAATGAGGCCCTTAGTACAATTGATTTAGAGGTGGTGCCCAGGAGGCCCAGGTCATGGGTTCAGCTCCAGTTAACTTGGCTCTGCTCCTACCACAGATTGAGTCCTGGTCCTGCCAGCTGTCTCTGAGGCAGCCTGGGGAGCACAGGATTAAATCATCAAGCTCCATTGTCAAGGCCATCCTGGAGGAGGGAGTGTAGGGTACTGTCTGTGAGGAGAGTGTGTGGAAGGAATCCTTCTCTGAGTCAACCAGGACAAGGCAGCACCAGGCCAGTAGCCTAGTGGAAATCAGGTAGAAAGTGTGTGTTCTGACATGGAAAATCAACAGCACCAACATGTTGGGTCTTTCATTTTTTCTGCCACCATCTCTGGTGGCTCTTTGGAGAAGCGTGTGCTCCCCTTTCTGGACAAGCCAAGGCACACTGAAGTGACTTCTTCCAGAGCAACATTAAGGCACAAATGCAATGTGTCCATAACTGCAGTTATAACCATTGTGGATAAAAGTTGTCTGCACCTCTTTTGAGAGCACGAGCATTGGAATCTGATCTGAATAACTTTGATCTTTATCTTCTGGGTAAGTGGTTGGCATTGGCGAAGGAGCACACATCTCCTGGGTATTAAGTATTGCTTTGGTACACACCCAGGAGGGAGCCAATCAAAGTCAGGTCTGGAGAACCAGGAAAAAGTTTCCACAGAGTTTCCCAAGGGGAGCAACTTCTGGGGCCTCCCATACATACACCTACCACCCTAAGAAGGAATTTCCCTTTTGGCTTTTTTAATTTCTTGAGTCAGGGTCTCACTCTGTTGCCCAAACTAGAGTGCAGTGGCATGATCATGACTCACCGCAGCCTCCATTTCCTGGGCTCAGGCAATCCCTCTGCCTCAGCCTCCCGAGTAGCTGGGACTACCAGTACATGCCACCAGGCCCAGCTAAGTTTTTTTGAATTTTTGTAGAGACAAGATCTTACTAAGGTGTTCAGGCTGGTCTCAAATTCCTGGGCTCAAGCCATCCTCCTGCCTTGGCCTTCCAAAGTGCTGGGATTATAGGTATGAGCCACCACGCCCAGCCTAGGAATTTCCTTTTTCTCAAAACAATCTTTTACATATTTGGCTTTGAAAAATTGCACATCAACATACCTATTGCTGAGAAACAGCACAAATTAGGAAGATTATAAAAAGTAGTGTTTGTTTTTGCTCTTTATACTCGCTAGAAGCCTCTACAAGAAACAACTGGGCAGCACCACATCTGCCCCCTCAGCAGGAATGTTACTGAGGAATTTCCTCGTGGACAACAGAAATCTCATTTTCCTTTTGCTTTAGCTGCCTGGAAGCTCAGAGCTCAATCTGCAGACTAATTTTAGTTACTTTACAGAACTCTGTGGCTACTTAGTATTCTCCTGTCCTGCTTTCCTGTTCTATTTATCTATTCCCTTTTCCCTTCCCTGGTTTTGTTGTTGTTGTTGTTGTTGTTTTGAAAGTGTTTTTTGGTTTGAGTTTTGTTTTTTGAGTCAGAGTCTTACTCTGCTGCCAGGCTGGCATGCAGTACAGGACTACTGCAGCCTTGACCTGCTGGGCTCAGGCGATTCTTCAGCCTCACTCAGCTGGAACTGGAATTCCAGGTAGCTGGAACTACAGGCACATGTCACCATGCTTGGCTAATTTTTTAATTTTTTGTAGAGATGAGGTCTTGCTGTGTTTTCTAGGCTGGTCTCAAACTCCTGGACTCAGGCAATACTCTCACCTTGGCCTCCCAAAGTGCTGGGATTACAGGAATGAGCCTTCATCTGGCCAAGTGTTTTTAAAGAAGGCCTCAAGTGCAGGGTGGAATAAATTAGAATATGAGTAAATAGTTCTATTTTAGAGACAGCAGTCTGTACTGGCAAAAGCATTGGTTTTGGAGTCAACCTGTTTTAAGTTTCTGCTTGTCCTTTTACTGGTTTGTGACCTTGGACATTTTATCCATTTTTCGGTGCCTATACCTGGCAAGTGGGTGGATAACAAAAACAGATTTTACATGATTTCTGGAAGGATTACATGAGTTAATATACATTAAAGCACTTCGTAAACAATAAAAACCTTTGCAAGTTAAAATGTACTTGATATAACCGTGATACTGTTGGGCAAGGCTCTTTTGATGTTGAGAGAATCAACTAAACTCACTCAAAACCAATGGGAGTAGAAGGCAGCTTTTAGCAATGAATCCAGTGTCCCCTAGGCCTCAGCTACACAGCCTGCAAAACCGTCCCTCAGATGCAGAGGTACTCAGAGACAGGCAGTCTTCCCACAGAAGCGAGATTTCCCCCTATTTATGAGCCCCCTAACACTCATTTCAACACACTGTCTTTTCATTCCCCTAAATAAGTAGGGCCAGTTGGCCCAAGTCACAAAGGATTCAGCCCAAAGAGGCTTAAAGCAGAGGCCATCTTTTTAAATTTTTAAATTTTATTTTATAGTCATGGGGTATATGTGAGGATTTGCTACATAAGTAAACTGTGTGCAGGTGAAGTTTGGGCATCTAGTGAGTCCTCTCTCCCCCTGGTAGTGGACATAATACCCAATAGGTGGTTGTGTGTCCCTTATCCTCTCCCCCCTCCCTTCACCCCTCCTTTAGTAGTGCCCAACATCAGTCATTCCTGCCTTTGTGCCTATGTGCCCAATGCTTAGGGCCCACTTATGAGAACATGTAGTATTCATTTTTTTGTTTCTGTGATAGTTCACTTAGAATGATGGTCTCCAGCTACATCCATGTTGCTACAAAGGACGTGATTTTGTTCTTTATGGCTGTGTAGTATTCCATCATGTATATATACCGCATTTTCTTTATCCAGTCTATGTTCAATGGATACCTGGGTTGGATCCATGTTTTTGCTATTGTGAATAGCACTACAATGAGCATACGTGTACAGATGTCTTTTTGGTAGTGCGATTTATGTTCCTTTGGGTATATTCCCAGAAGTGGAGTTGCTGGGTAGTTCAGCAGCTCAATTTTTCATTCTTTGAGAAAATACCACACTGCTTTCCACTAAGGTGGAACTAGCTTACATCCCACCAACAGTGTAGAAGCGTTCCCTTTTCTCTGCATTTGTACCAATACCTGCCATTTTTAAATGTTTTGATGACAGCCATCCTGACTGGTGTGAGATGGTATCTCATTTTAAAACACAAGTTTGCCATACTCTTTCCCAGCATAGAGCCTTCCAGCTCTGTCTCCAACCTCGCGTGCTGCATGTAGCCTGAGCATCAGCCGCTCCAACTTCCCAAATGCGTGCAGCTTCGTGCACCTCAGGGCCTCTGCACATGCTGTTCCCCTCCCCCAAATGATCTTCCTCCACATTTCCTTACCTAGTTGACATCTATTCCTCTTTCACTGGTCTCTCCTGTGACTCGCTAGGGCATAATGACATGTCCCTCCTCTATATTCCCGGTGTAAAAAATGTTCTGTCTCAGAAGGTCTTGAGAACAAGATTGAGCCATGTCCATCTCTATCTCCACCCCTAATTGCTGCTCAGTTGAAATCTGTTGAAGGAAGACATTGAAAACAAGCTGCTAGACCTGTAAGACGGTCAGTCATTGACTGACTAGGAAGCAGAGACAGTACCGAAGAACGGGTGATGGGGGTGGGCGGGGGGGTTGGTGCAGGGAGACCAGATGGCTGCAAGGCAGGAAGGGCCAAATGGGACAGAATGAGAGCATCAGGGCCAGGCTGCCTAGGGACTGGGGGCAGCTGGCCCAGGCACCCAGGCCATGGAGGTCTCCAGAGTATAGGCACGTCTTATTTCCATGCAGAGTCTGGGGGTTTCTGTTGACTTCTAAGCCTCATGGACCCTATGCAGGGTTGTTGTGTATGGTTGTACCCTGTGTGACTTGGTGAAGAGGTGAACAGAACATGAACCCAGCTTGCCCTCTGCTTGCCCAACTCTTCACCTTGGAGCTCTTATTTCTGCCCCAAGGGGTGCCTCCATCCACTTCACATACAGGTGTAGGGTGGGGTGGCCCCAACCATTCTCACCTTAGCAAAAAAAAAAAAAAAAAACCCTCATCCTTGTTCTCATAGCTATTCGGGATACAAGGGAAGCTTAGGAAGGAGAAAAGATTGATTAAAGACTTGGTTCTCTCAGTGCTGCTCAGGCAGGCATCATAGGGGTCCTGTGTCCATGACTAGCTGTTCTGTGACACCCTCACCTTTGGGATCAGGGTTGTCCCAATAGCCAGCCTGAGGAGGGGTTTCCTCGCCTTTAAGCTCTTGGTCCGGGGACATCGTATATGCTTGTGTTCATCTGCGCATTTTGATTTGACCTCTGAAAAGGATGCTCTGTGTGCTCCCAATAAGCTTAGCAGGCAGGGTGTGTATTGATAGGTTCAAAGATAGGCTGTGCACTCAATTTTATCTCTGCTATTTACCAGCTATTCAATTTGGACATGTGTCTTAATCTTTTTATGAGGAAGAAAGGAAAGGGAGGAAGGGAAGGAGGGAGACTGAATGCTTTCATCCTAAGATTGGGAACAAAACAAGGCTCTTATAACTCTTATTCAACATCATATGGCAGGTCCTAGCCAGTGCAATTAGGCAAGATAAAGAAGACATGGAAGGAAGGAAGGAAGAAAGGAAGGAAGGAAGAAAGGAAGGAAGGAAGAAAGGAAGGAAGGAAGGAAGGAAGGAAGGAAGGAAGGAAGGGCTCATGTCTGTGGCAGACATAAAAATGTGCCTCTCAGGTCTCCAGCTGCAGGGAGCATCACTGACCCATGGCCTCTACTTCTGCTCTCTCTCTGAACTTGGTCACCACCTTCACACTGAAGCCACACTTCACATGGACTTCTCTCAGTCAGTAACTGAGATTTTAAAGACGTGGGTGACTAAGGCCTAATGTAAGACACAAAAGATGTGGGTCTCTGACTAGCAAACTTGGCATGGGAACTAACTCCCTGATGACCTTTCCAAACTGTCCTTAGCACTCCACTGAAGTCTACACTGCTTAGACCCAACCTTCTCTACTTCTTTGTCTCCATTCAGGCAGATCTGCTCTCCCCCTCCCCGACTACCTTCTCCTTTTCTCTCAGAGACATCTACCCTCATAACTTCTTTCGTGTTTAGTATTAACTAGTATTAAGCATGCTGTTTCTGGAGTTGTGAAAATTAAATGATTTAATGTATACAAAGCACCTTGCAGCTTCTGGGATATGGGACACTCTCTGGTCCCATGGCATTGAGCAGCTACTATCTTTTTTTGGCTGTGAACCCCTTAGCTCTGCTTACTCCTTAGAATCGTCATTACACAATTCATATCTCTGGTCTTTTATTTTTTAATATTTTCATTATAAAGTTTAGAAAAATAAGAACAATATAAAACTAGCGGGAAATTTGCCCTTGTTTTTGTAAAACTAATCTATCCGTCCTGGGCCACATGTGCCATGAGGGCTGCATGTTGGACATACCTGTTCTAGAACAAGACTGTGGCAGAGACTGCATCTTTAAGATTCATTCTCATTCTTCCTTTTAGAAGTAGAACTTCCCACCTCACTGAGTTTGCCAGAACACACAGCCATCCAATTGGAAACTATTGGAGCTCCCCTGCAACTCTAGTGATGGTCAAATAACTAAGTTCTAAGTTCTTGCTGGTAGAACTATAAACAGAAGTGACAGAGTGATGTGTACAATTTTATCATCAACTCCTCAATATCAATTTACTTGTCTGCCTCTTTTTCTCTTTTCCCTTATAGCTGACCTGAATGTAGATGTGTTGGTGAGATCTCTTCAACCATGTGGGTGAGGAAAATACTAGGATGGATGTCCGAGCAACGAGACAGAAGGATTGTGGGTCTCTGGTTGGTCTTAAGAGGCAGAGCTGCCTGTCTTGGGCTTCTCACCCATCTCTATTTTTTGTCTGAGAGAGAAACAAACTATTTTTCTTGAGTCCTAGTATCTTGGGGATCCTTTGTCACAGCAGTCTAGTCAGTACCATACCTGATTGTCTTTCTGAACTATTCCTAAAGTTCCTCTGACTTGGTTGACCCAGGACTGGTTGACAGCACTGTCTCCTTAATCCATTAATGTCTACTCCTCAATATGGCATTTAATTACACTTGATGACTTTGAGGGACAGCAAAACTAGTTCCCTTTGGGCACAGGATGATCTCCAGTCAGGGTTAATAGCCTTAATGGTTTAAAATGGCACTAAATGGTTCTCCACATTTGGACGAGGCCATCTGGTCATTTGCAGATAAGCACAATAATACACATCCGGGCAGATTTCCACATATGGGCTGAAACACTAACACGTTCCAAATTATATACTCTAAAATTTACTAGTCCTTGCTAAAACCCAAATCACAAACTATTCCTTACTCTAATTGCAATAATGCATTGTCTCTCAGACAATGTGACTGAAATGAATCTGATGCAAACAACACCCCACTAAACTGCAGTGCTCAGATCTAGTCAAGGTCAAAACACCATAGCAGTTCTGGGAAGAGCTTCTGACATGCCTATCAGTAATGGCCCTTGGCTCTGCCCAAGCTTGTCCATGGCCAATGGCTTTGTTTAAAATGGAGCCATGACAGTTGGGTAAAATCATGTGATTTTTCTCTGGAAGCTTGTGTATACCCTGAGTGTGCTGGCTAAGTCCTAAAAGCAAATTGAGGAAATAATGAGATAATTTTCTTTGCAGTGACAGTGTCTGCTTCCATTTCCTGCCTCTCTTTCTGTCAGGTTTCTAGGTGGACTGGATAGAGGCCTTAAGAAATTAGGATGACCATGTCCCATCCATATTTCCTTGTATAATTCAAAATAGTATCAATAATAAAACTTAAACTAAAGGAGTGTCCAGCAAAGCCCTGATATTTACATGAATATTGGATGACTTTTATATACCAATTAATGTGTAAGCATCGGTGCCTTAAACCCCATGCCTCACCTGTTTGAGTAACCTCACAATATCCCTTAGACCTGTGGTGGCATTGATGACAACTTTCCAATTCCTTTGAAAAACTCTCGCATACCTAAATCATTTAGGAGGAAGCTGTCTTTGTAATGAACAAAGCACCACACAGAGTGCAATGAATATCTAGCATTCTTTTTTTTTTTTTCTTTTTTGAGTTGGAGTCTCACTCTGTCGCCCAGATTGGAGTGCAGTGGCCGCTCCCGGCCACCGCAGCCTTGACCTGCTGGGCTCCCGTGATCCTTCTGCCTCAGCTTTCCAAGTAGCTGGAACTACAGGCGTGCACTACCACGTCCAGCTAATTTTTTGATTTATTGTAGAGATGAGGTCTCGCCTGCCCAGGCAGGTCTCGAACCCGCAGGCTCAGGCAATCCACTCACTAGCATTCTTGAGTGCCCTTGGTAACCATGCCCAGTTGCTTAATAGATAATTCAGAGACTGACCATCTGACAAGCCAGTCACTCATCTGGAAGACTATTAGGTTGAGACACTGATGGGAGAAGAAGGAGTCAATATTAATGACACATCTTAAGTTTCTATGAACGAAGCTTCTATATGCAAATTACTATGGCCTTATTTCTTTAGCTAGAAAGCATTGACCATGAACTTGAGACAATGGTAGTGGTCTAATTATGGTAGACAATTTTTGTTTTATCGCAATAACTAAAACCAAGGTAATGAATGGATTGAATTTCCTTTGTGCATGGCCTACAAATAGGAAGCTGAGGCAGATCAGACCTTTTTCTTCAGTGAAATGAAGTTTCTTTATCAGATGAGGCAGACCAGGACTGGTTGGGATTTGGGCTGCCCTAGCATATTTTAAACTTCTACCTAATTTGCCACCCGGCATCGCACCTGGGTCTCCTCTGGCGCTAGTGTGGTCCAGATTTCTTTGGTCCAATGAATATCTGCTTTTTGAATTATTTTTCCCCAGATGTAGTTTCCATCTAGCCAAATTTAACCTTGTTTTATGATTTCCTGCCCCTCATTTCTAACCTCTTTGGGGACATTGTGAACTGCCGGGTGTTGACAATGCTGCCTAATTTAGAAGCATCTGCAATTTGCATCAATAAGCAAATTCCTCTTCTCCATTTATTAATAAAGATACTGAGAAACAATATTTCTATCCGAGACCATGCTTCATATTTGAAACACTGGCATTTCTCATAGATCATTTCATTTATTAATTCTCAGCCTATTTCAAAACTCACTCTTCTCCATTCCAATTTAATTTTGATGCCAAGCAAAATACTGAAACACTGGTTTTGAGGGAAATTGCTTGTTCCTCTTGAAGCACGTGCAACTTTGTCTTCACTGGCCAACGGTCGCGAGGAAACACCACTGAGCAGTTCTGAGTCAGTCTGGCATGGCCAGTCCTTCACACATAGCTGGTGGCTCCATTTTCCTGTTGGATCTGACAGAGCATTTTCCTCTATATTCTGGAACTGTGTTCTAAGCAGAATATAAACTTACCATATCTGTTGTTTTCTTGTCTCCTGGAATTGTGCTAGAAAGAGCAAGTTCTCACTTGACATTTTTTGATAACCATGTGCTGGGCATCTTCCTGGAACCCATTTATAATGTGTACATCCTTTGGATACATTCTCAATGGGTATGGCCACTCCTGGGAATCCCCTGGTCTCCCCCTTTACTTTCACTCTATCCCCTTGCTCCCTGCTGAGATCAGGTCACCTGGATCATGGTCACAGCCTCCCACTTTGGGGGCTGCCCATTTCCAATCCATTTTCTATACCCTCAACGCCAATCACATCACTACCATCTTTACATCTTTCTCTGGTTCTGTGATTGTCCTAGGAAAGAAGTCCCAATACTGCAATACTTCAAAAACAGGGTTCTGGGTGATGCTCCAGCATCAGGGCTGTCACTGTCTTCCACACACGCTAAGCTCCAGTCATGTTTGACAGTTGATAGTCACCTGAGTATGCCCTGCACTCTCTCACTTCCAGGTCTATGGGAGGACGGCCTCTCCTTCTAGAACAATCTTAGGTCTTCTCCACCCACTCTCTTTCTTCTCTTCCGTCTGCCTTCTTTGTAATATGGCAAATATCTATCCATCCTTCAGGTTTCTGTTCATCTATCATCCCTCCAGGAACCTTGAGGAAGAATCACTGAGTCTGGATTCGGTGACTGGGTTTGGCTCCCACCTTACCCTGAACTCAAGATCTTACTAGACAATTTGGGCCCTGTGTTCCAGTTGTCTGTTTCCTTGCAACCTACAAGTTCTGTCTCTCCCAGATGTGAATAGATGCTCCTTTGACCTTGTGCACATCTGGAAGAGACAAGTGAGAAGACCACAGGAGCCAAGACATGAGAGCTGCTGTGCGGAGGGTCCAGCCATCTTGAAGCCTCACACTGCCCTCCCAAATGCAGAACACTAGGCTTTGGACCACAGAACGGCATTTCAGCTTGGTCATTCTCTGACCAGGTACATTGAAAACCAATCCAACAGGAAACGGGGGGGGCATATAATCTCAGGTGACATCCTGCATGTGATGGAAGTTTCTGAACAGAGAGTGTGGTGGCTTTGCAGATGAGAGGGTCTTCTATGCAGGCTACAGGGTGGCAGCAGAAGATAGGCTTGCTTGATCTTTTCTTGGGCAGGAAAGGAGAGGGAGGAAAAAAAAAGCTTTAGCAATTCTTTCTTGGCCAAATGGTCTTTTCTGAGTTTTCCAGCAAGAACCAGCATTGGGAATGGGTTTAGTGCACATCTTTCTCGTCTCACCCTCTTCTTTTGCAGTTGGAAGTTTTCTTCCCTCGAGTCTTTGACATCTGGGCTTATCTCCACCTAGCTGTAAAGCAGCAACGCCAAAGTTGAGAGGGCTTGCACATAAGGTTCTTCACCTATTCCAAAGAAGTCACCCAGAGGTCCAGCAGGGAAAGACATTGGTTTATTAGAATTTTCAGGAGGTACCAGTGGAGGCGGTTAGTAAGGAAAGGGTCTGCCCGTGTGGCACCGATGGCGGCAGGTTGGTATTAAAAGAAACCGCCTTTGGGGCAGTACAGCAAACAGTTTTATAGGCAAGCAAGTCAATTAATCCAATTTCTATCCTGTGTTTACAAATACATTGATTACATGTGACGAATACATTGCTTTCAACTCTGCTCAATTACCTGCACCCTGTGGCTCGTTACTGGGAATAGGCATATCCTTCAGAGACCAGCCTTGGCCAGAGGCTGCTCCTGAGGGAAGGGAGAGGGGGAAAATAGTCCATGTTCAGACCATACCCGACACCAACCTCCCCACACCACAGTGCCTCTGATATTGGGTAGATGTTTCTCCTTCTTCTAGCCCCCTGCTGGCGGGTTGTGGCCATCCATTAGTCTGCCTGGAATAATTTTATTAAAGCAGCACTTTCTCCTCTGTCTCCACTTCCGGGAGCTTTCTGTCTTCTCACTCTTTCTTCTTCCCCTCTTCCCCACAAACTTTTATGAGACCTCTGTGAAGGCAACTGAAAGAGCAGGGAATTGACGTCGTAATTCATTGGAAAAGGCCACAGCTGCGAGCTGATTCGAGGCCCACGGAGCTACCCTCTGTCTGTGGCTGCAAAGCCCCAGCCAGCACGCGTCTGTCCTCACCCACTCAGCAGTCCGATCACATAGGCGGCCTGGCACAGATTACTGGCTGCATCTCACCATGCCATGACAGGAGGCAATCGATAGATGGATTAATCACACTTTGGGGAGTTCACACCCCGGGAAGGAGAGAAAATGAGGATTGGAAGAAGAGGCTGTTGCCAATGTGGTCTGGAGTTTGCAGACTGGTGCACATGGGCCACAGAGACACCCACTGTGCTCAGAAGGGTGACTAGGACCCATGGCATAATGAGAGCTTCTAGAAATTTACCATCAGCTTGACTTCAGCTGATCAGCAACGCTTTAAAATAAAATTACGCATACCAAAGATGGTTCAAAGCCTTTTTTAAAAAGTGTAGTGAGGCTTCAGTGATATAGGGGATAAGATCTTGCTTTCTCAAGCAGACCCCAAATATCCACTTTTCAACTTAAAGGAACCATGTATGTGTGTCTTTTAAATGTATTTCTAATGTCTCTGAAATGTCAGAGGGTGCTGAGCTTTTTGTTTGTTTCATTTCTTATTTGTAACTAGAAGGTTTGCAAGGAAAAACTTCAGAGAGTAAAAGCCGGGGCAGGATGTAGCTGGGGGAAGCAGGTGATCATGTCCTGATTATTGAGCAAGAGGCCCAGGTGTTCCAGGAGCCCAGATCTGCTCTGAGCGAAGCTATTGTATATGCAGAGAGCACTGCAGTTTGGAGAAAACAATTTTTGTTTGTGTCTTCCCCCTGCTATTGAATAGCCAAAGAGAAGAAACGGAATTTCGGTGAGTCTCCGTTTGCTCATCTGAGTAATGGGATAGAACTGTCTTGTGAAGTTGTAACAAGGTAAAACAATGCAGATAAAAATGTCTTACACACAGCAGTGGGCTCTGCAGATTCCACCATTGTTTTCAAGGCCTGGGCTTAGAAAGGGTTAAGGGAGGAGAAAGATCTGCGTATTTGGACTTCTGTCCTTTAACCAGTCTTCTAGTGTGACTATTCAAGGAAAGTCACAGAAAGTGATGTTATTTTGCACTAAACAAACACAAATACTTCTATTGTGGATTTTTCTCTTCTGGAGTAAATCTGTGTGCTTTTGTCAAGACTTACCGTGCAGACCCACTCTGGTTTAAGATGACTAGGGGCGACCGCCCATGGCCACTGACCATTCTGCCTCTCACCCTGGATAGAATCATCATCATTTGCAGAACGGTTTGATTAATATTTGACTAGGGAGGGCTGACCTTCTTGAAACGAGTCTCATAACAAAGGGGCTGTGGCTCTTCCCAGCTCTCGCAGACCCCTGGCGCAGGCCTTGCTCCAGCAGAGTGAGTGACAGGCACAGAGGCACCAGCCCCCGCTAATTCTCTAATCACCAGATACCACTTAAGCGTGGCCCCGTTTTTGCTCCAGAGTAGAACAGAGGAAGCGGCTGTGGAGGCTGAGCGCTCCCCTTCCCTGGGCTCTGCTCCTGCTTTTAACAGCTTTGTTAATTCAGTCACCACCTCGGTCCACACAACAGCCAAAGGGGGCTGGGGCATGGAAGGTAGTCTGCGGGCTGAGTGGAGCCTTCATCACCCTACCCTGGGAGGCAGGACCAGCTGGGGCAGTTGGCTGGGCAGCCAGCCCAGCAGCGCAGCACGGGCAGCAGGTGTTCCCTGTAAGGCGACACGCCTGGCCCAGGCGCCATGTGAAATGTGGAGAAGGGCCTTTCTCTGCTTTATAGCCCGGCTCCCTTTGGCCCCCAGAGTTTTCAAAAGCGTAAGAGAAATGAGTCATAATGTGAGAATCAGCCTGTTCGGTGGAAACCATCACGTTGCACTGCAGTTTTATCCCATTGATGAAACATGATGGAGGAGAAGAAACAGAGCCACCACCAGCCCCCTCCATGATGTAGGCACCCACAGATTCATGGTGCTTGGCTCCTGCCCTCTGGAGCATCCTGAAGGATCTCACTGTCCAGTCAGCATTAAGTCCAGTCCAACATTTCCCTAGGTAAGTGGGATGCAGCCGGGCTCAGTGGCTCAGCCTGTAATCCTGTGCCTTTGGGAGCCTGAGGTGAGTGGATTGCCTGAGCCCGCGGGTTCGAGACCTGCCTGGGCAACTTGATGAGACCTCATCTCTACAATAAAAAAATCAAAATGAGCCAGGCATGGTAGCACGTGCCTGTAGTTCCAGCTACTTGGAAGGCTGAGGCGGAAGGATCTCCAGAGCCCAGCAGGTCGAGGCTGCGGTGGCTGCAAGCGTGCCACTGCACTCCAGTCTGGGTGACAGAGTGAGACTCCAACTCAAAAAAAAAAAAGAAAGTGGGATGCAAATAGAAGTCACCAGAGAAAAGTGTTCTAGGTGTAAATAAGTTTGGAAAATTGCAGATCAAATCCACTTAAACAGGTTGCTTCATGCAGGACTTCTCAGAGCTTTGAACTACTTAATTTGCCCAGTGAATTTCCAAAAGGAAGGTTAAAAAAAATGCAGCATGCCCTATACTTGGTTGACCCCTGAAACTCTTTTAAACAAAATATTGTTTGGGAAATGGTGGCCAGGTCCAATCTAAATGTGTTTTCTTAAGAATGAAGGTTTCCTTCACCTTCTTGTCTGCAGTTCGGTCTTTATTGCTTTCGTGTGTGTGTGTTAAAAGTGTAAGTATATTTAAAAACACTGCATGCAAATGTTAGCAGCAAAGCATCCTGGTGAGCAAGGCCTGTCTGATGCACTTTACGTAGACACATCCTGGTGGGATTAGCACCAACATTCCTCCTGTACTAGCAGCTTATGTGCAGGGACCATGCTTCCCTTATGCCTCCTAGAACCACTCTTGGGACATAAGCCCCTACAGGGCAGAATTCCCCGAGACTTCCAGCTGCTATGAAGCTCCTCCTCCCACAACCACAAGTTTTCTTGAGGGAAGATAGCATAGTGTCACCAGGCTGGGTTCAAATCCTGCCTCTGCCTCTTGTAATCCACGTGGCCTTGCATAAGAGTTCACCTCTCTGTACTTCTACTTCTTCATGTATAAATTGGGGTTGATAAACTGCACACACTACAGCTTGGTGTGGGGTGAGATAAACCCACCTCTGCACAGCACCAGGAAGGACTGCTGCTTAGCTGAGGCCAACTGCCAATATGACCCAGAATTCTCCAATGCCCAGTGCCATGTGGGTGGAACGGGCATCCAATATTTGCCTAACCGAACTGGATGCTCAAAATCTGAACTTCACACTACATTTCTTGTGAACCCTTTCTTTCTGTATCTAGTACAAGACCCAGCAGATGGTAGACGTCCAGTGCTGGTAAGCTAGGGGAAAAAAGAAGAAAGAAAATTGAATAGATTTTTCCAAGAGTCAGCCTACATGTTACTCTTTATAAGTTTATGATTTTTTTGAAGTTTCAAATGTGATTTTGTTATTGGGAATATACAGAAAGAAAGACTCAATTTTTTAAAATGTTATGAAAGGAGATGTTCACCCACAACATTTCTTATTCTGATCACAAAAGAGAAACAAATAATATTTAAACACACATTCTCAACAATCAAGAAATAACTGAGTCAATTATGTTAGAGCTCGGTGATGGGGTACCACACAACCATTAAAATTGCTTTTATGAAGAATTTTATAAGGAGAAAAAGTTATGACAGATTATTAGGGGGAAATGAGCAAAAATAATATAAAGAATATGATCGTGATTATGTAAAAATAAGGGTAGAAAAAGATCAGATGAAAATGACCAAAATGTACCAGTGATTTCATTTGGTAAAGAATTTCCAAATAAAGTCTTCAAAATTTTGATAATCATGACTCACTTGTATATTTTTAAAAGACAAGTTATTTACCAAGAGTAAGATGTACTTATTCTTTGCTGAGGGTCTTTAATTTAACTCATTACTAGGAAACAGTTATTTCCTCAGTTTGACGCTCAGAGCTCTCTCAACAAGCTGCCTCCAAAATGTCCAGGCAGGATCGTCTCCCACAACTCCACAAGTCTTTTGCAACAATTAAACTGACCTGTTTACCAGACCTCCGCATCTCCATGTAAATCCTGGTCTTTGAGCACAGCAACATAGCAACTGCAGCCTCTCTTGCATGTCCACTTAGGAAGTGGCAGGCACTTGTGGAGGAGAGGGCTAGGGAGAGACGAGTAAGTTCAGCTTATGTGGATACCCACATAAGGGAGCAAGTGGGAGCAGAAAGGTGGGCAGCCTGCCCATACGTTCCCTCTCTCTAGAATGTTTTCCTTTTCTTCATCACATATCTAAACCATCTTATGAAGTTAAATTCCTGGGTATTTGTCCCAAAGAAATAAAAAATTAGATTCACACAAAAACCTCTATGTGAATGTTTATTCATAATCACCCCAAGCTGAAAACAACCCTACACTGGTGAATGGAGAAACAAATTGTGGTGTGTGCATACAATGAAATGCTCCTCAGTAATAAAAAAGGAACAGCCACAGAATCCACAATGGGAAAGGATTACAAATGCATTTCACTAAGCGGAAGAAACAAGAGGCAGAGTTACACACTGTAAGAGTCCATGTATGTGATATTCTGGAAAAGACAATAGGAACAGAAAAGAGTTGGGTGGCTGCATGGGGTAGGTGTGAGGAGATAGATTGGGCACACAAAGAGATACAAGAGAGGGTTTTAGGGGTGATGAAATGCCCGATAACTTGAATGTGGTGGTGGACACGTCACTGTGCATTTGTCAAGACTCATAACTGTAACAAACAATGGTTGCATTTTACTGAATGTGAGTTATACCTCATTAAACCTAACTTTTAAAAAAGACAACCTGAAACACACACACACACACACACACACGCACACACACACACAAACGTTTGGTTCTCACTGTTTGGTTTCAGGACTTTTACACTCTTAGAAATTATTGGGAAACCCAAGGAATATATGTTTATGTGGATTATAGCTATAGATATTTATTATATTAGAAATGAAAGCTGAGAAGGAATTCCAGGCTTAATTCCAATTCAATTTACAGTAAATAATAATATGACATGTTAATGTAAGCAATGTATTTTATAAAATAAAGATATTTTCCAAAACAAAAAAAAAAATAGTAAAAAAGAAGAGGAGGAAAAAGAAGTGACATTGTTTAACATTTTTGCAAAAATCCTTGATGGCTGGTTTAAAAAAAGACACCAGAATTTCTGAATTCAGTCTGTTGCTGTATGTTGCTTTGATTGTTATGAAGAAAATCCTACTTCATGCATATATGTATTTGGAAAAAGAAATGATATTTTAATATTTTTCAGATAATTATATTCTTCTTTGATATTACACCCAAATTCCCCAAGCAGTAATTTCTTAAAAGTTAGTTATAGTGTAAAATCTGAAATTATATCATGAAATGTCTTACACTCTGCTACATTAAAGTCCATCGGTCCATCTTACACTTTGGATGCGTTTTTCACCCTTCATGGTTTGGTACCATCACACATCGGGCATTTGGAAAACACCGATTCACCAAGTTATGCAGATCTTCCAAATGTTGACCCAGTCATTCTAATATTTATGTGTGTGTGTATACATTCATATCACATTCATTAAAATCCTCACCTACAAAAGCATGAACTTCGCAGCAACTTGGATGGACTTAGAGGCTATAATACTGAGTGATCTATCATAGAAACAAAGAACTGAGTATCACGTGTTCTCACTCATAAGTGGTCCTTGAACAACTATCATAATATTATAAGAAAGGGATTGGCAGTAGTGGGAAACTGCAGGGGGAGGGGAGGCACACCTCATCAACAAGGGTACCTGTACAATGTATATTTGTATACCTAACCCTGAATTGTATCCCACATCTTTAAAATAAAAATAAAATAATTTTTAAAATTCTCACATATCTCATCAGAAAACTGTAAGTATTAGAAAGCTATCGAGCTTATGATAGTGTATATACTCTCCTAAAATTCTAATTTTCACTTGAAATCCCAAATTTTATTTTTGGCAACAAATGCCATCAGTTCTTTCCCCTGAAGAGACAAGTTCACTTTCTTCATTTTCAAGAAAACATCTGTCAAATATTCGAGTCTGAATGACCGCAGTTTGTCTGTCATTCTTTCGAGAAAAAAATGGCATTCTATGGAAAAAAAGAAAAGCAGCTATTTCAGTCTGCAACTCGAGACAGTCATCCTTCATAATACAGCAAAAGGCCTTTGTGTACACTTCCTCTTTATCACATGGGCATTGAAAAGATCTGTTCTCGGGAGTTGAGTGTTAATACAATTATTTATTGTTCCAGCAAGAATATTCATAGGTGAAATTGCAGATTTTTCAAACCATGAGAGTACAAAGTAAGAAAGACCACATGGTGTCCGCACAATCTGGGGCTGCTGTGGCTCTATCCACTTCATTTTTACACTGTCAGTACCAAGGCCAACACAGTGAAAAGGCACTCTTGAATTGTTTATAAAAATAGTTGGGACCTTTCAGACTTCTTGAACGTGTCTCTGGGACCCTCAAGGAGTCTTCTGACCATACTTTGAGAATCACCAGTGTAACCTTTCTTGTCCTTCTATCTTTCTTTTTTTTTTTTTTTTTTGAGTTACAGTCTCACTCTGTCGCCCAGACTGGAGTGCCGCGGCCGCTCCCGGCCACCACAGCCTCGACCTGCTAGGCTCCAGCGATCCTTCCACCTTGGCCTTCCAAGTAGCCAGAATTACAGGCATGCGCTACCACACCCGGCTGATTTTTTTATTTATTGTAGAGATGAGGTCTCACTGCCCAGGCGGGTCTTGAACCCACGGGCTAAGGCAATCCACTCACCTCAGCCTCCCAAAGGTGCGGGATTACAGGCTGAGCCACCGAGCCCGGCTCCTTCTGTCTTTCTTAAATCTTACTCTCTCCTTGAAATTTTCTCCCGCAGACCACTCTACAACTATCTTGTGCCTGTCTTCCCACAACCCTTTTCTGGTCCACCTGCGTGTCTTGTATTGTCCACCTTTTACCTGTCCTGTCACTGTTTAAGCCTCTTGAGAGTAAGGAAGTTTTCTTTGAATTCTCTCTCCTCACCCTGCCTGCTGGCCCAGTAACTCATAGAGTATCTTATACATAACAAGCACTATGACAAGTTTTGGATGATGCACAAGTGTTAAAAATTGTGCATAAACGGATACCTCTAGGTATGCAGAGTAGACACAATTCCAGAGCTAGTGTAGTATAGGAAATAAGCATTGTTGATGGTGTCATCACTCCTGAACATTTCCAAGCTCCCGACACTTGAGGCCAACACTTCTGAGCCCAGATCTTTCTCTTCTGGCTGTTATACATTTACATTTCTCCCTTAATCTGCCTTCACTCTCAACTTGAGCTAAAAAAGAGACTATTATGGACATAGCCAATGCTTTGGAGCAAAAAACTGTGGGTTCTTATTTTACCTCTACCCTTGACCTGACCTTAGGAAGACACTCATGATGACTTAGGAAGACACTGAGGCTTAAGCTCTCCCATCTGAAATAAAGACTGGAATACATGCCCCTGCCGCCTCACAAGGGTATGAGAATTAAAGAAGCTAACATTTGAAAAGTACTTAGCTCATAGATTTGCTCAAAATTTCCACTGACCCAAGTTCTCCCAACCTTCTATACTGTGAAGGAGCCTTTTCCCAGATGAGGCTGGACACCAAGGCCCTCTCTCCTAAGAATGGCATTCCTTCCAGTTCGATAGCTTCTACAGAACTCTCCACACCCTCGTAGGGTCACTACTCTTCCCCTTCGTCTTGGGTTAGCTGGCATTTCTCACTCAGTCTAACAAGTCCTGTCTTGGCACTTAGCTGAACCATTATCTGGTGCATTGGTCATGAAACAAGGGAACACAGGAACCCCGTAAAGGGGTATGCAAGAAGCCTCCCACCAAAAGAGAGTTTTCTTTATCTGAGAAAGAAAAGGTTTGTTCATTCCATTTTTTTTCCAAGTTTTCCAAGGTTTGCAGTGACTGCATATCTTATTGGTGGAGCTTTCATGAATCCCTTGTTTTTACTCATTCATTCAACTAGTATTCTTTAAACATTTAAATAACTATCTCAGAGTGGCTGGCAGTGTGTTGGAGCTATAGGAATAAAAAATAAATTCTCAGTTGTTATGATTCAAGTTGAGCTGGATACTAGGAATACCTAGCTTGGCATCTCGTCCGCAGCAGTATTCGGTGTGATTTTATTACATTTAAATGCTAATCCATATGCCGTAGAATTCTGATTCACCAGAGGACGAATGTTGCTGATAACCACACAGATAGCCTCATCGGATATTACATTCTGAGCAAGAGCAGAGCAAAACCCTCTCAACCTCCAATTCCTCCGAAATGCCCATAAACACAGCTTTCTGACTGAGCTAGAAAATACCCATGCAAGAAGATAGATTCTGTTAGTATGTATCATAAGGAGAATGAATTTTAAATACAGGTATGTTTTAGGAACACTGCTAATCTCCTTATTTTAAAATTTGGCTAAAAGTTTTTTTGTTTCCTTTTTTGTTTTTTTAGTTCACAGAATGTTGTCAGTGGCTGAAAGTCCCTTTGTCAGTTTTATTATTTTACTCCTTCCCCCTCTGCATTTCACACTTTGATTTTCCTCCCCCTGTACTACAAGTGCCCAATCACATGAATCTGATATATGCCCTTATATATATATTTATTTTTATAAAATGTTAATGTTTTCTATGTATATGCATTTTTTATTTATAAAAAATAATATTGTACTATAAATGTTATTCTGTTCCCAACATTCCTCACTCAAGACTGTGTTTTGGAATCAATACATGTCACATGTTGATGTGTGTGTTTATTCATAGACCATACCCAGGGAAGAAATGGAATTCATAATCCATGATCTCTGTTCTATATGTTTTTTGGGGTTTTTTTTGAGTTGGAGTCTCATTCTGTCACTCAGACTGGAGTGCAGTGGCCGCTCCCAGCCACTGCAGCCTCGACCTGCTGGGCTCCGGTGATCCTTCCACCTCAGCCTTCCAAGTAGCTAGAACTACAGGTGTGCACTACCACGCCCAGCTAATTTTTTATGTGTTGTAGAGATGAGGTCTCGTCAAGTTGCCCAGGCGGGTCTCGAACCGGCGGGCTCAGGCAATCCACTCACCTCGGCTTCCCAAAGTGCTGGAATTACAGGCTGAGCCACCGATGCCCGGCCAATCTCTGCTCTATATGTAAACTCCGTGTGTGTGTGTGTGTGTGTGTGTGTGTGTGTGTGTGTGTATGGATATAGATAGGTGTATAGATCTCTCTCTATATATGAGGGGGATTAAAAAAATTATCTTTTGATAATTGTGGGCCCCTTGATAAAAGTGGGCCCCTTGTAGCACAGGCTTCCCCTGCTAGGCAAGTGTTCTAGGAATCCACTGGCATCAGTGTACCTGTTAGTGTTGTTGTGAGAGGCTGTGTTTGGCTTCAGTAAATTGTTTATTGGAGATTCTTTCAACATGTTTACCCATTTCATGATGGGTGATTTGCAAGCATACCTGCCCACACTGTGCTGAGTGTTCAGCAGTTTTTGGCCCAAAACAACACGATCCCCATGCCCCAATCTCCCTATTCACTAGATCTTGCCCTGGGTGACTTTTTTTTTTGTTTTGTGTTCCCAGATGAAAAAAGTCCTCAAAGGGAAACATTTTGCCGATGTGGAACAGGTGAAACAAAAAAGGGCAGAAGCACTCAAAGGCATCAAAATTGATGAGTTCAAAAACTGTTTTGAGCAGTGGAAAAAGTGTCTTGATAGGTGTATTGCATCAAACAGAGAGTACTTCGAAGGTGACTGAAGTTTAAATATGTAAGAATAAATATACAACTGTTTATAAATAAATTTCAGGGTTTTTTTGGAGTCCCCCTCATATATAGATACATGAATTTATATCTTGAGTTCATTCCTTCTGTGATTTGCACAGAGCCCCAGAGCGTGCAACTATATTAAATGTATATGTTCTCCTGTTGAGGAACCCCTAAGTCCTCTTCTCATCAGAGTAAACAATCCATCTGTGAACACCCTTGCACATGTTCCTTTGTGAAACTTTGCCAAAAGTCTTTAAGATAAAAGACAATCACTAGATTGTAAGATATGCACATATGTTAATGCACCAGATATGTTAATTCATCCAATTGCTGTCCAGAGTGGCTGTACCAATTTATTGCCATTAAATCCTCTCCCTGCGTCCTTACCAAGACTTGCTAGTATTCACATTTTACGATGTCACCATCCTGGTTACTGTGCCATGTTATTGCTTTGCCATTTCAAATTAAAGTTCTATCTTACAAGGTAATTTGAGTATCTCCTTTCTCATTAGCTGTTCCCAGGGGTCTCCCTTCAGTAAGCCATCTATTTATTTTCTCTTCTTTGTTCATGTTGCATTGAGTTTTCTTTCTTGTTTGCTTGACTTGTGTCAGTAAATGGACTCAACCTTAGTGGGCTGGATTTGTCCTGCAGGCCATAACTTAACAACTCCTAAGGTTATTGTGGGTGCTAATTTATTTTTTATGATATTTTCTGATTCATTCTTGATGGCAAAAAGAAATATTATTGATTTTGTTGCATACTTTTATACTTGTCAACTTTGCTGAACTCTTAATACTTCTGATAGTTTATTAGCTCAATTTGATTGAATTTTTAATAGAGAAAATCATATTATTGGTAAAACATTACAATTTTATCTCTTCTTTTCCAAAACATTTTTCTTGCATTATGTTATTGGCTAGGACATCAGTGCTATGTCCACCAGTAGTAATAAGAATAGACATTTTTATTTTATACAAGATATTAATTGGGATAAATCTAGAGTTGTTATGTTAATATATTTGCTATCATATAAATATATATGTATATATCTAGCCAGATTTCTCTGTCCTGTATTGATACTGCAATCTGACTTTAATCGCTGTATTGGATGGCATAAAATGCTTTTTCTATACCTATTGAGATAATCAACCATTTTTCTTCCTTTTTTATTAATGTGGTGAATATCTGATATTAAATAATTCATTTATTCCTGGATTAAATGCTTCTTGATAATAATTTTGGAGATTTGACTATATACTATTTGACTAATATTTTATTCAAGATTGTTGCATCTATTCTATAAGTAAAATAATCCTGATGTTTTTTATTTTCTTGAATTTTTTTTCTGGTTTTCAAGTCCTATCCATAAAATTTGGATAGCTTTTTGTTCTCTCTGAAACAACACATTTAAGCCAAAGATGATTGGTTCTTTGAATCTTTGATAACTCTTATCTGTAAAAGTACCTAGATCAGGAACTTGTGGAACAAACAAGGACCATGGGTCATCAATGCTATTTCTTCACTGAACTTGCTCTATTTCATAACAAACACACACACACACACACACACACACACACACACGCATACATATACATACTCACACACACACAAATCTCAAACATGCATCCTCTCCCAGCCTGCAGCTGTGTGAGTAAAAAATAATTCACATTTTTATGTTTTCTCCCAGAGGATTCCAGTGATTGAACACACAAAAATGATGTATTAACACTAAAAATGCAAAGTCTCTAGTTCTTCAACACATATAAATAACAAACTAGTGATTATTTAAATTATTTTTGCTACTTAATCTTCCTGAGGCTCAAAAAAAAAATAAAACAAAATAAAACATTCTGGATGAATACTATCTTGTTTTAGAGCAGTGACTCTCAGACTTCAGCATATAAAACCACCCAGATTCTTGATTAAAATGCAGATTCTTGGCCAGGCTCAGTGACTCAGCCTGTGATCCCAGTACTTTGGGAGACTGAGGCAAATGGATTGCCTGAGCCGGTGGGTTCGAGACCATCCTGGGCAACTTGGCGAGACCTCATCTCTGCAATAAATTTTTTTAAAAATAGCCAGGCATGGTAGCACGTGCCTGTAGTTCCAGCTACTTGGAAGGTTGGGGCAGAAGGATCTGAGCCCAGGAGGTCAAAGCTGGGGTGGCTGTGAGTGTGCTACTGCACTCCAGCCCGGGTGACAGAGTGAGACTCCAACTCAAAAAAAAAAAAAAAAAAAATTGCAGATTCTTCAGCTCTAACACCAGACATTGTAATATGATATTTTAGAGATCAGGTTCAGGAACATTTTGATGCAGTTGATTGATGAACCATGCTTTGAGGGACATGGTTCTAGACTCTCTGATATACAATGATATTTCGTTCACAAAGATACTAGAAAAAAATAGAACAAATCCTTGGCTAAACCTAGAAAGATCAGGATCGCTGCCATTCAGGGTTGAAGCTTAAACAATGCACTTTCTGTGGCAGAGAAGCCAAGGTCTGGCAGCCAGGAGCAAGTCACTGATTTCCTATGGCCAGTCAGCTCTCTCACATGTGATAAGAAAATGAATGTGATGGTTTTAATATTTTGTTTCCATTTTTACATTCTGTTCTGTGATTCTTCCAAACAGCCCAAGTCATGACAGCATGAATATACCAAGGAATTAGACAAAAGCAAGGTTTGAAACTACATTTTAAAATTATTCCTAATGCTGATTCTTTCTAGGTGACACCTTCACTCTTTCCACAGTCTTTGCCCCTTTTAGGGTAAACATCCAGAAAACCATTCTTTGTTACTTTTTTATTTTCTTTATTTTTTTATTTTTTGAGTTGGAGTCTCATTCCGTCACCCAGACTGGAGTACAGTGGCCGCTCCTGGCCACTGCAGCCCTGACCTGCTGGACTCGGCGATCCTTCCATCTCAGCCTTCCAAGTAGCTGGAACTACAGGCGTGTGCTACCACGCCCGGCTAATTTTTGATTTATTGTGGAGATGAGGTCTCGCCAAGTTGCCCAGGCAGGTCTCGAACCCGTGGGCTCAGGCAATCCACTCACCTCAGCTTCCCAAAGCGCTGGGATTACAGGCTGAGCCACCGAGCCTGGCTATTTTCGTTATTTTAAAGATGTGGTGTACAATTCAGGGTTAGGTATACAATTATTCATTATGCAGGTACCCTTGTTGATGAGGTGTGCCCCTCCCTCCACCTAGCAGTTTCCTTCAACTGCCAATCTCACCCCCCATCCCCTGGAAGTTTCCCACTACTGCCAATCCCTTTCTTATAGTATTATGATAATTGTTCAAGGTTCACTCATGAATCAGAACATATGGTACTCTGTTCTTTGTTTCTGTGATAGATCACTGAGTATGAAAGACTCTAAATCCATCCAAGTTGCTGTGAAGTCCATATGTTTGTCCTTCTTTATGGCTGCATAATATTCCATTGTGTATATGTACCACATTTTTAAATCCAGTCCAGCTTTGATGGGTAGCATGGTTGGTTTCATGTTTTTGCTATTGTGAATAGAGCTGCAACAAACATGCATGTGCTGGTGTCTTTTTGGTAGAATCACTTGAATTCCTCCGAATATATTCCCCATAGGGGGATTGCTGGGTCATATGGATGCTACTTTCATCTTTTAATAGCATGAGCTCTTACATTTCACAGGCAGGGCCCCACATGATATAATCATACCTGAGGTCATCAGCACCAGAGCCCTCTCATTTTTAATAAAATATTCTATCCCCGTCAGAGAAGATGCTCTCCACACCACTGAGCATCCAATGCACAAGCCCAGTCCCAACCTTTCTCCTCTAAGGTCTTTCTCTGGACTGCCGTCTTCCCTCCACTTTCTTTGTCTGAATTCCATTCCTTCTCAAATGCATGTTCAGGTCATCAGGTTGGCTGCTCTGCCTTGCTATGCACATAATTCATATAATCTACCTTTTAACATTCAATCATACACTGCTTTATTCTGCAAGCTAAAAGTTTCTGTATAGGAATAAGATTTTAAGCTCCTTTAGTCTAGAGTTCAAATTGCCCAAGGACCCTAGAAAGTGCTAAGCACAAAACATCCAAAAGATTTAAATTCAAATTACACATTCTCGTTAGCCCGTCTCTCTTAAATAGATCCAGGAGAAAACTGGGAATGTAACCTTTAAGGCACAGTCTTTTCCATGGTTCTGACATTCATTTTACTTCCAACTCGCTGCATTATGGTAGCTTCTATTTCCTCTGGATTTTATTTTCAGGTTTATTCTATCCCATTCTAATAGCTAGATGGAAGCAAATTGCAAATGGATAATATTTTCCACATACTTCTTTTTAATCTAATGTTGAAGTTTCCGTTAACATTCTGGATTTCTCAAAAACGTTCTTGTCCAAATCCCATTGGTTTCCAAGGAATAATTTTACCCCACTGCCTACCCACCATCTGGTTTGTATTTTTTAGCCATGACTTTTATCTATGAGTACCCACAAAATAATTACTATAACCACTTTCTTAAGTGCATACATTCGTTTCTGAGCCTTTCCTTCCATGACCTAGTTCTTATGTTTCCAGAGTTTTCAGCCTCCAAGGGACCCGTTAAGACTTATTTTGCAACTGTTACTTCATCAGAGAAGAACGGCATCTTGACCATGGAAGGGGGCTTAAGTTAGCATTCTTGGGTTCACACCCCCTCTCAGTTACCAACCAACCATGTTAGAATCATGGAATGTTAAAGTTGGAGGAAAAGTTTGAAATAATTTAGTTCAACTCTTTTATTTTACAGCTACTTAAAAAAATCCTTGTGTAGTTTATTTCTATATTGCTAATTTGGAAGCACCAAGTTCCATGTGGGAAAAGGTTCAAATAAAGCTAAATTAATTAACTTTTATAAAGAACTCTATTTGGTTTGTCCTTGATATCAGATGAAAGAAGGTTAAAAAAATAAATCTAAAGTGTTAATATCAATTACATTCAGGGAACTTGAACAATAATGAGGAAGAAGAAATGGTAGAGAAATAGCTCCCTAGTGCAATTTAAATTTCTTGATCACATACTTGCAGACCAAACAGAATAAAAGAGGCATCACTGTGGTTTCTTAAACCCTTGGAAACCTCAGAATATTCTAATTTATGTAGTGTAAATTATACCCTAAAGAGCGATCAGATATGGCATTTTGTGGAAATGGTCTTAGCATAAGTTATGAGGCATGGCAAAAATTTCATTATTATGGGCAACGGATTTGAACAGACATTTATCCAAAGAAGATACACAAATGGACAGCAGGCACATGGAAAGATACTCAACATGTAAAGGAAATGCAGCTAAAAACCTCAACAAGGACCTCTTTACATCCACTAAAATAAAAGATGAAATAAAATAACAAGTATGCATGAGAATGTGGACTAACTAGAATCTTCACACACTGCTGGTGGGAATGTGACATGGTCTAGCTGCTGTGGAAAACGGCTGGTCAACATAGAGTTACTGTATGGCCCAACAATACCACTCCTGGGTACAAAGAGGACCCCCCAAAAACCTGGAATTATCTTCTGGAGAACAAGTCCCCTATAATGCAGGTTTCTGCCACTAGGTAAGTATTCTAGGAACCCAACAGCATCACTGTGCCAGCTGGCATTGTTGTGAGAGGCTGCGTTCGGCTTCAGTGAATTTTTTTTGGAGATTCTTTCAGTGAGTTTGCCCATTTCATAATGGATGATTTACAAGCCCACATTGAGCTGAGTGTTCAGCAGTTTGAACAAAAATGGCATGACCCTCATGTCTCGTCCAATCTTGCCCTGAGCAACTTTTACTTGTTTCGCTGGATGAAAAAAGGCCTCAAAGAGAAATATTTTACTGATGCGGGAGAGCTGAAACAAAAAAATAGCAGGAGCACTAGAGGGCATCAAAGTGAACAAGTTCAAAAACTGTTTTGAGCAGTGGAAAAAGCATCTCGATATGTGTATTACATGAAACAGCGAGTACTTTGAGGGTGACTGAAGTTTAAACATGTAAGAATAAGTACAGAATTTCTTATACATAAATTCTGGGTTTTGGGGGTCCTTCTTTGTATCCCCAAGATAATTGGAAATGTGTTTATTTAAAAAATTGTACACAAATGTTCATAGCAGCATTATTTATAATAGCCAAAAAATAAGTACAACCCAAATGTCCATCAGCTGATGAAAAGACAAATAAATGTGTTCTATCCAAACAATGGAATATTATTCAGCCATAAAAAGGAATGAAGTACTGATAGATGCTATGACATGGATGAACCATGAAATCATTGTGATAAATGAAAACAGGCAGGCTTGGTGACTCAGCCTGTAATCCGAACACTTTGGGAGGCCGAGGCAAGTGGATTGCCTGAGCCTGCGGGTTCAAGACCCACCTGGGCAACTTGACAAGACCTCATCTCTACAATAAATTTTTAAAAATTAGCCAGGCGTGGTAGCGCACGCCTGTGATTCTGGCTCCTTGGAAGACTGAGGCAGAAGGATAGCTGGAACACAGCAGGTCAATGCTACGGTGGCCGGGACCATGCCACTGCACTCCAGTCTGGGCGACAGAGTGAGACTCCAACTCAAAAAAAAAAAGGAAAGAAAAAAAAAAAGAAAACTGTCAGACACAAAATATCTCATACGGTGAGATTATCATTCATATAAAATGTCCAGAATAGGCCCATCCACAGAGACAGAAAGTAGATTAGTGGTTGCCAGGGGCTTTAGTAGGAAGGACAGGGGAGTAACAGATAGGGGATCTCTTTTTGGCATGATGAAAATTTTCTGGAATTAGATAGTGGTAGTAGTTATATAACCATGTGAATATACTAAAACCCAGCTGGGCATGATGGTGCATGCCTGTAGTTCCAGCTACTTGGAAGGTGGAAGGATCGCCCGAGCCCAGCAGTACAAGGCTGAAGGGGCTGTGAGTGTGCCACTGCACTCCAGCCTGGGCAACAGAGTGAGACTCTGATTCAAAACACACACACACACACACACACACACACACACACACACACATACACACACACACACACACATATATATACTAAAACCCATTGCATTGTACACTTAAAATGGTGAAATGTGTGGTAATTGAATTATATGTCGATAAGAAGGAAGCAATCATTTATTCTCGGTATAAAATCAGTCCCTTTCCAAATGAAGCAGTGACTGCACACTCTTTTCAGTCTTCATCTAAACAGTCACTGGCCCTGCTACACTCCTCAGACAGGTTTCCTCTATAGGATTCCACATCCACAGCCACTACCCGGCAGACTTTCCTCACCCTCAATGAGACAGACAATAAAATTTGTGTACAATGCAGTTGCATCTAACTGGACTCCATTTCCATCATAGAGCATACCGCACATGACACCCAAGAGATCTGTAAATCAAGTGTAGCCTCTCCTTCTGCCCACACATGTTCGCCATCATTCTACAAACCTGCAAGGTTCCCAGTGACCAAATTATCCAGTTTAAACCTCATCTACTATTCAGACCAGACCTTAGTATCAGACTCTCTTTCTGCACAGGCTTCTAATCCTGCCCACGCAGATACACCTCTGCTAAACAGCCATGCTGCTTCTTCCATCTCTCTCCCATTTGATGTTTTCAGTCTTGCCCCCACTATTTTGTCTTGCACACATACTTTCTTCTGGAATGCCCCTATATTTCCCTTTCTCTGTCTGTGATGCCAATTTTTTAAAATACTATCCTGGGCCAGGTGCGGTGGTTCATTCCTATAATCCCAGCACTTTGGGAGGCCGAGGTGAGAGGATTGCCTGAGCTCACGGGTTCAAGACCAGCCTGGGCAACCTGGTGACACCTCATCTCTACAATAAACCAAAAATTAGCCGGGTATGGTGGCACGTGCCTGTAATTCCAACTACTTGGAAGGCTGAGGCAAAAAGATCGCCTGAGCCCAGGAGGTCAAGGCTGTGGTGGCCGTGAGCGTACCACTGCACTCCAGCCTGGGCAACAGAGTAAGACTCCAACTCAAAAAAAAAAAAAAAAAAAAAAAAAAAAGACTATCCTATTCTAATAGCTAGATGGAAGAAAATTGCAAATGGACAATATTTTCCACATACCTCCTTTTAATCTAAAGTTGAAGTTTCTGTTAATATTCTAGATTTCTCAAAAACATGCAGGCCAATATGGTGGCCCATGCCTGTAAACCCAGCACGTTGGTAAGCTGAGGCAGAAGGATAGTTTAAGCTCAGGATTCGATATCAGCTGAGCAACATCCCCATCTCTCCAAAAAATCAAAAAATTAGCCTGGTGTGGTGACTCATACCTGTAATGTCAGCATTTTGGGAGACTGCTTGAACCCAGGAGTTCAAGACCAGCCTGGGCAGTGAGATCTCATCTCTACAAAAATTTAAAAATATTGACCAGATAGGGTGGTACATGCCTGTTGTCTCAGCTACTCAGGAGGCTGAGGCAGAAAAATCTCCTGAACTGGAAGGTCAAGCCTGCAGTGAGCCATGACGGCACTATTGCATTCTAGCCTGGGTGACAGAATGAGACCCCGACTCAAAAAAAAAGAAAAAAAATTATACAGAGTGTCCTTTCTTTAGGAAGCTTACCCTACTCTGAACAATACTATCATAAAAGACACTAATTATTAGAGATCTACTGCATACTAGACACTCTGCTAGGAAATTAAAGCATGTTATTGTTTTATCCTTGCAAAAACCTGATGAGGTAGGTAGCATTGCTCCTATTCACAGATGAGGCCAAAGTTTGGAGACGTTAAGTCAAATACACAAGGTCACACAGCCAGAAGTGTCCGAGTTGAGATTTGAGATCATAGCTTTCAAACTCTAAAGCTCATGCTCTCACTGCCTGGATTGCCATGTGATATGTGTATAAGAGTTTTCCTTGAGAATGTTAGCTCTTCAATCTACAGAATATTTTTTAGGGCAAAATATTATGCCCACCAGGACCAGTCAGCATTCTTTTTTTTTTTTTCTTTGAGTTGGAGTCTCACTCTGTCGCCCAGACTGGAGTGCAGTGGCCGCTTCCGGCCACCGTAACCTCGACCTGCTGGGCTCCGGCGATCCTTCCTCCTCAGCCTTCCAAGTAGCCGGAATTACAGGCGCATGCTACCACGCCCGGCTGATTTTTTGATTTATTGTAGAGATGAGGTCTTGCCTGCCCAGGTGGGTCTCGAACCTGCGGGCTCAGGCAATCCACTCACCTCAGCCTCCCAAAGGCGCGGAATTACAGGCTGAGCCACCACCGAGCCCGGCCCAGTCAGCATTCTTGATAGCAAACAACGAAAACCATCTCTGGCAAATGAGGAAAATGCAGTTAACTGTTTCAAGACCAGAATCATCTGGAAGGCTAGAAGCAGGCTCAGAAAGCCAAAAGGGCCCAATGAATATTAGGCAGAGGAAAACAGAGCCAAGGGTCTTGCCCTAGAGGTAACACTGTGAGGAAGTCACTGACAGCAGGACGTCACAGCCCTGCTCAAGTAAGAGAAGTAGTTTCTTCCAGTCATTCCCTCCAAAGCCAGGGCAGAGTCCGGTGAGAAACGAGGCCCTTCCTCTTTAGCTTTGAAGTATGGGGGATGGAGGGCCACCAGGACTCCCTCTCGGGAAGCTGGGCCCTTTGGATTTTTGTTCCACAAATACTCACTTTTCTTTTCATCCTGATGTGGGCTTGGCCATGCCCCTTGTCTTGGCCAATGTCACATCAGAAGTTACACCAGCAAAGGTCTACATTAAGCCTCATGGCAATCCCAGCCCTTTGTGCTCTTACCTTTGCCATGACTGGTACATACTGTGAGAAGTGACTGACCCTTCCACCTAGACCCTAGGATGAACACCTATGGAGGAGGGATAGGGCCACCCCAGCTGGAGCAGCCCCACTGTCAAGACAGAGCTGCTGGTCAGGGCCATGGACGGTGAGGGGGATTATGAGTACATATGGCTATAGGCCACTATGTGGTCTCTCCTCATTTAGGAGGAATGATAGGGGATCTCCCAAAATGCCAGGAGTTTACTGCACTGATTCCCCCACTCCATCACATCCCTACTCCCAACCTCTTGCCTGGAGTCTAATACAACACCCAACACAAGAGATTCACTTAAGACTTGTTTGTTAGCTATCTAATGACAATACTGAGTTTCCTTTGGCAATTTATAGAGAAAAAGATTTAAAAATAGAAAATCCATTTTGACATTTTCTTGAGTCAACAAAGCCGGGGCATCCTTGGCTCATGAATGTGAAATATAAAATAATTGGTACTGTTCAGATAAGCAACTCATTTCTTAAAACAACAGAAAGAATCCCACAGGATTGGCAACAAGACCCTAGCTAGAGAGATTTGATGTTGGGGGTTTAGTCATGTGATTTTTGCTAGCATCAAGGAGAGACACATAACCTGTGGTTATACAACCAGACGACTGTACCTGCCCATCCCAGTCAGGTGAACCCACCTAAATGTCTCCAGGCTGAGACTTAGGCAAAGGGTGTAAGAGAATTTAAAATTCTTAAACACCCTTCAAAACAAAATCCTCTTGCCCTTGTTCAGTCCCAGACCAACCCATCTCAAGTATTCATGGGTCTTTGTTCAGATACCCAACCTCAAGCCTCCCCTCAACTGTATCCCCTCAGATCTGTATCAAGAACAGAAACAGACATCCACATGTCATATGTCTATGTATTTAAAAGTTATGAATCAAGCTATCAAAGTCAGAGATAACATACGTTCTATCCTCCTCCCTTGACAAATATACTTTCATGAAAACAAACAGAACAATGACAACAAAATGGAAAGATACATGCAAAGCTATGGTTTTTATATGCCTAAATGTTAAATAACGTATTTATTTTTATGTTTTGTTCACCCCTGTGTCCCTGTGTGTTCTCCTGAAGGGTTTCTGATGACACAATTGCTTCATCCTAGAGCCAGCAGGATTATTTTTCAGCCAGGATGGTAGACCCAGTATTGCAGAATCTTCAGATTTTTCAATAGATGCTGCCAATAAAAATATGTATTAAGCTATTTTGTGTTTTTTTTAATGTTGGTGACATTTTTGGAACATATTGTGTGTGCCAACACTTTGCAGGTAAAACAACATGTCTATGGATTTCTAGTGACTTGTTTTCAACCTCTGCTGCCAGGCTAGACCAGCCTCAATTATCTTCAGTCCTTTTTAAGGATGTAGATAAGATGAGGAAAATAAAACTGGAAATACTTCTCATCTAGAAAGTTTCTAGGACCTGTTCTATAATCAGGAAACTCTCTGTCCATAGTAACTCTGGAAACATAATGCAAGTCACATACATAACTTCAAATCTTCTAGCAGCTACACTGAAAATCTTAAAAGAAACCAGCAAAATTAACATTAGTAATTTATTTTACATAGCACACTATAGTCAAAACATTATCATTTCAACATATAATCAATATGAAAATGTTTAAATGAGATATTCTACACTGTTTTGAGTTTATACTGAAATTCAGTGTGTTTTACACTTACAGCATATCTCAGTTTGGACTGGCCATGTGTCTGGTGCCTGGTGGCCACACGTGACTGGTGGCTTTGGAGGTTCTAGAGTCTCCCTGGTCCTGCCTAAGAAGGGTCCCAGAATCAGAGCTCAGACTAACAGCTCGCAGCAGGATCCAATGTAGTGTCTCCCAGAGTGTGCCTCGTGAACTGCCTGTGAGTGAGTCGCCTCAGGAGCTTGTTCATGTTGAATACAGCTTCCTGGGACCTCACCTGCAAAGGCTGAGATCTAAGATCTCAGAAGGTAAGTATAGGGAACCTGCTGTTTTAGTCAGCGGCCGCTGTCGATTCCAAAACTCAGTAAAACTGGAGAAGCACTGCCTTAAAGCCATGGAACAGATATTTTAGTTTTCTTTCATTTTTAATAATGTCTTAGTGGCCTGGATAATTTTATCAACTCAGAATAAACCAGGAGTTGATTGTTGCCATGGTATTGGAAACACCGCCGCTGTGAGCCCATCATTATTAAAAACTCGGCTCCACCTGTGAAATATGAAGCCCATCACGGCAACTCTTCCTCCTGGCATGATTTTTCCACTTGAAATGAGAGTGGTGGTACTAATCCATGCTTCACTGCTCCCCCAGAGGAAAAACCCCCACAAGCAGGGGGGTTCAGGGTCTCCTCTTTCCCTCTGGGGCCTTGGACTCATCCCTGTGACTCCTGACCTGCGTTTCATTTGGATTGGAAGCTCACAGGGTGGCGTTTTTCACTGTACCTGTATTCCTGGTGTATTTCTCCACGTGGATGCTCCCAGCTTTGCTCAACGTGCCGGAAGGAAAGAAGGAAGGCAGAGTGACTGTGAGCTCACGTGTGCCACAGACTGCCAAGGTCGGGTTCCCAAATTCCCTTCGCTCTTAATTCCCTGTTCACCTTCCTGCCAGCAGCTTAAGGCTGAGTCTCCAAAACTGCTGATGCAGTCTTTCCAGGGGGTGGGAGGTGGGAAGGGGACTCCTGTGGTAGCTCCTTTATCCCTGGGTGTTGAGAAGCTTTGCAAGGATGGTTGAACTGGGGTGCTCACCACTTTAAAGCAGGGTACAACGATGTTGTAGGCAATTTTCAAATGCCTTATTTGTTACTAATTTCCCAAGGAGATGCCACAGGTGATCTTAAACATCTGACATATTGAGGGAAAAGAATCCCACCTGAGCCTGGGGTGATGCCAGAACAAAGGACAGAGGCGGTGGAGGAAGGGAAAGGAGGGTTGGGAATGTTCTGGGGTGGGCAGGGGCAGCGCAGCTGGGGATGTTGGCCTGCTCTCCTCCTCCTCTCCCCCCACCCTTTTCCTTCTGGGCCTCCTACTTCCCGTCATCCTGCATCTCCCTGTCAGTTTCCTGGTGGCTTCCCACCCTCTGCCCCATAAGGTCGCAGACATTTTAAGCTACCAAAAGACAATTCTATGATCCTAATTACATGTCTGGGAAATGCAATCCTGGATTGCAGGTGGCTCCTGCCACCAGCAATCGCTATTACTATTATTACTGCTATTGTTACATCACCACTTGGTATGGAGCCTTTGGCTTCCTGGGACTGGATCATCCTCCTCTGGTTTTATTGCCGTGCTGGCTTTGTGAGCCTTCATTTGCTTTTTCAGAAGACGTTTTTCCTATTCTTTTATGCATTCTTTTTTTCTTTATCCAGAGTTAAGTGCAACAACATGGAATTCTTAGATATATTAAGAAAAACACTAAGAAAATAAAATATTGCCTTTAAGTCAAGCAACACCGAAAAATAGAAATATTAATGCAAGGTGGGACATTTTAATAACATTCAACAAATATTTGCGGGCCTTCCTGTGTTAGGCAGGTTCTGAGTCACACGAGTGAACCAGATTGAAAAAAAGTTTCTGTCCCTCCCATGAGGGAGGCAGACAGTCAACAAATCACTACCAAAACATCAGGGGTGATGAATGTGGCGGGGGTAAGGGGCTGCAGTTTTATTTGTTTGTTTGTTTGGTTGTTTTTTTTTTGTTTTTTTTTTTGAGTTGGAGTCTCACTCTGTCGCCCAGACTGGAGTGCAATGGCCACTCCCGGCCACCGCAGCCTCGACCTGCTGGGCTCCGGCGATCCTTCCACCTCAGCCTTCAGAATAGCCGGAATTACAGGCGTGTGCTACCACGCCCGGCTGATTTTTTGATTTATTGTAGAGATGAGGTCTCGCTGCCCAGGCGGGTCTCGAACCCGTGGGCTCAGGCAATCCACTCACCTCAGCCTCCCAAAGGCGCGGGATTACAGGCTGAGCCACCTAACCCGGCTTTGTTTGTTTGTTTAGAGTCATAGTCTCACTCTGTCATCCAGGCTAGAGTACAGTGGCACACTCACAGCCACCGCAGCCTCAAACAGCTGGGCTCAGGTGATCCTTCCACCTCAGCCTTCCAAGTAGTTGGAACCACAGGCACGTCCCACCATACCCAACTAATTTCTTTATTTACTGTAGAGATGAGATCTCACCATGTTGCCCATGCTGGTCTCAAACCCCTGGGCTCAGGCAATCCTCTTTCTTCTGCCTCCCAAAGTGCTGGGATTACAGGCATCAGCCACTGCACCCAGTGTGGGCTGCACTTTTAATTAAGGAGGCCAGGGAGATCTCACCGAGAAAGTGACCTTTGAGCAAAGATCCAAGAGGGGGAGATGTCCAGACTCCCTGGAACGTTCTTCCTACAGACCAGGGGATGTAGATACACAGCCCTGGTCATCTCAGCAGTCAAAAGATGTGTTTGATGTAATCCTGTTTTTTCTATTTTTGCTTTTGTTACCTATGTGTTGGATGTCATTTCCAAAATGTCCTTACCCAAACCAGTGTCCAGAAGCTTTTTCCCATTTCTTCTGGTAGTTTTATAGTTTCAGGTCTTACATTTAAGTCTTTAATCCATTTTGAGTTGACATTTGTGTATGGTATGAGATAAAGGTTCCATTTTTCAAGTAATATTTATTGATGGGACTATCCCTTTTCCATTGGTATGTTCTTGGTATCCTTGTTGAAAATCAGTTGACCAAAAATGTATAGATTTATTTTTGGGCTCCCTTTTTGTTCCATTTGTAGATGTCTGTTTTGATGCAAGGGTCATGATGCTTTCCTTACTATAACTTTGTGATTTTTTGCAATCAGGTATTGTGATACCTCCAGATTTGTTCTTCTTTAGCAAGATTGCTTTGACTATTTTGGGTCTTTTGTAGTTCCATATGAATGTTAGGAATTTTTTTCTATGTCTGTGAAAAATACATTTGGAATTTTGATGGGGTAGTATTGAATTTGTAGATTGCATTGGGTAGCATGGATATTTTAACAATATTAATTATTCTAACACATGAACATGGGATGTCTTTCCATTTATTTGTGTCTTCTTCAATGTCTTTCTTAATTATCTTATACTGGTCAGTGTACAGATCTTTCCTCATCTTGGTTAAGTTTATTTCTGAATATTTTTTCATGCTATTTCAAATGGAATTACTTTCTTCATTTATTTTTTAGATAGTTCATTGTTGGCATATAG
The DNA here is from genome assembly GCA_027257055.1 of Cephalopachus bancanus. Classification (NCBI taxonomy): domain Eukaryota; kingdom Metazoa; phylum Chordata; class Mammalia; order Primates; family Tarsiidae; genus Cephalopachus; species Cephalopachus bancanus. The sequence goes on along the minus strand of JAPVLO010000329.1, from coordinate 869,747 downwards.
AAATGCTATTGATTGGCTGGGCTTGGTAACTCAGCCTGTAATCCCAGCACTTTGGAAGGCCAAGGCAAGTGAATTGCCTGAGCCTGCGGGTTCGAGACCAGCCCACACAAGTTGGTGAGAACTCATCTCTACAATAAATCAAAAATTAGCTGGGCACGGTAGCATGCACCTGTAGTTCTGGCTACTTAGAAGGCTGATGCGGAAGAATCGCTGGAGCCCAACAGGTCGATACTGGAGTGTCTGTGAGCATGCCACTGCACTCCAGCCTGGGTGACAGAGTGACACTCCAACTCAAAAAAAAAAAAGAAATGCTACTGCTTTTGTATGTTGATTTTGTATACTCTGCACAGCAAGGGAAACAATCAACAGAGTGAAGAGGCAACCTATGGAATGGAAAAAAATTTTCAAATGTTACATCTAATAAAGGGCTAATACCCAAAATATATAGGGAACTTGAACAACTCAATGGCAAGAAAGCAAATAACCCCACTTAAAATGTATAAAGAGGCCAGGCTCGGTGGATCAGCCTGTAATCCCAGCACTTTGAGAGGCCGAGGCGAGTGGATTGCCTGAGCCCACGGGTTCGAGACCCACCTGGGCAGCTTGGCAAGACCTCATCTCTACAACAAATCAAAAATTAGTCAGGCATGGTAGTGCACACCTGTAGTTCTGGCTACCTGAAAGGCTGAGGTGGAAGGGTTGCTGGAGCCCAGCTGGTCGAGGCTGCAGTGGCCGGGAGCATGCCACTGCACTCCAGTCTGGGTGACAGAGTGAGACTCCAACTCAAAATAAAATAAAATGTATAAAGGATCCAAATAGACATTTCTCAAAAGAAGACATACAATTAGCTGGCAGGTGTGTGAAAAAATGCTCAAAATCACTCATCATCCGGGAAATACTAATTGATATGCAGTGAGTATCACCTCATACCAGTTAGAATGGCTATTATCAAAAAGACAAAAGAAAACAAGTGTTGGTGATGGTATGGAGAAAAGAGAACTGAAAGGGTAAACTGAGGTGAGGTGGACCTGCGCTGGTGCCGATGCTACGGGAATAATGCAGGATTGCAACAAGGAAGAAAGTAGAAAGAAGTCAAGTTTAATATTCACCTTTCACAGATTAGAAAGGAGTCTGACACTCAGAGGCAAGTGTGGCATCGAAGGGCCAAGAGCTGGGTATATTTAAGGGTTTTTAGGGTAAGGGGGGTTTGGGTCCAGAGAGACCTGGGCCAAAAGGAATGTCCAGGGCTGTGGGTCTCTGATGTCGATTGTAGCCCTATGAGTCTTAGATCTTGACATTGCCTGGCATTCGCATCTCATGCCCTTGGGTGGTGGGCTAGATGGGAGGAGACAAGGGAAGGGGTTTTTCTTGCAAGAGACCCATCAGTCATTTGCAATCCACAAGCACTTTTAGCAAAAAGGCGATCTTATTATCATTTCTATGGCTTCAGCCAACCAAGAGATTCTTGACAAGAAACCTGAAAGTTTCCTAGAGACTATTATGCTAAACCATGGTTGGACTGTTGAGTTGTTCTTATCTTGCATCTGATGAAGATTTGGGGGGTAGGCTGCTGCTTGGCCTGCAGTAAAATGTAATTTTAAAATGTCTGAACACCTTCTAAAACCTGCTTACTGGAAATGTATCTCTTCTAATTCTTGTACTAGATTCAAAGCATGTCAGGGGTAAAGTTTAAGCAAAAATCACTATGTTGAGGCAAAAAGACAATGCTAAACTAACTTTATTCTAGGTTTCTATAGGTACTTCCTTTTAAGAACCCTTGTACATTGTTGGTGGAAATGCAAATTGGCACAATCATTATGGAAAACTGTATGGAAGTTTCTCAAATATTGAAACAAGAACTACTACATGATCTAGCAATTCTACTTCTGGGTATCTATCTAAAGGAAATAAACTCAGTATGCTCAAGAGATATCTGCACTCCCATGTTAATTGCAGCATTATTCACAATAGCCAAGGTATGGAATCAACTTAAGTGTCTATCAACCGAGGAATGGATAAAGAAAATGTCACACACACGCACACACACACACACACACACTCTCTCTCTCTCTCTCTCTCTCTCTCTCTCTCTCTCTCTCTCTCTCTCTCACACACACACACACACACACACACACACACACACACACACACACACGAATACTATTCAGCCTTTAAGAAGAAGGAAGTCCTGACATTTGAGACTACATGGATAAACCTGGAGGTACTATGCTAAGTGAAATAAGCCAGACACAGAAAGATAAATACCATGTGTTCTCACTTATATGTGGAATCTAAAAAAACTCAAACTCACAGAAACAGAGAGCAGACTGGTGTTGCCAGGGGTTGGAGGTGGGGAGAAATGAGGAGTTATTGGTCAAAGGGTACAAAGTTCCAGTTAGACAAGATGCCCAAGTTCTGGAGATCTGTTGTACAGCATGGTGACCATAGTTAATGTATACTGGAAAATTGCTCAGAGAATGATCTTAAATGTTCTCACCACAAAAAAAGAAAATGAGGACTTTGTGAGATGATGGATACTAATTAGCTTGATTGTGATAATTATTCCACAATGTACACATATATCACAGCATCACATTTACATCATAAATATATACAACTTTTATTTGTCAACTATACCTCAACAAAGCTAGGAAAACATTGTATTACAAAATAAAAATAAAAATGAAACCCTCAACATACACAGGATGTTTCCTTTTTTTAGTAAAATGTAGTGAAATTCTGAGTCCTTAAAGCCACCCTTCAGGGACCACAGTAATTTCCTTATCGGTTCCATATGTTTTGCTAATGTGGTCTCAGAGATCAAGAATCAACATTCCTCTGCCCCCACCTTCCTTTACTTCCTGAAGTAGAGTGAACTGGAGATGAGCCCTAGTATTCCACATTTAGAGGTTCCATGGGGTCTTTAGAGACCTGCCCCACTGACTTCATTCAATGGCTTTCTCTTGCTGATTTACTTGAATGACTTTGTGAGGCCCAGGTCCTTTGAGTGTGTGGAGGTATCAGACTGTTATAAAAAGCCATCGTTGGCCCAGTGCAGTGGGTCACATCTGTAATCCCAGCACTTTGGGAGGCCGAGGTGGGAGGATTGCCCGAGCCAAGGAATTTGTACCCAGCCTGGGCAACATAGCAAGAGCTTGCCTCTACAAAATGTCAAAAAATTAACTGGGCATGGTGGAATGTACCATAGTCCCAGCGACTCTGGAGGATGAGGCAGAAGTATCATCCGAGCCCAGGAGGTCGAGGCTGCCATGAGCCATGATCATGCCACTGCACTCCATATATAGGCGACAGACAGAGAATCTGACTAAAAAAAATGAAGAAGAAAAAGCTGCTGTGGCTTTGGGTGCCACTTGATGCCTCCTTTGCCAGCTGAGCCTACAGGTGGAAAGAATCCTGAGCACCTGAGTGAGGGGTTTCCCCTTTTCTACCACTCACACTTCAGCCCCTTCAATCCACAATCTTCAGTTTCTACACACACTGGACCTGGCCCGAGCCTCACATGTAAGACCCTCTGACCCTGCTCTGGCCCTAGGTTATCTTTCCTCCACAGCTAGAAAGGCAGGTAACTTTCTCCCTCCTTACTGATATCCCTCCAATATCTGGAGGGGCTGGGATAGGTGTGGGGTCTGAAATCAAGATAAAATCAACCCTGTGGAAACCGAGCAGCAGGAACGGGAAACAAAATTGTGACATGAAGATGCAAGGGCCAGGAAAAGGTTCCCATCCACCCTCAGAAGGGTAACTGAGAAATCAAAGCACAGAAGGCAGACGAAGCGGAGTAAAGGCCCATCAGTGTATTTAAAGTGTTTACACTGGAGCTTTCAGAAGGAAGGCCCAGAGGTACAGGGACATTTCCCATTTTTATGCTTAGGTTTCTGCAAAGCATGGACAGTCATGTAGACAGAGGATTGGGCAAATAGAGAGGAACCCAGCAAGATCTGTCTGTCTCGATGCCTCCTGGCCTCTCTGAGCAACATTCTTTCCTTCTGGGTGTGGAGGACCCTCTCTGGAATGAGGGTCTCATGACCCATGGTCAAATGGGGCCAGTCAGATCACTTCTTTATGGCCAGTTTTTGCACAGATAGGGTGGAGAGAAAGTTAGGGTGGTACTCTTAAGTTCTGGTTTCTTTGCCCTGCTCTGGGGAAAAGAGAGTCTAGTTTCTAGGGCCAGCCTCGGGGAGATGGGACTGAGATAGGAGGGCAGGAGAAGGGCAGGGGAAAGCTTCTGAGGCTGCTCAGACGCCTTCACTTTAGGGATTCTCTTCTAAGTTCCAACAGAGAGACCATTGAGCTAGGAGTTAGGGACCTGGCTCCTCATTAGGCCCAGTTACCCCACCAACTTCACAGATGACTGGACCCCACCAAAGGGGCTCTGGTCCTGGCATTTTGTGGCAAAGAGTGTGTGTTCCTCCTTCCCTTGGATGGAAAGGCACAGGCAAGAAACCACCACCACAGCAGTACGGAAGGGAACAGGCAATGGGAGGTGATGTTCATTCAGTACCTGCTGAGGGTATGGTGGGGACAGCCCTGCACTCGGAGGCTGGGAACTTGGTTCATAGTCAGCAATTACTTAGTTTTTAATTTATTTATTTATTTAAAAGCGGGATTTATTAAGAGGACAGAAAAGCTCCCACAGTGGGAGGGGACCCGAAGGGGTTGCCCTGGCTTAGTTTTTAAAATGGGGACAATTCTAACGTCCTTACTCAGGAGCTAGCCCACACAGAAGTAAGAAGTGTGTGTGTGTATGTGTGTGTGTGTGTGTGTGTGTGTGTGTGTGTGTGTGTGTGTGTGTGTGTGTCTTATGCTTAAGCTGGAGTGTGGAAGGGTGAGACTCTCACCTTGGTCAAGCTGGGCATCAGAATGATGGAATAGAAAGAAATACCTGCACTTGAATCCTGTGCCTGACTTCCCATGTAACCTCGTGAGTTATTCAACCCCTCTGACTCAGTGTCCTCATCTGTGAAATGAAATCAATACATCTAAGGCATAGGGTTGTTAAAAGGATTAAAGGAAATCACATGCAAAGCCTCGGCAAAGAGCCTTAGACAAAGTAGGCACTCAAAAAAATGTTATTTCCTTTTCCTCAGGGAGGAAAAAAAAGCACATATGAAGCAATTAGTGAACAAGACAGAAGATACGAAATGCTAAATTGCTGGTGGAGTCGGTAAGTGCTCCAGGAGCCAGAGGAAGGAGACTTCAAAGTGGGCTGCAGTCTGCAGGGGCGGGCTGGGGAGAAGGCGGAAGGGCCTGCTCCGGGGATGGGTCAGACGGACCGCGGGGGGATGGGGGAGGCGCTGTGGGAGGGGGTGGGAGAGGGGGAGTGCTGGGGGTGCCAAGCTTGCTCCTTTTACTTCTGGGTTTGGAAATGACACCATAAACCCTTTGAGGACAAAAGGGTTCTGCCGTGCTGGGACTTCCTGATGTTTAAAAGTAGTGAGGGGCACTACCTGAACAACCACAATAAAGACATAAAGCTTTAAAAAAAAAAAAAAAGCTGACAACAAGGCTATAATGAAATTTGAAGCAGAAAGCGAAATGTCGCGTCCGCTGCGCCTGCGGGAGGCCGGCTTTGCATTTTCCTCCCAGGTCTGCCCTGGGAGGCTGCCTGGCAGGACGGAGCACAAAACCCTCAGCAGCTGATGTCAGCGGGAGCCTCGAGAAGGGGGTGGGGCAAGGCAGAAATCATCCTGTAGTGAAAATTGCTGTAAATCAGGCCCGAAAACTAGGCTATACATTACTCTTTTGTTACCCTGAGAGTTAAATTATAAGGAAATGAACTGTGCATAATAATTCCCACGTCACCAGCTTCCCTGCTTCTCAGCTAAACGTGCTCCCTTTGGAAACAGGGTTCATTGGAGCCATGACTGGGGGGAAAGCGCCCTCCAGTGGCCGCGGTTTGCAAGGCGCTGGGGGTATCGCACTATCCACCCGGATCAGAGAGGGACCTACCTCCGCTGGTTTTGGAGACTGTGGGCCTTCAAAGTCAAAGCCAGTGGCTTCCCGGAGAACTGCGTGTCTCCAGTAGACTTTTCCAAGCTGTTAATAAAGAACTGCGAATTCCCACTTTAATACCAGTCATCCGATGCTGGTGTCGGGACCTCTTCAGACAAGCCTGCGAATAATAACCAGAAATGCCCTTTTATTTTTTTTTATTATTTTATTTTTTTTTTATTTTTTGAGTTGGAGTCTCACTCTGTCACCCAGACTGTAATGCAGTGGCCACTCCCGGCCACTGCGGCCTCAACCGGCTGGGCTCCGGCGATCCTTCCGCCTCAGCCTTCCGAGTAGCCAGAATTACAGGCAGGTAATTTTTTGATTTATTGTAGAGATGAGGTCTTGCCTGTCCAGGTGGGTCTCAAACCCGCGGGCTCAGGCAATCCACTCACCTCAGCCTCCCAAAAGCGTGGGATTACAGGCTGAGCCACCAAGCCCGGCTAGGAATGCCCTTTTATATTTACAGCATTTCACCCAATACCTGGGAAAAGCCGATGAGAACACAGCCACTCACCCACTCACCCCTGACCGGCCTGCAGTTCTCAGCTGTTTTCTTCCCTTCTTTTCTTTCTTCTTTTTCTTTTTTCTTCTCTCTCTCTCTCTCTCTCTCTCTCTCTCTCTCTCTCTCTCTCTCTCTCTCTATATATATATATATATATATATATATATATATATATATCTCTCTCTTTTTGTTTTTTGACTTGGAGTCTCACTCTGTTGCCTGGGCTGGAGTACAGTGTCACAATCATGTTTCGCTACAGCCTCTAACTCCTGGGCTCAAGTGATCCTCCAGTCTCAGCTTCCTGAGTAGCTGGGACTACAGATGCATCTCACTACACTAAGCTAATGTTTTATTTTCTGTAGAGACGCAATCTCACTGTGTTGCGCCGGCTGGTCTAGCTCCTGGGCTCAAGCAATCCTCTGCCTTGGCCTACCAAAGTGCTGGAATTACAGGCATGAGTCACTACCCCTGACCCTTGAGCTCTTTTCTAAAAGAGAATGTCCTGTCAGAGGAAGAGTCCATCTACTTGAGCTCCTGAAGAACAGAGGGAAAGGTTCAGATTGTTCTGTAGCCCTACAAAGCCTTTGACTGGCTGTATTTTTTTTTCTTCAGACTATAGCAATTTTTTTTAAAATCAGAGTTTCAATTACAGAACCTATAAAGAAGCTTCCAACTGACTGGGTTTCACAACTGAAGAAAGGCCTAGTTGAAGAAGAGCTTCTCCCAGGCTTTGTCCTCTTCAGGAGATTCAGGAGGCTGGTCAGAAGGAGCTCACCCTCTGCCCTCAGATGAAGACTATTAACACAGCCATCTGCAGCTCCCCCTGTTCTGTGAGTGATGGCGTGGGGAGATCCTGGTACCTGGAAGTCTTTTCCTTTTTTTTGATTTTTTTTTTTGTTGTTGTTGTTTGTTTGTTTGTTTTTTAGTTGGAGTCTCACTCTGTTGCCCAGACTGGCCACTGCAGCCTCGACCTGCTGGGCTCCAGCGATCCTTCCGCCTCAGCCTTCCAAGTAGCCGGAATTACAGGCATGCACTACCACACCCGGCTGATTTTTTGATTTATTGTAGAGATGAGGTCTCGCTGCCCAGACGGGTCTCGAACCTGCGGGCTCAGGCAATCCACTCACCTCAGCCTCCCTAAGGCGCGGGATTATAGGCTGAGCCACCGAGCCCGGCTGGAAGTCTTTTCTTTACACCCACCGCCACTAGGTTGGGATTCAGAACACGTGGTTACCTCATAATTCTGTCACTTTCTAAAATCTAATAATGCCTTGCTGGGCACACACACACACACACACACACACACACGGGAAGAATGGGAATTCTTGATTTCTGGGCAAGCACAGAGTTCTAGGCCCTGGGTTCCTTCTTCTTTTTTCTTTTCTTTTTTTAAGAGACAAAATCTTGCTCTGTCACCCAGGCTGGAATGCAGTGGTGCAATCATAGCTCACTGCAGCCTTGAACTCCTGGACTCAAGTGATCCTCCTGCCCCAGCCTCCCATGTAGGTGAGATTACACATGCATGCTACCACACCCAGCTAATTTTTATATTTTTATTTTTTGTGGAGTTGGGTCTCACTATGTCACCCAGGCTGGTCTCGAACTCCTGGACTCAGGTGATCCTCCTGCCTCCATTTCCCAAAGTGCTGGGATTACAGGCATGCACCACCACACCCCGCCAAGACCCTGGGTTCTGGGTTGGGCTGGAGAGAGGATGCACTTGGGCAGGTACCTGCGGTTAGACTGCAGACGCCACGAGCTCACAGACCAAAGCATATGTGGTCATCACAGACAGGCTGGCAGCAGGATTTACAAGAGCGTCTCCCTGACACACGAGCAGCGGGCTCCATTTTCATGAATCCCCTGGGTGGTACCATCATCTTTCAGATGGGAGCCACTGCTCTTCGCAGCTGTGCTCCCTCTCACCGACCTTTGTACCTTCCTGCTGAAACCGAATCCTTCCCATATATATTTTTTCCTACTGCACAAAAATTTCATCTTTTAAAATGAATCAATATGTGCATGGGAGTGTCATGGGGTGGGGGTCGAGTGAAGCTACTGTGGGATCCCTGAGTCTGGGAGGAGGGGAGTCAGGCCTGGTGTCCCTTCCCAAGCACCATGTTACAAACGAGCGTGTGTGTGTGTGTGTGTGTGTGTGTGTGTGTGTGTGTGTGTGTAATTTTTCTAAGCGAGAGCTTTGTTTCTGGGCACGCAGGCACCACATGCTGTGGTTGCCATGGCAATTACCAGCCTCTGCTGAATAGGGACGCGAGAGGTTACAGGGTGGAAAACCAACGGGCGAGAGTGCATGTTCCAGTGAATCAACCCACTTATTTGTAAAAGGTTGTGAGAGGCACTCAAACCAGGAAACAGAAGTGCCGGGGGTAGGGGCACATTCTTTCAAAGACCCAGCAAAACTGTTGCCTAGAGCAGTTCTCGTCATACCCCTGGAGTTAAGGATGCTGAAAGCCCTGGAGACATTTGCCCATGGGTTTCAATAGGCAGGAAAGTCAGCAGGTGGCTCACATCTGTAATCCCAGCACTTTGGGAGGCCAAGCAGGGAGAATTGCTTGAGCCAAATAGTTTGAGACCAATCTGGACAACATAGCGAGACCCTGTCTCTAAAAAAAAAAAAAAGAAAAAAAAATTCTAATTAGCCAGGCATGGTGGCAATTGCCCGTAGTCCCAGCTACTTGGGAGACTGAGACAGAAAGATCACTTGGGCCCAGGAGGTTGAGGCTGCAGTGAGCCATGATTGTGCCATTGCACCCCAGCCTGAGTGACAGAGTAAGACTTTGACTCGGGAAAAAAAATAGGCAGAAGACACAATCAAATCTAAAAGCAGTAATAATAGTAACAGTAACAATGGCAATAATAGGAATTATTATTTGTTGAGTGATTGCAATGTTTCCGCTGATTTTCCTATTTTGTCTCATTTCATCCACACAAAACCCTGAAAGACATTCATCAATTCATGTTTTCATTTATTTCATATTTTTTTAGGCCACTTCTCTGAGGCATGGAGCTGAGCCCTGGAGATATCAAAGTGGAAAAAATGTGGCTTCTCCCCTTTGGAGTGACAGCTACTGGGAAAGTCAAAAAGTAGCCAGCACAAGTTCACAGGAGAAACACTCTCTCATGGGCCACAGGAACAGCAGTGGGGTTGGGGACTGGAGAGGAGGTCCCCTGAAAAAGGTGACATCTGAGCGGGGTCTAAGAACAGCGAGCCTTTAGCAGGGGACAAGAGAGAAGGAGGGTTCAAAGCAGAGAGAAATCTGGGCAGAGGCTCCCCTTGGAGGCAGAGCCTGGGGGTTCCTTGAAAAGGAAAGGGTTCCTGGTAACTGAACACAAAGTAGGTGGCACTGGCGAGAGAGACAGGCCAGAGGGAGAAGGGCCACTGAGTCACAGCTCCGTGCCTCAGAGAAGCGGCCTAAAAAACATGAAATAAATGAAAACATGAATTGATGAACTTCTTTCAGGGTTTGGTGTGGATGAGATGAGACAAAATAGGAAAATCAGTGGAAACAAGGGTACCCGGGACCAGGATGCCTGAGTGAAGAATTTTAGTGTGGAGTAGCACACAGTTCAGTGCGTGTTGGCAAGTCCACCTTGACCTCAATGTGGAGACAGGACGGAGGAGAAGAACTGGGCAGGAGGAGTGGAGAGGAGGTGCCTGTCATCAGGTGGAGTCTGTAGTGGCTGAACTCAGCTAGAGGCAGAAAGGGATCGCGGCAGGAAGGCAGGTGTGGGACTGTCGAGGGGGCCTGACCTAGGGGTCTTGGCGGGGTGACTGAGTGGGAGGAACCAACAAGGCAGCCAGAAAGCACAATGACCCCATGTCACCTGGGACAGAACTAAGGCTAAGAAGATCGGAGGAGCCTGCCCGAGGTTCCTGCTCCACAGTGGCAGGAGTGGGGCTTGAACCCAGGCTCCTCCAGTTCCAGAGCCTCTTCCTTCCAATTCATCTCATCCCTCCAGGACTGAAGAGGCTCCCAGCAAAATCCCCCACCCAGGTGTTGCTGGCAGTGAGGGAGGAAAGGTACTAGGCTTGGACTTGGCCAACAGAGGAACCAGCATCCAGAGGCAGGTGGGGGATATTACAGATGAAAAATGCACACATTGTTCGTCGGAAGCACACTTGGAAACAGCCAGTGACTTCTGCAGGTGGTTCTTTCTTTTCACTTAGTTCCCATAGAAATATTTTCATTTGGTCACAGTAACGTAACTTGCCATTTGCTTTCCTAAATAATTGTCTTAAGAAGAATTTAATTCATTTAAGGACCATCATTATGTCTTCTACAAAACCAGAGTAAAAGCTGCTTTCTTCTTTGTTGTTCCTCAATGACCCTCTGTAAGAGGCAACACGATGGACCACACAATTCATCAAGTGCTAAACCAAGAAGAGTTTAAGATAAAATACACGATGGGGTTTATTTTTGAATTTAATGACAGCTATCAGTTTAACTTCCTGGGCAAAAGGCATCTCTCAAAAAGACAGAGAGAGAGAGAGAAAACACAGAGACAGAGACAAAAGAGAAGAATAAAGGAAAATAACAAAACATAAATTACATACAGAAAATGATGTGACCTATCGGGCTTTCATTTTGCCTTAAGCTGTGGAGTATTATCCTCTATTTCACTTTAGACTTACCATTTGATATATCCTTGCTTTAAATTATTTATACATTTTCTTCTTCAAAATAAAAAAAAAGTCTATCTTCTATATCTTTAAGTGAAAGCCACATCCATCTGTTTTTGAAAATAGGGAAAAAATAAATACGGCAGCAGTGGATTTGTGTTTGCCCTGGGTTGTGTCTGTAACCAGAACGCCTGAAAAACTGAGGGCTGGCATGACTGAAATGGACAAAACAGCTTGTCCGGGAGCTGGCTTCACCTGGCAAGGCTGCCCCAGTGACCAGCACCATGGGAAGAGGTGGTTTGGAAACCTGCACAGATTTGCTTGAAACCCTACACACGCGGAACCCTGCCACCAAGAGACCATGGTGTTGCGGCCTTTGGCACCACATAAGTGTTTGACAATCCAGCTTAAATGTTAAAATGTGGGTTTGAACAGGGTTTGGAGAGTAGGGAAGGGAAACAGAGTAGACCTTTCAGCACCCCTCCTTCCCCTAGCCCTCAACTCACCCATCAAACTCGCACTCTTTATCTCGACCCCATTACTCAGATCCCTGGTGCCCCTGGTTTTTCGGGGAGATGGGCTGTGGGGGCAAAAATGAGAGTCCAAGTGCAGCAGAGAAAAGCTGGGGAAAGGAGGGTGAGAGCCCAGGAGTCACACCAGAGTTGCTGAGAGGAGCCGGCATCAGGGCTTGCGGATAGGAGCCTCCTTGAGAGACAGACCGACGCCGATCTTGTTCTCCATAATTTGACATTTGTGTCATCCAGAGAAAAGCCAGCACTTTATTATTTAATCTGAGAATTGCATAGGCCTTATGAGGTTCCTTCTAATCATCATACCACCCGACTGTGAGACCAGAAGGTGGTAAATGACACTATTCTCCTTTGATAGAAGCACAGACTGGGGCTTGCATCCACTGAGACCGGCCCAAGGACACACAGCAGGGTGTGAGTCGTTTGACAAAGCAACAAGAGCAGCATCTTCCAGTCTCGCATTCATCTACCAAGCTCTCTTGCTTCCATTCCGTTCAGAAAGCAGTGTTTTCCGGCACTTGTGACTGTTCCCTCCTACCCTAGATAAAACTTGGAACCCTCATTACACAGAGACCACATTGACAGTGCATTTTGGGAGAGTAAGCATCCTCTTCTCTGCTTCTGTCTTCCAAGATGAACAATGACTGATCCAAGCCAACCGTAGACGTCTTTCTCCTTTTCCAATCATTGGCTTAAGAGTGGACATGTGACCCAATTCTAGCTGATGAGATGGGGGATCCTGTGGGAAAGAGAGGTTCTTGCAGACTTTTACCTTCCCTCTTGTCTTAGCACATTATCACATGAAAACTTGATGCTTAGAATTGAGGCTCTTTATTATTATCATTATTACTATTATTTTGAGTGGGGGTCTCACTCTGTCCTCCAGACTGGAGTGCAGTGGCATGATCACAGCTCACTGCAATCTCATCGTCCTGCCTCAGCCTTCTGAGTAGCTGAGACTATGCCTAGCTGATTTTTGAATTTTTATTTCCAGTTTTTGTAGAGACAAGGTCTCACAATGTCGCCTAGACTGGTCTTGAACTCCTGGAATCAAGCAATCCTTCTGCCTCGACCTCCCAAAGTGTTGGGATTACAGGCTTGAGCCATCTCATCCAGCTGAGCGTCGAGGTTCTAAGAGAATCAAAAAGAAGCCAAATGCATCCCAACTTGTACAGCTGGGACAGTCATGCATATTAACTACAGCAAATCGTGTGGTGAGAGCTCATCTTCCAGAGGCTCCTAGGTAGACTTCAGATGCGTGATGTGTCTCCATTGCCCTCTGTGAGGGAGCAAGTGCTGCTTCAGGTTACAGAGATTCAAAAACTGAGTTGGTCTCATGTTTGTTTCAAGTCCAGATGGAGCCTGGGATCACAGTAGAGCTGGCAGCTGACACCAGGGCGCTTTCTTGGCACGCGAGCCCTCCGGCATCAGCTCGGGTGTCTCTGCAGCCCTGGCTAATCGTGTCAGTGTGTCTCTCACCCAGGCCAAGAAAACTTCTGCTTCTACAGCCGCATCTGTGCCTTCCAATGAGGGGGGCCGTGAATGACTACCGCACCGGATCCACCCGACCTGCTCAAGACTACAGCTTTCAAATTCTGTTTTGACCTCATTGAATCACCCTTTGTTGAACAATTATAGCCTATATGGGCTATAATTACAATTGCAGTTTGTACCATTGAGCAGGGATACACTGAGAACAAATACGGTTTATTATGAAACAGACAGTGTGCCCACAGAGTCTCATTTTGGATCTTTAAAAAAAAGTTGGCTAAGTCATCGGAACCAAGGAAAGCGCCTACGTTATGATTCAATAGAAAAGGTCTCCGTTTTGTGAGGCAGAGGACAGTTCCTTTTGAATTGTGGAAAAACCGTGTTTTAAAAAGGCAAATCCAAAACTGAGTGTTCAGTCATGGTCGGTGGTTGGCTAATGCTTGGTAGCTATCCAGTGCGAGATGTGTGTGCAAATAGAAATATTGTGGTACAGCGTACCTTCTCTTCACACATTCTTGATTGAAATTTCTGTAAATCGAATCTCATTTTTAAGTGTCCATTGAGTGAGTCCATACTTAAAAGGATCCTTTTATTTATTTATTTTTTTTTAAAGGATCCTTTTAAAAACCGGATGATCCATGTGGATAAAAACACTGAGTTTTTTGTTTATTGAGGTCTTGGATTCATGCACGATATTTTCTCATGGGGCAGGGGAGGGAAGATATCCAAACTGCCAAGATGTTGCATGGGGATGGCCTCACCTTGTTAGAGGGCAGTGAACACCATGTTCTTTCTCTCTAGTGCCAGTGTTAGAAGACACAGTCAGAGCACACATCTTGGCATGCACACAATCAGATTTACAATAAAAAGTCAATAGAAAGGAATAAGAATTCACAAGGGGAGGGACATTTCTATTTGTTCTTTTTTTTTTTTTTTTTTTTGAGTCAGCGATTTACTCTGCCTCCCAGGCTGGAGTGCAGTGGCACGATCACAGCTACCACAGTCTCGGTCTACTGGGCCCAGGTGATCCTTCCCTCTCAGCCTTCCAAGTAGCTGGGACTACAGGCCTGCGGCACCACACCCAACTATTTTTTTTTTTTTGATGTATTGTAGAGATGAAGTCTTGCCATGTTGCCTAGGCTGGTCGTGAACTCCTGGGTTCAGGCACTCTCACCTCCCCCTTCCAAAGTGCCGAGATTACAGGTGTGAGTCACTGCACCTGACTGGAAGGGACATTTCTGAGTGTCTAAAACAAGCTACTGGAAACCGTTATCCAGGGAGGAAAGGCCTTGGGACCTGAGAATGTGGTGGGCTGAGCCAGGATCCACATCTTCAGCACAGACTGTGGGTCACCTCCCCTGTATGCCCACCAGCTCCAGCATAGGGCCAGAACCTCAGAAGCCTGGTCTCTAGTCCCTGAACACAGATGCCTCCAGAGGCTGCTTCTGGAAGCCGTCTGCAGCTCCCATCACAAGACGAGGACTTTGTAAATGTCAAAGCAGAACAACAAACAAATTTTCCCAAAGTAAGCCGTATTCTCCATTTTTTAAATGAGCGCAAATGCATTTGTGTGGGAAACTTAAACAAGTTTTTAAGAACTTTGTAGCGGGACAAAAGGAGCATAAAATTGGTTTTTAGACACAAAGAACCCTTTGGAAAGTGGTTAACCTTTAAAGCTACTCCTAAGAAAGACAAAGGTTTTTGTATATTCAATGAGACCCATGGAATAACAATCGCCTGTGTTCTCACTGCCCAGGAGTGTAAAGAAGCAAACAAACCAATTTACATTTCCCTTAGCAGTCACTTGTTTGTTGTTATTTTCTTTAAGAGTATCAGGGTCGCTGGCTGCAAATGGAATTTAAATATGTAGGGTAAAGAGGCAGTCAGACTAAAAGTAAATGAGATTTTGAATAACCTCTGTAATATTTATAATCTTGTGCACTCTGAATTCTCGTCATTTCTTACTCATCCAAACAACTCAGATGGGTTTTTGGTTCATGAGCCTTCTCCCTACAAACTACAGCACACACACACACACACACACACACACACACACACACACACACACGCCTTCTCTCTACAAACTACAGCACACACACACACACACACACACACACACACACACACACACACACAATATGGAGGTGATCCAGCTCAAGGTGTGTTGATAGCACAAGAGGATGTATCTGGAAACCTGAAGGAACTTCATGGTGGCCTTGAGTGGCTTTCCAAGCAAACATCTTGACTCTATACCTGCATTCACCAGAGACATTCTGGAGCCAGACACATGGATCTGGTAAAAAATGAGGGAGAAAGGGATTAGTGAGAAATTGAATTGAAGCAAAACCAGTGAGGGGACAGCTCAAGGGGCATGAGGAAATCTGCACTGGCAGGAACAGACAATCACTAGTCACCTGCCACTCCCAAATAGAGTGGGAAGATGCCAGGGCTGCCTGAGAAACCACAGGTAACTCCTGGAATACAGTCAGCACCCCGCCTCCTTGAAAATACCCGCATCTTCCAGTCAGGCCTCTCCTAGCCGTGTGGGCAGGCTGCACATGCTGTGACACTGACCTCACCTGGTCTCATGTGTGCCAATCAGCAAAGGCTGTCAGCTGTATCATCTCCCGGGAGTCCTGGAAATGGTGCAAGGTAGGTATTGTCATCTCCATCACATAGGCTTATATCAAAAGATGGGAAAAGGTTAGATGATGCTGGCCCAAACCAGATGACTGGTGGGGGCAGAGCCAGCAGTGAGACCTGGCTTTCCAACTTTCACCTGGGTGCTGGCATGTCCCCTGCTGAGCGCCAGGGCATTGGCCACAGACACCAGCTTTGTCAAAGATTCATGCGTTATCTGTCTTCTTCCTGCTATGCCAGAGAAATGTAGAGCTGTTCAAATCTGTAATATTCCCTGCTTCATTGAGCTCAGGGATGTGATGAGGTAATGAGGCAGGCTGGGTTGGAAGATCCCAGACTTTTTCCTTTCTTTGTTCATCTTTTTCACATTTCATATTGCCCTCACCATCCCCAGGGGAAATATGGTAACTGCTCTTCTCTTGAATTCATCATGAACCGTCTTTAAAGGCTGCTTTAACAATTAACTCAGCAAACATTGTGAGCCAGCCCTATTGTTGGATATTGAGGACATGAAAGTGAAAGGTGAGTTTCCTATGCCAAAAAAGGCCTCTTGTGATGTTACACAAGCTGTTATCAAGGCAGAGATGGAGCCAGGAAAAGGCTGGGTAGAAGCCATGTTCGTGTTCCTCAAGGAAAGAACAGGATTGTTCTAGACCAGGGGTGTCCAGTCTTTTGGCTTCCCTGGGCCATGCTGTATATAACATTTTGGCTTCCTGGGCTGCATCCAGTGAAGAGGAATTGCCTTGGGCCACATATAAATTATATAATATAGTTAATGTATATATGATAAGACTTCTTTTTAATATATATTTTTATTATAAAGTTTAGAAGAATTAGAACAATATAAAACTAGTGGGAAATTTGACCTTGTTTTTGTAAAACTCATCTATAAGTGTCTAGTTTGATGGAAGTTGTCCCAGTTCTTAGTAAGCTCTCAAGGTGCTTGTCAGAAATGTTGGTTTGATTTTTGCTCTTCGTGTGCTTCGTAATTGAACGCAGCTGATTACAAATGTATGTGTAGTCAAAAAGTGATGTTATGAATAAGGCGTGATTGTGAACTTCAAAAATGGAACTATGCAGGGGTCATGAAGAAAATAAATGTTAAAAACACATGCTGTCAAAAGATCTTGTGGGGCCCCGTGGCTAGCTGTCCTGGGCGCATGTGGCCTGTGGGCCGCGGGTTGAGAATGCTTGTTCTAGATGATTCCAGGCAGTCTGAAGGTGTGAGAGTCCAGAGTAGCAACCTCCCACATTCTCAGGTAACACTCAGAATGTTATAGACAGTCAAGATTTCGGCTCACAAGTCATACAAATAAGCAGAAACATTGGTGAGGAATTTTAGTCCTGGTGGATCAATTATATAGTCTCCTCTTTGTATTGACCTTCAGTGAGGCTGCTCACAGCCCTTCCAAGGCTGCCATGATCTCTGGAGTTTAGAGCATGGTTCCCGGATGGACAGACACTCACAAACCCACAGAGGTTAGAAGAGGTGGGCTAGTACAGCCCCCTCTCCTCATCGCACCCCCCCGTCTGCATAGTCCTCAGACCCCATAAGGCAAAATAACAAACAGTGAGTGCGTGTGTAGACTTCCTGATGAGTAGCTGGGCCATTTTGGAGAAAAATCACAATGCAGGAATGAGAACGGATGACATATCAGTTAACTTGGATTCCCTCTGATCCCATCCAGGAGCCCCACCTTTTAAAAGCTCTCAACCACCAGGTCTGTCCTCCTGGACAGTGTTCCAAGTCTGAGGCCAAAATCCTATCCCTGAATGGTGCCAGAGTCACCCTTGGGGTATTGTGGCTGTTGTCATCCAGTTTTGTGAGTTGGGCAGGGAGGGTCTCCTGTGTAGGCCCTGGGCCCACACATCATGCTTCCTTCTCAGTATCCAACTCCTGGTCACTCCTCCATTGACCTATGAAAGTAAGTTCACCTCCTGAAGACAAACCTTGCCATTTCCTGTGAGAGTGCAGTCTAAATCCATATGGAAGGAGGAAAAGAAACAACACTTACCCAATGAATTAGTAAGCACTTGTCTTGATGGAATCAATGATCTCAGTAAACGTGATGAGCAGCTTTTGTTTGTTATTTTATGTCCTGCTTGAGGTGTCTGCGTCTCAAAAAATCCTTATACCAGCTTTTGATCTTTTGATGGCTACTCTCTGCATTTCAAGAGCTCTGGCTTTATTTAAATATGGTAGTTTCTGAGGAGGGGCTAGTCAACTTCCAGGTGGGACAGATAAGGTGCTGACCTGCGATGCCAGCCACATTGGAATCAAGACTGGCTACACAATCTGCAGGCCCTATAAAAATGAAAATGCAAGGCCCCTTTTACAAAAATGTATGAGCATTTCAAGAAGAGCGTTAAATGCAAATGCTCAGGCCACATTCCCACGTTCTCTGCTTGAGTCTCCAAGTTGTTTGCACCCAGGGCATGCAAAGAACATGACATTAAGGACAACACTGTGCACGAAACGCCCAACTAGAGAGGACTCTTGAAACCTCTCAGAGCTAGTGACACAGGGCAGTGTCAAGCCAGTTGTCGGCCAGCATGCGTTGGCTTAAAAGACGTCAGGATTTCTCCAGGGGTCCTCAGCAGCTTCCGAAACCCTTCCCCAGTTGCCAGGACCTCAGCTGTCTAAATCCACCTCTCACCGCAACCCAACTCTACCTGCCAGATCCTCTATGATGTTACATGCTCAGGCCACCCATGATGCCTGTATGCTCTCAGCTATAGGGGTCATGACCGTTAGCCCCCTAGAGGTTTGCTGAAAAATCACTGGCAGATTAATTAATAGGAGAAAAGGCATACAAATTTTATGTATTTATTATACATCTTTTATTTAATGTGTATACATGGGGGCCTTCAGAATGATGGCCTAACTTCTTGGTGAGTTACAGAAACTTAAACTTAAACTTGGTGAGTTACAGAAACTTAAACTTAAACTTAAATACCATCTTGAGGTTACAGGAAGAATGGGACCTTGCATGCTGGTGAAACAGGTTATGGTGGGGAGAAAGAGAAATTCTACTGAGGGGTAACATATGCTTGGGAGAATGAATGGATGGAGGAAATAGAGAATGACCTGCAAATAGTCCTCTTTGGAAGTTGATGAACCTGAGAGACAGGCATCATACTTGTGAGAAAGTCTGCTCAGGGATGGTCTGATCTTGCTCTTCTTTTTTGCAATAGATAATAACAGGGAGGGGAAAGCAGCTTCTCCGTAACTAAGTGGAGGTGGGAAGGTCAGAGAGACCTTGTAGCAGAAAGCCATGTATCGGGGTAAATTTTCCTGTATCCTTGACAGCCACCAACCTGCTTGTGCTGAGACCTGCCCAGTGATGCTTCACAGGCAGGTAGCCTGGTGACCTGGGCAAGTAACACGGGTGTGGGATCAGCACCATGACTGGGCTGCGCCGGCCCAGGGGAAGGTGCACAGCCCGAGGCTCCCTTCTCTTCTGGCTTTGGAATTATGCAGTGGTCCTCCTGGCCTGCCTCCTGAGCACACTAATGGTCCTTGGTAAAGCTCGCGAGAAGGGGTGGGTGGTCGTTAAGCAGTGGGTGCTGTGGAACTCGACCTGGCCGGGCTTCAGTGCAGTGAAGAGTTGTATCACGGCAACCCCAAATTAGATAGAGTGCTTGTGTAATCCAAATAAATCACCTGGAGGCCAAGTTTACAGACATGGGTTTATTATTACATACATGAGGGAACCGATGCAGCTGGTCGGTACAAAACTCTCTGCACCTTGACGGACTTGACAGACATGGGGAAAGGTTAAATACCCCCAGAGGGTGACCCAAACAATAGCAAGGACACCCCTTTAGGGAAGGAGTGAAACACAAACAATAGTACAACCCCATCCGGAGAGAAGCAGAATCAGGATGTTTGCCCCTTAGCAGGCGCCTTGAGTACATAGGTGTGCATATCTCCAGAACACCCTAACTGGGCACAGATGGCCTTGGCCAGGAGCCATCTTCCCTATCAGGGAGCAGTCATGAGGAAGGGGGAGCAGGGCATATGTATTTACTTCAAAAGAGAGAATGTGATCTGTGATCCCCAAGCACCACATTTTAAATATCGGGTGAAATCCAGACAGAGGGCGCTTGGGGGGTGATTCTATTTTGCCCTCATGCATTTCACAGCATGCACGGGTGACTGACTACAACTCGTCCTGTGCCATGAGCTTTGTGTTCCCAGATCACTGGGTTCCTTTTACCTTGGAGATGAAAAGTGCATTTTAAAATGAAGTCGATTTCTTTTTAATGACAGCTCTTTTTTTGAGTCAAATCATGCTATCAGAGAACTATTTTCAAAGCCTAATTCTGACTACACTCCTCTACCATTATAAATAAGATTCTCTTTCTTCTAAGTTTGACTTTCAGTCTGTGAGAAGTAGTAATTCTGCTGCAAAGTTTTTTTCTTGACCTGAAATTCTATTTTTCTACTTTGCAGCCTCTTCCCAGAGAAGTCCCCGGTTCCTTATTAGTCCAAAGCTCTCCTTGAGAAAGCTGTGGAAGCCACACCCCTGGGGACACCAGTGGAAATGGATTTAATTGTCACAAGGCTTTCACACTAAGTACCTGAAAACCTTGGAGAATAAAAAGAGGAGACCCTTTAAAGTAATCATTTACACTACTGAGAAGCACACAAAAAAAATCATTTTTTTAACATTTGAAAGCCTGTCAGTCCAGATGGTTTTCTTTTTAAAGGTCAGGAAGCATCCCGTGGGATTCTTCTTTTCACTGGAGCTTCTTATCTAGCATGAAACTTGTTCTAGATTCATGGCTAGATGACCAATGCAATACACTACCAAAATGGAGACATCAGGAGTAGCCCCGAGTCTCTTCAGTGTCCAGGCCACTCTGGGACCGCTTGTGGCATGTACAACCAAGATCCTTATCAAGATATGGCAGAGGGAAGGCCTCTGACACTCTTTTCTTCTGTTTTATTTCTGAAGATCTAGAAAATTCATCAAAGTGGCCCATCTTCTCAAGCTGCCCTTTATGCTTAAACAAAATACCCACCAACCTTGTTGAAAGAAGTATTTTCAATCGACTTCCACCTCTCTTCCTCAAGTCAGTCAGGATAAAGGGCTAGAACGCTAAGATGAACCTAAATTTTCTTTTTTCTTTTTTTTTTGTCAGAGTCTCACTCTGTCACCCAGGCTAGAGTTCAGTGACATGCTTACCACAGCCTCAACCTGCTGTGCTCAGCCGATCCTTCCACCTCAGTCTTCCAAGTAGCAGGAACTACAGGTGTATGCCACCATGTCCAGCTAATTTTTCTTGATTTATTGTAGAGACAAGGGCTCACCTTGTTGCCCAGGCTGGTCTCAAATTCCTGGGCTCAGGCAATACTCTCGCTTCGGCCTCCCAAAGTGCTGGGATGACAGGCTTGAGCCACCGCGCCTGGCCGGATGAACCAAATTTAATGCTTGATGACTATAAGTGCCAGAACCTGCTGGCACAGGCACTCTGCCACCACCACTCAGGGACAGAGGGATCATTCCGTGGAACGTGGAGCACGAACAGTTTCAAGACAAGGCATCAGAACATGTGCACGGATGCCGCTCAGTTGCCCATTATGGCTGTTCATGCAACTCAGTGGTGTGTGTGATGGCCACACACTTAGGACCGATTTGAAAATGCATTTCTAGAGCACCAAGGTGCAGGCCTACAGGCCTCTCTGTTCCCACGCTCTGGTATCCTGCCTGCCAGGTGGAGACCACTTCCTTCTGAGCAAGACATAATAAGATGGGCCGATGCTATCCTTCCTCCACCAGTTCAACAGCACAGCTGATCATTCAGTCATACTTCCCCACCCTTTGCTGTTTTTTTGTTTTGTTTTGTGTTTTGAGTTGGGGTCTCACTCCATCTCCCAGGCTGGAGTGCAGTGGCACGCGCAAGGCCACCACAGCCTCAACCTACTGGACTCAGGGAATCCTTTCACCTCAGCCTCCCAAGTAGCTGGACATACAAGCATGTGCCACCACACCCAACTAATTTTTTGATTTATTGGAGAGAAGAGGTCTCACCAAGTTGCCCAGACTGGACTCGAGCCCCTGGACTCAAGCAATCCTCTTGCCTCTTTCTCCCAAAGTGCTAGAATTACAGGTATGAGCCACTGTGCCTGGCTTGCCTTCTGTTTTGTTGAGACAGGGTCTCACTCTGCCTCCCAGGCTTGAGGACAGTAGCTTGATCCTAGCTCACCGCAGCTTTGAGCTCCTGGGCTCAAGTGATCCTTCCATCTCAGCCTCCCAAGTAACTGCGACCACAAGTGCATGCCACCACAGCAGGCCAATTTTTGTATTTTTTGTAGAGATGACATCTCACTATGTTGCCTCGGCTGGTCTCGAACTCCCAAGTTCAAGCAACCCTCCCACCTCAGCCTCCCAAAGTGCTTGGAACTACAGGGGTGAACCACACACCCAGCCCTGTTCTTTTTTGCTTCCTACCATTCAAAAGTTCTGGCTTTGAGAAGCACCAAAACTACTAGTTTTCTGAAAATATGCCTTCGAAGCTCACATATAAAAATGTTTCTCTTTAGCACAATTAGGAGTAGCAGGGGAAATGGCAAAGTAATTTCAAGCAGTTTCTTGTTTGTTTATGTTAAGGTGAAACTTTAATCAAATTGAAGTTAACGCTAAATATATGCAAATGTGTCTATACATGCACACACAACATATAGGGAGATATGTTAATGACTGATTCTAGATACTGCAGTTTAAGTGGTTTTCTTATGTAATTTCTTCATTTTTTTAAGATTAGGAAATATAGTTTATTTAAAAAATAAATTAGAGAGAAAGAAAGAGGAGGTTCACCTCTCCAAGGCAGGGAAGGGGACCAAAGCCAGGAAGCATGGTGACAGCCATAGCTCAAGGGGCACATGACCATACCAGAGTCTAGCATGGCAATGGATTATTTCTTCATTTTTTATCTTGACCAGGTATCACTTGAAAAATGAGAAAAGCTACCTGTTTTCTTTACATAGGGTCTAGATAGATTATCATGGAAATCAAAGTCTTAATACAGCTTTTTATTTTTGATGAGACAAGTAAAGATAAGTAGAAAAGAAAAGTTCATAAGAAAATAAGTTCTCATTTACATTTCTAGAACTGTCTGCAACTTGCTGTGTAGAATTTGTAGGACTATCTATTTCTGCCTCGTGTTCAGGGCACAGACTGAGATGGAGACTGGAGCGGCCATCCCTCATTTCCTCTCAAAGCCCCCTTCTCTCTGCTGGCAACTTGCACTCTCCCTGACAAAAGAGGCAAAAATGACTCCGGGAAATGAATTTTTTTCCATTATGGCTGCATCTGAATTTCTAGAAATGATGGTATAGTGTGTTCTGAGGAGTCATCATTTAATTGCTTAAAAACAGGCTAGGTGTGGTGGCTTACACCTGTAATTCCATCACTTTGGGAGGCCGAGGCAGGAGAATCATTTAAGCCCAGGAGTCTGAGAGCAGACTGGACAACATAGTGAGATCTCATCTCTACAAAAAAATTTAAAAATCAACTAGGCGTGGCAGTGCATACCTGCAGACTCAGCTGCTCGAGAAGCTGAGGTGGGAGGATCACTTGAGCCCAGGAGACTGAGGCTGCGTTGAGTTGGGATCACGTCACTACACTCCAGCCTGGGCAACAGAGTGATTCCCTGTCTCAAAAAATAATAATAAAGATATAAATAAGCCAGATGTGGTGGCTCACACCTGTAATCACAGCACTCTGTGAGGTGGAGGCAAGAGGATTGGCTGAGCTCACAGGTTCAAGACAAGCTTGGGCAACTTGGTGAGTCCTCATCTCTACTACAAGTCAAAAAATTCACCAGGTGTGATGGTGTATGCCTGTGGTTCCAGCTCCTTGGAAGGCTGAGGCAGAAGGATCGCCTGAGCCCAGAGGGTCGAGGCTATGGTGGCCTTGATCATGCCACTGCACAGAATGGGTGACAGAGTGAGACTCCAACTCAAAATATATATATAAATCATATATATATAAATACACAGTATGAGAAGTAACTGCTTAAGGATACAGGCAGTGCAGAGATTCTGCATATTCAAAACTTTCCAGCCGGGCTTGGTGGCTCAGCCTGTAATCCCGCACCTTGGGAGGCTGAGGTGAGTGGATTTCCTGAGCCCGCAGGTTTGAGACCCCTTGGGCAGCTTGGTGAGACCTCATCTCTACAATAAATCAAAAATTTAGCCGGGTGTGGTAGCGCGCGTCTGTAGTTCCAGCTACTTTGAAAGCTGAGGTGAAAGGATCGCTGGAGCCCAGCAGGTCGAGGCTGCGGTGGTCGGGAACGGCCACTGCACTCCAGTCTGGGCAATGGAGTGAAACTCCAACTCAAAAAAAACCCAAAAAACAAAAAACAACTTTCCTTCTCCCATGGAGGTTGGAGGGAAGGGAACACCAGCATAGAATCATAACATGTTAATGTTACAGTGAAATTTGCAAAACACACTTTTCTATGCACAAAGAGGAAAAACAAGCATATTATTGATTCAGGCACTGAAAGGACTAATCTCACCAAATTCTGAAGGTCTGTGCTATTCTTGAACAAGACTCATGAGTCCAGAATCCTTGTTTACCTAGAGACTGTGAGGCTTTAACAGGAGAGAGAGAGCTGTGTGGGTCAAAGTCATGTCCAAGTTTAGCTTTATCAAATGGAAACTTGTAACTATGCTGGATGGAAATTTCTTCTGGAGGGAATTAACATTTTCTTTCTGTCTGAATCATTTATATTTCATAAGCTATCACAGAAATTGGCCAAGTTTTCCTATAGCAATGCTCACCTAGAAACAATAGATATACTTATTGCAGGTGAAATACTAAAGCCAAGTCTTTTCCCCCAAAGGAACAATGTTAAATCTCCATGGGCAGTGTTGTCATTTTGAGCAGTTTTCTCCTTCTCTATACCCAGTCATTTTCTGGTTTCTAAAGTGACCCTAAGTCCTGCCAGATGTGACACATATGTCTAGGAAGTAGCTTGAGATCCAGCTCACAGCATAATTCAGTGGTGCAGTTGAGCCAACATTTACTGAATGCTAAATATATTGAAAACATTGTGATGGACACTTCAGGGGCTAGCAACAAGGGTAGAGTACTGTTCCCTCAAAATGCTAAAGTATAAAATAGTATATGAGGGGGGACCCAAAAAACCTGGAATTTATTTATAAAAAATTGTGTATTCTTACATGTTTAAACTTCAGTCATCTTCAAAGTTCTCTCCGTTTGATGCAATACACCTATTGAGATGCTTTTTTGACTGCTCAAAACAGTTTTTGAACTCATCCATTTGGATGCCTTTTAGTGCTTCTGCTGTTTTTTGTTTTACTTCTTCCACATCGGCAAAAACGTTTCCCTTTGAGGACTTTTTTCATTCAAGGAAAAAAACAAAACAAAAAGTCACTCATGGTGAGAACTGGTGAATAGGGAGGGTGGGGCATGGGAGTCATGCTGTTTTTGGTCAAAAACTGCTGAACACTCAGCACAGTGTGGGTAGGTGCACTCGTAAATCACCCATCATGAAATGGGCAAATGCACTGAAAGAATCTGCCCCCAAAATTCACTGGAACTGAGTGCAGCCTCTCGCAACAATGCTAGCTGGTACACTGATGCCAATGAGTTTCTAGAAAACTTACCTAATGGGGGAAACTTGTACTACAAGAGGCCCACCCTCCAAAAGAAAATTCCAGGCCTTTTTGAGGGGTCCTCCCTCATATAATACCATATCAGGAAATTCTTCTAAGCAAGTGAAACTGTAAAAAACCTTCATTCACAGAAAGAAGTCATCAAAATAAAAGACATTTTTGCAATGTGTCTGATACAGAGAACAGAGCTCAGCAGAACAGTATAACTCTGTGGGAGCTTCACCAGGGGAGGTGCTTGGCATCCTCCCCTCTTCCTGATTCCTGGTAAAGACTCTGAGGATGGGAGCTTATGGCTGCAATGCCCACTCTACCAATGAGGAAGCTGAGGTTCAGAAGTATATGGAGATTCCAGATAAACAACCAAGGTACAGATACTCATGATCTGCCCAAGTCCTGAACTCAACCTGGGGAGAAAGGAACTCTCTTCTGTGTTGCAAAATATGGGGGGTGGGGGTTGAGAAACTGCACCACTCTACAAAATATAGAGCTGAGTCCAACAGGAAAAAGAGAGGAAGCTGGAGAATCCATGTGGGCTAGATGAAGGAAGACTTCTGAGTTGACAGTGATACTAGAAATTTGGAGAGGGAAAGAGAAAAGATGGATGGCTAACAAGCTGCAATCACCATCAAGAATGTATCCTCCCTTCTACCTGTTTAAGAGAGGCTACAGCAAAGCCTTAATATGTCTCCATGACTTGATGCTGGAATGACATTTCTAGGACTATGGCACCACACGCTGAGCTGGGCCAGGCCGTGGGGACTTACAAAGGTTCCCGTCATTTGATGGCAAGAGACAGAATGAGTCTTCGAATCCTTTATGATAAGAAAGGACCTCTCAGAGGCCACCCAGGGGAAGAGGCTTGAGTTGCGGGTGGGAGGTAGAGTGTCCATAAGTCTCGCTCTGCCATCTGGAATCTTCTCTTTGGGACAGCGCAACAGCTGTTCCCCAGAGTGCAGCAAAAGGAAAGAGCATGGCATATACTCTCCCAGTACTAAAGGGGGGCTAGAACAGTGGCAAGGCAAGTCTACGGGGCAGACAATATTTCTATCACGCAGAACGACAGACATCCCTCTCTGTGGGGACACATAAAGTGATGCCACTCTTCTGCTGTCATGGCCTCACATTTTGCAAGGATTCATTTAGCAATATTAGGTTGAAAATCCATTTAGTTTTGTCCATGAGACCCCACAGATACAATTACAGATATCAGTTTTCATTATTGTATTTGCAGATTTAAGTGGCATATTTACATCCTGTCTGCACGGGAACCCAATAAACGGCTTCAGCAAATTGGGTTGTGATTGAGGAACAGAAGAAAGCTTCCACGGTTTCCATTGTCAGCAGCGTCTGACCAGTACTCACAGGTCCTACATTCCTGCTGCTTCCTTCAGCTGTTCTTCTTGTCAACAGCGAATGCTGACAGCCTCGCCGAATTCTCCAAACTCTGATTTTCTCTTAGACCCAAGATGACAAATGAGGTTTTCACTCCTGTTGATGAGCACATCACGAAAATGACACAATGCTGTAATTTCTCGCCCCAAGACAAGGAAAAAATGTATTGGAAACCACAGTGTTTCGTGTTTCTGTTCCCTTTCTACCTTCGTCTGACCACAGTTGTCACTCAGAACTCTAAAAAGCTGCGAAAGTGGAGGCTGCTGCGGAGGCTGCCTCGGTGCGTGTCTGTGACAAGGTCAAGCTCGTCACTGTGCCTGGGACATGCTTTTCTTATCGAGAGGACTTATCCCGGGAACAATTTTACAGGCTCTTCACTGATGTCTCTGAAATTGAATGTGACACCCCAAATGACATTTCTTGGGGCAAAAGCTTGACAGACACCCATCTCAAGAAATCCCGGCTCTTATCCAGGTACCACCTAAAACGCGCCTGAGCTGCACCTGCACCCCGTTCTTCTCTGCAATATTGGTCCCCTGACCTGCTGTTGGACAATGAGTCCAGCCTGACTTGTTCAGTTATTTAGGTTGACAATATTGGCAAACTGAGCTCTCAACAGTTTGTTTTAGGTTCAGGTTTTTTATTAAATCTTGTAAAAGATTATCCAGTGTCACCCACTGAAACAAGGCTCAGCCTGGGCCCAGCTCCTATAACTTCCACTTTCCTGAAGTGCATATAACCAAGCCACCATTCAACCACAGTGGGAGCATGTTCTAAGGACCTCCAGAGGGTGGGTGTTCTGGGCCCAGGTCCTCAAGTTTAGTTCAGAATAAACCATCTTAAAGTATTTTATAGAGTTTGACACATTTTCGTCAACAACTTCAGTTAGCTTTCTTTTTCCTGAGACCTTAGCTCTCTGGCCAGCTCCTCATCATAATCCTTCCTTCTCATTTTCTTCCTGGTCTTTACACTTTCTCCTTGAATCTTTGAACAAGTTCTCTTGCTATTTTGTCCAGTTTCTCCTAAACTATCTTATTTCTCATCGTGCTGCCTTTTTGGTTTTCTTGCTTCTAGCATTACTTCACCCATCCTTTTCTTTTCTTTTCTTTTTTTTTTTTTTGAGTTGGAGTCTCACTCTGTCGCCCAGATTGGAGTGCAGTGGCCGCTCCCGGCCACGCAGCCTCGACCTGCTGGGCTCCGGCGATCCTTCCTCCTCAGCCTTCCAAGTAGCCGGAATTACAGGCATGCACTACCATGCCCAGCTGATTTTTTGATTTATTGTAGAGATGAGGTCTCGCTGCCCAGGCGGGTCTCGAACCCGCAGGCTCAGGCAATCCACTCACCTCAGCCTCCCAAAGGCGCGGGATTACAGGCTGAGCCACCGAGCCCGGCTTCATCCTTTTCTTAATACAAATATTAGCATATCTGAAATCCACATTTAAAACTTTTAGTATGTTTTCTATAGAAAAAGATGTTATAATTCCCAGTCCACATAAAATGCACTCTTTGATTATTCCTTTCTTCCTTTAGCAATCTGTTAAGAATCTAAATCAGTTATTAATTAACAAATCTCCTTTTAATACAGTCATCTTATCAGTCATCATACCAGACATTACCTCTCAAAGTATCTTACAGTTCTAGAAATGGAAGCTCAATTTAGCCACATGGCCTAAGAAATTGTTTTCTCTCATTTTCTTTTTTTTTTTTTTTTTGAGTTGAAGTCTCACTCCGTCGCCCAGACTGGAGTGCAGTGGCCGCTCCCGGCCATTGCAGCCTCGACCTGCTGGGCTCCAGCGATCCTTCTGCCTCAGCCTTCCAAGTAGCCGGAATTACAGGCATGCGCTACCATGCCTGGCTGATTTTTTTTTTTTTTTTTTTTTTTTAATTGTAGAGATGAGGTCTCGCTGCCCAAGTGGGTCTCGAACTTGCAGGCTCAGGCAATCCACTCACCTCAGCCTCCCAAAGGCACAGGATTACAGGCTGAGCCACTGAGCCCAGCTCTCTCATTTTCTTGAATATCATTTAAAGAGTCAAAACAGTGAATCCTGACACCTTGATGATAATTTTTCTTTCATCCATGCTGGGATTTTCTAGAATCATCTTTAGGATGTTCTTCTATTTATTAAACATAAAATCACAAAAGGAATGGTTTGCATCTGTGTGCAAATTTTTTGGAGGCTAAAACTAGGACTCCTATAGACGCAACTTACAAAGAAAGAAGTTTTGCACCCATGACTGGAAAGGTTAAGATATTTTTCTCAACCCCTTTCAACCTATATGTCAATACATCAGAAAAGACAGACTTTTTGGAGAAGCCAGTACAGAATATAACTCCATAGAGAGCTGAATTCACAAGGGGTCTGGAATTGATGAAAATTAAGATTTTATGGAGACCTGCCTTATACATGGATATATCTAAGCATGGGCGTTTCTTTCTTACTTCAGGATAAAGAAAGATGTTGTCATTCATACACACAGGTGTGAGCTTTTCATTTCTATTTCACTTCTATTCATCAGGAAATAGTGACTTATGATCATTTGTTCTGTGTTCTACAATTTCGACACAGATAATCTTTGGCACTCAATAAATGCCTGTTATTAATAATTATATAAGCATGTCCAATTAAAATAATCAGGAAAATTTTTTGAGAAGCACAAAACCAATTTTGTACCATCTCCAACATTCTAATTGCAAAGTCACCTTCTTAATCCCGGAGTGTGAGCGTGTGTTTGGGAATGGGTGTGTGGGTGTGTGGCTTCGAAGGGCACATAGACCTGAAGGCAGATTTACTATAAAAACCCACCTCTTCATAAGCACACAAATGGACTAAGCTGCCATCCTACTCTGAAGACAGGTATTGCTATTTTGCATTATCATTCATCATCACAATAAATACATCATCATTTTACTTATTCCTGTTTTTATGGCCTAGAGAGAGATGGGAATATGGTAGGACCATCTTCACTTCTCCCCAAATGTAGAAGTGTGAACCATATTTAAGGATCTATCATCACCCCCACATGTCACTTTCCAGAACCTCTAAATGCTAGATGTTCTCAGCAAAATACCATAGAAGTGTATTTTCTCAAAAGAAAAGAATTAAGGTAATTGTGTATCAGATTTTCCAGATCATTGCCCAAAATTTGGTTAAGAAATATTAAAAGGAATATAAATACATTGTGCTGATATTAAGGCATTGTATGTCTGGCTTTAATGATGTCAGTTTTGCAAATTAGGAGGAAAACTTTTCTGGGTTTGAAGATGAACCAGCTACTGCCTTGTCCCATGTGCTTTTTCATTTTGCCCTCTATAGCGTTGAGACATTTACTTCCTTCAGCTCTGTACAGTTGTGGGGAAGTCTTCAGGACAACCTTAACCTGGTCCACCCTCCTCCTTGTGAGACAACAGGAACCATCTGAGTATAAAAGATAACACTTCGACTCTCTCTCTACTCCCTCTCAATTCAGTTTTATGCCCCCACCCTGAAGTAGACAGTCATTTGAGGTGCATTCTCGTTTCTTAAACATATCCATATATACCTAATGATTCTTGGCCCTCCTGTGTCAAGAGACAAAGATCTTAATATCAACCATAAGTCAAGTTGCTGGTTAAAATCATACATCGACTAAAATTTATTCTCAATAAATATTTTTCAACAAATGAATTCTCTATAAAGTAGAATCAGGGAATGTATCCATGAGTGCAACTTTTTTAAGATTTTGGAGTGTGGAGAGGGTATCGGATGCCTGAAGTTGGGGTGGGAAACAAAGGAAGGGGAAGATGCAATTGAGTTAGGAGTGCAGAAAGGCACTGTGAGGTCATGGCCGTTGGCCCCTAAAGCTTGGCTGAAAAATCACTGGAATGAGGCAGATTTACTAATAGGAGAAAAGGCATATGCATTTTATTTAATGTGTATATACTGGGCCTTCAGAATGAAGACCCAACTTCCCAGTGAGTTACAGGAACTTAAATACCATCTGGAGGATATAGGAAGAATGGGGACTTACATTTTGGTGAATCAGGTTATGGGGTAAGGGAGAGGAATTCTATTAAGGGGCAACACATGAATGAATGGAGGAACTAGAGAATGACCTGCAAATAGCTCTCTTTGGAATTTAAGTGATCCTTGGAGACAGTCATTATACTTATAGGAAGGTCTGTTCGGATATTGCTCTTCTTTTCTGCAATAGATAACCAAATAACAGGGAGGAAACCAGCTTCTCTGTGGCTAAGTGGAGACAGGAAGGTCAGAGAGGCCTTGTGGCAAAAGTCATGTTTTGGGATAAATTTTCCTTTACCCCCACAGCACTGAGCAAGGAGGAAGAACAAGAGGACCTGCCGTTTGTAGTGGACTTGATGTGTGAACGGAACAGGGACAAACAGAAGCTCTCTTAGAAGGCATTTTTGTCCAGCTAGTACATGTGGGCCATACTGCTTTGTATGATTTATGAGGAATTCATCTCATTTTTAATACAGGCACTTTATTATAAAAGAGCTGTGTTCCCAGGGGACTTGTTAATTGAGATGTCAGTATATTCCCGATGGTTGTGAATCTTCATCCTCAGAGGATGGATGTGACCTTTTGGAGATGGTCAAAAGTCATTCAGAACCAAGTGGGGTGGGTGAAGTGGCTCAGATGGTCTAAGGGTGAAACAGGGAGAGACCATAAAGCAGGAAGAATGATTCTTGTGTGAGGCCCATAAATGGGTCTGGAAGCAGCTTGAGAGGACTCCAATATGTCTGGGGCAACATCTGTAGAATAAATCCATCACTTTGCCAAGGTGACTTCTCCAAAAAGAAAACTGTTATAGGCTATGGCTCAGGGAACGGGGGTTTCTTTTATACTAAATGTACCAAGGTAGCTTCTTTGATTGTTATAACATTTCAGCTTTCCCTTAAGAAACTATCAGTATGATTAGATTTTGGGTCATGCCAAAACTGCCCTTAGGTGTTAACTCAGTCTCGGGGGTAAGGGAAAGGATTAGGAGATCTTGAACCATCCCCTTGCTAATTTAGTCTTGGGAGTGGGTGAGGAGCTATGGAGTATAAATTCTAAGTTGTACTGTCTGGAACTAGTTTTGGGGGGTGAACACACCAAATTGCTCCCTGATTCCATGTTATCAGATCAAACACCTGTTTCTCCCAGATTCTTCTCTCATCTCAGTTTGCCATGAGGGAGAGCAGCTGATTTATTGGATCATATCGTCAAACAGACTTCATTTGCATGGCAGCATCTGGATATTCTCATAGTAAGACAAAACCCACAGGCATTTAACATATAACTAGTTCTATCCATATGTGTTTTGGGTGCAATTTTTTCAGGTAACACAGGAATCTTTTTTTTTTTTTTTTGAGTTGGAGTCTCACTCCATTGCACAGGCTGGAGTGCCGTGGCACACTCATGACCATCCCAGCATCAATCTGCTGGCGCCAGTGATCCTTCCACCTCAGCCTTCCTAGTAGCCAGAATTACAGGTATGTGCTACCACGCCTGGCTAATTTTTTATTTATTGTAGAGACGAGGTCTTGCCAATTTTCCCAGACCGGCCTCGAACCTGCGGACTCAGGCAACCCACTCGCCTCGGCCTCCCAAAGTGCTGGGATTGCATCTGAGCCACCGAGCCTGGCCACAGGAATCTTATAATTATATTCAAAATGATCTATTTTGTTCCACTTATTATATATCAAGTACTGTTCTACGCAGATTCTAAACTTCTAGACAAAGAATATGTAAACAGAGTTAATTTAGACATGTAAATTAATTTTGGCCAAGCATTTTCATGTGAATGAAGCTGGACAAAGTGGCTCATGTCCAGGTAACAACACAAGAAATGTTCTCTGTTTCGCTCAGTGGAAGTCTAGGCCACTTCAGTTTCCTTCCCAGTAGTTCTGAATGTGTCTAAAAAGGTGTCTTATTTGTTTCTCTTTGAACGAACAAGAATTTTTGGTGAGTAATATCCTTGAAAGTGATATGGTTGCCAGATTTAGAAAATAAAAATACAGGGGCTGGGCGCGGTGGCTTTTGCCTGTAATCCCAGCACTTGAAGAAGTCAAGGTAGGAGGATTGCTTGAACCCAAGAGTTGGAGACCAGCCTGAGCAACAGGTACGATGGCATCTACCATAGTACCAGCTACTCAGAATGCTGAGGTGGGAGGATCGCCTGACCTCAAATGACTGAGGCTGTGGTGAGCCATGATTGTGCCACTGCACTCCAGCCTAGACAACAGAGTAAGACTCTGACTCAAAAAAATAAATAAATAAAATAAAATAAAACACACACACATACACATGACAGTTGCACAGGGCAAGGGTATACTAATACTGAAAAAATCCTTTATCTGAAATTCAAGTTTAAGTGAGTGTCCTGTATTTCAGGGGTCCCCAACCCCCAAGCTGTTAGGAATCAGGCTGCACAGCAGGAGGTGAGCAGTGAGTAATCAAAGCTTCATCTGTATTTACTGCTGCTCCCCATCGCTCACATTACCACCTGAGCTCCACTCCTGTCAGATCAGCACTGAAAAGCCTGCTTCCATTTTCAACATCCTATCTTTGTGAAGCGAGGTTTTCTGCAGTGACAGCAACCAAAACAAGATTATGGAGTGGACTAAACATAAGCAACACACTTCAGGTGGCACTGTCTCTCATCACCCCCAGATGGGAAAATAAGCTCAGGGCTCCCACGGATTCTGTACTATGGAGAGTTGTATAATTATTTCATTGTATATTTTGATGTAATAATAATAGAAGCAAAGTGCACAATAAGTGTAATGAGCTTGAATCATACCGAAACCATCCCCACTTACCACACCTCATCCCCAGTCCATGAAACTGGTCCCTGATGCCAACAAGGTTGGGGACTACTATTGTATTTTATCAGGAAATGCTACAAAAGGAACTAAAAAGGGGAGAGAGTCAGCAAGGGAACTTCTCGTGGGGAGCTGGGTCTTGACAGGGACGGCAGGGTCTCCGCATTCTGGGCCCAGGGAAAGGAGGAAGATTCTGTGCAGGTGTTGCTCCTAGGAGCTGGGAGGTGGCGGCTGAAGGATTGAGAGAGGGCCTTAGGGAAAGAAGCTCCGGAGGCCATGTGTCAGGGGTGCTGAGCGTGTAAATGAATTGAAAAGGAGAAGAAAGGGGAGTTTCCACGTATTGCTGTAGATTATAAATTGGAGCCTCTTAATGTTCCTTGAGAGAACAAGTAAAGATTAGAATTGCTTTTTAAATTACTTTCAGTTAACTGGATTGTGTTGCTTTCAGTGATACCATACTAAGATGAAGTCATAAATCCTCTGGGATTTATTTGAGTTGCAAACTGTAATTTTTCCTATCGTCCTCCCTCCAGTTCCCTGTAGTGGAAAAGGCCACTGGTCTCCCACCTGTGAGGCCACTGCCAGAAGGCTACTGGAAGGCTGCTGAGACCAGACAGATGACCCCTCCAACTCCCCAGTGTCTGACTTGAGCTGGTTTCCTTATTCATCTCTGCCTTGGACCAAGACGTCATCAGGGGGATTCACGCTTCCAATGTCTACCAGAGTGTTCAAGAAATATCTCCCTCTGTGTGCGTGTGCGTCTGTGTGTTGAATGTGTGAAATATCTCACCCCCTCCCCCGCCCCTGTAGCCAGGTGCAGTGGCTCATATCTGTAATCCCAGCACTTTGGGAGGCTGAGGTAAGAGGATTGCCTGAGCCCAGGAGTTCGAGACCAGTCTGGGCAACTTGGCAAAACCTCATCTCTGCAATAAATAAAAAATTAGCCAGGTGTGGTGGCACATGCCTGTAGTTCCAGCTACTCGAAAGGCTAAGTTGTAAGGATTGCCTGAGTCCAGCGGGTCGAGGTTTCGGTGGCCAAGAGTGTGCCACTGCACTCCAGCCCGGGTGACAGCGTGAGACTCTGAGGTAAAAAAAAAAAAAAGAAAGAAATACCCCCTCTGTTTGCATGTGCATCTGTGTGTTGAATGTATGAAATATTCCCCTCTGTGTACATATGTGTCTACGTGTTGAATGTATGAAATATCCCTGTCTGTGTGCATATGTGTCTACTTGTTGAATGTATGAAATATCCCTGTCTGTGTACATGTGTTGAATGTATGTGCTTAGGCAGTTATAGGCTGGCTGCTTCTTAAAAGGATTAGAATGAGTTAGTGATATTCCGTAAGGCTAAAACCACTAAAATAAAGAGGAAAGAGACCAGAAGGGAGGGAGGCTTGTTTGGAATTTCAAAACCCTTTAAATTGCAACAAACAGTGAACATCCTCCCACCCTGTCCTGTCGACAACCTATGGCTTTCTCTGCAACAGATCTACCTGTTGATGATGATCTTGCTTTTCCTTGAAGAGCGCCTTTCACTCACAGGGGTGGCGTATCATGTATTGACTTGTCTTTCTCTCCATGCAGTTCACCGTGGCACCTGCTAAATTACCCAGGCCATTGACTCAATGACTTTTATTTCTAATTTGTTTTCAGAGATTTGTAATTTTTCCTATTTCAACTACTTATGGCAGTTTACACCCAATTTCTTAGAAGGATCTGACTCAGACCAAAATTAAAGGTCATTTTTAAATGGCAACGGTGAATTTGAGAAAATTTCTTCATACATTTGAGAGTACGTAGGCGGTATTATTTTTCCAATGGTTTTCCTCTCTTTGAGTTTTCTTTTCCTGTTGACTTTTTTCCTTTTTTCTCCTAAGAAGTGTGTATTTGACATTTACTGAAATTCCAGATATGAAACCAGAAATGCCAGATGCTCTTCTTGCCATTCAACAAACTCTCACTCTTGCCTTAAAAGTTAACAGGGAACAATTATTGTGACAGAGTAATTTGCAACCATGATAGGACTTCGTGAATTGGCAAAGAATTTTCATCGACACCAGTAGGTGCTTAGGAAGGAGGCTATTTTTGTTTCTAAATTCACACCTTCTTTGTAAATTCAATTTTAAGTGGGAAAAAAGTTATTCTGTCACTAATTTATCTAGTTTCTTAAAGCATTCTTAAACTGCATCTCTTTATCCCCATCAGAGTCAGCATTTCATACAGAAGAAATAGGTAACCACTCACTCTGGGATTTGAGGGGTGCCCCGAGGGCAAGTTCCTTCACAAAAAAGAAACCCTCAGCAACAAAAATTCTTTTTTTTTTTTTTTTAACCTCTGGGCTCAAGCAATTCTCCTTCCTCAGCCTCCCAAGTAGCTGAGACTACAGGCACGCACCACCACATCTGGTTCTTTTCTTCTTCTTTTTTTTTTTGAAGAGACGGGGTCTCACTCTGCTGCCCATGCTGGTCTCAAATTCGTAGCCTCCAGTAATCCTCCCACCTCTGCCTCCCAAAGTGTTGGGATTACTGGCATGAGCCACTGGTCCTGCCCAATACAAATAATTGAACATTTTCTTAATCTTTGTGTCCCCATGAAAGGACAAAGCCCAAATAGGAGTTTCTCTGGTCTCCTTGGCCTCATAGACAACAATAATCCTTTCCTGGAACCCTGTGTGAATCACAAGACATTAAGATGAACCTCTCCCAGGATTGCCTGAGCCCACTGGTTCGAGACCAGCCTAGACAAATTGGTGAAACATCATCTCTACAATAAATTAAAATTAGCTGAGTGTGGTGGTGCCCGCCTGAGGTCCCAGCAACTTAGAAGGTTGAGGTGGAAGGATCTCCTGAGCCCAGAAGGTCGAGGCTGTGGTGACTGTAAGCATGCCACTGCACTCTAGTCTGGGTGACAGAGTGAGACTCCAACTCAAAAAAAATTAATAATAATAATTAACCTCTCCCAAGAATTTGTCTTTTAGCTACCAGCCCAGCCCTTCTCGTCTATGTGATTAAGCACCCGTGACCGACCCCCCCATTTAGGTACTGGCCCACCTTTTTCTATGTGCTCATGATTGACTCACTCATCCATCCCGTCGTCAGAGATATGAAAAACAGACCCCATCACCATGATGTTAGCTCCTGTGAATGCTTGCCCGCCCTCCCCACCAAAAGGGAAACTTTAAAAGCCTTCAACCTCAAGCATTCACTACTACACTTGCCTTTGAGCATCCAGCCCCTTTCTATGAAAATTGTACAGTAAACTTTTGCTTCCTCTCTATCCTCTATGCAATTCTTAGCTTTATTCCTATGGCACCAGCCCACAGACCTAACACCCAACAAGAGACATATGGGGAGGACCCGCCAAAACTCAGAATTATCTTTTGGAGACTGAGCCCCTTGTAGTACAGGTTTCCCCTGCTAGGTAAGTAGGTCTCACACCCAGCGGGGTTTTCCAGAATATTAGGTCAGACCTGCTGGGGATGTGGGTATAATCTGGTGCCACATGGAAGATGCAAAGAATTGCACAGAAGTTAGATTGGAAAATATAGTTTATTTAGAAAGTAAATTAGAGAGAGAGGGAGAAAGAGAAATTCATCTTTCCAAAGTAGGGTGGGGGACCAAAGCTTAGGAAACAAGGTGGTAGCCATAGCTCAAAGAGCACATGGCCACACCAGAGTTTAGCAAAGCAATGGCACCTGACTACTTGAGATCAAATGCTTTTAAACATTCCCCTTTGATGGGGCAGATCATTAATGTGATTGGGTGATGATCTGCTCCACATCATCAAGAAGGGACAGGTAAGTTCAGGTACTGACATCAGGTGATGGACAGCAGGCAGATGGGTGGGTTAGTCACATGATTGCTGCCATGGTGGTGGGGTCTGTCTGTGTTACAAAGTTCTTTAGGTTAACTTGGGTCTTATGGGTGGAGGCAAATACTTGAAATAAAAAAGTTAATTGCTACAAAACAAGCTGGGGAGGGAAGTTGTAAAACAATTATCAATAGTTACCTCTGAGAAACCTGTTCTGTCCTTGGCTAGTGATTACAGGGTAAGTTAAAGTGAGCTGCTAGAAAAACATCTCAATTCTAGGCAATGTTAAAATGACTGTTCATTGGCTATATTGATTCCATGTTATGTCCTTTCATTATGTATTCTAAGAACCCATCGGCATCAGTGTACTAGCTATCATTAGTGTGAGACGCTACATTTGATGTCAGTGAATTTTTTTGTGGCAAACAGGTGACTGGCTCTTTTACCACGTCAATGCACCTGTCCACACTGTACTGAGTATTCAGCAGTTTTGACCCCCAAAAAACCTGCATGACCCCCCACTCTGTCCCATCCTCCCTATTTACCTATCTTACCCCAAGTGACTTTTTTTGTTTGTTTCCCTGGATGAAAATACTCTTCAAAAGGAAACATTTTGCCAATGTGTTCTGTTGCAGAAGCACTAAAAGGCATCAAAATGGGTAAGTTCAAAAACTGCTTTGAGCAGTGGAAAAAGCATCTTGGTAGATGTATTGCATCAAACAGATAGTGAAGGTGACTGAAGTTTAAACATGTAAGAATAAATATACATTTTAAAATAAATAAATTCCAGTCTTTTTTTTTTTTTGAGAGGGGAACCTCCTTGAATAACACTGTGGCTTGTCTAAATTAGGTCTTCATCGACTGTATGTTTGGGGAATGGAATTGAGTTACCCAGCCTGAAGGCAGAGGACAACTGGATGAATAAGTAAACAAACATGCCTAAAAGGTGAGAATTAGGGCTGGCAGATTCCTGCAGCTCTCTGGTTCTTTCCTCCACCACAGCCTGTATAAATGAACATCAGTGAATGAAGGGAAAATTGAAAAGTTCATCAAATTGATGGTTGACACAAAGCTATGAGGAGTATGGAAAATGACTATATCTAGATTTTAAATGTTTTTGACAGGAGAGAGCAATAATGAGCTGATTGAAATGGTCAGATTTAATAGGGATAGATAAAAGTTATGGCAATCAGTATCAAAAATCTTACTGCATATACACAAGGTAAGAGCGACCTAGCTTAGCAGTCTTAGATATTTAGTCAAAAGGAAGTTCAATATTTTCTAGATATGCCTTTCCAAAAGAGATAGCCAAGGATGAGCTGAAAAGGAAAAACAACAGGAAAATCAAAATCAAAAGTCAGCGGTGGGAGAGAGAGCCAGGGCATAGTTTCAAGAAAAGATCAAGGAAAACTTCTCAATACAAAATCTGTGAATGATAACTTGGTGGTTGGCCTTCTCTTAACCAGGTTCTGAGAAATGAACTTGAGCCCAAATTCCTAAACAAGGACTCACCAAACAGTTTTCTTACCCTTTGGTTTTCCAACATCATATAACAAACAAAGAAGGGAATCAAAGTAGTATCTTATGGTCCTGAAAAGCCATCTCTTGTAGATAACTGGACTCCCAGGGAGTCTTGTAAGACATGTGTCTATTCTCTCTGAAGTCTGCCACATCTTAACTTCATCTACATGTCAAAAAACCTAGAGACTAGTCCTTTGTTTTAGAAAAACATCTTATCTCCTGATAAGAACTACATATTACTAGTCAAGACATCTTTGAACTCACCTATGACCCGAAAGTCCTCCCCCAACCCCCCCCCACTTGGAAATGTCCCTCCTTCCCTGGCCAAATCAATGAGAATCTCACATGTGTTGATTTACCATTTTTTGTAACTTTTGCCACTCGGAACTGGTATATAATCAAGCCCCATTTGGGCACAGTGGGCACACATTCTAAGTTTCTCCTGAGGATGGGTGTACCTGGGCTTAAGTTCTCAAGTTTGGCTCAAGAATAAACTATCTTAAATATTTTACATAATTTTGGCATCTTTTCATCAACAGTTCTCTTGAAAGTAGAGCCAGAGGCAAGAATTAAAGTACAAAAACCCAGGGTGCGGGGAGTGAGGGGAAACAGATGCAAAGAAGGATGCCAGTCAAGGCAATGTGATACATGTCCATGCTGGCCCTGCTTCTCATGTCAGGAAGAAGCATGGTGGGCATGCTTGTTCGGCAAACAGGATTTCTCCAGAAGGATCACAAGGAGAGAGAGAGGATGGGGAATTTATCTGGCTTCTTCCTTCCTCTTGTTTCCTATTAGGAAGGATCCCAGTGAACTCACCCTTACTTTCAGGGTGCAGTATCAAGCGCCTCAGAGGTCACCTCATGAAACCAGGTGCATCAGGATGATTTTCCATCCACGATTAGAAGTAAAGGAACAGCTCAGCACAGGTAGGGTGCTGACCAAGAGAGAGACAGATGGAGGCAGTCAAGGGAAAAGGAAAGACACACAAGTTTGTGTCCAACAGAGGACACTTTTCTCTGGTTTCCAGAATGAGGAAGGAGCCACATCGGGCAAGAAAAAGACGTCAACAATGTGCCCTCCAGAAGCCACTGCCACCATACACCACTCCATGATTGTACTGACCCTTCTATCTCAAAGACATGGTGTGATTTAGTCACTCAATGTGCACTTACAGCCTATGTTCTTTTTGAAAGCCTGTAAAAAATGTTTTAAGACCTTGAAAGATTTACCATTTCCAAAATATAAAACTGATAGATTGAAATTAATAAATGTTTAATTAAATATCTATAAAACGTAACATGATGCCAACTTCATTATTTGTTATATTTAGTGTTCATAAAAGTTTCATTACATTTGAAAACAATTTGTAGGTAAGATTTTCTCATTTTATAAGAATTTCTGAGTGTGCACACTGCTTGCCAAGAAATCATTGCCAATCATAAATTAAATGAGTTACTCTTAGATACATTTTTTTCCAAAAAGATCTTTAAAATCCTTTCAAATACTTTATGACAGAAAATACATTTCACACAGGCTATCAGCGCACTTTACTGTTTTATATGATGTTGTGAAGTATCCAAAAGAAAGGGTTACTGCTAGGAGCTATTTGCTGTCATATAAGGGAAGAGATAGTCTTCTCTGCTATGAGCAAGGCAGATACTAAGCACTGTCTTCAATTCCAAGTGCTTCTTTTTAAAAAACACACACTCAGACTGAAAGTTTTGGGGTGAACCTTTGTTCAAATGTCTAACCTACCTCAGCTTCACAGTGTGAACCAATATCACTTACTTTATTTCCAAGAACCACGGTTCCTCAAAGTGAATACCGGTTTGATAACTTCCACCTTATGAAGTAGTTGGGAATATCACTGGACCCAGCCCAGGACCTAATACTTAGTGGATCCTCATGAACAATAGTTTTTCATTGTGAAGTCCAGAGGATAAGAACGAGATTGTGAATCTTCCATGTTTTAGAAAAAAACAGAGCAAGCTAAGGGAGTTTAGATGGGAAAAGAGACATGAATACAAATGAACTAAAGACTCCTTAGGGGAGGAGATGGGTCTATTCAACTTTGAATAAGACACAACAGCCGGGTGTGGTGGCTTATGCCTATAATTCCAGTACTTTTGGGAGGTGGAGGTGAGAAGATTTGCCTGATCCCAGGGGTTTGAGACCAGCCTGGGCAACTTAGCCAGACCTCATCTCACAGTAAATCAGAAAATGAGCTGGGCATGGTGACACATGCCCATAATTCCAGCTACTTGGAAGACTGAGGTGGAAGGATCACCTGAGCACAGCAGGTCAAGGCTGTGGTAGCCGTGAGCGTGCTATTGCATTCCAGCCTGGGTGACAGAAAGAGACTTCGGCTTAAAAAAAACAACAACTA
Organism: Cephalopachus bancanus; assembly: GCA_027257055.1. Taxonomy (NCBI): domain Eukaryota; kingdom Metazoa; phylum Chordata; class Mammalia; order Primates; family Tarsiidae; genus Cephalopachus; species Cephalopachus bancanus. The sequence continues at coordinate 828,361 of JAPVLO010000329.1, read as the reverse complement.
GAAAATGCAACTAAATGAATTAATGAATAAGTTCAGACACTAAAGATAGCTGGATTTTAATACATGATAGGCTATAAGGTGGCAGAGATTTAACTTATGTTTTTGGTTCTAGAGGAAAGGACCAGGGCCAGTGGTTTGCAGTTGCATGGGAAGGTGGTACCTCCTTATTTTAAGGAACAACTTGATCACAATTAGAACTGGCCAAAACTAGAATGAATGGGCTTCCGTGGGGGTTGGGGGGAGTACATTTCCTATAAACAGAGACGTGGAAGATAGACTGGAAGGCTAGACCTGAAGGCTAGACTAGATGATGCCTGAGATTCTGTCTACACCTTTAACCTTTCTGTTACCACTTTAGCTTAGATCTTACGACAACCTGATTGTTCAGGTTGTCGGTAGGTTCTCAATTGTAATTCTCATCCTTATTGAGCTAACCCTGAACAATCAGATGAGATCATGCCTCTGGTACAGGCCCAGTGGATGTTAGACACCAGGAGAGAGAAGGGAGGAGTCGTCTTGCCTTGTGCGTTGAGAAGCTGTCCTTGCTTGTCTTGGTGGCTTTCTGTTCGGTTATGAAAGTAAGTTTCACCGAAACCATAAGCACTTCATAAAACACCTTAGGTAAGATCAAAGAGGAGATGCCCAAACTCGTTGCATTATGGCCAGGAATTCTCAGATTAAATAGAATTTAATCTAAATGCTGGCTGAGTTGTGTAGCAACATATATAAATCTCTTTGGACAATGATGAATGTGTTCACATCGTCAAAAAAAAAAAAAAACAAAAAACAGTTGAACAAGGCACCATCTCTGCCTTGGTGCTCCGAATCTACTTCTCTGGGGGAGTGCTGTGGTGTCTTGGCTGTTACTTCCTGGGAGGTTCAAGGTGACGACTTAGCTGCTTGGCTCCAGTTCATGACCATGCCACCCGGTGCCTCCTATTGACCACTTCATATTTGCTTTCAACAACTTCTTGGTTACTTCCATAAAAGACAAAGCCTGTCTGGATAACCAGGTCACCATAGCACAAACTAGCATGGTCTAAAACGTGACTGCACTCTAGTCTGGGCAACAGTGAGACTCCAACTCAAAAATAAATAAATAAATAAATAAATAAATAAATAAATAAAACGTGATAGTCGCTAACTGGATAGGGCAGACAGATGCGGAAGTAGCCTGTGACAAGCCCACACATGTACTCTCGTTTTCCTACTCAACTGTGGTCACTCGTCCCTCCTTCCTGTCTCATCAACCTGTCTTGGACTTTGACGCATGAGACAGGGCTGGAGCCTCAGTCGGTGGGACTGTCTAGGTTTCTTATTTGTGCTTGTTTATGTTTTCCCCAAGAAAACTGCAGCTGAATGGTGACCGTGGTTTCTCTTTTTATCTTTGGTCCAATCATGGAAAAGAGGCCACTTTCCAACTGGGCAGTAATCTGGTACATCCAGGCAGGCAGATGCCTTTATTTTCCTCTGTGTGTTGGTCAAGGGGCAGCTCTGTGCTTGTGAGAAGCTGTGTTGTCTTGTTTGACGGCAAGTCCAGGAGACACACTTACAGCTCTTGAATCAGCAACCTCTCATTACCTGATCTTGGTTTAAAAATATAACTTTTTTTTTTTTTTTTTTGATTCAGAGTCTCACTCTCACACAGGCTGTAGTGCAGTGGTCCAGTCACGGCTAGTAGCTGCTGGGCTCAGGCAATCTCCCAACATCAGCCTTCCAAGTGGCTGGAACTACAGGCACACACCACCATACCTGGCTAATTTTTAAAATTTACTGTGGAGACAAAGGCTGGTCTCGAAGCCCTGGCCTCAGTCAATCCTCTCATCTCTGCCTCCCAAAGTGCTAAGATTACAGGTGTGAGCCACCATGCTCGGCCTTTTAATAATCCTTTATTATTGTAATGGAATTTTAGGACAGGATGGAGGTAAGTATGCATGCCTCATCTGCCATTCAAGTTATCTTTTTAGCTGGGTATGGTGGCTCATGCCTTTAATCTCAGCACTTTGGGAAGCGATTGTGAGAGAATTGACTGAGCCCAGTGCTTCAAGACCAGCCTGACCAACTTGACAAGACCTCATGTCTACAGTAAATTTAAAAATTAGCTGGGCATGGTGGTGCACACCTGTAGTTCCAGCTACTTGGAAGGCAGAGGCAGAAGGATCACCTGAGCCCAGCGGGTTGAGGCTGCAGTAACTGTGAGCATGCCACTACACTCCAGCCAGGGTGACAGAGATAGAAAAAAGAAAAAGATAACTTGTTCTTTCTGGCTCTTAGGTCCTAATCTGTCCATCTTTCAGTCCTCACAAGACTCTTGACAAACATCTGCCCCGAATGCAGGAAGGTGGTTCCACTGAGAAATGCCTTGCCCTGCTTTCCCATCAGGGGATGGGGATTTGTGCTGTGTCATTCTCACTGCCTCACCTGGTTTCCCCTGGGGACTGGGCTGGCTGAGTTTGGGGTACAGTCCAAGTCTAGAAAACAGTCTTTTTTTTCTCATTGTGTGGAGTTAATTGGCCCTTGTGGAAATTGGACCTGTGCCTTTGGACTAATTAACACTAGTGCCTATTAGCTCCGGCTGAACAAACTTCCTCAAACTTGCACTCATTTTATTTAGTAGATAGCAATTTGCATTTTTAAAAGAGAGCCTGCCCATAGCCTATGGCCACTAAATATACCTTAAATTCCATACTAACTCAAGGCAGTGCAGATTGAACTTCACACTGGCTCCCGAGGTGTTAGAAGCTATTTAAAACTTGCTAATTTGTCAGCCTGGCATAGTGGGGGTAGATAGAGCCCTGACTCTGTCACTAACTAAACGACCTTCCTGGAGTATGTGATTAGCCTCACAGGGCCTGTTTCTTTTTCTTTAAAGTGAAAGCGTTGGCCAGATGATCTCTAGTGCCCATTCTGGGCTCAGAATTCCATGACCCACACAACGCCATGCTCCAGGAACACACAGCTTTGTTAATAGACAGTGACATTCACTGCAATAGGAAAGAAAGTCTCAATTAATAACAGCGCCTCCTCCCTGAGCTCCACATATGTAATTCTCAGTGGATGTTTGGGGGAATTGGAAACATCACTAGCAAAACAATCAATGCCAACCCTTTAGCCAGGGACCTCATGGTCTGTCATTCTGTTACCTGTATGTGATCGGCCTTTTGTAACTCAGGGACCTGAAGCCTGAGCAAAAAGGGCTGAGAGATGGATATCAGGATGCACTGACCTCTATAGGAAAGCTGTGTCTCATCAAAAGCCACATCCTCATGGCGGAGCAGAAGCAGCCGAGGCAGATGGAGAAGCGCATGCCTTGTACCCCGTCCCTAGCAGGGCCGGCAGCACAGACTTGAAGAGATGCACCCAAGGGAACTTGCTGGACTGGATGTACAATGTGCTTCTCTCATGAAGTGTCTTCACCCTATGCCATTGTGACCACGCACAGTATAATTTGCCCTTTTGGTTATCAGATCCATAGGGCTCGATCATGAATTACACATATGTTGGTGTTATTTCACCAACACCACAGGACTCCAGTGGCATTTCCTGGCTTCTCTGTGCACAGGAGGTCAGCAGATCCGCAGTCTGGGAGTGTGCCTCCCCAAGGCCCTCGATTGTTCTCCAGCGGTTTGGACGGCTATGTGTGCATTGCAGTCATGGCAGGATCTGCTGCAATTTTCTTTCCTGCAGGAACCAAAGATAGCAAGCAGGAGGGCCACGTGTGAAGGAGGTTTTCCTGCCCAGCTCGGCTGGACTCTGTCTGGCAGTTCTCACCGTTCCCTGCATTCTTACCCCTGACCCTTTGGTGCTATCCAGTTCCCCGGTGTCAGGTCCCTCTGAGAGCTGTGATTTCCTCTCCTGACAGCAGGCAGGAAGAGGAGAAAGCTGCAGACCAACCTTTGCTCCAGGAGAACTGGAGGGTTATTCACAAGGGGCACATGACAGGGTGTGCTCAGGAAATATTGATAAAGTGAGAGACAGGAGAGAGTGAGGCCTTCCGGCCCACCTCTCTCTCTCTCTCTCTCTCTCTCTCTCTCTCTCTCTCTTTCTCTCTCTCTCTCTCTCTCTCACCTCTCCCCCCTTTCTTTCTCCCTCTCTTTTTCTCTCTCTTGCTCTCACTTTCTTGCTTTCTCTCTCTCTCTCCCACTCTTTTTCACTCTCTCTCTCTCGCTCTCACTTTTTCTCTCTCTCCCTCTCTTTCTTCCTCTTTTTCTGTCTCTCACCCTTGCTTTCTTGTTTTCTCTCCCTTATCCTCTCTCTCCCTCTCTTTTTCTCTCTCTTTTGCTCTCACTTTCTTATTCTCTCTCTCTCTTTGTATCTCTCAGTCTGTCTCTGTCTCTCTCTCCCTCTTACTCTGTAGGTTGAGATTTTAAGTGGGCTGTTTTAAAGACTGACCCCAGTAGACTTCTGCAATGCTTCCTACCCTTGTTGCAGAATTGTTCCTAGATAAGTACTCTGGCAGATAAAGTCATGAGTTCCTTATCAATAAAATTGGAATAATATTAAAAGCTGCCTTGTATTCCCAATAAAATGGGAATAATATTAAAATCTGCCTTGTAGGAATCAATCAATGCACAGCATGGAACTTGAAACAGAGCCTGGCATCTAAGTGTGAGTCACTGTTAATATATGATTGTTCGCTAACATGTGATCCCCGGGAAAGCAACAACACCACATGACAGACCACGCCACGTACTCCCTCAGTGCTGCTCATGTATGAGCAAGAAGCCTGCCCCCACATTTAGTGAGCTGAAACATACATGTGTTCCCATAGCCCTTGCATGTTGATTGCATTCTGTTCCTGCTAACTCCAACTCTGTTCTACAAGTCTTTGCCCTTGATGGGCATTCATCTGTTCAAGTTTTGCTGCCTGTATGTGTTTTTATTTTTAACAATACATTGAGAACAAACGTACAAAGACAGAAAAACTGGATCGACCTCAACCCAAATATATACCAGCTAGTTTACCTTGGACAAGTCCCCTGGTATTTCTGTATGATTTCCCCCTTTGTAGACAAGCATAATCACATTCTCCCTGCCTGTCACATGGTGTCGGCACAGTCCAGTGGGGTACCATGATGCGCACAGGAAGACATCAGGAAGTGTAAACCACTCTAGAAATGTAAGCAGAGCCCAGATCCTCGAGTGAGTTTTTGCGCAATGGTGAGCCTAACACTCATGACACAGTAAGTCTCTATTGATAATGAAGATTTGTCTCCAGGCCTAAGAATCACTAAATGGCATCTCATCAGACCCACACTGTGTCTTTCACTCTCAAAAATCTCTAGCCAGTCACGGGGAGAAAGCTTAGCTGCTCAATACTCTGAAACAGCACCATTTACGAACTCTGATGTCAGCCTTTTCTTCCCCACTAAATTTTAGCCCTATAATCATGCCGCGAGCTCTGTCTGTTCAAGGGAGGTTTTTACCCTTTGCCTTTAATGTGAAATGACAGCCAACTCTTCAGAAGGCTTGGTGTTAAGATTATGTCTTTTACATTCCTACAGTCTCTGTTGTTTAGTTCGGCTTGTCAGGCTGTCAGATGAAGGCCCATGGCGCATTCTACAGGAATTATTAATGAAGATTCGACTGGTTTTTCTTCTAGAAATGGATCACTTCACTTTTCATCTCTGCTTTTTATATTAACAAACTAAAAATAGCCGTGAGTATTCCTGGGAAGGGATTATCAATATTTGGCAGTGTACCCCTTGCCTTCCAGTGTTTGGCTCTGGGTCTTGGCCTAGTTGGGACATAGATACATGAATCATTCTGAAGAGTGACATCTCCAATCAGTATCCATGCATTTTTGACTCAGAACCAGAAGAGCTGAATCTTGCTTTAGGCACAGGCCTTATTTTGTTTGCCCTGGAAAACTGGCGTTTAGACACAAGGTTTGGTGACAAGGGCTTAAGGAGAGTGGCCCACATTGACTCTGCACGACACCAGGCTAACTGCTGTTCTCCTGTAAACATTCTGAACCACGTCAACAGCTGGGTCCCTACTAGCTGTTGGCTCCCAACCCCCATGCTCTTTGTGCAGAAGTCCACCGTGGCAAGCTGCAGTCCCCTGCTCCACAGCACCTGTGGCAGCTCGCCTCCACCCAAGCCCCTCATTGACAGAGAGTCACGTGTGTCAGAATATCATATGGATGAAGTTTGACATCTTTATTCATCTTCTATTTATGGGATGAGCATACAGTTAAAAGGTGGCTTGAGACCATCAAACCCACATCTAGCTGTGATCTAAGTGGAATTTTACGTAGGTCTCCTGAGGTGAAGGGAGAAATGAAGGAAAGAAATGAAGTGCCTGTTTCAATTTAATACTTTAGGCCATTTTTTTTTAGGGGAAAAAAAATCAAAAGGCTGGGACCTTCCTTGGCCCCCTGAAGTTTTAGGGTTTCAGATGCTCAGAGATTAAATCTGCGCAATTTCTTGGCATCTGTTTTTCCCAGACAGTATATTACCACTATAAAGTAGCCAGAACAGTGGGTTATCCCTGCTGGGGCCCACTTCAAAGGCAATGTTTGATGTCCCCTGATGCTGGCTATGGGTGAAAGTGCTGATTGTTGTGTTTCATTTATTAATTACTTAAAACAGAAGAATAAAAGCCAATTTTCTCCCAAATTTCTGTGGATCTTCTTTCTTTGAGTTAACATCCTTCAATCTGTTTTTCTGTGGTACATGAGTAACTCTAGTTCCAAATATTGGTATGATGTAATTATTTAACATCTTTTAATCTAAGGATATTGATATGTCTCTTAAAAGAGACATTGTTGTTTTATCCTGTATTTAAGCATACAGCAAACTTTTTAAAAAATTATTTTATTTTTAAAATGTGGGGTAAGATACATATGTGGTCATCATGCAGGTAAAGTATGGGTACCTTTATTAATGTCATGTGCCCCCCTGCCCCTGGCAGTGTCCCATTACTACCAATCCCCTTTTTTTTTTTTTTTTGAGTCGGAGTCTCACTGTTGCCCAGGCTGGAGTGCAGCAGTGGCACGCTCACAGCCACCACAGCCTCAACCTACTGGGCTCAGGCAATCCTTCTGCCTCAGCCTTCCAAGTAGCTGGATACAGGTATGTGCCACCACACAGCTAATTTTTTGATTTATTGTAGAGACGAGGTCTACAAGTTGCCCAGGTCTCCAGGCTGGTCTTGAACCCTGGGCTCAGGCAATCTTCTCACCTCCACCTACCAAAGAGCTGGGATTACAGGCTTGAGCCGCCACACCCAGCCTTGTCCTATATTTAGAAAAGAAATATTTAATAACTAAGAGAGACCCTTCCCTCTCCCAAATTGACACCGTGAGATGTAGATGGAGACGGGAGGACGATCCAGATTCCTTACTCAATTTCATCAGAGAAGGAGAAGTCTTCCCAGAACACTGGCAACTCTGGAATCCCCCGGAAACCCGAAGAAGGAAAACGCTCCCCTGCTTCCCCACAAACCAAATGTTCCACCGAGCTTTGCTTGCAATTAGTTGTTTCACTCCAACCACAGCCTGTTTTTTTACTAAATATTTTCTCAAAACTAAAGCCAGTCAACAGAGTTCTCTTGTGGTGTGAAGCAAAACAAAAAACACTGCAAAGTTCATATGTTGTCACCAGACAAAAATTTGCTAAGAACAAGCAGAAATGAGGAGTTAATGGATCTCATATGTGACCACTCACATAGGTTTATGAGATTCTTCCAAGAGATTTCTGAAGAGATTCCTGTGGCACAAAACAAGATCAAACACCCATTTTCCTGTCCAACAGGACAACTCATGCTCAAGCCACAGTTCCTTCTGCATCTACCTCAGCAAACACAGAAAGAAAAAGTGGCTGCTTTGCAACGTGGCCGCAACATGTGGCATCTTAGAACAGGCAAGAGGGCATTTAGAGGTGGGACCCGTCTCCTTGGAGCATGTGCAGGCCAGCCTAGGAGCCTACAGCTTGGTTCAACATACGCCATGAGGCTAGTTGAACCACTGAAGGCGTACTCAGAGCACTCATGCACACAAAACATCGGCTTCTTCCAACATCCATCAGCTCCCAAAAGGCTCAGTGCTCGGGGAAGGCATTTCCTCTACACAAAGCTCAGTACCATGTTGGACAGCTCAGCCACAGGTTTCCACCCAGCGGCCGAGGGTGTGTTGGAGACGCCCACACCCGGAGTAGGCCCAGGGTGGGACAAGATCTGTTGTTCTTGTCGTTGGCGGTGGAGGCTGAGCACTGTTGGAGTTGAGATGGTTGCCACTGTTATGATTTTCTTTCCCCACAAAGGGGGAATGACTCCTGAACTACAGAGATGGGGATGTCTCCATTTCTGCGAGGGCTTCCAACTTCTAGAATGTCCTTGTGAGTTGCAAAGGACTCACAAGGGATTTCCATCCTTACAGTTGTGGAAATGTGTCTCCCAGAGTTATGTGGGTTTAGCCACTTCTCTCCTCCCTCCAGCAGGGAAACAGAATACCCCAGGCAAGTGGAAGGAGTAGGTAGGGTGTATTGGGGGCAGTGCCTGAAATATCAGGCCACTAAAAACATGCGCTTTTGGATAAGGTCCCGATTTGCCAAGAGCACACAAATGCACAGGCTAGCAACAGAGGTAACACACCCCACAGGACGCCCCAGTCTTGGAGCCACTTTGTGTGGGAGATGTGTCTTCCCTGGGCAGGCAGTCCAATCCCAGGGATGCCCGGGGTCAGCTGGAGCTGAGGTTGAAATGTTTCCTCATGCGAGGACTCAGCATGATAATGGGTCATTCCGCTTGACATCCAAAACGGGTGTATCCAGGAGTGGGACTCTTGCTGGGAGGGGAGACAGTAATTGTTTTTAGCATGACAGATAAGACATTGTGGTTTCTGCAGATTCCTCCATAGGCAGGAAGCAACGGCTTCCAACATCAGTGCTAAATGCCTAAATGAAGGCGTGCAAGCTCCTAGCTGCTCTCCGCCTCCTCCTGCGGGGTCACTTTCAAATTGCAATGTCCGTCTTTCCTAATTTTACACTCAGGTAGGGGAAGACATGGTCAATTGTACAGGACTGTGTGGTTGTAATCTGATCAAAACAATAAGTCACTAAGAACCTTCTAGGACATTACAGGAAACATTAATTGTGTAGCTGGACTGGGATTCATGGCTGGAGGGAGCCTCATAAATACACCCTAGGACTCGAGCCCAAGAAATACAAAAAGAGAGAAAACAGAAGCCAGTGGAGATAGATGCCTGATGTCTCCTTTCAGATGAAGGCATGTAAATATAGAAATAGTTTGTTCCCTCTGAGGTTGTATACCGTTTCGTTCTTCCTTGGCTGTTCCCATTTAGAGCTGGGAAGATGTTACTATTACTTAAAAAGAAAACTATCTTCTTTACACTGGTACCAGCCCTAAACTGTGTCAGTGCGATCATCCCTCGCTCAGCCTCCTCTTTTCCAGGGTTGACAAATATTTAACCTGCAGAAAAAACACACATTTGAGGAGATGCTACAAGATTTTCTCCTCCGCAGGACACAACTCTTCTTCAAAACACCCCACAAAACAATTCGCCAGATAATGTTGCCTTCCCCTCCAGTTTCCCTCCCTCTTCTGCTAGGCCAGTCTGTCTTTCTTCCCTCCCTCCCTCCCACAACCCCCACCTTCCCCAGCAAACTCTGGAAAAACAGTAGTAACTAACATTTGTGCCTTTGGCAATAAAACCACAGGCCTCACAAACCCCAAATGGCAAAAAGACATTTCCATTCCAATCCCAGTTTTAAATTAAACTGTAATGAAAAATCAGCAGTGGCAGCTGGGACCAGAGACACTGATTGTCTCTAGGAACAAAAAGGAAGGGAGCAGAGAGGGGGAGGAAAAAGAAGAGAGACTGCAAGGAAGCCTTGCTCTGGCAATAAAGCAGCTGGTAAACCTTCAAGTAAAAAGAAATTAGAAAAACAAATCTAGCACAGAGACAAGCAAAGATGGCTGTTTCCCTGCGCCATCACAGGGGGCAACCACAAATCACCCTCCACTTTATGAATGGACAGGCGGGGGTTGGGAGGCAGGGCCATGTATGGATCTGTGCTGACACCTGCAGGCAGAGTCGGGAAGTTTTCCTGGGACCGGCCCCACCCCCACACCGTGAGGAGTGGGTATCTGGGCTTTTTCCATGATGAAGACATCATTGCCTTCTTAAAAAAAAAAAGTCTATTAATACATAATCATTGTACGTATTTATGGGGTACATATGATATTTTGATGCATGTATACAATGTGTAATAATCAAACCAGGGTATTATTTAAGGTATCTACATTTATCATCTCTTTGTGTTGGGAACATTTCAAACCTACTCTACAAGCTATTATGAAATATCTAAAATATTATTTTCTACTTAATTTTGGAGTCCGAGTCTCACTGTCACCCAGGCGTGAGTGAAGTGACCACAATCATGGATCACGGCATCTTCGACCTCCTGGGTTCAGGCGATCCTCCTGCCTCAGCCTCCCAAGTAGTTGGGACTATCGGTATGTGCCATTAGGCCCAGCTGATTTTTTAATTTTTTTTTTAAGTTAGAGTCTCACTCTGTTGCCCAAGTTGAAGTGCAATGTTATGATCACAGCTCACCTCAGCCTCCAATTCCTGGGTTCAGGTGATCCTTCCACCTCAGCATCCCAAGTAGCTGGGACTATAGGCACACACTGCCATATCTGACTAATATTTTGATTTTTTTGTAGAGGTGAGGTCTCCCTGTGTTGCTCAGGTTGGTCTTGAACTCCTGGGCTCAAAAAACACTCCCACTTTGACCTCCCAAAGTGTTAGGATTACAGGAGTCAGCCACCACATGCAGCAATTTTTTATTTTTATTTTTATAGAGATAAGGTCTTGCTATGTTGTCCAGGCTGATCTCAATCTCCTGGCCTCAAGCAATCCATTAGCCTCAGTCTCCCAAAATCTCCCTGAGATCACAGCCATGAGCCACTTTTCCCTGCCTAATATATATATATATATATATATTTTTTTTTTTTTTTTTTTTTTTTTTTTTTTTTGTGAGTCAGAGTCTCACTCTGTTGCCCCATCTGGAGGGCTGTGGCATGCTCATGGCCACTGCAGCCTCGACCTGCTGGGCTCAGGCAATCCTTCCGCCACAGCCTTCCAAGTAGCTGGAACTACAGGCACATGCCACCACGTCTGACTAATTTTTTGATTTATTGTAGAGATGAGGTGTCGCCATGTTGCCCAGGCTGATCTCAAGCCCATGGGTTCAGGCAATCCTCTCATCTCAGCCTCCCAAAGTGCTGGTTTTACAGGCGTGAGCCACCATGCCCAGCCTATATTATTCTTTAATCAAGGAGAGACTTTGACTTGAACATGAGTTTTGTGCCAATTTGTGTGACTAGATTGAACCCAGTCCTCCAGATATAGTCTTGATTTGTAAAAATACATGGTGTAGACATCTTTATCAGAAATGGGAAAAGAATCCAAGATTTGAGTATTTCATATCGTAGTTTTCTAAAGCTTGCAAGATGCTGCAATTTATATAATCTATATATGATTTCTGAGTGGGAGTGATCAGAAACCTGGAAGAAACCCATATGGACCTATAAGAACCAAAGATGCTGCCAAGAGAAGGAGTTAACAACCAAGACAGTGAGTGGACTTACAGGTCATGGGAAAGTCTTGGAGACTGGAAACTCATGTTGCCCCAACCCCTTTGTTCCTAGACCTCTTTAAAAATTTGATGAAATTAGTGAACTCTCAATGAAAAAAAAAAGATGTACCAAGGTGCATGCACAATTAAGGAAGCTCACAAAACAACCTCAGGCCAATCCTTGGGCCCAGGCTGAGAGCAGTTTCTCTAAGGAAAAGAAAGCAAAGGAAGACGGCAATGACAACTGCTGGGACCCTAACACGAGAACAGATTCAGATGAAATATGAGATGTACGATCACCTATTTAGATGTCAAACAAGATTTCTTTATAGAAAGGAAAATTGCTGTAACTATAAATACAGCAGATCTAGACAGAATGAGCAACCTCTTCAGAGTGTGGTTGTGACTCACTCTGGAAGCCTCACAGACACCGGCAAGGCTCTGAAGACAGTCATCCTCAGCAACAAGTGGCAATGCCAAATGAATTTACTATTTAAAGAGAAAAATCTATACGAAATTAAAATGATTCACTTTAACTAAGTATGCAGAGCTGAGTCCAGTAGAGCTCTGGATGCCCTTTGGGTAGACATGAAGTTCACCAACTGTAGAGCTCTGGGCAACCTTTGGGTGGACATAAAGTTCACCAACTGCAGAGCTCTGGATGGCCTTTCGGTAGACAGAAGTTGACCAACTGTAGAGCTTTGGGTAGACAGAAGTTCACCAACTGTAGAGCTCTGGGCAGCCTTTGGGTAGACAGAAGTTGACCAACTGTAGAACTCTGGGCAGCCTTTGGGTGGACAGAAGTTCACCAGTTGTAGAGCCCTGGGCGACCTATGGGTAGACAGAAGTTCAGCAACTATAGCACTCTAGGCGAACTTTTAGTGGACGTGAAGTTCACCAACTGTAGAGCTCCGGGCAGCATTTGGGTAGAGAGGAGTTCACCAACTGTAGCGCTCTGGGTGGCCCTTTAGGTGGACAGAAGTTCACCAACTATAGAGCTCTGGGCTCCCCTTTAGGTAGGCATGAAGTCCATCAACCGTAGAGCTCTGGGTGACCTTTGAGGGGACAGAAGTTCACCAACTCTGTCCTAGTAGCTGGGAAAAAAAATCAATGCATCTTCCAGTGAGTTCAGCTGACATTTCCCAACTTTCCCCGCAATAACTATTAATTTGTTACTAGTTTTTTGTTTGTTTTTTGCATCAGAGTTTCGCTCTATTGCCCAGGCTGGAGTACAATGGCACAATCATGGCTCACTGTAACCTCAGACTCCTGGGTTTAAGCAATTCTCCTGCCTCAGTCTCCCAAGTAGCAAGAACTACAGGCACTACCACACATAGTTAATCTTTTTTTTAAGAGACAGAATCCTTGCTATGTTGCCCAGGCTAGTCTCAAACTCCTGGCCTCAGGCAATTTTCCTTCCTCAACTTCCCAAAGAGCTGAAATAACAGACATAAGCCACCATGTCCGGCCAACTATAAGGTTTAAATCAAAGAAACTGAACAACAAAAAGAAGTTATTCTATTATATTGGCAATGCTATGAGGTTTAGCCATAGCTGATGGCTACTATTCCACCGAATGGTGTTCAGGTGTGTTTGCATATGACACACTCCTAGTAAATGAGCACTCTGCAGGGTCAAACCCTTTCATTTATGACTATCTATTGCTTCCAGAGACATAACTGAAAATACCCAATGCATGTTTTAAGACCTTTGCTCCTCTCCAGTTTCTGATTTTTATATTTTTTTGAGTTTGAGCAAATAAACACATCACATGAATCAAGGTTTCTCCTCACTTCTACATTTCCCAAAAACTAAATAAATCCTTACCGCCCAAGCTTCCAGTCTGTTAGAGATTGTTTTCACACATGTATAAAGACTATAATGAGGCACTTTGTGGTGGTGTAGGTGGGGAGGGTGGCTGAAGCCACACAGTGGCAGATGGAAGACAGACTTGGGAGTCAGGCAGAATTGGATCTCAGTCTCTGATTTGCTACAGACACCTCAGTTCCCCAGGTGGCAGAGACAGGACTGGAACCCCTGTGTCTCCAAAGTCTCCCCACATGACACTTTATCACAGTCACCATGGGGGGGGACTCCCAAAAGTAAAGGTTGGAGAAAAACTGAAAAGGACCCACACCCACATTAGGCCTGCTCACAGGTGTGAGGGAGGGTGGCCCAGCAGGCAGTCCCACCTGCCTCCCACCCAGAGCCCAGAACGAGCTAAGTGAAAACTGCATCATGAAGCAGGGAGTGTTCCTTTAGAGACCCTTTTCACGCTGGTAACCTTCACCTCCAGAACCGCCAGGGGCCTTCCTGTCCACTTTGAGACCTGTCCAAGAACTGCTGAAACTTCCAGTCTCTGCTTCAGAGGGAGGATGATCTTTTACTACTTTCAAAGATGAAGGATTTCCACAAATGGATATCAACTTAGAAACAAAATTGTTTGGTGCTATTAACCTTTGTAGGTTGGAATGTAGCTGTACTTTCATTTTCTCTTTTTTTTCCCCTCAAAAATTTCTTCTAGAAAAGAAGCACAGTTCTTAATTAAGACCATTGTCAGAGATCACAAAAGGCTTTTTGTGATGATTTCTAAACCTGAAACACCATGGGGTATGTCTTTGTGTTGTTCCTGAATCACAGCAAAGAGACTGGATTATTTCTTCTATTGTGAGAGGTTTAAACAACAAGAATGTTATGTTTACTCACGCACTGTATGCAAAACCAATAGAGGCCACAAGTGGCTATGCAGAATCCAGATATGACATCCACACATCTGTGGGGAGTAGCTCAGGCTGCCCTTGAAGAGTGTCACCCTGTGTGTATGTGACGGTTCAGTTCTGCGTCACTTCCAAATGTACTCCCCAGCAAGAACTGGTTAGCAGCGTGTCTCGAGGTATGTTCTGGGTGTGACCTGCATTAGGGTCCCCTGAGTGCTTGTTGAACAGCGGTTTTTGAGTCCCACTGAAAAGCAGTTAAATTGGAATCCCTGGGGCAGGACCCTGGAATCCCCATGTTTAACCCTGGATGACTCTTAATTCATGCCAACATCTGAGAACTTAATGATATGTAGCGTAGTGAGGTATTTAAGAGCAGAAACTTTGGAGTCAAATTTGGGGTTAAGCCTCAGTTGCTTCCTCTATCAGGTAATGGTAATCATGCCTACCTGCCAAATCTAATGGTGGGACTAAACTAGATGAAGCATGAGAGACAGAGTCAAGAATGTCAGCGTGTGGGTGTCCAGAGCCCTTCCTCACTGCCTTCCTGAAAGGATGTGTCTAAATACTGCTGTTGGCTCCTGGCTGGCTGAGTGGGTTAAGGGCAAGGAGCACTGGACAAAAAACAACCTGGACAGTGGGAAAAGAAGAGGACTAAGCAGTGAGCCAGGAGAGACTGAAGCTGGGGACTGGGAGGTGGCATATCATGATGTGGAATTGGAGCGATGGAGGCAAAGTGTGGAATTTAAAAAAAAGCGTGGAGTTTTAACGGGCAAAGAAGAATTTTTTAGGACTCTTTTAGGTGGGTTATGTCCTAAAATTCCCCTTTGTAACTTCTTCAAAAGCATTTCCAAAGCAAAAGACATTTTTCAAAGCACTTAGAATCAAATTTTAATTTAAGATGCACTATTATTCAGAGACAAGCTCTAATCCTAGAGGGTCCAGGTTAGATATTATAGAAAAAAGACAGCGGGCGCAGTGGTTCACACCTATAATCCCAGCACTTTGGGAGGCTGAGGCGAGAGAATTGCCTGAACCCACAGGTTCGAGACCAGCCTGGGCAACTTGGCGAAACCTCACCTCTACAATAAATAAAAATTTTAAAAATTAGCTGGGTGTGGTGGCACACACCTGTAGTTCCAGCTACTTGGAAGGCTGAGTGGAAGGATCACTTGAGCCCAGTAGGTTGAGGTTGCAGTGGCTGTGAGTGTGCCACTGTACTCCAGCCTGGGCAACAGAGTGTAATTCTGACTAAAAAAAGAAAAAAGACAGCTATAGATAGATAGATAGATAGATAGATAGATAGATAGATAGATAGATAGATAGATAGATAGATAGACAGACCGACCGACAGACAGACAGACAGACTTAATACAAGGCCCCACAAATATGCACCCACTTATCAAAATACCTGACTTCCCCTTAACTGATGTAATTATTCCACCATGGCCTACTAATTTTATGCCCCACTCCTACTTTAAAGACTTGTTTCTACCCCAATTTGCCCCAAATTTCCATGGCTCGTTTTTCTCTTTATTTCCCTTTTATCTATTCATGTTCTAATATATCTTTTCCTAGTTTGCACTTCTTCCTTCTCTTATCCATGACATTTATTTCTTGCCCTTTCCCAAGCCTTTTCCTCTGTGTCACCACTTTCCGGGGTCACCTCTTTGTAAACTCCTAGAACCCAGCCTGAAGCAGGATGTCAAGGAAGGCCCACAGCCTGGCTTTTCTGACTCCAGGGACTCCCAGTCCTGGAGCAGCGATAATGCATGTGTCTGGTGTTTTAGCTTTCTCCCTTCCTTCACCCACATTCTTTGTCTCCTCTGACCTGTGCTTGTGAACCAGGCCCCCTGCCAACTGGCGGGCCTCACTGCCCTGGGGGTCCCTGAAGCCTGCTCTTTGATCTTGGCCTCTCTGAGCCCTGAACAGATTCTTTTCATTCTTTTAGAAACCATGGGTTGTTTGGAACAGAACACCTCTTTCACTTGGAGAACTGCTCTTCCCCATCCCGTGGGATTCTCTTGGAACTGTCCATCATGTGCCTGAGGGGACAAGTGTCGGGCCAAGACAATCATGACATGCTGTCCCTTTGTCCACACTGATGGCTTCAAGGAAAGCCATATGGCCTAACTAATGCTAAAGGATTTAATAAGTTTTAATATTTGGATCATGTCTTCTTGGATGAAGTAGTGTGAGAACAACGCCAATTAGCTCTACTCGCAGCTACTGTTTCTAATCCACCAGAGAGATTCACAGAATGAGAGCGTTAATCCCTGGACACCCACAAGCCATAAGCCATGGAAGTTGGTGGATAAATACCCTGGCTTTCTCATCACACAGTGGTACAGTGGTGAGGCATGTCCCACACACGCTCTTAATGGTTCCCAGTCGGTTGAGCTCTGTGGCTCACAGCAGAAGCTGCCCACGAACACAACTTTTATTAGCTCTAGTCTCTTCCCTGTCTCACTTCTCCCCTCCCTGAGAGTGTTTCCTGGGATCACATCCCAAATAGAATACTTACACCCAAATCCTTGTGTGGTATGCAGGATAATGCCTATTTTCCCTCCCCAGAAAGTCTAATCTTTGCACATTCTAATCTTTAGAATCCGTAAATATGGCAGGCCATGTGGCAAAGGTGAAGGTTGCAAATGTGGAATTGAGGTTGTTCTTCAATCAAAATCAAAATGAGCAAAGGGAGATTTTTCTGGATTATCATGTGGGCCCAATATTATCACAAGGGTCCGTATGAAAGTGAAAGGGAATTTGAAGAGATAACCCGAGTTATGGCAGTGTGAGAATATCTTGGCCTTAAAGATGAAGGAAGGGGCCATGAGTCAAGTATTGTGGACAGCTTCTATAAGCAAGAAAAGACAAGGAATCAGATTCTCCTTGAAGTCTCCAGAAAGAAAATTACCCTGATGACACCTTGATCTTAGTCCAGTGAGAATCGTGGAGAACTTCTGATTCGTAGAACTGTGAGATAATACATTTGTGTTGTTTTAAGACACCAAGTTTGTGGTAATTTGTCACAGCAGCAGTAAAATACGAATATATTTCAAGTTAGGATACACTTCGGGGGAAACCCAAATTTAAGATAATTGCTTCTCTTCTTGTTCTTGGGGCGTTTCCACTTTCTGTAACACATTATGGGGTAAATGTAAATGCTTGGTGGATACAACTGCCAAAACAATGTAGAAAATTGAACTAATTTGGAAGGATGTCTGGATAATTACATTAAACCGCTGTCTCTTTGGCAGAGAAGGCTTTACCTTTGAGTGCCAGAGAAGTCTCACTAGGGTAACAGTTTTAATTAGGCCAGCTCTGTCTCATATCTAGTACCCAGCTCTGCATCTGTCAATATCTCTCATTTAAAATATACAATAATTTAAATATTCCAGTATTAAGAAGTAATTATCAATGGAGACACTTGTGGGTTCAGCTATTACCTGGATGCAAATCATTTCATATTTTACTGTAAAGAAAATAATTTCTATCCTTAGAAATAATGCAATGCCTCTTTGTTTCCCTTAATGCAGTGGTCTTTTTAAGTAAAAGCTCTGGAAAGGAAAGACCATAACCTTCTTATTTATTTATATTTTAAATCCTCAAAGTGTTGGCCCATCTCATTTTCTTAGTCAAAGTCTGCTTCCTGGTTTTGCCCTGCTAATGACCCCAGCTCTCTCTAGCTGCCGAAGGACCAAACGCTCTTTGATTAATCATTCTCTGTGTTAATATCAAACGGCTCGTGCATTCTTCAAACAGATTGCTACTTCTGTTAAATAATGCCCTAAATATACAAAGCAGATAAATGATGATCATTGAGCCAATGGGAGCAGAACTGAGCTCCAAGACGACATTGCAATTATAAAGAAAAGACGTATTACAGATAGGCTCCATATCTGAACTTGAAATGATTTGTGGAGCATAAGATCAAGAGACATACAGACTGGGGTCTCAAGTCAGAGTTGCTGTAGAGAAGTATCAACCAGGGCTAGAAAGTATTTTGAAATTACTTGATGTGTGTGTGCGTGTGTGTCTGCATATATTTTTTTTCTTTGAAATGGTTAAATGCTTCAAGGAAGAGCATCTCTTTGGGGGGCAAAGGCCCAGAATGATATGCATCAGGGTTTTATCTCATTTCAGTTTCTTGCTTAATTTAATTTATAAGGTGTGGAGAATAGTAGGGGTTTTTTTGGATGATTTAATATTTTATGTTATAAGTGATCTTCTGCAGTTTGTTAATTAGACGCTGCAGACAGGCTGTTTAATATTGTGTGTTGACTCTGCAGGAAAAAAAGAAGTGAATATTTCTGATAGGCAAAAAGAATCCAAGGCACATGATCAAAGTTCTCTGAGAGACCGTGTGTTGGAGGTGCTTTGCTGTAGAACAAATTGTATTTGCCTGTATAAAGGCTCCCTGAGTGGGCTGGAGATAATTGGAGCCGTCTCTTGCTTTGCTTCCTTAGAAGTTTTCTGGAGTTAGGCAGGAAAAGAAGACGGGAACCTGAGTCTTTTATTTAAATAAGAATACCATGTCTGGGAAAATTAGAATACATTTGGAAGTCTGGAATCCATTGAAGTAGATTGGGCTATTTTGATTTCTTCAGAGGGCCCACTTTGAAATGGTGGTTTTGTGTTGTTTCCTACTGGCCATGTCCTCACTGCCAACATCTCCTAAGTAAAAAAATGACATGTGACTTTCCAGAATATTTATTATGTATTTAAATTTTTAGTTGGAGAACATAAGAATGGGGAAAACTGATATTGAAAATATGGATGCATTCTCTTCCCTGCCACAAAGAGAGGCTTTTGGCTGACCTCTTTAGTTGGTGTCTACTGTACAGGTTGGCTTTGCCCACCAAAGCTTTGCAAGAGCCAAGAACTCTTCAACAATGGACTTTGTCACACAACTCCATTACATGTGCCTTATTTTTGCTTGTATACAGTAAGAGCTTCCAATTCCAGTGAGAAAATTTAGTGAATATTCAAAATGTGAAGTCAAAAGAGAGATAAATTGGGTGGTTCATTTTAAGATAAAGTTTGGGCACATGAAATTGAAAACTCATGTATCGCTAAAATAATACCCATGCAAGAAGTCAAACTTTCATAAATAATCCAACAATAAAAAGTTATTTTATGACATGTGATAAGGTTTTGAAGATGTTTGGATTGTGCTTTATAAGAACAAGATATTGATACCTGATATAAATAAGAGAGAAAGGGGGGTTGGAAACATGGCAATGGAGCCAATCAGACTATGCGCGCCCCAGTGTGAGTGAGTAAACGAGTGAGTATATGGAAAATTTGTGTATGTGCTGGTGAGTGAGTAGGCATGTGAGTGGCTGACTGAGTGAGGGCTAGGGAGCTAGCGGCCAGGGCTCTCCTGGTGCAGCGACTAGTGCCACAGTTGCTGGGCTTGGACCCTAGCAATTCCTGGGATGCAGAAGCTAAGCGCCATTTTCTTTTCTTTTCTTTTTAAATCAACAAAAACCTTCCTGGGAAGAAAATGCTGGGAGAGATTGTCTAAGTCTCTAAGTGGGAACTAGTGAACAAGTGGCCAACTCTGGTGCAACAGCTGGTGCTGCAGCTTCTCTGCTTGGTCCCTGGCTTTTCCTAGGTCACAGAACCCGAGCACCATTTTGTTTAAAGGACAAAAGTTTTTCTGTGAAGAAGCAGTGGGGAGAGACTATCGCCCCAGGCTCTGCCTCACCATTGCAGCAGGAAAGACTGCTAGCTTCTGACTTTGCCTCACCACTTCAGTGCCTGGCAGGGCACTGACAGCAGGGGCTGTGGAGGGAGTCCAGAGGCAAAGTCCCACAGAAAAGGAAAGAGAGGCACTCACCACCATCTTGAAGATGGGACAGGAAAGTGCTCTGACTTGCTCATCACAGAGCAACAGACCCAATCTCTGTGACTGGAGGATCAACTACTCAGGGATTGATCATGACCCAGAGGGAATATCCTGAAAGAACTAACTTTGGAGGGACCTGACGAGTGCTGAGTTCCAGGTAACATCCACTACCCTGATCCAACTGCAGGACCAAGAGTGTGGTCAGAAAAGGACGAGGAAGAACTGCAAAGAGATCAATGAACAAATCCAGAGCCCAGAGAAGTGAAGAATAGAGGACTGAGCAAACATCAGAAGGGAAAGCCTCTCCCACTGACACTAAATAACAGAACTAAAGAGAAAAATAAGAGATCTGTCATAAATGAGGAAAAACCAAAGGAAGATTTCAGGTAATTTCAAGTGTACCAAAGAAAAAACTGATAAATCAGACCTTGGTGCCCAAACAATGGAAATCACCAAGGACTGGTCCCAGAATATGGATTAGGGAATGGATGAAAAGAGTGAATAAGACTCAAGAAAGACAAGATGCAACACTGAAAGAACTTGTAACAGAGATTTTGGCAATAAAAATTTTATCCAGGAAATAAATAACAAGATAACAAGCATGAAAAGCAGAATTAATCTAGCTGACCTTGAAGACCAGAACATGGAATTAACCTGATCTGTAATAAACAGAGAGAGAAGACTCAGAAAGAAAGAACAAACCCTACAAGAGATGTGTGATTATATTAAAAGGCCTAACCAACACCTGATTGGTATCCCAGAAGAAGAAAGGAAAATGGAGAACAACTTGGAGCAAGTATTCCAGGAGGTAATCCAAGAAAACTTTCCCCATCTCACCAGAGATGTGACCAGTCAAGCAAAGAGACACAGAGAACCCCCCCACAAGACATCAAATGAGAAGACCAACCCCAAGGCACATGGTAATTCACCTACACAAAGTAAGCACAAAAGAAAAAATCCTGAAGGCAGCAAAAGAGAAAGGTCAGACTACCTACAGGGGAAAACCAATCAGAATAGCAGCAGACCTATCAGCAGAAACACTACAAGCAAGAAGGGACTGGAGCCCTATATCCAAAGTCCTCAAAGATAAACAATTTCAACCAAGAATTTCCTATCTAGACAAACTCAGTTTCATCAGTGATGGAGAATTAAAATCCTCCCCAAACATCCAATCCCTAAGAGATTATGCAGCTTCCAGACCAGCTCTGCAGGAGACACTTAAAAAGGTATTAAGCACAGAAGAAAGAGAAGAAAGAATGACCATACACTTCCCAAGAGAACAGCAGAGCACAGAATCAACAGAGAATATGGCGCCACAAGAAACTTGAAAACACACATATACATCAACCCTAAAGCCAAAAGAAAACAACCAAAGAAAAAAATTTATAAGAACCTCATGACAGTGATAAACAATCACATTTCAATAATCAGCCTGAATGTGAATGGATTAAATTCTCTGAAAAGACACAGAATGGCAAACTGGATAAGAAACCATGACCCAATTATTTGCTGCATCCAGGAGACTCATCTCACTACAAGGGACACACACAGACTCAAAATTAAAGGATAGAAAACAAGTTTCCAGGCAAATGGATCACAAAAGAAGGCAGGAGTTGTGATTTAATATCAGACAAAACAAACTTTAAGCTATCAAAAATTTTAAAAGATGCAAAAGGACACTACATAATGATAAAAGGTTCAATCCATCAACAAGAAATATCCATCCTAAAGATATATGCACCAAACACAAGAGCACCAGCATTTATAAAGCAACTACTAAGTAAACTAAAAAAGACATTAACTCTAACACTATTATAGCAGGGGGCATGAACACCCCACTAACAGCCCTAATTAGATCATCAAGACAAAAAATCAACAAGGAGATCCAGAACCTAAACTTGACACTCAACCAAATGGACTTAATAGATACCTACAGGTTATTCCACCCAACAACCACAGAATATACATTCTACTCATCACCACATGGAATGTACTCCAAGACTGATCACATCCTTAGCCATAAATCAAGCATAAACAAATTCCACAATGTTGAAATTGTGCCATGCACATTCTCAGATCACAGTGGAATAAAAATAAATATCAACACCTACAACATTTCCCCAAAGCCCACAAAGACATGGACACTAAACAGCATGCTGCTCAACAACTACTGAGTCAACACTGAAATCAAAGCAGAAATTAAAGTTTTCCTGGAAACAAATGAAAATGAAGAAACATCTTACAAAAACCTCTGGGATGCCATGAAAACAGTTCTGAGAGGGGAATTTATATCTCTACAAGCACACATCAAGAAAATGGAAAGATCACAAGTGGAGAACCTAACAAATCACCTAAGGGAGCTGGAAAGAGAAGACCACCAAACCCCAACTTTAGCAGAGGAATCCAAATCACCAAAATAAGAGCCCAAATAGAAGAAAAAATATCATAGAAAACATCAACAAAACAAAAAGCCGGTTCTTTGAAAGAATTAACAAGATTGATGGACCCCTAGCCAGAATGACCAAGGAAAAGAGAGAAAAATCCCAAACAAACACAATCAGAAAAACAAAAGATCAGATCACAACTGACCATGAAGAAATACAGAAGATTATCAGAGATTACTATGTATACCTATATAGAAACAAACATGATAACCTAAATGAAATGGAGAACTTTTTGACATCATACAACCTCCCCAGCTTGAAACAAGAAGACATTGAGACACTAACAGACCAGTAACAACCCAGGAAATTGACTCTGTCATACGAAAACTACCTACAAAAAACAATCAAACAAAAAACCTTGACCGGATGGCTTTCTGATACCAATCCCATTGAAAGTATTCCAGGCAATTGAGAAAAATTAAATTTTCCCCAAATCATTTTACGAAGCTAACATCACACTGATACCCAAACCGGGAAAAGATCCAACAAAAAAAACAGAATTACAGGCCAATATCCCTTATGAACATAGATGCAAAAATCCTCAACAAGATTCTAGCAAATCGGATCCAAAAACACATCTCAAAAATCATCCACCATGACCAAATAGTCTTCACTCCCAGGATGCAGGCCTGGTTCAACATTCACAAGACCATAAATGTCATTAATGTCATTAAATACATCAACAGATGTAAAAACAAGAACCACATGATTATATCATTAGATGCAGAAAAAGCTTTTGATAAAATCCAGCATTCCTTCTTGATAAAAACCCTCAAACACCTAGGTATAGAAGGAATATACCTCAAAATAGTAAGTGCCATCTACAATAAACCCACAGCTAACATACTGCTAAATGAATAGAAACTGGAAACATTCCCCTTGAAAACTGGAATAAGACAAGGCTGCCCACTCTCACCCATCTTGTTCAACATTGTGTTGGAAGTCCTAGCTCGGGCAATTAGAAAAGAGAAGGAAATCAGGGGTATCCAAATAGGAAAAGAGGAAGTCAAGTTATCCCTGTTTGCTGATGATATGATCCTATACCTTGAAAATCCAAGAGAATCTGTCAAAAACCTGGTTGCACTGATAAAGGACTTTGGCAAAGTCTCAGGGTATAAAATAAATGTGTAAAAGACAGTTGCATTCCTATGTACCAACAACAAGCAGGCAGAGACTCAAATTAAAAGCACAATAGCCACACAAAAAATGAAATACCTCGGCATTTTTCTAACCAGAGAAATTAAAGATCTTTACAATGAGAACTACACAACACTGCTCAAAGAAATCCAAGAAGCCACAAACAAATGGAAAAATATTCCATGCTCATGGATAGGAAGAATCAACATTGTTAAAATGTCCATCCTACCAAAGGCAATCTACAGATTCAACACAAAACCCATTAAGTTACCAACATCATTCTTCTCAGACCTGGAAATGACAATACAGAAATTCATATGGAAACATAAATGACCACAAATAGCCAAAACAATCCTTAGCAAAAGAAACAAAGCAGGAGGTATCACACTTCTAGACTTCAAACTTTACTATAAGGCTACAGTAATCAAAACAGCCTAGTACTGGTACAAGAACAGGCATATAGCCCAATGGAACAGGATAGAGATTCTGGAAGCAAAGCCTCAATTTCTTAACCAACTCATCTTTGACAAACCCTCCAACAACAACAGCTGGGGAGAGAAGAACCTATTCAGTAAATGGTGCTGGCAAAACTGGCTGATCACATGCAGAAGATTGAAATAGGACCCTACCTATCACCATACACAAAAATTAACTGTAAATGAACCAAAGATCTAAACATAAAACCTCAAACTATAAGAATCTTAGAAACCGCAGGAGACACCCTTATAGAATTTGGAACTGGAAACCAGTTCCTATTCAGAACCCTAAACGCCCATACTATAAGAAATAAGTTAAACAAGTGGGACCTCATCAATCTAACAAGCTTCTGCAAAGCAAAAGAAACCATCAAGAGAGCAGGGAGACAGTCCACAGAATGAGAAAAAATATTTGCCAACTGTATATCTGACAAAGGCCTAACATCTAGGATCTACAAGGAACTCAGACATGCCAAAAGGAAAAAAGCAAACAACCCCACTAAGAAGTGGGCAAAAGACAAGAATAGATACTTCTCAAAAGAAAATATACGGGTAGCCAACATACCCGTATATAGTATGCTCAGTCTCACTCATCATCAAATAGTGCTCAGCCTCACTCATCATCAGAGAAATGCAAATCAAAACCACACTGAGATACCACCCAACCCTAGTAAGAAAGGCCATCATTAATAAAACAAGCAGGCCAGGCTTGGTGGCTCAGCCTGTAATCCCAGCACTTCAGGAGGCCGAGGCAAGTGGATTGCCTGAGCCCGCGGGTTTGAGACCAGCCTGGACAACTTAATGAGACCTCATCTCTACAACAAATAAAAAAGTAGCCGGATGTGATAGCGCACGCCTATAATTCCAGTTACTTGGAAGGCTGAGGTAGAAGGATCGCCAAAGCCCAGGAGGTTGACAATAGGGTGGCCGTGAGCATGCCACTGAACTCCAGCCTGGGCAACAGAGTGAGACTCCAACTCAAAAATAAATAAAATAAAATAAAACAACAGCAACAGATGCTGGTGAGAATGCAGAGAAAAAGGAACATTTACACACTGCTGGTGGGAATGCAAACTAGTGCAACCTCTTTGGAAGACAATGTGGCAGTTTCTGAAAGAACTAGAAATTGACCTTCCATATGACCCAGCAATTCTCCTATTGGGAATATACCCAGAGGAACCCAAATCATTTTCCAAGAAAGATACCTGCACATGTATTTTGTTTCAGCTCTATTCATAATAGCAAAAAACATGGAGCCAACCATGTTACCCATCAAAGCTGGACTGGATTAAAAAATGTGGCACATATATACAATGGAATATTATGCAGCCATAAAGAAGGCCAAACATATGGACTTTGCAGCAACGTGGATGAATCTGGAGTCGATCATACTCAGTGATCTATCACAGAAACGAAGAACAAAATACCATATGTTCTCACTCATAAGCGGACCTTGAACAATTATAATACTATAAGAAAGCGATTGGCAGTAGTGGAAAACTGCCAGGGGAGTGGGGGGTGGCATTGGCAGTTGAGGGAAACTGCTAGGGGAGGGAAGGGCATACCTCATCAACAAGGGTACCTGCATAATCAACATTTGTATACCTAACCCTGAATGGTACCCCACATCTCTATAATAAAAAAAAGATAAAAATGTGACATGACTAGATAGGTAGATAGATAGATAGATAGATAGATATAAACAGATAGATGGAATATTGTATATATATTGGTTTTCATTCACAATTTCTGGCTCATAATTCCCATAGCCCTTGTTACAGTCTTTTTTTTATAATGTTGGGGCACTTTAGACTTCAAGAAACAGAACCTCTCTCTTTGACCTTCTCCTGTACTCCTTTCACCTGCCAAAGGCAAGACTCTAATCTGATTGTGAGTTAAAAGATCCTCATTTCAGAGAAGGTTCTACCCCTACCCTAGAGGAAGGAATGCTACATAGCTCAAGAAAAGTCTAAACAGACAGGACTTGCTGGGTTTAGAGCCTGTGATTTTTGCCCAATCACATTTCTACATGGTTGTCAATTATGCCTATTAATGAAGCCTCAATAAAAGCCAAAAGATCAGAATTCAGATAGCTTCCAGATAGCTGAACACATGGAGGTTCCTGGAGGGTGGCACACGCGGGGAGGGATGGAAGCTCAATGCTGCTCCCTGCATACCTCACCTTGCTCATCTCTTCATCAGTATTCTCTGTAATACCCTTTATAATAAACCAGTAGTTTATTATAACCACAAGTGTTTCCTGAATCCTGTCAGCCACTCCAGACAATTAATCAAAGCCCAAGAGGGGGTCATGGGAACCCCAGTTTGAAGCTTATTGGTCAGAAATTCTGGAGGTCCAGACTAGACCCAGACTTGCAACTGGTGCTGGGGGAGAGGGAACAGCCTTGGGGACTGAGCCCTCAATCTGTGGGATCTGACATTATCTTTAGTAGATAGTGTTAGAGATGAATTAGAGGATACTCAACTGCAATCTGCTGCTTGGTGTGTGTGGGGAAAACCCACGTTTGGTCACAGAAATCTTTTGTGTTGATTATAGTTGTGTTGGTATGAGAGCAGTAAGGCAGAAAAAAAGTTTGAGAGTTTTTTCCAAATAAAAATATTTCTAGTCGGGCTCGGTGGCTCAGCCTGTAATCCCGTGCTTTGGGAGGCCGAAATGAGTGAATTGCCTGAGCCCACAGGTTCGAGACCCACCTGGGCAACCTGGCGAGACCTCATCTCTACAATAAATCAAAAAAAATTAGCTGGGCATGGTAGTGCACGCCTGTAGTTTCAGTTACTTGGAAGGCTGAGGCGGAAGGATCGCCGGAGCCCAGCAGGTCAAGGCTGTGGTGGCCGGGAGCGGCCACTGCACTCCAGTCTAGGTGATAGAGTGAGACTCCAACTCAAAAAAAAAAAAAATTTCCTCAATATAACAAAAATTACACACAACGTCAAAGTCACCAACATAGCCGGGCTCAGTGGCTCAGCCTGTAATCCCGCGCCTTTGGGAGGCTGAGGTGAGTGGATTGCCTGAGCCCGTGGGTTCAAGACCCGCCTGGGCAGCGAGACCTCATCTCTACAATAAAATCAAAAAATCAGCCGAGCGTGGTAGCGCATGCCTGTAATTCCAGCTACTTGGAAGGCTGAGGCGGAAGGATCGCCGGAGCCCAGCAGGTTGAGGCTGCGGTGGCCGGGAACAGCCACTGCACTCCAGTCTGGGCGACAGAGTGAGACTCCAACTAAAAAAAAAAAAAAACACACACAAAGTCACCAACAAACTTGTTTGCTTTTATTTATTTCTCAGCCTGTTGTCTATCTTATTCCATCTATAATATGTGAATATTCAATTTATTGCCTTGCTTTTCTGGAACTAAAGTTGCAAATATTAGCATATTATAAATAAGAAACTATTTTTACCATCAAAATGGTATTTCACAAAGGCAAAATAATTAAGAATTGTTATTACTTCCATTTAAGTTTTATGTGCCTCATGGACCCCTAATTAAGAAATAGTAGAAGCAAGGCAGAATAGGAGGTCTTCAGCTCTAGTCCTCCCCACAAAAATATTAGTCATATAGCCACTATCCATAGACAAGAAAACCTTTGTGAAAACTCCAGAATTTGAGGATAAGGCTGAAGCATCCCTTTTAAGTTCTGAATGGAGAAAACTACGTTAGAAAAAAGTGGTTTCATTTTGACCATGTCACCCTCTCTCAGGTCAGCACAGAACCACATCAATAGGGTTCCCTGGGGCCTATGGTTTCTCCAGTAGAGAAAAGAGAGCCCAAGTCAGACATCTAGCTTCCCTAGCATTCTGAGGTACTTCCCAAGAGATCTACTTTTGTTTCACCTTGTGGGGAGGACTGGGGGAAACTGGCAGGGATAGACCATCTGGGATCAGCTAGAGACAGAGAAAAAGGGGCAAGACTCACAGTAACCAGCACATAGATCTTGGTGGTGGTTCCAAGATCCACTTGTATCCTGGCTGTCAGCTACAACCAACCAGAGAGGTTGTCCACACGCAAAACCTAGCCAGTAGCCCAATCTGACCAAGGAACATGATTAGCAGTTCTGCTCAGCTGAGGTCCTCAGGCAGGGGTTCAACTTGACTGAAGGGCACAGTGAAACAGGTCAGCATCCCCACCTGGCTGCAAAACCGAACCTATGTCCCTGCATGGGCAAGAAACCAAGGCAGCAGCTCCACCCAACTATAAAAACAATCAGTGACCTTAGCCAACTGCATGATATGGCTTGCAGTGTCAAACAATCACAGAGCCCAATCTGACTCCCCAATCAACTACAGAGGCCAGTCTGAGCCTCCACTTTAACATTGTGTCCAGCCAGTGGCACCACCTGGTCAGAGAGCATAGCTGAGGCCCCACCTGACCAGAGGAGACTGCATAGCCCAGCCTGCAACCCCATGTGAACATCACACCCATGTGGACCAATCTGACTACGGAGCCCAGCCAGTAGCCCTATGATACCTAAGTGTATATGTGGTGGCCTTGCCAAACCAGAGACCCAAGAAACAAGCTTCACCTTCCCACAGACACTATTACCTGGCCTATTGCGAACTCCAGGCTGGGTTGACTGGTAAAAGTCTGTCCCTGCTAAAGCAAGCCTGTAAAGGCTGGAAGAGGTGACCACTTCCTCAAATACACAGACACCAATATAAGGAAACAATAATTATGATGAACCAGAGAAATGTGGTTCCACCAAAGAAAACTATATAAAGCTTCAATAACTGATCCTAAAGAAATGGAGATCTATGAGCTGACTGACAGAGAATTCAGAATAATGCTCTTAAAGGAAATCATTGGACTATATGAAAACACAGAACGACAACTAGAAACAATTTAAAAAATCAAAAGTAAACCCTAGAGCTAAAGAATACAATGACTTAACTAAAAAATTCAATAAAGATCTTCAATAGACTTGATCAAGCAGAAGAAAAAAACCAGTGAAATTTAAAAAGGTCATTTGAAAGTATCCAGTCAGAGAAGTGAAAAATGAAAGGAAAAAAATGAGTGAAAAAAGTTTGTACAACCTATGGGACATCATCAAGCAAAACATTATATACATTTTATACATTTGGGAGAACCCAAAATGAAAAAATAAAGATAAAGGGAAAGAAAGGTGATTTAAAGAAATAAATGGCTGAAAAGTTATAAATTTGGGAAAAGAAACAGACATTTGGATTTATTAGGCCTAAAGTTTCCCAAATAGGTTGAACTGAAAAAGTCTACACCAAGAGACATTTGAATTAGATTGACAAAAGACAAAGGATTTGGAAAGTAGCAAGATAAAAGCAACTCATCACACAAAAGGGAGCCTCCATTAAGTTATCAGTGAATTTCTCAGCAGAAACCTTACAGGCCAGGAGAGAGTGAGACAATAAATTTAAAAAAATTTTTTAAAGGAGGGAGTCCCGTCAGCCAAGAATATTATACCCAGCAAAGTTGTTCTTCAAAATGAAGGAGTGACTTCTTCAAACAAACAAAAGATGAGGAAATTGATCATCACTAGACCTTTTGCGTGAGAAATACGAAAGAGAGTTATTCAAGCTGAAATAAAAGGTCACTAATCAACAACATAAAAAACATTTAAATGTATAAACATCACTGATAAAAATATGTAGTCAAGTTCAGAATTTTCTAATAATGTAATGGTGGTAAATAAATCACTCTCAAATCTATTATAATAGTTAAAAAACAAATGCATTAAAAATAATTATAACTACAATAATTTGCTAATAAATACACAATATAGACCAGACATGGTGGCTCAGCCTATGATCCCAGCATTTTGGGAGGCCGAGGCAAGTAGATTGCCTGATCCCACAGGTTTGAGACTAGCCCAGGCAACTTGGCGAGATCTCGATCTGCAATAAATAAAAAACCACTACCCGGGTGTGGGAGTGCACACCTGTGGCTCTGGCTACTTGGAAGGCTGAGGCAGAAGGATCACCAGACCCTAGGAGGTCAACACTGGAGTAGCTGTGAGTGTGCCACAGCACTCCAGTCTGGGTGACAGAGTGAGAATCCAACTCAAAATAAATAAATAAATAAATAAATATACAATATAAAGATGTAAATTATAGCATCAATAACCTAAACTATGAGGTGGGAAGAAGTAAAAGTACTATTTTTAAATACAACCAAGTTAAATTGTTATCAACTTAAAATAGGATGTTACAACTGTAAGATATTTTATGTAAATTTCATGATTAAAACAAAAAAACTGTAGTAGACACACAAAGAATTCAGAGAAAGGAATCAAAGCATACCATCACAAAAAAATCAAATTAGAAAGGAAGTCAGCAATAGTGGAAGAAAGGAACAAAGGAACTACAAAACAAAGAACAATTTTAAGATAAAACAGTAAACTTTTTACCTATCCATCAA
The DNA here is from genome assembly GCA_027257055.1 of Cephalopachus bancanus. Lineage (NCBI taxonomy): Eukaryota > Metazoa > Chordata > Mammalia > Primates > Tarsiidae > Cephalopachus > Cephalopachus bancanus. The sequence continues at coordinate 797,729 of JAPVLO010000329.1, read as the reverse complement.
TAATTACTTTAAATGTAAATGGGTTAAATTATTAAATCAAATTAATTCATTTTTACTAATAAAATGATTGGGTTAAAAAAAAGATAGCCTATAATTAAGTCTTTTTTTTAACCCATTCAGTCATTTTATCAATAAAAAGACTCACTTTATCTTTAAGGACACATATAGGTTGAAAGTGAAGGCATGGAAAATGATATTTCCTGCAAATGGTAATCAAAAGAGAGCAAGGGTGGCTATACTTATATTAGACAAAATAGATTTTAGATAAAATGTCACAAGAAAGACAAATACCACATGATTTATACATAAAATCTAAAAGAAGTTGAACTTATAGAATCAGAGGATAGAATGGTGGTTACCAGGAGAAGTGGTGAAGGGGGTAATTGGGGATATGTTGGTCAAAGGATACAACATTTCAGTTAGACCTGAGAAATAAGTTCAAGAGATCTGTTATACAACATGGTGACTAGAGTTAATAACAATGTATTATATTCTTAAAAATCATTTAGAGAGTAAATTTTAACCATTTTTACCACAAAAAAGATAATTGTGTAAAGCAATGTTAACTAGCTCTATCCAGCTATTCTACAATGTGTACGTATTTCAGACATCATGTTGTACAAAATAAATATATATAATTTTTATTTGTCAGTTGAAGATAAATGCATGTAAAAAATTTTTATTATAAATATGTGGGGTTCAATTCGGGGTTAGGTATATAAATATGGATCATGCAGGTACTCTTGTTGAGGAGGTATGCCCCTCCTTCCCTAGCAGTTTCCCTCAACTGCCAATCCCATCCCCCACCCCCTGACAGTTTCCCACTACTGCCAATCGCTTTCCTATAGCATTATAATTGTTCAAGTTCAGGTTATGAGTGAGAACATATGGAAGTCTGTCCTTTGTTTCTGTGATAAATCACTGAGTATGATCGACTCCAAATTCATCCAAGTTGCTGCAAAGTCCATATATTTGTCCTTCTTTATGGCTGTATATTATTCCATTGTGCATATATACAACTCTTTTGTTATCCAGTCCAGCTTCGATGGGCAACTAGGTTGGTTCCATGGTTTTGCTATTATGAATAGTGCTGCAACAAACATATGTGTGCAGGTATCTTTTTTGTAGAATAATTTGAGTTCTTCCGGGTATATTCCCAATAGGGGAATTGCTGGGTCATATGGAAGGTGAATTTCTAGTTCTTTCAGAAATCACCACACTGTCTTCCAAAGAGGTGGTACTAGTTTGCATTCCCCCCAGCAGTGTAGAGGCATTCCTTTTTCTCCACATCCTTGCCAGCATCTGTTGTTGTTTGTTTTATTAATGATGGCCATTCTTGCAGGTGTTAGGTGGTATCTCAATGTGGTTTTGATTTGCAGATAAATGAATATTTTTTTAAAACCGTCACAAGAGACAAAGAAGGTTATATAGAATGACACAAGAGTCAATTTATCAAGAATATATAGCAATTATTAATATTGGAGTACCTATGTATATAAAGTAAATATTATCAGTACTGAAAGGAGAAATAAACAGCAATGCAATAAGAGTATGGGATTTTAGTACCTCCACTATCAATAATGCATAGGTCATTCAGGCAGAAAATTAATTGTTAAAAAAGCAGATTTGAACAACACTGTAGCCCAAATAAACCAAGTAGATATATACAGAACATTCCATCCAACAATGGCAGAATATACTTTCTTCTAGGGTGTATTCTCAGGTACACATGGAACATTCTCCAAGATACATGTTAGGTCACAAAAAAAATCTTAACAAATTGAAGAAGGTTAAAGTCATATCAAGTTTCATAACCAACCACAGTAGTATGAAACTAGAAACCAATAACAAGAGGAAAATTGGAAAAATTAATGAAAAATTAAACAACACATTCCTGAATGCCCAATGGGTCAAAGAAAAAATCAAAAGGAACATCAAAAACATCTTGAGGCAAATGAAAATAGAAATACAATATACCAAAACTATGGGAAGTGGCAAAAGTAATTCTAACAGGAAAGATTACAACTATAAATGCCTATATTAAGAAAAAAGAAAGTACTCAAATGAACAAACTAACTCACACTTCAAAGACCTAGAAAAGGAACAAATTAAGCCCAAAGTTAGCAGAAGAAAGGAAATAATAAAGAATAGAGTATAAATAAAAAATAGAAAAACAACAGAAAAGATCAACAACATTAAGACCTGTTTTTTGCAAAGATAAGTAAAATTAACAAATGTTTAGCTAGACTAAGATTTTAAAAGTCTCAAAATCAGAAATCAAACAGGGAAACATTACAACTGATACTACAGAAACACAAAGGGTCATAAGAAATTAATATGAACAATTATTTATCAAAAATTAGGTAATTTAGGAAAAAAATGCATAAATCCCTAGACATAAACACCTACCAAAACTGAATCATGAAAAACTAGAAAATCTGAACAGACCTATACTAAGTAAAGAGGTTGAATTATTAATAAAAAGTCTCTCATTAAAGAACTGTTTAAGACCAAATGGCTTCTCCGTGGAGTTCTATCAAACATTTAAAGAAGAATTAATGCCAATCCTCACCCTCTTCCAAAAAATTGAATAGGAGAAAACACTTTAAATTCATTTTACAAATCCAGATTTACCCTCATAACAAAGCCAGACAAGACACTACAATAAATGAAAATTACAGGCTAATATCCCTATAGAACCTAGATGAAACAATTTTTCACAAAACACTAGCAAGCCAAATGCAACAGCACATATAAAGGATCATTCACAATAAACAAGCAGAATTTATCCCTGGGATGCAAGGATGGCTTAACATTCACAAATCAATCAATGTGATATATTAACAGAGTGAAGGATAAAAAATTTATTATCATCTCAATTGAAAATATGTTTGACAACATTCAGCATCCTTTTATAATAAAAACTTTCAGAAAATTGAGTATAGAAGCTCATCATAATAAAGACTGTTTATGACAAACCCAGAGCCTACATTATTTGTCTCAAGAGGGAAAGAAAACTTTCCCTTTATGATTAGGAGCAAGACAAGGATGCCCACTCCTACCACTTCTATTAAACAAAATACTGAAAGATGTAGCCAGAGCAATTAGGTGAGAAACAGAAATAAAATGCATTCAAGTCAGAAAGGAAGAAGTAAAATTTTCTGTTTGAAAATGACATGATCTTATGTATAAAAAACATTAAAGACTCCATCAAAAACTGTTCAAGCTGATAAACAAATTCAGTAAAGTTGAAGGATACAAAATCAGCATAAAAAGAATCAGTTGCATTTCTATAAACTAAAATAACTATCCGAAAAAGATATAAAAACAATCCCATATACAAAAGTATCAAAAGATAAAATACTTAGACATAGATTTAACTAAGGAGGTGAAAGATCTACATAGTAAAAACTATATAGTTTATAGTTTCACACATGATGAAAGAAATTGAAGATGACACAAATAAATGGAAGAATCAATATGTTAAAATGTTTGTGCTAGCCAAAACAATTTATAAATTCAATGTGATATCTATCAAATTTCTAACAGCATTTTTTCACAAAAATAGAAAAAACAACCCTATAGCTCATATAGAACAATGAGAACCCTAAAGAATCAAAGCAATCTCCAGAAAGAAAAACAAAGCTGGAGGTATCACCTTTTCTAATTTCTAACTGTATTACAAGGCTAAGGTAATCCAACCAACACATAGACCAGTGAAAGAAAATTGAGAGCCCAGAAAGAAACCCACACATATAGGGTCAACAAATATTTGACAAGGGCACCAAAAATACATAGTGGAGAAACATTAATCGCCTAAGTAAATGGTATTGAGAAAAACTGAATATCTACAATAATGTAATTGAACCCCTATCTTACACTCTTGACAAAAATTAACTTGAACTGGATTAAAGACTTAAATGTGAGATCTAAAATCATAAAACTCCTGGAAGAAAACAGGGAAAAAGACTTCTTGGCAGTTATTGTTTTGAGATATGACACCAAAATCCAAGTAACAAATGCAAAAATAAACAAGTGGGACTATACCAAACTAAAAAACTTCTGCACAGCAAAGGAAACAATCAACAAAAGTAAAACATAACCTATGGAATGGGAGAAAATATTTGCAAACCATGTGTGTCTGATTAGGGATTAGTAATCAAAACATATATGAAATTCATAACAACTCAATAGCAAGACAATTCTTTAAAAAAAAATCCAATTTTTAAAATGGGCAAAGGACTTGGAATAGACAGTTTTTCAAAGAATATATACAATGGCCCACAGTTACATGAAAAGGCGTTCAGTATCACAAATCATCAGGGAAATGCAAAATCAAAACCACAAAGATATCATCTTATTTATGTTAGAATTACTATTATCAAAAAGACAAGTGATAACAAGGGTTGGTGAGGATATGAAGTAAAAGGAACTCTTGTACACTGTTGGTAGGAATGTATACTGTACACTGGCACAACCATTATGGAAAACAATATGGAGGATACACAAAAGGTAGAACTAGAATGACTATATTATTCAACAATGCCACTTCTGGGTATATATCTAAAGGAAATAATATCAGTATCTCAAAGAAATATCTGTACTCCGATGTTCATTGCAGTATTATTCACAATAGTCAAGATCTGGGAACAACAAAAATGTCTGTCAATGAATGAATGAATAAATGAAATGTTTATACACACCTCCCCAACCACAAACAGCATATTATTCAGCCATAAAAAAGAAAATTCTGCCATTTGTAACAACACGAATGAACCTGAAGGGCATTAAGCTAAGTGAAATAAGCCAGACAGAGAAAGACAAATACTGCATGATTTCATTTATATGTGAACTCTGAAAGCATTGATCTCATAGAAACAGAATAGAATGGTGGTTTCCAGGGCCTGGAGAGCGGGGAAAATGGTGAGATGTTGGTCAAATGGTAGAAACTCTCAGTTATGAGATGACAAGGGAACTAAAAATGCACAATGGGAAAAGATTAGTCTCTTCAATAAATCATGTTGAGAAAAACTGGATATCTATAATAATTGAACCCTATCTTACACCAGCCATAAAAATTCACCTGAATGTGAGACTGGAAATCATAAAATTCCTGGAAGAAAACATAGAAAAAAGACTTTTTGACATTAGTAGTTCTGGGGTTCTGTTATAAAGTATGGTGACATAGTTAATAATTCTGTATTTTCTTCTTAAAATTTGTTAAGAACATAGGCCTTAAATATTCTCACTACACAGGAAAAAATGGTAAGTATGTAAAGTGATGGATGTGTTAATGTAACTTGATTGTGGTAATAATTTTACAATTTATATGCATATCAAATCACATTGTACATCTTACATATATATAATTTTACCAGAAATAAAAACAGTTGAAACTGTAAAGACACACACACACACACACACACACACACACACACACACACACACCTCAGTTTTTGAGATTTTTGTCTCAGAAAACAAAAAAGAAAACAAAAAACACTCCATCCCCCTTATTGGAAATAATGGATAAAATATAAACAATTGTTTCCAGAGTCGAATGCTGATTGACATTTGGTACACAATGGTTATTCATGAAACACTGCGGACTGATGCTGCTATTGGAAACTTCATAATGCTCTTGAAAGCCTCCGTTGCTGCTTCAACTACAGAATATTGTTTATACATTTAATAGAGAGCCATATTACATGAATAGGTTGCATTGATCCCTCAGCGGAAACAGTTTGCTCTTTTAATGTGGGGATTTTCTTTAAAAAAAGATTCTGTCCCAATTAGTTACAATATACTGGTCTAACATCACTCTATGAAAATATATCATGTATTTGAAATATATATTTAATAAGATAATGCCATCAACCAGCATAGCTCTACAGAAGGCATTTTTTTCTTTTTCTATCTGCTGTTTAATTTCATTATGATTTCTAAAAATTCTCTAGTAGTTCTCTAGTACAGCTGCTCCACTGTTAATAGCCTTGAAATAGAAATGTGTTACTTTGCTTAGCAAGAGACATCTGCATACTGTAGAAAAACAAAATCATTTGATGTGATTAATACAGGAAGATGGTTATTCGTATTTTTAATGCATATTGTTTAAACTCAAATATGTTTGCCTTCCAGCCATTTTTAGATATGTTATTCTGATCTATGATTTAAATCTGTGATGCTTTTTAGTATCTACATTAAAAAAGAATGTTTGCCAGCCCATCCAACACCTCCTGCTGCTAGTTGGCTGGGCTTTTTTGAATGTCATAAACAGAGCTTTTGATATGGTACCCGTGGGGCTCTTTATCCAGGATGATGTAAATAACTACTCCCAACATTTGGTCCTCCCACCATCTTTGATCATGTCATCTTGAAATTTGCCCTTGCAGTGAGCAAGTCTTTACTTTCACATTATAAGAGCTCACACTATATTTGAAAATGTCAAAGTATATAAGCCCTAAGAGGGCGATAGGACAGGTTCAAAAGTTTGCAGATAGATGGATTATTACAGGTTTAGAAATTACAATGAGAGAGTGCATACACGCCTTCTCTCATTTTGCAAACGGTCAGTCTTGGTTTTCAGATTTACACACACAGCCCTGGCACTGACCTCATTGGACAGGACGATTTATGTAGTAGAGCCAGTGACTGAGTATGGAATATGATCTGGCCCTCTTGACATGAGGCTGAAATGCTCTCATCAGACTGTTCTGCTTACCATTCACGGGCTGTCAGCTCTTAAAGGGATCTTGGAGTGTACTCACCTCAGTTTCCTGCTTTTGCACTCAAGACAAAAACTTGGGTGAAACAGTTTGCCTGAGGTTTACACATCAAATTTTTTTTTTTCATATTTCTCCATATCTTAATCCATTTTGAGCTGCCATAACAGAATGCCTGAGATTGGGTGATTTAGAATAAACAGAAAATTATTTGGCTCATGATTCTGGAGACTGGAAGTTCAGGATCAAGGGGCTGCATCTGGTGTAAAAGAACGTGGTGGAAGTCATCATCATATGGGAGGGAGAGAGAGAGAGAGAAAGGAGACCGAACTCATATTTTTTTAAGGAACCCACTGCTGCAATAATGAACCCACTCCCACAAAGCAGCATTAATCCATTCATCAGAGCCCATATGACCTAATCAACTTTTAAAGATCCCACCTCTCAACACTGTTGCATTGGAAATTAATTTCCCAACATACTAACTTTGGGAGACACATTCAAACCATAGCACTAGGCCAGGTATGGTGGCTCACGCCTTTAATCCTAGCACTTTGAGAGGCCAAGGTGGGAGAATTGCTTGAGCTCAGGAGTTCAAGACCAGGCTGGGCAACATAGTGAGACCCTGACCGACACACACACGTATACACAACTTAGCTGGACATGGTGGCATGCACCTGTAGTCCCAGCTACCTGGGAAACTGAGGCAGACAGATTGCTTGAGCCCAGGAGGTTGAGACTGCGGTGAGCCATGATAATGCCAATGCATTCCACCTGCATGACAGAGACCCTCAACTCAAAAACTAACAAAAAACAAATGCCATAGTACGATGCATCTGGAATGCCTCCTCCTATAATCTCTTGAAGAATGTGCATCGCTGGGCTTGGTGGCTCAGCCTGTAATCCCGCGCTTTTGGGGGGCTGAGGTGAGTGGATTGCCTGGGCCCGCGGGTTCGATATCCGCCTGGGCAGTGAGACCTCATCTCTACAATAAAACAAAAAATCAGCCAGACGTGGTAGTGCACGCCTGTAATTCCGGCTACTCGGAAGGCTGAGGTGGAAGGATCGCCAGAGTCCAGTAGGCGAGGCTGCGGTGGCCGGGAGCGGCCACTGCACTCCAGTCTGGGCGACAGAGTGAGACTCCAACTCAAAAAAAAAAAAAGAATGTGCATCCTATATTCCTGCTATAACCTGGAGTCCAAGAATTGTTGACTGCGGAGACCTTAAACACTCATAAGCCCATGTGAAAGGAACTCTGCCTTTCCTGCCTATGGTTTCTGGAGCCATCAAAAGGCCTATTGGAGATCTGTGGCAGAGTTAAGAGACCCAGAAGTTCTTCTGTGTCCCATAAGACAGCCCCAACAGTTTTCCCAACAGGCAAGTAAGATGTTCAGATAAGATGTCTGCCAATCTCCACTCTACTCAACAACCAACATTCCTGAATTTGGCTTAGGTTAAAAGTGGCACCTCAGACCAGTGGGGGAAAGATGGATATATGTGATATATGTCACCACATGACATATGTATTGGGACAAAAGGCATTTAGAAAAAAATAGATCTTTATTTGCCAGCCTACATGACAATAAATTCTAAATGAACGGAAAACTTAAATGTTAGAAATAAAAGTACCAAAAGAATCTGGTAAAATTGTAATCCTTGAAATGGAAATTTTTTTTTTTTTTGAGTTGGAGTCTCACTCTGTCGCCCAGACTGGAGTGCAGTGGCCGCTCCCGGCCACCGCAGCCTCGACCTGCTGGGCTCCGGCGATTCTTCTGCCTCAGCCTTCCAAGTAGCCGGAATTACAGGCATGCGCTACCACGCCCGGCTGATTTTTTGATTTATTGTAGAGATGAGGTCTCGCCGCCCAGGCGGGTCTCAAACCCGCAGGCTCAGGCAATCCACTCACCTCAGCCTCCCAAAGGCGCGGGATTACAGGCTGAGCCACCGAGCCCAACTGGAATGGAAATATTTTTTTAAGATTGATTCAAAACTTATAAGCCATGAAAGGAAATGTTGATAAATCTGAATACATAAAAATACACACACAACACACACACACACACACACACACAAAATCAAAAGATAGAAAAACCAACAAACTAGGAAAAAACATTTGCGACTCATGTATAAACGAAGGACTAATTTCCCTAATAGATAAAAAATTCCTACAAATAGAGAAATAAGAACCCAACAAGCTAATAGGAAAAACTAGGTAAAAGCTATAAACATAAAGTTTACACAAAACGAATTACAAAAGCCTCTTAAACATTTGGAAAGATGCACAACTTCACTCATAATAAAAGATATGCAAATTAAAACTATATTGAGATACCATTTTTCTCCTATCAGGTTGGCAAAAATCCAAAAGTCTGATAAAACACTCCATTGGCGAGGCTGTAGGAAATAGGCTCTCTCATACGTTGCTTGTGAGAGTGTAATGTTAGCATAACCCCATATGGAGAGCAATTTAGAAAAATCCATCAAAATTACAAATGCATATAGCTTTCGCCCCAGCAATTTTACTTTTGGAAATTTATGTTACAAATGCACTTGCAAATGAATGAAGGGACATATGTTTAAAGTACTCATTGCAGAATTGTTTGCAGGACCCAAAATTTGAAACAACCTAGATTGTTAAATCCAGTAAAATTGCTAACATAAACAGGTTAAATAAATTATGATACATTCATACAACAGAATACTACAAAACTTTAAACAAGATAAAGAGTGAGCTGTCTCTGCAATCATGGGGGAAGTGCTCAAGAGATTTGTTGCATGAAAAAAAAATCAAAATGCACAATACAGTGTAAAGTAAGCTACCATGTATATAAAAAAGCATATACAAGAACATGAATTTATATGTCTTCACATATACATTAAAAAGCCTGAAAGAATTTATGAGAAACTAAATACAGTGTTACTAAGAAGAAGTGGGTATGGAAACAGGGTGTGTGAGGTTCAAGGGTAGCAAGATTTCTATGAATATATAGTGGAAAGTTCTATTGGATAGCTCTGAAACTACTGCTTTGTATATTAACCAAATGAGCTGAGACCTGAACTACAGTGGCATGATTATAGAATTTATATGCATTTAAATGTGTGTGTGTGTATATATATTTAAAGCCTTGTGAATATATGATCTTTCAAAAATTACATTTTTAAATAAAAGAAAAAATAATTGAGTCCCTTGCTTGACTCTAAAGAGGCTTGCAACTTTATCTTAACAGGAAGATTAAGACCAGATTAACATGGGGCTGTCCAGAGTCTAATTCACTCATTTATTTTTCTTTTCTTCACTTATGGAACAAATATTTATTTATAATTTCTGGTATGATAGGTTCTGTGCTAAACTCTAGGGGTACGTTGAGAACAGGACCAGCTAGATCTTTGCTTCACAGAGTCTACATTCTAGTCCAAGGTGTCTTCCATTTGGACTCAGAGGTCTCCAAGCCACATGCAAGTCACTCCAGGATTCATGTTAACAAGTTTCCCTTCTTGAGGACAGCATCCAAAGTGTGAGCACATTAAGTCTCCATCAGTATAGGGTTCAAAAAGTCAATATCCTTGATTTTTTATGCATGCAGGCTGGAAGCATTTTTGCTTTCTCTCAATGGCACCTCTTCGCAGAGTTCCACGGTATCTTTTATTGTACATAATACCATATAATTGAAACTCTGTTTCCAGTGTGGACCTTGTTTATAATTATCCAATATTGTAATAATTTCCTGGGATTTATACTGGTGCCTTTTTATAAAAGCTCTAAAACTGTATCACCACTTTTCTTTCCTTTTTTGCCCCCTTAGTTTTATTAGTTTACATTCCTTTACGATGAATTTTTCAAGTCAAATATCTGTTCCTGGGCATTCACACCAGTCCCTCCCCCATGGCAGGCAGATGAGAACTGATGGTAAAGCTACATCAGCTCAATCGTGTCACCGTAGTTCAGGGCTGAGCCCATTTGGTTGATTAACAAAGCAGTGCTTTCGGGCTGTCTTATAGAAGTTTCTGCAATGACTGGAATGTTGTATGGTTGTGTTGTCCAATATGGTCACTGCTAACCACTTGTGGCCACTGAGCTCCTCAAATGTGGGTGGTGCAACTGAAGAATATGTCTTTTTAATTTGGTTTTATTTAAATTAACTTAAAATTAAAAGCTGACAAGAGGAGGACAGAGGTGAAAGCTAGGAATGTAGTCCCAAACACAGTGTCTAGCCATTCAGACTGCAGTATCCAAGGATGAGAAAGTGCCCCCTGAGTCTTGAGTATTCCAGTAAGATGCTGGAGGCTTCCTGCTGTGTGAGGTGTGGTCCACACGAACTGGAGATGGTTTCCAGCTCATTGCTGAGAAAAGATAGAGCACGGTGCATTCCTCCCACACTCCACCATAAAGAAAAAGTCAGGGCCGGGCTCGGTGGCTCAGCCTGTAATTCTAGCACTTTGGGAGGCCAAGGTGAGTGGATTGCCTGAGCCTGCGGGTTCAAGACCAGCCTGGGCAACTTGGCAAGACCTCGTCTCTACAATAAATAAAAAATTAGCCAGTTGTGGTAGCACACGTCTGTAGTTCTGGCTATTTGGAAGGTTGAAGCTGAAGGATCGCCTGAGCCCAGCAGGTCGACGCTGGGGTGGTCGAAGTTACACTCCAGCCTGGGTGATAAAGTGAGTCTCCAGCTCAAAAAAGAAAAGAAAAGAAAAAGTCAGCAAGAAGGCTAGGTTAGAGCTCTAGGAGGCTCAGTAGGGCTCAAGGCCCAACTTCAGTCTGGGAGTGCACATCAGGAACATGGGAGAAAATGGCATCTCATGGGCTGAGCATATGCCCAAGCATGTTGGATGCCAGACAGGAGAATGAACTGAATTTGGGGGCCCACTCACTGATGGAGCGGATGCCTCACACACACTCCCACTGGGAACACATCAGCCTGAGATCTGACTGTAGTTACACTTGAGGTAGAGTCTTGTGTCTGTAGGTAGGTGGGCCCAGGTAGGTAGGAACCGATGAGCCACATGCCTTTATAGGTCAGCCACCTCTGTTTGTCCTCATCACTTACACATCGGGTGCATGAGCCTACCAGCCCACCCAAGGTTCTTCACAATGCAGAGCCCCTACTTGCCGTAGACCTGCTCCAGCCGGGTTCAGGGTACCCCAAAGGTGGAGACGGCATCGGCGATGAGGAGGAAAAAGAGAGAAAGAGAGAGACTGGATCCGGTCTAGTGCAGAAGCGATGTATGTATTGGGAATTACAACAGGTCTTTTATACACAAAGTCAGATGTGGGAGGGGCATCCCCCACCCACCAGAAACCTTAATCCATGAAAACTTAATCAATGATTGCCTTTAAACCCTTTTCATATGATAATCTTAAAATCCCATAACAAAGGATAACCTAATCCATGACTGACATATTCTATAAACCTTTTTCATTCTAAGCTGATTGATTTATGCCAAATTAAACAATCCTATCGAAGCTTAAGTATTTACTTTACAAATGAAAGTGGCCCATCCCAGAATGTTTGGAATGTGGCCCAGTCCAAAGTTCACAGTGGGCTACCTGCAAGTAACCCAGCCACATTCTTTCAACAAAATGACTGTCTTCTAAAACTATATTCTACAATTTACACCTTCAATAAATCCTAAGATCATGACCCAGAAGCCTGTGACCAATACTAAGGCTCTTAGATGTGACCTGAGTTTGAATTGCAAGTTGTGTGAAAGCCAAAACTGCAGTTTGTGGAAGAATGGGAGCAATGAGCTTCTAAAGTTACCTTGTGTTCATCCCAGTCTCAGAGTTTTTATGTTTTCAGCTCACAGGAGCTTAATCTGGTTAGTGCTGAGTAGAAAGGGGGAGAAAATGGGGTCAAATAGCTCCTGAACGCATCCTAGTGGTCTCAGGGTCAACGGCCCTTCCTGATCCCTAACGCTCAGTGGGCCTCCATGGCTGACTCCCAACACCCACTCTGCCCAGCCACTGTCTCCACAAATCTCCCACACTTTTTTTTTTTTTTTTGAGTTGGAGTCTCACTCTGTTGCCAAGGCTGGAGTGCAATGTCATGATCATGGCTCACTACAGTCTCAAGCTCCTGGGCTCAGGCAATCCTTCCACCTCAGCCTCCCGAGAGCCAGGACTATAGGCTTGCACTACCATGCCGGACTAATTATTGATGTTGTTGTTGTAGAGATGAGGTCTTGCTATGTTGCCCAGGCTGGTCTCAAACTCCTGGTCTCAAGTAATCCTCCCGCCTTGACCTCCCAAAGTGCTGAGATTACAGGTATGAGCCACTGCCCTCAGTCTATGCGTGCTTCCTTAAACCCATACCAGCCTTTGCCTATGCACATTCTTACTCAAGCAGTCACCAGAAACACCATCTTCTAGCATCTCCATCTGCCAAATTCTCACTATCCTTGCAGCTCACTCAAGTGTACGCTCCAAGGTAGTCTTCCCTAAAACCCACAACTGCCTGTGCTCACTGCCTCCCAAAGCCCAGGACATCTGGTCTGCACCACGGTTGGCACTTACCCTACTCGTCTTGCTGCTGCGGGCATCATGAATGCATCTCCCTTGGCCTCCCAGTCTGTGAGTAGTTTAAGGGTCGTACCCGTGTTATCCATTCTGCATCTGGACAGCACCTGGCATGTAGCTATTCTCCAGGAATGACAGTTATTGAGCTGGCTTGAGGAGACTTATATACATGGGGAGAATTTCAGTAACAGTCAGTGAAAAAGAGATGTTTTGCTCCAGAAGGTGAGAGAGTCCACGCAGTTCTGAGCATTTATCTGAAAAGTACTTTGTGGCATGAGACATGCTTCAAATCAAAGGTAGCAAACCCAAGTCCCAGAGGTCACATGAGGTCCACATGCATGTTCTATTTGATGCACAATGTTATTTTTATTTTATTTTTTTGAGTTGGGTCTCACTGTCAGCCAGGCTGGAATACAGTGGCACAATCACAGCTCACTGCAGCCTCAACCTCCTGGGCTTAGGTGATTCTTCTGCCTCTGCCACCCGAGTAGTTGAGACTACAGGCATGTACCACCACACCTGACCAATGTTTTTTTATTTTTGTAGAGATGAGGTCTTGCTATATTTCCCAGGCTAGTCCTGAACTCCTAGGCTCAAGCGATCCTCCTGCCTTGGCCTCTCAAAGTTCTGGGATTACAGACACTAGCCACCATGCCCAGCAGACACACAATTATTTTTAATTGTCAATGACATTTAAAATCTGGGGCAGTTAATATAAAAATCCAGATTTTCTTGAGAAACAAAAAAATGAGACCTGACGTACTGATCAGTTATTCTTCTCTGGCAATTTGCCAGTTCAGCACAGTCCTTGCTTGGGCCCCTGCACTCAGACCTGGAAAGGACTGGATGGACTTGACTTTTCCTTCTTTAAATCGGATGTGCATGGAGGCCACACACCTTCAACCTTGAGAGTGATTCACATGCCACTGAGAAAGCATATGCTGTCCATTTTTAAGTCATACAGATTCTGATCATTTTCATGGTTATTGTTTTTTCCCACTACTCTCTGTACCATTCATCACATTCCCAGGAGTGCACCCTGTGCTTAGAAACAAATTTTTTTTTTATCATTTTTAAGTGGTGTGATAGCAGTTCTGGGTGATTGTCACTTTATCTGCAAGTGCAATTTTCGGACATCAGAGAATTAGTCAGGGGACCCAGAGTGGCAGGGTAAGAGGCATGCTTGCTGCAAGTGGACCTGAAGACCCTCAGAAGGACTCAAGAGAGTGAAAGCTACCTGACAGAGGATGCTTACGTTTCATTCCATATCCACAGCAGCTTTTGTGTGAAGATGTCTAAGCAGATTTCAGGCAGTAATTGAGCCTCACAGTACTTGATGAGAAAGGGAAGTGTTTTCTTCGTTTTCTGATAGAGGAAACTGAGGCGCTGCTTGTTCACAATTATGAAAGAATTGGTAGTTAAACTCAATTATCCTCTTTCCTGGCCTTTCCCTTAATCACTCATTCTTACGCTTTGGTTTCAAGGGTAATTTATGTTAGATCAATTTAGACTCACTCTCAGAGTTAATCAATACCATCTGCAACTCATAGGCTCTCCTTGTCTAAAGCTTAATCTCCAGAAAAATGCAAGGACTAATAGAGCATAAAACAGTCAAAATATAAAATCAGATAGACCACTCTCTGACATGCAGGCAAATGCCCACATTTCAAAATCTCCGTATTCCATTCTGATCATCTCTGTCTGGCCCACCTCCTCCCTTCCCCCCCATACCCATTAAAGACTAGTATGAAAGGGACTACTCGGGTGTAGCATTTATTTTAAAGCCTCATATTTGAAATATCTGAAGGGAGACTTCTAACGTCCTTGACCCATGAGAAGTCTTAAGTTTTTTTTAAAAAAAGATTTTGTTAGCTAAATCAACACTTCAAGTGTCCAGCCCATGCTTTCAGTTTAGAAAAGAACAATGCGCTGCCATTGACTGTTAAACCCATTACTCTAATCACACTTTAAATGAACCATTTATGAGCCACCGATTTAGTATACTGTCTGAGCAAACACAGCATTTCCTGAATGTAAGTATTCATGGTATTTTGAGTAAGGTCTGGCCATTACATATTCTTTGCAATAATCATTAGTGATGAAAATGACCTCTCCTAAAACATTATCTTCCCAAGGCCATCTCCCTAACCAAGTAACTAAAAACAAGTGAAGAATACAGGAATTAAATACTAAAGCATATGTTGCTTCACCAAGTTCATGAGCCGACCTTTGACCCACTGGAAGGATGGGATTAAATATCACTTGGATAGAGGTAACTTAAGAGCTCTCTGCTTTGCATTTTTGGAACTCAAGAAAAGAAAGTGAATACACAGGCCTACCTGGAAATTCTTGTTTTGGGGAAGAAAACATATAATCCTTTCCCCTCAATAGGACCTTGATGTCAGCAGATGATAGTTTCTTCCAACATTAAGTAGAATTTTGAATATTCCAAGTCTGCTCTAGGTAAGCAAATCAAAGTGATACCAGCTGAAACTTGGGAAAATTGTTAGCCACTGTCTCCCCATGGGTGTGGGTAATGCTCACCCCACCTCAGCACTTTCTGATCTACCCCATTAGAGCCTTTGGCCTCTGTTCAGGGCTCCTCCCCCAGGGCATGCCTTTAACTACCATGGGATCCTGCCATTTGGTCATCAACTTGTTCTGTCTGTCAGCTCTTTGTAGCCAGGTGACCTTCCCTGGATCATTTCATGTTCTGTATTTTTCTAAATTACATTGTTCTCTGGAGTCTGTTGCCCAACTGAAGGAGTCACATTTTCTTTCTCTGTTAGTTACTCAAAGCATCAATCATCCTGTAACCACCTGTATTACCGTTAACCTTCTTCCTGTCTTCCAAATCAAAACCCATTTCTCACCTCCATATGTCAACACCAGCCACATGCATTGATTAAATGTCTTTCATTTGAAAGCACACACAGCCCTGCTATCCTGCCTATGTCTGAATGCCTCCCATATGCTCTCTAAGCAAGCCTAATTCTTCTGTTCCCTTTCTCTGGAAAGTCATTCTTCATTGTAATAAGTTGCCCAAAGTAAATGTATTCATCATCTTTTTCTCTGACAACCATGTTTCTCCACTACGGGAAATTAAACACTGCAACATATGGCCTGAGCAGCAAACTTTAGTGCCTGCTCGCTCAATTGTTTTAACACATTGCCGCCTTCACATAATATTCTGTTTGCCACTAGCGTGTCAGGCTTCCGCTTGACATATGCATTAGACATGTTAATGGCAAGACAGAAACCAACTGAAGCTGACAATATGACGAAACAAGGGTAAGTGCCTATTAATTACTAAAATTCACTTTTTTCCACTACTTAGCAGGGGGAAAAAAAAAAGCAAATGAATGCCTTCAGAACATGCCACCACATTAGCCTGCTGTGGTGCCATCTGACAGATTTTTTAAAACCCTAAGCAGAATGTGTGAGCTTTGCGTAGCTTCGGTAAAGCCAATATAGATGACTCTAATGGCACTCCCGTTGTCAAGTGTCCCACTGATCTGCTCTTCCCGCTCCCCTGGTCACCAGGTACCCTTGGGCAGCTGCAGGTGCTGACTTCCTCACGCAGCCATCTACTCATCACTGGCATTCATTCCGGGATTCTTTTCTCTGTTCAATAAGCAGGTCCACTGCTCTGCAAGTATATATCAAATGTTACATGTTTACCAAAAATAGTAGAACACGTTTCTTCTGGGTCATCGCTTCAGGGATTAGATTGTTTAATTGAATATAAATCTTTGGGCTTTTATTGTGAATCTACTGACTCTGAATTCATTTTTCAGTTAAGCAATTTTGACCTCAAAATTAGTGAAAATGAAGTTACCAAACTTTAGTATTTTATATCTTTGTTTATTTTTATTTTATTTTATTTTATTTTTTGAGTCAAAGTGTCACTCTGTTGCCCAGGCTGGAGTGCAGCAGCATGTTCACATTCACCACAGCTCTGACCTCCTGGACTCAGGCAATCCTTCTGCGTCAACCTTCCAAGAAACTGGAACGACTGGCACACACCACTGCACCCAGCTAATTTTTAAAATTTATTATATATGCTGGTCTTGAACTCCTAGACTCAGGCAATCATCCTGCCTCAGCTTCCCAAAGTTCTGGGATTATAGGCATGAACCATCACACCCAGCAGATCTTTATTTTTCAAATAATCTCCTTGAGTTTTCAGTGCATATACTTATGATATATGCATGTTTTTAAACAATAAAAGTTTAAAAGCTTTCCAGAGGACACTGTATTAAATGTTCTTTCCTACAATGAATTTTTTTTTACATGATCAGTTAGAGGTCTATGAGTCCTGTATTATATGTGATGCTGAGGACACCAAGAGCCAGTAAGTTTCCTAGAATTGCTGAGTCTGATTTGTCTCTGTCTTATGACATTTCCTGAGATCTCAGGAGTCCATGGCTTTTGAGGTCATTCCTCATATCAATTGCAGTATCATCTTGAACTCTGTGTCAACCAATAGTTATCCAAAGCTTAATTGGAAGAAACAATTTACGGAGGTGTCCTGATGTCCACCCATACCTCTGACCCTCTAAAAACCTATCTTGAGATTAAGCCGGATGTCAGAGAGCTGTGTCCCTATGCCCTCATCAAATTGGTCCTCTGTTGAATTGCTTTTACATTTAGTTCAATGTCATCAGCTCATATTAAGGGACATTATCAGAAGCAGTCCTGTGAAACTCATTGCGTTATCTATAAGGATGATGTTGATGGTATTATCAACTGCATCATGCTATGTCTTCTCTATGAGGACCTTTGTGACACATTTTTTTCAGGCTAAAATACCAGGAATAGTTGGGACCACTCCTGAGCACCTATGTTTATCTTATAAAGAGTAGTTGACCAGGTGTGGTGGCTCACTCCTGTAATCCCAGCAATTTGGGAGGTGGAGGCAAGAGGATTATCTGAGCCCAAGGGTTCAAGACCAGCCCGGGCAACTTGGTGAAACCTCGTCTCTACAATAAAAGAAAAATTAGCTGGGCGTGGTGGTGTGCGCCTATTGTTCCAGCTACTTGGAAGGCTGAGGTGGAAGGATCGCCTGAGCCCAGCAGGTCGAGGCTGTGGTGACTGTGAGTATGCCACTGCACTCCAATCTGGATGGCAGAGTGAAACTCCAACTCAAAAAAAAAAGAGTAGTAATATTGGCTGGGCACAGTTGCTCACACCTATAATCCTAGTACTTTGGGAGGTCAAGGTGAAAGGACTGCTTGAGCCCAGGAGTTTGAAACCAGACTGGGCATCATAACAAGACCTTGTCTCTACAAAGAATTTTAAAATTAGCTAGGTATGGTGGCATGTACCTGCAGTCCCAGCTACTCGGAGGCTGAGACAGCAGAATGGCTTGAGCTCAGGAGTTTAAGGCTGTGATGAGCTATGATCTTGCCTCCGTGCTCCAGTCTGGGCAACAGAGTGAAACTCCAAGTTAAAAAAAAAAATAGATCACTGAATTCCAGTTTATACATTGCCTATTAGAGAGAGTCAAGCAAGTTAGTAGTATCTCATGACTTATAGTATTGCACTCTAACCTCTTGGTGTTATTTTTTATTTTTCTAACTGCCATTCTTTTTCTATTGCCCTGATTTTCTCAACTACTTTTTAGTTGAATTAAACATTATAATACACACACATACCTTATCTAGTGGCCTTATAATCCTTTTTTTTTTTTGAGTCGGAGTCTTACTCTGTTCCCCATGCTGGAGTGCAGTGGAAATCTCATGGCCACTGCAGCCTTGACCTACTAGACTCAGGCAATCCTTCTGCCTCAGCCTCCCAAGTAGCTGGAACCACAGGCATGCACCATCATAACCAGCTAATTTTTTAATTTATTGTAAAGATGAGATCTCACCAAGTTACCCAGGCTGGTCTCGAACCTCTGGGCTCAGGCAATCCTCTCACCTCCGCCTCCCAAAGTGCTGGGATTACATGCATGAGTCACTGTAACCAACTATAATCTTTCTTAAATAAAGTTATAAATAAGTAAATTTACACACAAAAACTAAATTTTAGAAAGTATTTATTTACTGGCCGGGCATGGTGACTCATGTTTACAATCCCAGCACTTTGGGAGGCTCAGGTGGGAGAATTGCTTGAGCCCAGGAGTTCAAGACCAGCCTGGGCAACATAGCAGGATCTATGTCTACAAAAAAAAAAAAAAGAAAGAAAAATTAGCTGGGTGTAGTGGTGCATACCTATCATCCCAGCTACTTGGGAAGCTAAGGCAGGAAGATCACCTGAGACCATGAAGTTGAGCTGTAATGAGCCATTATTGTGCCACTGCACTTCAGCCTCTGTGACAGATGAGACCCCTGACTCAGAGGGAAAGAAAGAAAAAAAGGAAGAATCCATTCATCCATATTTATAAATATATTTACTTTTGAACACATTTCCAAATATACCAATCAGCAGAACAAAAAATGCACCAGACACCTAGGCATGCTATGTTTAGCACCACACAACACCCCATGAAGAATTTTATCTATGTTATAGAGAAAATACAGTTTGTCTCCTGAGTAGGAAGCTAAAAAAGGCATATAGGAATGCATGGGTTCACAGATCCTCGCAATTGCTTGTAGAAGTACTAAAGAGTTAGGTGGTTACTGAAAAAAAAGCCAGGAAAGTAGCTTCAGATCATCTTGCTACTGCTGCACATGACTCTAATGATATCGTTAATATTCCCAGAATGAACGGTTATGTGTACCAAAGAGTTTTGATATCCCCAAATCCATATTCATCCACTCGTTCCATAAGCACAGACAAAACAATGTTAGGCACAAGGGATGCTTGGATGAATGAGGCATAGCTCATTGCAATAGGAAATATGAAGCTCATAGGATATACATAAGAAGTGTGCCACAGCGTCTGATGTGTCTTTGAAACATCCAGGTAGATATTGAAGTATACCAGATTATTCTCAACATCATAGCCAAACAAGTCTTTTATGAGGGGGACCCAAAAAAGTCCAGAATTTATTTATTTAAAAATTGTGTATTTATTCTTACATGTTTAAACTTCAGTCACTTTCAAAGTACCCTCCATTTGATGGAATACACCTATCAAGATGCTGTTCCCATGCCTTAAACGTTTTGCTTTTTTGTTGTTTTTGAGCTGGAGTCTCACTCTGTCACCCAGGTTGGAATGCAGTGGCATGCTCATGGTCACCACAGCCTTGACGATCCTTCTTCCTCAGCCTTTCAAGTAGCTGGGACTGCAGGAATGTGCCAACATATCCAGTTAATTTTTTTAAAAATTTATTATAAAGATCAGGTCTTGCCAAGTTGCCCAGGCTGGTCTAGAACCCCTGGGCTCAGGCAATCCTCTCACCTTCACCTCCCAAATTGCTGGGATTACAGGCATGAGCCACTGTGCCTGGCTTAAAACAGTTTTTGAACTTGTCAGTTCTGATGACTTTTAATACTTCTGCCATTTTTGTTTCACTTCTTCCACAACAGCAAAACATTTCCCTTTAAGGAATTTTTACAGTCAAGGAAACAAAAAAATAAGTTGCTCAGGGTGAGATTGGGTGAATAGGGAGAGTAGGGCATGGGGATCATGCCAGTTTTGGTCAAAAGTTGCTGAACACTCTACTGGGCTTGGTGGCTCAGCCTGTAATCCCAGCGCTTTGGGAGGCTGAGGTAAGGGGATTGTCTGAGCCTGAGGGTTCGAGACCCGCCTGGGAAACTTGGTGAGACCTCTTCTCTACAATAAAATCAAAAGCCAGGCATGGTTATGCACACCTGTAGCTCCAGCTACTGGGAAGGGTGAGGTGGAAGGATCGCCGGAGTCCAGCAGGTTGAGGCTGCAGCAGCCTGAAGCATGCCACTGCACTCCAGTCTGGGTAACAGAGTGAGACTCCAACTCAAAAAAAAAAAAATTGCTGAACACTCAGTGTAGTATGGGCAGGTGTGTTGTCATGGTGGAAGAGCCAGTCACCTGTTTACCACAACTTGGGACATTTCTTTCTCAAATCATCACAACTTCCAGATAAAAACTTTGGTTGACTCTTTGATCTGGAGGAATAAATTCCATGTGCACTACAAGGGGCTCACCCTTCAAAAGATCATTCAGGTTTCTTTGAGTACTCCCTCATAGAGTGACAAAATAAATATTGGGTGACTGAGTACAGCTCATCTTGCTGGATGAGAGATGTGTTCTTGAGGCAAAGGTTGGGCATGGGAAACCGTGCTCCTTTTCAAGGCAGCTAAAAGGTGAGTTAATTTACCACATGGCATTCCTGTGGCCACAAATGCTAATGCTACCCAAATAGTAGTTTGTAATCTTGAAGTCATCACTGTCATCATTTTCTCCTCTTTTTGTTTGTTTATATCTTTAAAGTAAGTCACCAAGGGAAAATCTTCTGATATTGTCATTATGTGGGCCTAAGAGAACGGAGACATTTTGCTCTGAGTCTGAGAAGAGTCTGAAAATGTGGACTTTGGGGGTATTGTGACTCCAAAAGCATCTTCCCGGATTAAAGCACGTCCTAAGTCTTCCAGGTTATCATTTGCAGCCAAGGGTCCTTTCAATATTTAAGTATTTCAATATTTAAGTAGGACCAAGAAAAAAAAAACAGTAGCCTACAAAATTGTTTGAGTGAGTTGAAAGATCAAAGCTGTGGAGTTGAATTGTACCTGGAACAAGATGACAGTAAGTGCAGTCTTCAAATACAGACATAACAGCCTCTACATGGCACACAAATTAGGTGACCATTCAACTGTACCCTGAATTGCCAACTGCTGGATCAAGGGAGACTGTGATCACAAACATTGTAATAATTCCATTTGGAGGACACTAAGGTCTGGGATATTTTTGAGAAGACTGGTAAGAGTTCATTTGGTCTGTTTTTCTGCTATGCACAACGTATCCTATGAGGAAAGCTTGGTGCAATAACCCAAAGAGGTAGAAAAATGGATTTCTAAGTCAGGAAGCAACCAGTATCTCCCCTTCACAAAGGCTGACATACTGGCTCTCCACAAGACAAAGCATTTAGGATCTTAGTGCTTTCATGCTCTTGACATTTTAAGCTTGTAAAATATTCCAGAGAAGTATGTGGGATGACTGTTGTCAAACTAGATCTCTTTCAGAGCCTCTTGTTTCTGTGATATGTATCTGGAAATAGTTTTGCCACTACATTCCTAATATTGGTCACAAGTGGAGACCATAGCCCTCACTAGATTCATACATTACAAATGCCTCCTATTTCTCTCTTCTCTTTGCCCCACCTTGACCTGTACAGTAAGTTCCCTACATACAAACCTTCAAGTTACAAACTTTAATAATGCACACCTTTTTTTAATGTATTATTTCTCTCTACCAGGTATCAGCATGTATAACCCATTGAATACATACAGTACTACATAGCTGACTGTGTTAGTTGCGTACCTAGGCTAACTTTGTTGGACTTAAAACCAATTAGACTTACAAAAGCACTCTCTGAATGGAACACATTTGTATGTTGGGGACTTCCTGTATTTGCTGTGGAAAACATTCCTACCTACTCACCAAGATCCTTAGTTCTCTTCTCCCCGGGAGCAATGCATGACTTATTTTGCTCAATGAGTACTTAAGAACCAGGCTGCAATTGTCCATCTTCTCCTTTGTGGCCATGTTGAAGGGGAGCTGTTCCAGAGCAAAGTTGGGAAAAACTGAGCTGTCACATGAAGGAGGACACTTCCTGAAGAGTCACTCAGACCCATGGCAGACTTTATGTGAGTCAGTATGAAACCATTTTGCTGCATTAAGCCACTGGAAATGCTGGTGCTGTTTGTCATCTCAGCATGAACGCGACTATCCTGTCTAATCCATCTTACTATTTTCCATTACGCTGTTCCCTGCCGAGTTCCTTCGCATGAGTTCTATAAAGGATTTAAGGACATGTCCTCAATAGAAAGAAAATACAAGCCTCATATTTGGGTTCTAGATCTCCACTTGCCCTCCTGCTGGTGGACACAAGCACCAACTCCTAGCACTGTTGTAGGAATCACAAATCTAGAGTGATACATGCTCCAGGACAAAGCCATCTTTCTGAATAATGTGTTCAGTCCTTCAGACAGTTGGACAGTTGACATAAATTAATATGAAACCACTATAGAGCAGGGATCTTCCAAACATGGGACGTATAAGAGTGAGCAAAAGCAGCAAGGGCTGTGCTGTGGCCAAGCTTCTAATTTAGCAAGGGAATCAAGATCTGACACAAACTCACACATACAGAGAGGGAGACAAACAGGCTCACTTCGTAGTATAAGAAAATGTAACGCAGTAGCCCCAAAGAGGGCTTGCCTGTAATGTTCTTTACCTACTCCAAAGAAATCACCTGGAGGTCCAGCAAGGAAAGACCCATGGCAGCCAGACGGTGAAGAAAGAATCCACATCTCTGGATAGCACAGCAGTTTTAAAGTCAAGTAAGTTAATTGTTCAAATTGTGCTTACAATTTTGAGTAAGGGGGCTGCCCACATTGTTCTCAGCTCTGCTCAATCACCTGCATCCCATGACTCATTACTGGGAATATGCATACCCTTCAGGGACCAGACTTGGCCAGGGGCTGCTCCCTGAGGAAGGAGGCAGAAAGAAGCCAGATACAGAGGGGAAAGAGTCTATGTCCGGACAATTACCTCACAGAAAATAAAGAGAAGAATGTGGCCACAAATGACAGGAATGGAGCACACTGTTTAAAGCTTCTCTGAAGCCAGCACTGCAAAGATTATGGGAGAAGAGGTCTCAGGAGGGAGAAACGGCAGGTGCAAAAGCTTTGGGATGGAGTAAGCTTGGCATGTTAGAGAACCCAAAAAGAATGCAGGTGCGACTGAGGCAGAGTTGAGTGGAAGCAGGTGGAAAGGCTTCAGTCAGAGGGGAACAGAGGAACCAAATCCTGTAGGACCTTAAAGGCTCTACAGAGGGGGTGGATTTTACTGCAACAAGCAGCACGGGGCATTTTAACCCAAGATGTGACTTGCTATGACCTATATTTTTAAAAGGTTACTCTAGCAACTATGTAGAATATGGAAAGAATGACAAAATGGAACAATCAGAAAGTACTGCAATGGTCCAAGTGATATAGAGACCTGCTAATGTCTGTTCATACTGCCACAGCTCCTAGAGAAGTGCACAGCAAGGGTTCAAGTGTTCCTGTACATTCCTGAACACATTCCTGAGAGCTATTAAAGGTGCTCTTCCCCTTATCTCCTATGCCCAATAAACTGAGAGATATATTCCTGAGCACATTCCTGAGAGTCTCTTTATCTCCTATGCACTCCCAGTAAGTAGCTTCAGGGGATCCTCGACTTCCCTGCAGACTATGCTCAATCAACTGAAAGATGCAAATCCCCATTTGCTCCCTTTTCTTAGTAGTTATAGGTTTGAATAATATAATATCAATGTAATCATAAGTTTTGTGATTTGTATAACTTTTGCATAATGCACAGTGTCTTAGGTCTTCTAAACTCCCTTTACTCTATGGCAAGTTTGATTACCGCTTCTGCCACAAGATACCTCTGGTACCTGGTATCAGGAAGTCTGGACCATAAAATGTCACTATCGGTAAAATGCGGCTGTAGTTTAAGTTCTATACAATGCTGTGCTAGTCACACATCTATGTATAGGTACCAACAATTCTGGACTTATAAAAGTAGACTGCAAAGCCTGAAGGGTGAGCAGAACCATTTTAGAAGGGCCTTGATCTGGCTCTGCTCCCTGGATTCAAATTCAGAAATAAACTTCTTTCTACCAGTCCTTCTTCCTCTGGATGTATTGGCATCAAGGGTTAGCAGCTAAGCATTTATTCAGACCATAATACAAGCAGTGGAGATGAAGAGATGTACAACAATCTGAAATGCATGTCAGTGGTTCCCAGACTTGTCTGCACATTACAATCAACTGGATGGAGATCTTTTAAGATTTCCCAAATTCAGGCCACATTCCAGACCAATTAGATAGCAATCACTGAGGGTAGGACACAGGCATCAATTTTTGGTGCTCCCCAGCTGCTTTCAATGCGCAGACAAGTTTGGGAACCACTGATATATAGTATCTTGAAGACAGATCTCACAGGACTTACTGATAGACTGAAGAGGAAGAGGGGAGGTGCAGAAAAGTAATTAATGACACTGCCTAGGTTTATAACAAGGAGCAATTGGGTGGCTGTTGGTGCTATTTACTGAAACTGGGGAGACCCAGTGAGGGTGGGGGACATCAGAATCAAGTGTCCAGTTCTGGATGTGGAAAGTTTTGAGATGCCCGTTAGACATTTTATATTCTATATTTTGCATAAGTTGACATGACACAGGCAAGGGAAAGGTCAAGGCAAGAGATAAATCTTGTAGACATAGAGATATCATTAAAGCACAGAACGAGAGGAAACCGCCTAGCAAGTGGGTGGAGCCTGAACGAAGAAGTGTGATCAGAGGATTTAGAACTCGGTAACTACCTGCAGCCTGAATCTGCCTGTCTCCTTCCCAGTCTCACCCTCATCTTCTGTCCTTGGAGGGAAAGGTCAGCTTCCTTTTGGGCTCCACAGGCAGGCTTCACGTGTCCTCTGTCATTACTCCGGGCCTCCTGACACACCCTGCCGTTTCTGTTTCCCAAAGCCTTCTAGTCGGAGTCTCCAGATCTCTTGGGGTCCAGCTTTGCCACCTTCTTGCTATAGAGACCGCCACATCTGCTTCCCAGAGACATACAGAAAGTATCAGAATGAGAACCTGTCAATGCCCCCCAGGCTGGCTACGCTGAAGAGTGACACCCATGACTTTCTCAGTGCATGACAGCAGCCTCACTGGTAACGCAGTGATGTGTAAAGCAGATGAGTCCAAGGTACACATAACTGTGTTTTCCCTGCCTTATTATGCTAAGCACCTATCAGGATTTACTTCTTGAGCTTTTATTTGGTCAAGTTAGTGCTGCTGTTTTATCACTTTGAATCCATGAAGTCCTACTGCAGAGTAGACAAAAAAAAAAAGGTCCCAAAATCTATCTCCCTGACTTAGAACCAGTTATGCTGTGACAGGTACTAGCTATTGACCTTGGGTAAGTTCTTTGTATCGTCTCCAAGTTTCAATTTTCTAGCTTAGGATAAAGGATGAAAACTAACAGTACTGAAAAGGTCAGGGAATTTGCCCAAATTACGAGAGATCCCCTAAAAATCCCAGAATTTATGTATAAAAAACTGTGTATTTATTCTTACATGTTTAAACTTCAGTCATTTTCAACGTACTCTTTGTTTGATACAATACACATATCAAGACACCTTTTCCACTGCTCAAAAAAGTTTTTGAACTTGTCAATTTTGATGCCTTTTAGTACTTCTGCCATTTTTGGTTTCACCCCTTCCACATGGGCAAAACGTTTCCCTTTTTTAATCCAGGGAAACAAACAAAAAAAAGGGTCACTCAAGGTGAGATTAGATGAATGGGGAGAGTGAGGCATAGGAGTCATACTGTTTTTTGTCAAAAACTGCTGAACACTCAGTGTGGCAAATCACCCATCATGAAATGGGCAAAGGTGATGAAAATCTCCAAAAAAAATTTAACTGAAGCCAAATTCAGCCTCTCACAACAACACTAGCTGTACACTGATGCCGATGGGTTCCTCAAACACTCACCCAGTGGGAGAAGCCTGTACAACAATGGGCTCACCCTCCAAAAGATAATTCCGGTTTTGGGGGGTTCCCCCTCATATAGCATTTTGCCTCATAGTCTCTCTGATCACCATCCTCCACTCCCACCTTCTCTCCCAAGCTTCCTCTCCCTTGTTAAAATTACCTCTTGTAGGAAAGGACAGGAAGAACCCTTTCACACAATACCTAATGCCTGTGTCTCAGGTTCATTCAGTTTCCAAAGAGAACCATTTGCATTTCATTCTCTATGTCCTCCATCTATTCATTCTCCCAACCATGCGTTGCCCCGCAATAGAATTCCTCTTCCTCCCCTCATAACTTATTTCACCAGCATGCAAGCCCCCATTCTTCTGGTAACCTCAAGATGGTGTTTAAGTTCTTGTAACTCACTGGGGGTTGGGTCTTCATTCTGAAGGTCCCCGTGTACACATGTTAAATAAAGTGAGTATACCTTTTCTCCCATTAATCAATCTGCCTCATGCCAGAGATTTTTCAGGAAACTTTCAGGGGGCCAACGGCCACAGCCCCCCCAATACCTACCTCTGAGAATTATTTTAAGAATTCAGAAGGCTAACGTAAGACACCCTCACCCCGCGTAAGACCTCTGTAAACATTTGCCATGCTGATAGCACGTACTCCGTGCATCCGGCCTCTGTGCTCCCTGGGCCCTGACAGCACTGATCCTTGGACTTGCTCTTAAGCTGTCCATTGCTCCAGCCCCTCTCATGGGTCCTTCTCTAGGTTGTTGGCTCTGCTATGGTCTTGGTTTTCCTACCAAAGCTGCTACATGCCCCACGCTCCCCGCCCCCAATCTCAGCTGCAAACGCAAAACTTGCCACAAAGGCCTGCACCTGCCGAAGTGACTACTTTCCCCTTCCCACTCATTGAATCCAGCTTAGCAGCTGCATCCATTTCCCAAGTTTAAACTAATGAATCCGTCAGCCACGGGCTCCCCCGGGTGGCGTTCCAAGGTTACCTTATTACAGCGCAATATCTTTAATCATATTTAATCATACGTCGAGATGAAAATACAAACAATTCCCACCTGACCATAAAGGGATCTTTTTCCATATTGTGCATAGCTGTTTAAGTGTCTTCCTCGGAAAGCAATATACACAGTGTCCTTAGCAGCTTGAATAATAGTAGTATTATGGGATGTAAGTGTTTAGAGACCTCAGAGGTGAGTCAGGAAGTTATTGATTTTCCTTAATTGGTTGAATGGTTTAATAATCTATGCCCTTGAGACCATGTTGGTGATCAAATTTTCTCCTACAAAAAGTCCAGCTAGTTTAAGAGTTGTTTCAACTATTTTGGGAGGGAAGAAAAGGGGGTGAAAATAAAATTTTCACATTATTGAATCGGAGGGAAAGGCTAATGCATGTATGTTCCAGTTTCCTTGTGGAAACAATTCCTCTCAAGATTGTGCAGGAGGCTTTGCGAGGGCATTTAGAGACTTTGCCATTGTGAGGTATCATCTGGACATAGACTGTCTCCTATTCCTGATTTCTTTCTGTCCCCTCCCTCAGGGAGCAGCCTCTAACCAAGGCTGCTCTCTGAAGGATATGCATATTCCCAGTAATGAGTCATGGAATACAGGTGATCGAGCAAACCTTGTCACTCTTGATAAATGTGATTGTAAATACCATATAGCAATTTGAATAATAAACTTGCTTGATTATAAAACTGCTTGTTGTATTGTCCTGAGGTGTGCATTCTTCACCAACTGGCCACCATCGGTGCCTCCTGTAAATTTTAATAAACTAGTGTCTCTAACTGCTGGACCTCCAGGTGACTTCTTTGGAATAGGTAAACATTACACACAAGCCCTCTCAGACTTGGGGTTACCATGATACAACCATTTCTTCCAGCCAAAATTCTCTTATGATCCTCATTAATTATAGGGCAAATCCCAATGTGGGTCAAATCATTCAGTTAGTTTTTGTAAGGAGTTAGTTTTTGCAAGTGCACACTCACCATGGATGCTGAAGGCTCAGGAGTCCTGCGGCAGCCTGGCCTTCCCAAGCCTGGCCTGGGGGTTGGACCGCAGGACTGCACTGCCCGTGTTCCCCATCAGTTTAATCATGCTGGTGAGATGCCTAGACATCATCATACATGATCTGGTTAATAAAAACTGGTGTGATGAAAATAAACAGCAAGTGTGCTGCTTCCCAGTCAGCCTCAACCTATACGTGGGAGAGAGCTCCACAGGGTTCACTCTCCCATGACACATGGGCACGACTTTCCTCAGCTTCGGTGAGAGGAAAGTGTGCACAGGGAGGCAGATGCGGACCCCACAGTGAGCCATGAGGGAGTGTGATTTTTGGGGACATGTGAGATGAGAGTGTGGGGCTATTTGGATGACCCAATCTGGGGGAAAGGATTGAATGAGGACAGCTCTACAGGACTCATCCATATATGTGCATGTGTTCGCATGAGACATGCAGGGAAGACCTGCATGTACCATAGAGGGGCGAGACGAGTGTGCAGTAAGAAGGGGGAGGTGTGTGTGTGTGTGTGTGTGTGTGTGTGTGTGTGTGTGTGTGTGTGTGTGTGTTTTGGTACACACACAAGTATAATGCCAGATTATGACTATCTCTGTATAAAAAGTAAAGACAGAAATTAACATGTTCTAAACTCAAAAATCTTGGATGTGACCAAGCAAAGGCATTCCTTGCATGCAAGTTTTTCTTTTCTATTCCAGAAAGAGTTTATGGGCATCCAAGATGTTCTTTCATTTGGGTCAATGCTGGGTCCATGGGCCCTCTGGCCATGATTTCATCCAGTGGATGCCGGCCACGGAAAAGCTGTGGTCTGTGGGAGCCCTTCCTTCCTTCCTTGTATCAACCACAGCAAGCACTTGCAAAGTAACATTTTCATTTGTGTTTCTCCACACGGCGCTAACCAATAAGGCTACTAACAATTACGAGCTCATGCTGTTATTTTCAAATTAGAAAACACTTCGCGAGCAGTCTTGACAGCCGTGCTCCATCAAGAAAAGGAAAAATCAGCTCCCGGATTGCGGACAATGAGCACAGACTTCCATGGTGGGAGGCCCGGGTGTGGCCCCTTAGCTAATGACAGGAATCTTTACATGTCCACAGCCTGAATTGCAGAAATGACATGCCTGCAAACAGAAGCCCTTACAGCACTGAGGAACAGAGGGGACCTTTGGAAGGGTTTCCGATCCTGAGCTCAATAATCAGTTTTGACACAAGATTTAAGTGACACATGTATGTATACCCTACAATGACTTCCTGTTTTGTGTAGGGACTCTCAGGAGTTACCTCTTAATCATGGTGCTCCCTGATTTGATAGAGCTGAAGATTATTTAAAGGACGCATCTTGTCTGCTTTCCTTTGTGGTCGTTCTGTTGCAAAATGATGCTCTGTGGGTTCCTTTGACTAGCCACAGAAAAGATTTTCAGAGTGAATCCAAGTATAGTTTAAGACAGAATTTATTAGAGAGAAGGAGGCATGCCCAACAGGCATAGGTTTTTTTAAAAAACGTACATTTGCCTTTAATGAAAAGCTTTATATACTTTTCCAACAATTATTATGCTAACCATGAACTAAGAAGGTGAATCCACATTCCAGTCTGCAGGGTGGCCCGGTCTGGTGTGCCTGGACAGTTGGTTGGGTGATGGTCTTGTACCGATAAGAAAGATGTTTGAATGCTTACCCTATTTTAATTTAAACAGCCTACCAGAAACTTACGTATCTATCTATGTCTTACCCGCACTAAATAGCCTGCCTCAGTTCAAGGAGGAAAAGGTAAGAGAAGTGATGGAACATTTCTGTGCACTTGCTGTGTGCTACTAGGCAACTTACGTACACACACCCCTGACATAGGCATCCCCCTAGTTCCTAAAACAATCCTGCATGGTGAGTGTTCCATCACTAAGGAACAGATGAAGGGATGTTCAGCAGCTTGCCCAAGATCACACAGCTGGGAAGTGCCAGATTATGACCCAGGGGCTCTGCCACAAACTGACTTGAGGTCTTTCAACCCCACGCTGCTGCTTCTGTAACAAAGGCAGTATTCTCTCTCCTTGCTTGAGAGAAGAAGTAAATGAAGCCCTGGGAAGTATTAACTGAATGTGAAATACCCACACCAGGGAGAAAGCCATTTGCTATCTGCAGCATTCATGGACACGGCGGGCTCCATCCCTGCCTGGCCCACAGACCCTCAAACTCTTTCCTTTTTTAAGCACACTGGCCCTCAGCAGGAGGCACTTGCACCTCTTGGTCTGAGACTGCCCTCAGGTTGAGCAAGTCTGGTTTGTGCACAAGGACAGCTCAAAGTGCTTGGAAATTTTTGTCCCCAAAGGGGCAGCCCTAAACCAATGACTGGCAGGTTTGGAGATAGGAACGCTTGCTTGAGTCCTTGGCCCTGATCAGGACACCCTGGGTCCCGACACCCACATTGGCCTAGAGCTCCCCCTGCTGGATTGAGTCAAAATTACTCATGGGACCTGGTTTGTCCTGAAAAGGAGACCAACTGGCAGCTTAAACTTCACATAACTGAAAACAGTTGCTATGATCAGGAACACGCTAGGCTTTCTTTATTCCAGTCTCTATAGACAACCAGTCAAAACTAATGAACACCACGGGGGTGGAAATCACAGCCAAATATGAGGAAGACTTCTTGATTCCAAAGATGTTGCAGCATCGAGGCTGCCTCTCTTACCCTTAAAGATATTTCAAAACAGAACGGACAGTTGCCTAGATTGCCACATGGCAGTATTATACTGCGATCCAGATCATGGATTTTTCTCTCACCTGGGCCTGGGTTTGAGTGCTGAATTTTCCATGAGCTGCCTGGTGAACTCTCTATGCCTCAGTTACCTAATCTGTAAAATGAGGATAAAATGAGGCCTATCTCATCTGTTGCTATGAAGTTTACATGAGATGTAACGCACTTAGGTTCCTTAATTTATAGCCAGGAATCATAAGTAATAGCCATTATCATCAGCTTTTATATTTCTAGAAGAGAATGGTCCCTTGAAATTCTTTTCAGGTCTGTCATTATAGGATTCTTCCCTCCTTCATCAAAAGCATGGCCTTAGAAGTAGGATACAGGATGCATCATTACTGGGAAGAAGAAGAACTCCCAGAGACAAGGTGATGGGACACCAGGAAGAGGGAGGGGATTTCTTGATATGTGCATCACCAAGGGTGATTGTCAGCTGATGGTTGTTGTTGTTCTTCTTCTTCTTCACCTTCTTCTTCGTCTTTTCTGAGTTGAGATCTCACTCTGTCCCCCAGGCTGGAGTGCAGTGGCATGATCACAACAATCACGGCTCATCACAGCTCGACCTCCTGGGCTCAGGTGATCCTTCCACCTCAGCATTCCAAGTAGCTGGAACTACAAGTGCATGAAACCACGCCCAGCTAATTTTTATAATTATTATTTTTTGTAGAGATGAGGTTTCACTATGTTGCCCAGGCTGGTCTCCAACTTCTGGGCTCAAGCAATCTGCCTGCCTTACCTCCCAAAGTGCTGGGATTACAGGTGTGAACCACCACACCTGGCCAGCTGCTGGTTCTAAAGTTACCCTTTCAACTGAGTTTCACAAAATAAAATGCCATTTACTGAGCTTTTACTATGTACTAGGCACTATGCCACATACTTCATATACATATCCATATTTTTTATTTTCATAAATTTAGGGGGTACAAGTATAACTTTGTTAGATATAGTGTGTAGCTGGACTTTTAGTGTGACACTCACCTGGATAGTGGGCACCGTGCCTATAAAGTCATACATAACCTTGTCTAACCCTCACAACAGCCTTTAAAGTCATTGTCCTCATTTACAGAAGAGGACACTGAGGCTCAGAGAAGTTAAAGAGCATTCCCAAGATCTAGTGGCAGGCTAGATCTAGACCAGGTCTCTGTAACTCCAACCCCCCTTCCATACTCCATTCCATGGGTAATTTCAGAGAATGCATCTCTGGTAAATTTTATTTCCTCCACCCCTGTAAGAACTGTATTGAGATGACAGACAAGAGATATTAATGTACAGACATGCACTTCCCTTCGCGTAGTGACAGCCATTCAAAGAGAAGTGTGAACCTCAACAAGGTCATTGAAATCAAGAGGTCATTTCTACCCACGGATATTCTAAAACCCTAGCAATATCCTAGTTTATCCACAAGCTGAAATCCCAGCAACTCGGGAGGCTGAGGGGGAGAATCACCTGAGCTCAGGAGGTGGAAGCTGCAGTGAGCTGTGATCCTCCAGCCTGCACTCCAGCCTGAGCGAGAGTGAGACCCTAACTCAAAAAATAAACAAGTAAATAAGAAAAAGAAAAGATGACCAGCGTTTCCAAATGATCATTTTAGAATCTATTGGATTGTTGGAGATGTCCACTAGGAACAAGCCCACTGTCTGCCTCTACACTCTGCGTGCAATTCTTGAATGTCTGCAGACTGTTGGGGGTGGCCTGGCAGTTGAACATGGACATGTTTCAGAGGGCTTTGCAATTTTCCCAGCAGTCCTCTAACCTAATGAGCCTTGAGAGAAATCGAGAAAAGTCCACAGAGGCACCCCGGATGGACTCCTCCCACCCCAAAAGAGAGTGTATTCACACCAGGGCTAGCATGCAGGTGAGGGCAGCCAGCTGAAATTCTGAAAAACTTGTGCAAGGGGGGCCGCTTGCTCTTGTTCAGTCCAGAGGCTGGATTTTTCTCCACTGAGTTTTTTTTTTCTTAGACCACCGATTCCCACAGGACCCCCTGTGAGTCTAATGCAATTTGCACTGAAGAGGAAATGATTCTGGTTAAAGAAGCTATATTCCATTCAGATGTCATTCACATAACAATGGAGGGGGCGTGGGGAGAAGGAAAGCCTGAATCTGTACTAAAACTAAGTTAGGGGCAGGATTTTTTAAGTCTTTCCGTTAAGACAAAGAACTAGTATTAAGACAAGTGCAGTCAAATCCCCTGCCCTGTCAGAAGCCACTCTTTTTTATTATGCCATATGCGTTGCTGGGGGTTATATTGGAATGCATAAATCTCCTGTGAGTCACAAGACGTTCAGCTGCCATTGTCCTCATAATTTCATTATCTCAGTTTCTGCCCTAAAACGTTTAGCACTAATTGAACACCCGAGGTTTTCCTGTGAAGTTTATTTTCTGAACATTATTGAAGTGCTGTTGATAAAAGTCAGAATTTATGGAGTCAGCACTCCTTAAAATGCCATGATAGATTTGAGCAGGAATATTTTTTTAAAGCAGGAATATTTTTATGACTTTGCCTGGAATTTCAAAGTCTTTCAATCATTCTACATTATAAAGCTGTCTATTTCAAAGCGCATTTTCCAAGGACTGAATTACTTGACTGAACCCAACCTGTTCATTTGCGGTTCAGGCTGGACGTACTCTGATTTATCTCACATTTCAGGTTGTCGCTTGATGTTTATTTTGTTCCTGATTAAAAATACTAGACTTCTTCCTACCCACCCTCATCCTCCATGCTCCAGTTCAGGCTGCCCAGAATAATGTAAATATTGGCGGTCATCTTACTAGTGACAGTTCATTCTTTTTCTCTGAAAGAAATGCATTTGCGTGACTCAAAGCTCTAAACATTCTCTAGTCCTCAAAGAGAAGGAACTGTTTCCTGTAAGTTAAAAAAAAATTACAATAAAGAGAAGTCATGTGTTAAATCTATCTCTTGGATATTGTTTGCATTTCAATTAATGTCTCTCTGTCAGAAAGTAATTTAGTTAAAAAATAAGCTATGATTTGTGTCTCTTATGGGTTTGTATTCATATTCATGTGTATGTATATATGCACAAATTACACACACTCACACAA
This sequence comes from Cephalopachus bancanus, assembly GCA_027257055.1. Classification (NCBI taxonomy): domain Eukaryota; kingdom Metazoa; phylum Chordata; class Mammalia; order Primates; family Tarsiidae; genus Cephalopachus; species Cephalopachus bancanus. The sequence continues at coordinate 763,050 of JAPVLO010000329.1, read as the reverse complement.
ACACGCAATTTATGGGATACTATTCAGAAATGGAATCTTTACAGCGCATAGGACTGCACCTTGGCTTCAGAAAATGAAGCAAAAACTTAGAATTAAGTGTCCATTTCACATTTAAAAGAAGTTAAGTTGCTCTGGTTGCTATAGCAACCACCAACAGACTAGCATTTTTTCTGTCATTATTATACTTGGAAAAGCAAATAATCTATTTTAAATTATAAAGCATGGATAAGGCTGTGTATCTGAGATGGGTCCCTCACTGACTGAGAAGGAGACACAGCAGATGTTTGCCACACTTGGGCTTGGGGCTTCACTCTTCTAGAGTAAAATACGTTTTCTGAAGGACTGAGCAAGGGTAAATTGTTGATCTTGATGCAGGAAAAACGATGGCAGGAAAGAAAAATGGGATGGTATTTCCATCCTGGGGCTTAAAATAAGTAAAAATATTCAAGCCTGGTTTGACAAGGTGAAACATAACTAACCCCGTGATTTTGTCCATGTTCTAGGAACACAGTCCCTGTGTCATGTTGCACCTGCTCAGTGTCTACCCTCTATTACCGTCAGCCACCATCAGCTGCAAGGCAGCATTTATTTTACTCGTGAAGGAAAAGTCTCTTCCTCTCCATGAATTCTCCCTAGATTCATGTCTCCCCCGTCTCAGCCCTTTCTTTTAGCACAGAAAAAGACTGAAAATAAACAACCCGAAACATTATCAATGGGGAATGCCGAGTGAATTTGCCTTTATACTTCAATGTTCACAATAAATTTTATTTTGTTTTTTTGAGTTGGAGTCTCACTCTGTCACCCACACTGGAGTGCAGTGGTACGTTCATGACCACCACAGCTTTGACCTGCTGGGCTCAGACAATCCTTCTACCTCAGCCTTCCAAGTAGCTGGAACTGCAGGCACACACCACCACACCCAGCTGATTTTTTTTTTTTTTTTTTTAATTTTGGAGACGAAGTCTCTCCAAGTTGCCCAGGCTGGTCTCAAACTCCTGGGCTCAGGCAATCCTCCCTACCCTACCTCTCAAAGTGTTGGGATTATTATAGGCATGAGCCACCATGCCCAGCAACAATAAATTTTCTACAACAAACACATACTTCTTTCATAATCTGAAAAAAAACGAGATAATGAAAGCATACATTTCAAGTCACTCATTCGTCCAAAAGACTTTCTAGAAGAAAGAAAATAATCTCTATATACCCTAAACATAAAAAAAACCACTATGTATCAATATTTAAGTGCTACTACTGCAAAGATTCTTAAGGAAATATTTATCATCTTATTATTTATATAGGAATATAACAAGTAAAGATTAATGAGCTAAAGACCAATTTTTTAGGAATGAGAGTTGATAAAGAAAACCCTTATTTTAAGAAATGTTCATTTATAAGATTTTTTTCGGTTGGGTGTGGCGAATCACACTTATAATCCCAGTGCTTTGAGAGGTCAAAGCAGGAGGCTTCCTTGAGGCCGGGAGTTTGAGACCAGCCTGGATAACATGGTGAGAGCTCATCCCTACAAAACTAAAAATAAATACATTAATAAGAGAGAAGAGAAAAGAAGTTTCTTGGTATTTTCTTGTGCACAATAAGTGAAATGCTGTGCTTGAAGACTTTCTGTCCTATGAGGCTCTCATGTGTGTCCTAGGGATTAGGGACAACTGAAGATGTTCCTATATTTTTCATATTTATAGGGTCTTTCCATAACCTGAGATCTCACCTGTTCCCAAAGATTTGAAAATGACTTGCAGATGGACTCAAATTTTCTGCATTCATATGGCTTATCCACTGTGACTTCCCACATGTACAATAAGACACAAGCAAATGGTAAACTTTTCTCTCATGTGAATTCTTGTGTTTTAAAGTGTGTAGCACAAGCAAAAACTTGGTCACATTGCTTACATTTTGACAGCTTGTCTCCAGTGTCTGTTCTCATATGTAGAGTCAATTTTGAAACTCATTAAGTACATTTCTACAATTTTTACATTCATAAGGCTTCTCTCCACTGTGAGTCCTCAAATGTTGAGTGGGGCACTATATATTAGTTATCTATTGCCATGTAACAAATGACCACAAACTCCTCAACTTGAATAACAACACACATTGATTATCTCACAGTTTCTGTGGGTCAGAAGTCTGGGCATGACTTACCTAGTCCCCTGCTTCAGGGTCTCTCATAGGCTGCTATGAAGATATCACAGGGGTAGGGTCTCATCTGCAAGCTCCCCTGAGGAAGGATCTGCTTATAAGCGCACATGGTTATTGGCAAGACACAGTTTCTTGCAGACTTTTGGACAGTGCCTTTGTTTCTTGGTAGCTGTTGGCTGGAGGCGGCCCTCAGTTCCTCACCATATGGGCCTCTCCAACATGGAAGCTTGTTTCATCAAAGTAAGAAGAGTCTGCTAGTAAGATGTAAGTCATGTCTTATTTAGTCCAATCATGGAGTGATAGCCTGTCACCTTTGCTACTTTCTATTGGCTAGAAACAAATCATTAGGCCAGTCCAAGCTCAAGGGAGGGAATTATCCAAAGATGTAAATACCAGAAAGTGGGGATCCTTGGGGGACATCTTAGAGTCTGCCTGCCACATATGAAGAATGACTATAGCCCCCCCAACATTCTTTATTTACATATATGTTGAACTTTTTCAGTGTGACCTCTGAGATGTGCCCTAAAGGATGAGGCAACAGAAGGTTTCCCCACATTCTCTGCATTTATAGCATATTTCTCCACTGTGAACACTTACAGAAATCCTTCAATAGGAAGGGCAATAGCAGGCTTGTTCACATTCCTTACAATGACAGAGTCTATGTCCAGTGAGATCTGACATGATTCTGAAGAAACAGGTGGCCCATGAAGGCTTTTCCACATACTGCATTCATAGGACTTCACTCCACTAAGATGTGGGAATGACTGAAGAGTTTCCCACATTGGTTACACTCCTTAAGTCTATAAGGGCTATACAACCTATGATTTCTCAAATGTCTCTCCTTGTTTCCTGTTGAACTTTAATGACAAGATATTCCCAGTTTTCTCCTAAAATGGAGAACCAGGAGTCATTCCCTGTTATTCTAACTCTTTTCCATTCATTGGAACATTTTTTCCACGAATATTCTGCTGGACAACTGACTCATTGGCTGTAAGCTGACTCCCTGGTCTATCGGGGCCAGGCTCCTCTGGGATTTTTCCGGCATCATATCTCCGCAGGGCCCTGAGTAGGAACCAGAAAAGCCATCACCCCCTGAGTAATTTCATAGCCACGTCCTCAAAGACTGTTAAGCCCATTTCCTGGCTCAAGCTTCTGGGGATTTCTGTGGGCATCCACCATATAGTGCAAGAAGGGAGATGGAAGAAGGTGGGATTGGGGCCACCTGGAGTCATTTGAAGTTAAATGAGAAAAGCCTGTGCCACTCAGGCTGGCAGAGCAGCTGACATTCTTACTTTTGAAAACCTTCCATTGCAACTTAGATGATTTTCCATTTTAAAATGCATCTCTCTCATGTTCTGCCCTGTGTCCTTCCTCTATCAATATCCTTCTTAACTCATATCATTATTCTTGGGAACTACAGGAACTGTTATAGTTGAAGTATTCAGGTAAGACATTCCATCCTTATTTAGTAGGAATCCTTTGCCAAACTTGTGATCTGTTTGAGAAATTGAATAGATACATGGACAGAGGCCAGACCATCTATTCCAACAGACCTCTGCAGATACCAGTTCAGGAAGCTAAATCCTAATCTCTGCAGTAATTGGCCCAGAACAATCAGGACTGGCAAGCGACTGCCACCTTCTCTGTTTTTTGTGTCTTTTCCATCCAACTCAGGATCAACCAGAGAAAACCAAGTATTCCCCCAAGCCAAATCACAGAAGGTGTCCTGCTTGTAGCTAGCCAGCCTCCAGCTTCCCCATGCCAATGACCTCCATCAGAACATATTCTAGGGGGGAAGAAATATCTTTTCCTTTCATTGCTAAGTTCATGACTGAGAACTTTTAAAGACAGATTATCAAGAGAAAAGCATACAAGTGTGTTTATTATAGTTTTTATATTATACTTCCCTTCTCCTTCATAAAGAAATGAAAACCTAAAGAAATAGGTAAAGGTGTGTATTTTCATGCCAAGTTTGATGAAGAGGTAGATAGTCATGGAGAAATGTGGTGGGACAAACAGGGCCTGATCTAATGCTAATAAACTGGGGGGAACTTAGCCAGACCTGTGTGCCCAGATTCTTCTCTGTGTCCGTGAGTCTTCAGAGATAAAGTTATTCCTTTCCTCTGGGTACAGGGAGGACACTTCCTGAACGGGGTTCTTATGACCCACTTCAGGGGAGAAGGGTGAAAGGAAGGTGAGAGGGACCTTCCTGGGTTTTATGACCTGCTTCTGCTGGTTTCTCAGATGCCAAGTTACCATATTGTGGGGTAGCATGTCCTGAACCCCATCAATACCTACAGCCCCCCTCTTTTTTTTTTCTTTTTTACAATAAAGCTTTCCTGTTTGCCTGCCTGCCTTTGAGCCTCTGCCAAAACACAGATGATACAGATGATGGTGGTTGACTCTCTTGCTACAGCAAGCTACAAATAGACTGTTCTTTCCTCCCTTCCTTCCCACCCATTCCTCTCTCATTTCTTATTTCCATAGTTCAATCCTTTCTTTCTTTTTTATTTCCACAAATTCAAACCTGGGTGGTCTTAAGTATCCCTCATAGCTGAAGGAAACACTGAAGTTCAGATTTAAGAATGTACATTTGTTCTATAACAGAACAGAACTCTGACATTTACATTAACACTACATTCACATTAGACAAAGAAAAAAAACTCATTAGAGGAAGGAAAAGTTCTTTCTCACTCTATTTTTCCCCTGTAAGATGTTGATTCAGATATAAATTACATGACATACAATTCACCCATTTAGAGAATATCATTTCAATGGTTTTTCGCATATTCACAGTGTTGTGCAAACATCACCACATGCATTGATTTTTAGGATTCAGGATTCACAAGGTTTCATCTGTCCCAGATTGAAATTATGTAAAAGCTGACATTTATGGAGCTTACTGTGTACTGGGTGCTATGCTCAGTGTTTCACATGTGTTAGTCTGTGGAGCCCTTATGGTATCCCTATGGAGCAGACACTGTCAGCATCACCTCTATTTTATAGGTGAGAAAAGAGTAGCACCAAGAGGAGTCAAGTGGCTGGCAAGCCTGGTGCCAAAATGGGGGTCATAGCCATGTTGCTTCAGAGCTTTGCCTAGCAGTGCCCTACATGGCTCAGGTCACTTGAATCCTTACACATCTCAGGTCACTTGAATCCCTACGTGGCTCAGGTCACTTGAATTCTGCCACTTTTTTTTTTTTACTTTGCTGTGCTTGTGAGGAAACTTTTAGAAAAGAACCCCCCCTCCTTCTTCAGGTGTTCCTGTCTCATTTCTAGACAGACACCCACCAGGCCTCCAGATCCAACTGTGTTTGTGGGAGTCTGTGGTATTTCCAGATTGATGTAAACCTCTCCCATCAGCTAACCACTTGAGTAAGTTACACTTTCACATCTTCACATTTTAAAATAGATTTCTTCTACCTTTTAACTGCTCATTCCATTCTCTCTCTCATTTTCTCTCCCCTATTCTCTTTCTTTCTCTACTTAATAACAAAATTATTCCACAGAAGAGGCCTCTTACATAGTATCTTCATGTTTATTCCCCTACGATGACCACTGAATCATTTTTGTTATAGAATGTTCTCAGTTATCCTAAGTGATTCCTTGATCAGCGTCTACAAGGTTGTGACCGCATCTGTAGATGACCAAGACAGTCATACCAACACCACACCAACCATGTATGTGTTTAGGGTTTAATTAACACTTTCCAAGCATGTTTACCTCTACCCTTAAAAAGCTCATCATTGATCTGGATATTTCCCAATAGTTGCTGTGTTATTGCTATTTACAGCTGGCACATCTCCTTGTTCCATGTTACCTTCTTAGCAAAAGGTTTACATAGCTGGGCGTAGTGGCTCAAGTCAGTAACCGCAGCACTTTGGGAGGCCAAGGCAAGAGGACTGCCTGAGCCCAGGGGTTCGAGACCAGCCTGGGCAACTTGGTGAGACCTCGTCTCTACAATAAATTAAAAAATTAGCCAGGCATGGTGGTGCATGCCTGTAGTTCCAGCTACCTGAAAGGCTGAGGCAGAAGGATCACCTGAGCCCAGTAGGTCGAGGCTGCGGTGGCCATGAGTGTGCCACTACACTCCAGTCTGGGCCATAGAGTGAGACTCTGACTCAAAAAAAAAAAGGTTTATGTGATGGGGTGGAGGAAGGGAGGGTGTGTGAAACAGGCTGAGCCACTACCCTAAAACTCTGCCACTGACACCATCAATTCCTCTAACCAGAACATTCTTTCCATAGCAAAAGCTTTGCTGGATAAAATTTAATTTTGCCAGCAAATTGAGATTTTACTTCATGCTGAGCTTGGGACAGGAGGGCCCCAGACGTGGTGGCTTGCCTGCTGCCATGTGACAGGGCACTGTTACCATGGATGGGCATCTGTACCTAGTGAGGGTGTTACCTTGATGGGGAGACCACTGATCAGACACTAGCTTGGCTCTTTCTCCATGACTGCATATCACTGAGGCTTAGAAGCCTTTATTTTAGGACTTAGTCTAGTTTAGCTGCCAAACTAGTGACTGAAATCAGCCCATGGCACTGTGAGATGTATTCACACGCCAGCTAATGTTCTCTGGGCCTCCTGCATGCTCTGGACAAATAGTAGGAGGACAGCTATGTCCTACTGACTTGAGAGTCAAGGAGTGAGTTGTAACGTTCCTTCCTTGGCCCCTCCGTCAGAATGCAGGAGAGGAAGCCATGTCACCCCCTCACCTGAGCCAAATACACTCATCTTGCTGACAAGGAGCTTTGGCGCTTGTCTGGGCCATGACGGCAATTAATTATACCCAGAGTTAATTGAGTGGTCAGATTAACAGTCTGGTCTCATGAGCTCTCAGAGAGGATCCTAAAAACGTAGGTATATAAGACCCTCAAAATGATGTCAAATGAGACATCATGTTCTTTTTGACCTTCCCTTTCAATCTGGGATGATGATTTCATTAATCAGGATTCCTTCCTCCTGTCACTGGCTTCTAATTGACAGGTGCTAATTAACACAGCAAGGGAGCCTCTCGGGCAGTTTCTTCTGAGTTTCTTTGGTGACCATTCCGTTCCTGACTGATTTAGCATGGCTCTTTCCCCTCAATTAACAGACAAGTTAAACTTTATATTCCCTTAAATTTTTATTACTTATAATTAGGAAGTGGGAAAAAATCATTTTGCATTTTACAACTTTAAAATGTAAAAGTAAATTGGGTACTCAAATAATGTGTAGCTGATTGCCTAATCAGAGGTGAGCCAGAGTAGGGTGGCACGCCAGCGCTGTCCTCACACCCTGAACCTGGAGCGCCTTCTACCCCAGCATCCCAGTACAAGGTTATGTTCACAGCAAAGAGACATTAGAAGGCATTTAATTTTTAAATTTTCCTAGCAGTTAAATATGAGATTCTAGACATATGAGGAGGAACCCCCCAAAACCCTGGAATTTATTTTATAAAAATTACGTACTTATTCTTACATGTTTATACCTCAGTCACCTTCAAAGGATTTTCTGTTTGATGCAATACACTTATTTTTTCACTGCTCAGAATAGTTTTTGAACTCGTCAATGTTGACGCTTTTTAGTGCTTCTGTCATTTTTTGTTTCACCTCTTCCACATGGGCAAAACGTTTCCCCTTGAGGACTTTTTTTATCAAAAGAAACACACAGAAAAAGGTTGCTCGGGGTGAGATCGGGTGAATAGAGAGGATGGGAAAAGGGAATCATGCCATTTTTGGTCAAAAACTGCTGAGCGCTCAGCACGGTGTGGGCAAGTGTGCTCGTAAATCATACATTATGAAATGGGCAAACATGTTGAAAGACTGTCCAAAAAAATACTCACTGAAGCCGAACACAGCCTCTCACAACAACACTAGCTGGCACACTGATGCTAGTGGGTCTCTAGACCGCTTACCTAGCAGGGGAAGCCTGTATTATAAAGGGACCTGCCCTCCAAAAGATGATACCAGGTTTTTTAGATCCCCTCGTAAAATCATTTGACAACAATAAAATGACTTTCATTCTCAAGCCTTGGTGGTGCATTATTTCCGTTCCTGCTTTAGGTCAACACAGAGGAACTCATGTGCGTCTGAGCTCTGTAATGCTGAACAGTTCCACTCTGCACATTGTACCCGGTACTCAATGACTCACTGAATGACTCAACTGTGTCACCCTCTGCATCACGTAGCCTTCCCTTCACGTTCAGGACTCTCACATCTGTTTTTAACATGCAGAAATGCTTAAAATCAGTAACTTGAGCACGGAAGATCAGGTTGTAGATGTTGTAACGGCCTTCCTTGAAAGCACTGCCCTAGCTGGGCTCGGTGGCTCAGCCTGTAATCCCGTGCTTTGGGAGGCTGAGGTGAGTGGATTGCCTGAGCCCGCGGGTTCGAGACCCGCCTGGGCAACTTGGCGAGACCTCATCTCTACAATAAATCAAAAAATCAGCCGGCGTGGTAGCGCATGCCTGTAATTCCGGCTGGAAGGCCGAGGCGAAAAGATCGCCGGAGCCCAGCAGGTCGAGGCTGCAGTGGCCGGGAGTGGCCACTGCACTCCAGTGTGGGCGACAGAGTGAGACTCTAACTCAAAAATAAAATAAAATAAAAGCACTGCCTTAGTTTACTCCCACAAGAAGAATGAGTATAAAACACTGATCACACCTTACCCCTAAAACAAGAAAGAAAATTAGCCATGAATGCAAGAATTTACATTAAAAGGAAATATGCCCGGTAATGATCTTTCATAGTATTGATTATTTTCAACATGAATTTTTATCAGAATGAAATTTTAAGTTCAGAATAAATTCATTGTTGTTGTTACTGTTTTTTCTCTAAGCAGGAAGTATCAGGCTTCAACTGGTTACATTTTGACTCTTAAATTTAACAGCGTTCTTTGCCTCAGAAGAAAGACAAAAGCATAACCTTTGTGGAATTACGTATGTTAGAAGGAAAGGGGAGCAGGTTGCTGTTGGGGGACTGGGGTTTCGGAGTCTTCATTCTTCCTCAGAAAAGGCCTTGCTGCTAAGTATCAGCAAGCACTTCATGACCTTGGGAGCTGCAGAATCCCAGCACAGCTCCTGCCAACACAACGCAGCACTGTCTTCCAGAACCACCTGGGAGAACTCTGTTCACCAAGTACCAGCGGCTGTTTACACTCTTGGGTAACACAAACACATTCTTGAGAACCAGACAGCCTCACAACTTTCTCAAGAGACAGAGGAAACTGGTTATCCTGAGCGGATTAGCCCAGACTCCAGCTGGCTGCAGGAAATCATTCTCTCCTCGCCTGATTCCTAGATGTGCTGGGAGGGTCCAACGCCTGAATCCCTCCAGGATTAGGGGAAGTTTCAATGAGCACTGTATAAAGGCTCGCAAAGGAAGCTGCAAATATTTGTGAATAAATTTCAGCAGGAGTTCTGTCCTGCCATGGAGTCTCATCGTAAGACCAGCTGGATGGATGTTACGCGTGACAACAATCTCTCTCAACTTGCCCTGGACTGGAGTGCTGCCCAGGAGTGGGATTTTCCTTGCCAATACTGACTGCCTGGGGCAACCCCGGAAAATTGTTCACCTACAGTTGACAATAAGAGTTGTCTATATCTGATGATATGCGTTTTGGGTCCCTGTGAGTTAGCATTACTTAGACGCAAAGTTACTTTTCTTCTGGTATAGAAAATGTGGATATTCTGGGACCCTAGATTGGGGGTGGTGAAAAAAAACCTACCAGGAGAATAAAGTATTGGCCCATATTTAAGGAGAAGAAAGAAGTAGTGCTAGGTTTAAAAAAAAAAAGCAAAGTAAAACGTTTTATTTAAATACAATTGATTCAGCCGGGCTCGGTGTCTCAGCCTGTAATCCTGCGCCTTTGGGAGGCTGAGGTGAGTGGATTGCCTGAGCCCGCGGGTTCGAAACCCGCCTGGGCAGCGAGACCTCATCTCTACAATAAATCAAAAAATCAGCCGGGCGTGGTAGCGCATGCCTGTAATTCCGGCTACTTGGAAGGCTGAGGCGGAAGGATCGCCGGAGTCCAGCAGGTGGAGGCAAGGTGGCCGGAAGCGGCCACTGCACTCCAGTTTGGGCGACCGAGTGAGACTCCAACTCAAAAAAAAAATAAATAAATACAATTGATTCATAAACTTCCCAATGCCCCAGCCACCCTTCTTCTCCTTATCCTAGGAAAAGTAGAAGATCCCCTTTCTTCCTTCCCCTGTCTTTCATCTGCTGGTGTCAGGCTACCCTTTTATTCTGCGAACCTGGCTTTAATGCCAGTTTCAACTAAGTCACATGCAAATATTGGTGGAGGTACCCTATAGAAATGACCTTGGGGCTTTCCCCTACTTGAATGTCCCAGTATACAGTCATCCAGCATCAACCACGGAACCTTTTGGCAGGGAAATGTCTCAAAGCTCTTGGGCTGAGACTTCTTCCTCTTTGTTATTCTTCATTAGACAATGACCTAGCCTACCAACATTTTGTACTTCCATATCCATCAAATAAGCCGATGAAAATAGCTTCAGTGGTAGGGTGCTGGTGAGAGCCAGGGTCTACCCTGAAGCTCTCCAGTGCTCTGAGTAGGTACGACATGCCTCAGAAATGTTACAACTCAGAAAACTATGTAATGAAATCCGAAGCCCTTGAGATGGAATATGCTCCCACTTCTTGCCACATGGGTTCTAGGGCTGGGGATTGGGGGTAGAAACCAGGAATGGACTATGAAATACTGCTGTGGAGAAGGGGACTGATGAAGTCAGCAAGACTTGTGCCATCCATTCCTCTTTGGAGGTAGACTGGAGGCATCTCTAGCTTGGCCTCCATGATGGCAGACAACAAAATATTCTTCCCTAAGTGTCTTCTTTCCCTTGTGTCTCTTGCTGTTCCTGCCTGGACTTGGAGAGTCTACAGCTACTGGAAAGCGGGTAACAGCAGCAACACAAGTTTCAATTTAGACACACAGAACTTACATGGCTACAAATATATTGTAGCGTAGGGGTTGATGCCTCTGCTTTGAAGCCAAAGGGACACTTTTGGTCACTTCTGGGCTTTTGGTCTTAGGCAACTCACTCAACTTCTCTGTGCCTCAGTTTCCTCATCCGTGTGGCCTAGATCACAGCATAACTGTTCTGGGGGTTGTTGTGAGTGTGGAGTACATTGAAGGAACCAGACCCATGGCACTCTGCATCTCACCCCATTCCCTTGCAGCACTTACAGAGTGCAAGGCCTGTTCACGATGGCATAGACACACAGCTGCACTTAGGGCACAGGTCAGTGACTCTCAACCCTGGGGACAATTAATGAATACTGAAGCCTGGGTCCAGGTAAATTACCATCACTAGCGATTAAGGCCTATGTTGCCATCTATTTTTAAGACCCACAGGTGATTCCCAAGAGCAACCAAGACTGAGAACCTCTGATTGACAGACTCTTGGCTATGACTTGAGCAGTTGGTGGCTGTGTGGTGGCCAGTCACCGAGCTGGTCCTTAGAGACTCTGCTGAGACTGTCAGCCTGTACAGGCTGTGGGCCAAGCTTTGGGACGATGGTTTCGCCTTGGTTCCCAGGTGGGGTTGCTCAGTCTTCAGCATCACAGGCTCCCTGACAGTTGAGGGAAGAGGGTGGGAGCAAACACGAAGTAGCTCTGAGTTCCTTCTCAAAGTCCCCTGTTTTTAATTCAGAAAAATAAAATAATAGTCTAGGCAGCATAGTGAAACCTCTTCTCTACAAAAAAAATTTTAAAAATTAGATGAGCATGGTAGCTCATGCCTATAATCCCAGCATTCTGGGAGGCTGAGGCAAGAGACCTGCTTGAGCCCAGGAGTTTGAGACCAGCCTGGGCAACATAGCAAGATCTTGTCTCTACAGGGGGAAAAAAAGTTAGCCCCAGTTGCTCAGGAGGTCTAAGCAACATAGTGAGACCTCTTCTCTACAAAAAATAAAAAAATCAGTCGGGCAGTAGTAGCTCACACCTTGTCATCCCAGCAACTTGGGAGGCTGAGATAGAAGGAACCCAGCTGGTTGAGGATGTGGCCATGATTGTGCCACTGCATTCCAGCTTGGGTAACAAAGTGAGACTCAGACTCAAAACAAATAAAATAAAATCTCAGAAGATAAGTGTTCAGGTTCAGAGTTAAACTTCAAACTGGAGCACATGCCCCAATGAGGGCAAAAGGAAGGAGCCAACCTGCAGGTCAGTACCATATCATCAGTGTAGAAACTAGACCCAAACCCAGGACATTCAACTGTGAATGATGAGAGCATAGATTTGGCCTCCATGGCCTCCAACACAGGAGACAGCTCTGAGTCTCCTCCAAACTAGAAGACGACTTCTTCAGAAAGATCCAGTAGCTTTGAGGACTGATTTGACTTCTTTAGATCAATGGCGGATATCTGGACTTGCATTAAGCTATCACCCACATATTAAAGCAGTAGGATTTGTCATTCTCTGAGCTTCTGTTTCTCCAACTTTAAAATAAGAATCGTGATACCTACCCCTTACTTTTCTCAAAGGGAATTGGCCATGATAAACAGAAATAACGTGCCACATAAAACTCAGTGTGAGCTCCTAGAAAGAAAAAGGAATAACTTAAATCAAGGTAATATTATTGTCCTGGAGGAAGGCGCTGGAACAAGTTATTATTTTTATTCTTATCAAAGCACTGTCTTCCTGGGCAAAGTGCAAAGCTTCCCCGGGAGAGATGCTCTCGGCATTATCCAGTAAATCCCAACACTGTCCTTCTAATGAGTCCCACATTAAAACTTGCTGCCAAGGTCTATAAAGCACCCCACAGTAATAAGATGGTCAAAAAAAACAAGTTTATGTGAACCCCCAAATGAGTTTCAATCCACACCCTGACATGTTTAATCATGGTCACAATGTCCCCCAGCCTTGGAATGCCTCACTGGAGAGAGACGTGTGTGCGTTTCACACATTTTCACTGCTGTTGTTGGTGAAGCCAGTGACACTTTCCTACAAGGCAGGTTTAACAGCCTCATGGGGGTTTTGATGATAGGAAGTAACTTGAGTCTTGCCTCCCCAGCTGAATCTTAAATACTTCTTTCTTTTCCATAACGGGCTATCCCAGTATTATTAAACTGTAACCTTTTGGGGGGGGGCACCTCTCACATCTCTTCAAAATCTGCTTTTTTTTTTTACTTAAGTACACCATTTCTTCCTAACTAGCCGTTCCTTCCATAGACTCGTATTAGCATTTCACACCTGATAATATATTACAGCTTTGAGGCACATCAGATCTTTTGTATAGCCTGTCTGCCAAAATGTTCTCAAGAATTAAAACAAGAGAACAAACAATGCACTTTAATTTGTTGAAAATTCAGCTCTGCAAAATTTAGGTATGCGATATAACTAAAACCTGGAGGGGAGAGAGAAGCAGAGCATGTTGAGGGGAGGGAGTATAACATGTGAATATCTTTAGAGGAATGAGAAGTCAGGAAGAGGGGAAATGGCAACAAAGAAACATTGGTGGACATTGGGGCTAGGCATCGATTGCTTGGAGGACACAACGCTGATTTTGATGGGCTGACTGGGACGATTATAATATTGCCCTGACCCGGTGTGTGTCCACTGTGGCAGAGTCCTCAGTCAGCAGCTGGCCGTCTGCTGATGGATCTTTTAAAAATCACCATAACCCTCTGTGCTCTCCTGCATGCATCATGGCTACCTAGAGGAGGGCAATGCAGATGACAGCTAGGTGGCATCCACTAGGGCAGCAGAATAGAAACCATGTGTTCATCATCCTTTCATCCTATGGCAATGGCATCCCCATTTTCTTCTGAAGAGCCACCTCCTCCCTAGAGTCCATGATGTTTGGATGGGACTAGAACTGAATCAATCAAAGCATCGCATCCCCGGGAATGGGTGCATGACCCAGCAGTAGCCAATAAGATACCGTGATGTTCTGCGACTTTCCCATGAAGTGTGACAGACATCTGGCACCACACAGTCCTTCCTTTCAAATGGAGTCAATGTATTAGAAGGCAGAGCTAAGAGATGGAGAAGTTAAGATCTGGTGACATCATTTGAATTTAGATCAGGCAATGCTCCAAGCTTATAAGTTGTGTGAACCACTAAACTGGGATTTTACTCAAGCCAGTTTGTGTTAGGTTTTTGATCCTGTGTGGCCAAAAGAGTCTATGTTATATAGGAAAAGTATGTGTTTCATTCATTCTATTTCTCCAGACTGCCGGAAGCCGCAACCCCTAACGAGGCAAAATGGAGGTTACCTGAAAATGGGAAAAACGCTGACTGGGAGCAGAGCCCCAGTGGGAAGCAGCCATGCTGGAGGCAGAGCCCCATGGATCCTATTGAAGGACTCCTTTTGGCCTTAAAGGAATGCATGCTTAGGCTTGAAAAACACTTCCCTTGATAAATAAAAGAATTAGCTAGAATGTGCAAGGATGTGGAATTAGCAGTAAACCTATGTATAGAAATGTAAAAAGGGCTCAACAGCAAAAATTTCCCCCCTGAAGGGACAAGGGAACGCAAATTTTGCAACCTTTAGCTAAAAAGGAAAAACAAGTACTTCCTCACACCCTTTATAAGTAACAACATTGACAGTTGTGATTGATGAGCAAGTGAGAAACTGAGACAGTGTCTCCAAAACAGGTGTTTTCAGGAAAAACAAGTCACAGACATGCCTTTTGATTTAAGAAATATTATAGTTTAATTAGAAAGAAAGTTAAAATTAAAGTAAGGATTAGAATTAAATAAATAGCAGTTATAATTAAAAGATAAATGTTTAATATAGATGTAGATATTAGTTAAATATTAGGAATAGGAAATAATTAAGTTTTAAGGTAAACTTAAAATTATACACACTTAATGTAGGTTTAAAATTAATTACGTTTAGGATTAGAAGTAAGATTAATTTCATATATAAATGTAGATTTAGACATGTTTTGTTTAGAAATATAAAATGTAAAATAGGTGATAAGAAAATAGCAAGTAATATAGATAAGGCAATTAGAATTAAGAAAGTTAAATTTTTAAACTAATAGTATTAAGAATTCGTAGTGGGTAAGATAAGGGTGGTTATATAAAAGAAAAAACAAGTCAATATATTGCTGCTGAAAGTATATATAAGGGTAGAATTAAGAAAATAGATTAGTAAAGGAAAAGAAATAGAATAGCGAAGGGAAGAGATTCAGGTGACCTAGGGGTCACAGGACGTGGCTGATAAATTGGCAGCTGGTATTTTGTTACACCACTTGGTAGCAGGAAGAAACAAAATGAAACTTGTAAAGATCAACTTCCCCATAAACAAAAGAAAAAACATGATGTAAACATTTAATGTGTAACATGGGATACATTTTGTGGGTAGGGGGGTCAGTAAAAAAACTATATAAGCTTGTAAGACTTGAATAAAAATTGGCAGAGTCTTGAGCTCTCCCCAGGAAGAGGGTTCCTGTCGTCTTTGTCTTTTCTTCGTCGCCGTTCCCGATTCTCTCCAGTCAGGCCCTGACTCTCTCTGTGGAGCTGGACTCTGGCACCAGACCCTAACTTGATAGCTGGCTCATAGTAGATCTTTAATAAATAAGTGTGAAACTGTATTGATCTTTTAAATGTCCCTGTCAGCAACACCACTGTTACTTCTCATCTCTTCTCAACACTTCATTTGTAAACTATCCAACTTCCCCCAGTCAGCAAAGAAGAGCTTCCTCTTCTTAATGTCAGGACACTGAAAGAAATAAAAAATATATTTCATCACATAAGATTGAGGGATGTCAGTTACTGCAGACTTGAGACACTTCCTGAACAATAGAAAAGTCATTATCTGATGTCTTCATCCTCCCTTGAATTTTCCTAGGCAATCATTAAATGACTACACTGGCTTTCAACGCCAGCAGAAACATTCCCCATTAATCGTGCTTTGATGTTCTACTACAGTATCCCCAAATGAAGTTCCATTCACTTCAGAAGTCGTGGCTTTGCCATTGAATACCGAGGTTATTGACATTTGGATTTTTGACATGGATTCCAAATTGCCAAACAGACCAAAAT
This sequence comes from Cephalopachus bancanus, assembly GCA_027257055.1. Taxonomy (NCBI): domain Eukaryota; kingdom Metazoa; phylum Chordata; class Mammalia; order Primates; family Tarsiidae; genus Cephalopachus; species Cephalopachus bancanus. Next base: position 746,902 of record JAPVLO010000329.1, on the reverse strand, counting down.
AACACTTTTTTATAACAGAACAATTATGACTAGGAGCTGGAAATCAACTGAGAAATCAGAAGCGTTGGACTTTGTCATTGGCTTTGCCAGTGACTTCCAGCACCAGCTGGGAAAGCCATCATCTCACTTGGTTTTGCTTTTCCTTTCCTTTGAAAAATAGAGCTAGAAATAGCTCAGAGTAGCACAGTCACCACTCTAATTTGGCCATGGGAGAACACTACATGAATAAAGACTTAAACATTATGACCTTCAGTCTGAAAATATGAAGGTGGATAAACTGAACACCAATGTGTTAATTAAGTCATAGGTTCCTAGGAGGCACAGACTGACTTTACAAGGGGCACATTTAGGTATAACAAAAGAGAGTTATACTTTATATAGTAAGAGCAAAGTTAATTTTGAAAAAAAAAATCCATGAACAAGAGATTTATAAATGGATTAAAAGGAACTGTGGTGATTTGTGGTGTATTCCACAGAGAGAGAATGCTAGGCTTGATTAATCTGGACCTAACCCATAAAAAATCTTATATTTATGTTCTTTATCTGACTATAAAATAAACTCTAAAGCTCTCATAAGGAATTTGTTGCTGAGGGCCTGCAAGTGCTCAGCAGAAAGATGACATCGATAGAAATGTATTTTTACACACAGGTGTCTATATACACAGGCTCTTGGAGTTGTGCCCTTAGCTCTGGCCAGTTTTCTTGACTAGCTTGGTTCTTGGCAGTATTAAAGCACAGGCAATAGAGTGATTTCTAACCTTCTCCTAACTAGTTGTGTAACTTTTTTTTTTAAGAGTCGGAGTCTCACTCCATCGCCCAGGCTGGAGTGCAGTGGCACACTCATGGCCACTGCACTCTCAACCTACTGAGCTCAGGTGATCCTTCCACCTCATCCTTACAAGTAGCCGGAACCACAGGCATGTATCACTATGTCCAGCTGATTTTTTTATTAACTGTAGAGACGAGGTCTTCCCATGTTGCTCAGGCTGCTCTCGAACTCCTGAGCTCAGGCAATCCTCTCACCTCCTCCCAAAGTGCTGGGATTACAGGCTTGAGCCACCGTGCCTGGCCTAGTTGTGTAATCTTAACCACATCATTTTACCTCCTGGGCCACAGAACCTTCATCTGTAAAATGAAGTTTGGATTTGACCTAAGGACTCTTCCACCTCTAAAATTATTGAATTCTAGCAGGTAAACCTTTGAGACAGGCAGTAGACTTGCCTTTTTGCTAAAGAGCTGGAGTATGGGAGAATTCTTAGACATCTTTAAATGTAAGGTGACTTGTGGTCTGGTAAAGTACAATGCACAATGGTTACAGAGCATGGACGACATGGAACAATGTATGGGCTAAATAAAGAAATAAGGGCACATACAGGCTCTGCAGTGAAGCACCTTCTCAGAAAACTCTCAGAAGCTGAGTGCTGCAAAGATCAGGAGAAAGAGGGTTAACTTGGTTCCCTTGTGACTGACAGTGCTGCAGGCTATGACAAGCAATCTTTCATTGCACGACTAGGTAACAATGGGAATAAGACATCCTCTATTTTTTATCAAATACAATATTTGCCATCTCTTGTTAGGGAACATGATGCAATTAAACCACCAATCTTACCCTCTGTGTTCCTCTCTCACTCACAACTCAAAGAGAATGTTGGCTGATACTTGAGAATCTCTCAGGCAACACTCAACGTAGAAAATGTTTGCCTTATTCTGTCTGTCCTATGTCCAACTTTCAATTTAAAAAAAAAAAAGGAAGGAGAAAGAAGGTTTTCCTTGATTGCAAATTCTTAGGGGAGGTTTTAAATTTTTTTGCAGACAAATTGCTTTAGGTACATTGACTTCATAATTTGTGTGTGGCTAATTGGATTGCCTGATCAAAAGACATGGCCATTGTTCCAAGATAGCAACTGCTGGACTGGGTGCTCTGGTGACTGGAAGGGCCTCTGGTGCGTAAGCCTACACCTCTGATTAGTGGTGTCGAGAGCCAAAGGAAAACTGTAAGACTTCTCAAAGCGCCCACACTGGTGAGTAATCGGCAGTCTTCCCACGATCTCGGGAATTCTCCAGAACTCTGCAGAGCCTAGACCCTGGCCTTACACATGACTTGGGCCCAGGAGAGCTGCCCAGGTGTGTGGGTGCCATACTGTACAACATTGGAACCCCTTGAGCACTGATCTAGAGCAGGCTTTGCATTCAACCACTAGGGATCCCGATCTTTGTACACTCACCTGTCCTTATTAAACCATCCTTTATTAAACATAGAAATGTGGAATATATTAAACCGACAGGTCTGAAAGGTCTGTTTCACACGAACCTTAATCACAAATGCTTTGATGGTGTGCAATGCTGCGTGACCCTAGGTGTGGATTAAGTCTGCAACGTAACACCTAGGTGAGGGAGTAGCAGCAAATGGCTACCTGTGTACGAGCTCCATGCAGCTGATTTTGAACTATCCCATTTTTTTTTTTGACCCTCATTTCTGGGATCTCCAAATAAAAGTCAAGGGAATGCAAAATATTACCTAAAGCAAAACTGAAATTGCATGTTTTAAATTTTTATGTCAGGAAATGCAAAATTGATACTCTCCTCGTGATATTGCTCATTAATACTGTACTTAGACGAAGCTATAGTTTTAATGGCCTGATTCTAAAGAGTGGAACATTTTATTTTACTTAATTTAAATCACTTGGATGTGTGAGCTCTTTAATTTCCACTGGCACTTTCTCACAGTGAGTAGATCGGGGAAGAAGAGGATCTCAAATGCTCAGAGGATATAATAAGCTCTTGATGGCCTGAGATGAAGCTCAGCCTCTGAACACTTATGACACCACACACCAATGGCCTGGAAGAGCAGGCCTTGTGGCACGCCACCGACTGGGACACTTCTGGGGACACCACATGACCAAATCAGAGAACATGCAGAAGACAACACAGAGGTATTGCATCTCAGGGTGACTTGCCAGATCAAACAGCTGCAGAGCTCTAAGGGGACATAGACGGTTAATGGATAAACACAAATATGTCCTGTGACATGCCGGGAAGCCAAGGAGAGAAGACAGAGATGGAGAGTACCAGGGGCAGGTGATATTTTAGGCAGGAGAGTCAGAGAGCCTCCTTCTCCAGTCAGGGTCGTGGGAAAATCAGAGGGAGCATAGCAATGTTTCAGGAGCCCAGGAGGTGAAGGGGCATCCTGATGGCCACTCAGCCTGAGGAAGGAAGAGAGAGTGCCGGCATCAAAACTGACAAGTTTAGCTGGGCTCGGTGGCTCAGCCTGTAATCCCGTGCCTTTGGGAGGCTGAGGTGAGTGGATTGCCTGAGCCCGCGAGTTCGAGACCCGCCTGGGCAGCGAGACCTCATCTCTACAATAAATCAAAAAATCAGCCGGCGTGGTAGCGCATGCCTGTAATTCCAGCTACTCGGAAGGCTGAGGCAGAAGGATCGCCGGAGCCCAGCAAGCGAGGCTGCGGTGGCCGGGAGCAGCCACTGCACTCCAGTCTGGGTGACCGAGTGAGACTCCGACTCAAAAAAAAAAACAACTGACAAGTTCAAAAACTGTTTTGAGCAGTGGAAAAAGCATCTTAATAGGTGTATTGCATCAAATGGAGAATACTTTGAAGGTGACTGAAGTTTAAACATGTAAGAATAAACACATATTTTTAAGAAACACATTTTGGGTTTTTTTTGGTTTCCCCCTCTTATATACTAGTAATGGCACTATCCATTGTGTTTTGTTTTTTTTGGTTTTTTGTTTGTTTTTTTTTTGAGTTGGAGTCTCACTCTGTCGCCCAGACTGGAGTGCAGTGGCCGCTGCCGGCCACTGCAGCCTTGACCTGCTGGGCTCCGGCGATCCTTCCGCCTCAGCCTTCCAAGTAGCCGGAATTACAGGCATGCGCTACCACGCCCGGCTGATTTTTTGATTTATTGTAGAGATGAGATCTCTCTGCCCAGGCGGGTCTCGAACCCACGGGCTCAGGCAATCCACTCACCTCAGCCTCCCAAAGGCGCGGGATTACAGGCTGAGCCACGGAGCCGGGCTTGCATTGCGTTTTTATTCCAATGATCATATGGTATAAGTGTAAGCACCCAAGCTGGGCATGGTGGCGCAAACCTGTAATTCGAGCACTTTGGGAAGCATAGGTGAAAGGACTGCCTGAGCTGAGGAGTTCGAGACCAGCCTGGGCAAGTTGGCAAGACCTCATCTCTACAATAAAAATAAAATAAAATAAAATTAGCTGGGTGTGGTGCCACACACCTATAGTCCCAGTTACTTGGAAGGCTGAGGCAGAAGGATTGCCTGAACCCAGCAGGTTGAGAATGCAGTAGCAGTGAGCATGCCAGTGCACTCCAGTCTGAATGACAGAGTGAGACTCTGACTCAAAAAAAAAAATAGTAAGCTTCTAGGGTCTCTCCCAAAACAGCATCATCCCTGCTCTTAATACATCTCATGAATACTCCTGTCTCCAGTACCACTTAATTTAGCCCCAGTAAAGCAGGCCTAAAGAAATAAAAATACACAGAATTTGGAGGTCATCCAGAACGAAGGTGTCAATGTCAGTCAGTGACTTCTGAAAAGCTGCCTTTGCTTCTTAATTCTACTCATTCCAGATATTTTAAATGGAGCCAGAGTCCAAGAGGAAGCCAAGAGGAGATCATTTCATTTTTCTGTAGCAATGCTTCCTTCTAGCACATAGCAGTTATTTAACCATCCTACTCCTTTCTGGAAGGTAAACGGACCTCCACAGTAAACCTGCAATGAGAGGTGAGAAAACTGAGCCAAGTGGGCTGCAGGAATTGGGTAGAGAGTAGGGCAGACTTATAAGAAATGTCCCCTCAGCCTGTAATCTCACGCCTTTGGGAGGCTGAGGTGAGTGGATTGCCTGAGTCCGTGGGTTTGAGACCTGCCTGGGCAACTTGGTGAGACCTCATCTCTACAATAAATCAAAAATTAGCCAAGTGTGGTAGCGCGTGCCTGTAGTTCCAGCTACTTGGAAGGCTGAGGCGGAAGGATCGCCGGAGCCCAGCAGGTCGAGGCCGTGGTGGCTGGGAGTGGCCATTGCACTCCAGTCTGGGTGACAGAGTGAGACTCCAACTTGAAAAAAAAAAAAGAAATGTCCCCATCAACACAGGAACACTGCACAAAGGAAGGTAGAAGATTCTAGTAGTTAAGAGAAAGACCACAGGAGGCAGACTGCCTAGGTTCATATCTCACCCTCTCACCATGTGACCTTAGGTAAGCTACTTAACCTCTCTGTGTCTCAGTTCCAGACCCAAATATTCAGCTACCTACTCAATGGCTCTACCTACATATCAGAGTTCACATCCCCCAAACCAAACTCTTTATTTCCAACCCCTGCCCCCAGATTTGATCTTCATACCATTTCCCACAACTCTGTAAAAGGAAATTTCCTTCCACAGAAAGCACCTTGGCATCATCCTTGACTCAGCTTTCTCTCACATCACTCATCCAGGATGTCGGCTACATCCTGTTGGCTCAGCCTTGCAAATGCACCCCCGTCTGGCCACTTCCCAATACTTCTGGATCCACCGCTTCTTCCACCATCATCTCTCACCCAGACTATTACAATACCTTCCCTAGGGTCTCTTGACCCCTGACAGTCCCTTCTCAGAATGTCTAGAAAATTCTTTCCAAGCCCAAGTCATGTTGTGCCTTACTTCTACTCCCAAGGCTCCAGTGACTTTCTGTCTCACTCAGAGTCAAGCCCCGGATCCTCACCATGACCTACAAGACCCTGCCAGGTGATCTGCTTCCTTCACTCATCTTCTCCCAGTCTCCTCTCATGCTACCCCAGCCACACCAACCACTTTGCTATTCCTAAAACAAACTAAGAAAGTTCTTCCATCTGCCTGGGACCTTCTTTAAAAGTTCCTCAGCCTCACTCTCCCAATTCCCTGAAGGCTCTGCTCAGATGTCAGGGAGGGAGACTTCCCCAACTCTCCTGTCTAAAACATCACCTGCTTCCCCCTCACTCTCCATCTCCATTGTCTCTCCTGTACATCCTGGCACTCTGTATGATATGAACACATTTATTTATTAACTGTCTGTGTCCCCTTACTAAAAGGTAATCTCCACAAGAGTAGGAACTTTATCTGTTTTGTTCACTGCTGTCTCTCCAATGTCTCAAGTCATAGGTATTCAATGTATATTTGTCAAATGATTGAATAAGTTAGTATGAGATATTGAGTAATAATAGTGATACTTTGGATAATAATTGTGCCTATCATATAGGATTGTATGGATTTTAAATAAGATAATCGATGTAAAATGCTTAAAACAGAAACTTCATAATGTTAATATTAATCAAACTTTCTATTCTAGTCAAGAAGTTGATCTAGCAATAGGGAAAGTTTTAGGTTAGTGGAAAAATCAGAGGTACTCTGATTATAGCACGTTAGCTCAAGAAGGAGTTATCAAAGATGAAGCAGAACTCAGTAGGTGACTTGGAGGTCACTGAAATTGAATCCAGATTGAGAGAGAAAGACATCTTTTAAGATTGGGTTGATGGGCTGCAAAGCTGACTAGCGTTCAAGACCAAGCTCCAGTACCAGTGAAATTATAGAATGTGAAGAGACAGAAGTTATCGCTCTTCCCTCCACAGATCACCCAGGCATCTCCTCCTTGGCTTTCCTCTACCTCCCGTCTCTGAGAAGGAAAGGCAAGAGTTGCATGGACAGATTCTCTCCTGGGTGCTAAGCAAGGCAGCAGACATGCCTAGGCTTGATTGAGTGCACTGTGTCTGGAGCCACAGCACCAGGGAGGAGAAGGTGAGCCAAAGGCAGGATGGTGGGCAGGGAGTGTGTCAACCACAGACAGCTCTGAGGAGAACAAGAGGCTCCTCTCATTAGCTCAGGGACTCAAAAGGGGGTGGTGATCTACAGCACATGTCCTAAGGCAACATGAAAGGGCAAGAGCTGGATACCACATATTCTCTACATGTGAGTCTGAGTGTCTCTAACTCCACTACATCCACACCTGCAGATCTCCTCTCTCTCTCTCTCTCTCTCTCTCTCTCTCTCTCTCTCTCTCTCTCTCTCTCTGTCTCATTCTCTCTTCTCTCTCTTTTTTCTCTTTGTCTCTCTCTTCCTTCTCTCATTCTCTGTCTTCTATATCTCATTCTCTCTCACTTTTTCTCTCTCTCTCATCTCTCTCATTCTCTCTCTCTCACCTCTCTTCTCTTTCTCATTCTGTCTTTTATTTCTCTCTCTCTCTCTCATTCTCTCTCCCTTTCATTCTCTCTCTTCTGTCTCTCATTTTCTCTCACTCTCTTATTCTCACTCCACCCCCCCACCCCACCCCCACACACACACCAGAGAGATCACACTCAGAGCATGGAATCTCCAGTAAGGAAGTGACTGAAGGGAGAATATATCTTGATAGTAATAATTTCACAGAAGAAAGTGTTTTAAGACATAGAAACAAATGTCTGAGTGGAGAAAAGGAAACTAGATGAAGCATAGCCATTAGTGGTTGCTGTGTTTCTGATGGGATGACCTGGGAGCGAGGAGGTTGCAGTGAAAATACATTGAAGTTTATAAGCCCTGACTTTAGAGCCACCATGCTTCGCTTGAATTCTGATCCTGTCACTTACAAAAGCATTGGCCTTAACAGAGTAATATGAACTCTTTGAAAAATGTCATAGTAGCACCTATCTCTTTAGGTCATTGGGCTAATTCAATGGGAGGAGATGTGTAAAGGGCCTTCTGCTATTCCTAACTCATACCGAGTACTCATACTGTACTAGAATTTATGGAGAAGTTGCCCCAGGGAGCGTCTAATATAGGATTCCTCCAGAGAAAGCAATTCTCAGGGTATCTATGGAAAGACAAGTGACTCAAAACAAGATTGATTTTAAGGAAATATGTTGCCTGCAGAGACAGACATCCACATGACAGTCACGTTTCCAAAATAACTTGTCTTACTTCTGCAAATTCACTTCCATTAGGCTTTCTTCTTTTGATTTTCCACCTTTTAAGCTAGCGATTATGTTCATATTCTTGCTAACCAAAACATATATTCTCCTTTCTTTTTAAAAATTCTTTGTACCCCTTCCATTCTTAAGAATAGGAAGTACCCCTATTTTATATATTTTAAAAAGCATATCCCTAAATTTTGAGTTATAAACAAACAGGGATGCATCACATTTTATAATGAAAGCAAGTGGTTTATGTTCTATTTCCTCCCCTGTAAGATCATGCAAACCCTCTTCTTACTTTTGAATTTCTAATCTTCTTTTTTCCCATGTTAAACTGGGATTCCCCTGAGCCTCTGTTCTCCTGATGTGTGTGTAAAATTTAGGAAGTGATTAGAACACCTTTTTTCCTATGAAAAGCAATCAGAGCTAATACACACAAGGACTCATTACTGTGAAGATGGATGATGTGTTTTGGTAGCTAATCATATTTTATTTGTTAAGAGTTATGCATTCTAAGTGGCTCCATCTTGCCTTCATTTAAATAGAAAATGAAGGAAATCGTCGCTAGATGGGACAATACCATGAAGATTTGTCCCAGAGCTCTTGTGACCAATCAAACCCACATTTCCAGGCGGTTTGGTCTCAGGGTTCCTGGTTAAGCTCTGAACTGTGCAAGCCTTTCAAGCCTATCATCACAAGTATAGGGGAAGATTCACATCAATGCTAAGGAAGCTTATTAGCTTCTTTCCCCCTTTACACAGCAATATGAGGCTCATATGCAGAAATGGCTCATGGGTCTCAGAGAGTCAATAATCTAAATCATGCCATACATATAAAACTCAGCCCTTTCCAAAGCAATTTCAAATACACCCATTCATTTCTTCACCTGCTTGCTCCCACTCCTGCCACCAAACTAAAACTTCTTTCCCCAAGTTTGCCAATGACTTTCACCACCACCAATGGGCACTTTCCATTTTTATCTTGCTTAATGTCTCAGTAGAGTTTCATTCTCTTCTCAAAATACACTCTCTTCTTGGTTTCTAGGAGACCAATGCTCTTCCCCAACCTCAGTGGCTTTTACTTTGAAGTTGTCAGATTTCACTGTTTTCTTTTATTTCATTTTGAATTTTATCAAAGTTATATCAGAGTTTTAACAAATAGTTCTTTAAAGCTTATGTGGAAAAAAATACAGCCTCTGATTCTACTCTTGATTTTTCTCTCCCTATTCCTAAAGGTGTTTGCTGTGGTATTTATCTCCCTATTTCTAAATAGCATGCTATTTCTGGATTTTTCCATTTTAGACATATCTACTGATTTCCAGCTTAGGAAGATGAGTATTTAAATGTCATATATCTTCTCTTCCTGCAAAAAATGCTGTCTTTCCATCTCTCTGTCTTCTCTCTCTTTCCTTTTATCCATCTTCTTCCCAAGAAATTATAGCATACATTTTGGCTGAATCAATCATTAGTTCTTGTGTTATTACAGTTATATAAATATTATTCATGGTTTGGTATAGCATGCTAAGATTATAGTTATTTTCTCGGTATACATTTTGTTTTCCCTGGTTTTAATAATTTCCGGTTTCACTTTCCCCTTCTAAATTAAGTAGGTCTACTAGTTGCTATAACAAAGAAACTTCAGAGTCTCAGTGGCTTAATACCATGAAAGTTTATTTATTATACACAGGAGATCCAATGCAGATGCTTCTAGTTGGCGGGAGGCCCCTTGTGGGTTAATTTGGAGACCTAAGCTCCTTTTACCTTGATGTTTCTTCACTCCTGGGACCTTGGAGTCCCCTGTTGGAACTCCTGTGTCTGCAGGGAGGCCAGAGTGACATTTTATGAGATAGGTGAGAAGTGGTATGTATAACCTCTATTCCTAGACCATTGGGCAGAATTTTAGGCATCCAGCCCAAGCTTGGCACAAGGGAGATTAGAAATGAAGTCTATGCTTAGAGGAAGAAAGCAAATTGGGTTTGCAAAATCTTTTCAAACATACTGCTGTCTGTCATTCCAACCGACATATATACTTTTTCCTCCCACAGACAGAACACAGTCAGTCCTTCCTCTAGGATGACACCCCAAAGCCCAGCAGTTGCTGCTTCTTCAAAGATCAAGATTCTCGGGAAACGCACAGTTCTCTCTCAGGTTCAGATATGACTCTTCATACCCAAGTACCTACAACCTAAGCAGATAAGTGAGTCCCTCTCCCCTAATTCACACACACACACACACACACACACACACACACACACACACTCACACACACTCACACTCAATAGGAAACCAGGAAAACTGAAGAATAGAAGACACACAGCAGTTATTGGCAAACAGCAGTTATGGACTCCCACAGGCAGGATTTCAGTTCCTGGGTGTTGGCAAATCCCTTGCCTAGACCCTGATCCAGTTCTCAGTGAAGAAACTCTTTATCCATTGTTTCCCATGGCTCCTGAATCTGCCCTCTGTTATTTTCCACAGACACATCTGAAGTGGGTGTTGAGATGTCTGCCTCCCTTGAGAACTGTGTGGGTTTCGCAGAACACTTAGGGGGTTGCATCAAGATTTTGTCAAATAGTAGAAGGACTTCTGAGATCAAGTGAATGATATCTTTGACAATACAAATCCCTCAGTTTGCTGCCAGTCATTTCCATAGTCCACCAGAGTTCTTTCCTAGATGAAGTTCTCAGTCCTGACTTCTTTTTTCACCTTCATTTCTCTCTCTCAACTCATGGTAGATATCCGTTCGTCATCTGAAACCAAAAGCTAAGGAGGAAGGTAACATCTTTAATGGAGTCTTTACCGCAAGACTGAATATTTTGGTTCATCCTCAAACTCTCCACCAGAAGTGTAGATTTCTTTTATGTGCAAGCACATCATTTTTTTCTTAAAAAGAGCATTCCTGGAGTGGAGATTTGGTTTTACTCCACTTACAAAATAAATTAGCCTGATTTTTTTTCATGGATATTAGAAGAAGACAAGAGACCCCTGGGTCAGAAACGAAGGGCTTTATTAATTAGGATATAGCAAGCAGCATGAGCATCAGTCCCCGTGTCCCCTAAGTCTCATGAGGCAGCAGGGTGGGACTCAGTGAATGCCATGCAAGCAATGAGTTACTTCATGGGAGATAAATACCGAGCTTGGGAACCCAATGTTTTTAAAGCAAGCAGTAAGCAAGCTGTTCTTTGAACCAGGGGGAAACACTGCCTTATCCCTGAAGGCTGCTTGCTGCAAACACAACCCTGATAAACAGCTCTGGTAAATATTGATTGGGGCCTTGTATTCTTGGTATACAAAAAAGAATGTGCAGGACACGCAGGGTCCATGAAGACTGCCTTTCTCGAAATCTATAAGTGCAACCCCAGTTTACACATTCCCCTACTCAGATGGTTTTTTGCTCAACACCATGGATGTGGCCAACCAGGAAGATTATTAAGAAGGCGAGGACTAAATCTTTGCTCTCACATGGTATCCCCAGTGAGACCTTGTCTCTATAAAAATTTAGCCAGGTTTGGTGGTGCACATCTGTAGTCTCAGCCACTCAGGAGGCTGAGGCAGAAGGATCGCCAGAGCTCAGAGTTGAAGCAGTGGTAAGCTAAGATTGTTCCACTGTGCAACAGAGTGAGATCCCAACTCAGAAAAAAAAGGATCCATTTCTTTATTTTGAGCATTTTATATTCCTTTTTCTCTCCTCAGTTCTCTCACATTCTATCTACCATCTCTAGAGTCTCTCATTTGACCGACTCTGTGACTTAGATAAAATAATCTTAGTTTGGGATCCACATTTGCCTGACCCTATAGCCTGTATCTTTCCAACACTATTTTTTCCGTCATTACATTTTTCTTAAGATACTATTAGCTAAAAGTTTAATTCTTCAACATCTAGACCAGTCTTCATGGTTGCTCTGGTACAATGGTTCTTAACCAGGGATTCTTTTGCCCCCAGAGGGACATTTAGCAATATCTGGAAACATTTTTGGTTATCATTTTTGAGGTGGGAAGTACTACTGGCAATGGAAAGGTATCAGAACAGCACCTCCCAGCAAAGAAATATCCAGTCCAAAGTGACATCCGTGCCAAGACTGAGAATACTTGCTTGGCTTGGATGAATGGAGTCTCCCCAGACAGGTGACGCCACACATCCATCCTTGTGTCCGCTGCACTGGAACCTATGATTTCCCGAATTTTCATGCCCCCTTTAGTGTTTCAGAAACCTAAGTTTCTCTTTCCCTTAATGCCAAATCCATTGTTTTTTCTACCATAATTATCTTTTTTTCCAACGGCATCTCTGTCATTATAAAATAAATAATCTCTAGAAAAGAGTGGAAGTTAAATAACATGAATTGAAAAGCCACTTCTGCTCTACATTTCTCTGGCCCACCTTAGCTCTGCCTCCTGGCCGCACACACACCTCCCCTGTGCAGTAGTGTACTGCTCACCAACGCTGGGTAACACGGACACAATAGGTGTTCCATGTGATTATATCCTGCCTTGAGCTGGGTTTAAGATTATTTTTGAGAGCCATATCACCAGGTTGGCCCTTTAGTCAAATATTGGCCCCCCCCAAGGTCCCTGAAGTTTAGAAAGCTAACCATGGTAACTTGACTAAAAATTTCTGTATTTGTGTTTAGGTTGGGTAAGGAAACCACGTAAACCATCACAGTCCACCACCAGATAAGTCCTATTTGCACAACAATCTACCCTAACCTATATCAGGATAAACAGGTAAGTCAACACAGGAAAGTTTGGCTTGTAGGCTTGATTTCCAGACCTAAGGGAATAGAGATGAGTTTGGAAAAACATGTAAACACAGATCTGCAAATATATACAGATTGCTTTTAACTGATCCCACACACAAGATTCCTTTGCCTCATCTTTTTATTTGACCTTCTGGCATCCTAAAGATTGTGGCTTTTATCATCTCTTGAAAAGCATTACAATCTCAGGATTTGTCACTTATCAATAATCTTGGGAATTGGTCGGGCATGGTGGCTCACGCCTATAATCCTAGCACTTGGGAGGCCAAGGTCAGAGGATCACTTGAATCCAGAAGTTCAGTAACAGCCTAGGCAATATAGTGAGACCTATTCTCTATTAAAAAAAAATAATAATAATCTTGGAAATTACATTGCCACATTGTTGGCTCCAGCCTAGAGAGCCCAAGGCTTTCCTGGTCTCTCTATCCTTCCACATAGCTCAAGTGCTCTTCCTGGCCTCTCCTGTCTTTCTGTTTTCCTTATACACTATCCTGGCCCTCATTCCCAATAAGCCCTTTCCATTCCCTTTGGCTGCCAACTCCTTTCTCCTGCTGCCACCCTGGTTTCTGGCTCCAAAATGACCCACTCAGCAATGATCTGGACTCATAACTCAAGGGCGTGACTTCACATCCAGGGGCAATGAGCTGTTTTTCCATGAAAGGATAGTTAGTGCTGGAGCCTCTGTCTTCCATTACAGGAAATTACATCAAGCATTAATTTAACTTATAAGATTTCCAACTTTCTTAAGGCGGGAGGGAGAAGGGAGGGGTAAGAAGAGAAAAAGAATCCCCAAACAGATTTTTGTTGAAACATAGCAGAAATGGAGCTCGAGCGCCAGCAGACTGTTCCAAACACCATTTTAAAAATGATTTTCCATGAATGTAAAGAGTGAATCCAGCACACAGTTTATTCCTGGAGTTGGAGTCCGTTTGATAGGACAGCTAAAAGGCTACACAATAGCTTCCCATCGCTCAAGTGACTGGAGCCTAGATGAATGGAAAGGAAAACTGGTGGAAAGTTGAGGAAATGGGATTTTCTAGGCAGCAAGACATTTCTCAGAACTCTGAGACAGACAGGAAGTGAAGATGGATGGAAGATTGGATCGCAAAACAAAGCAGGCACCTACTTTAAAGAAAGACAAGCTATTTTTAACACATTCATCTTCTAGAGAAAAAGATTAAGGATAACAAAAATTGAGCATTTTAGTTAAAAGCTCAGTAACAGCTTGTTCTTATTTGGTTTAATTTAGCCCAACAGACAAAGTACTATGTCCAACTTTCATCCAAAACTCTCATGAGATTTTACTACACTGAACTCCTACTCTTTTTTTTTCTTTCTTTCAGACTGTGTGCTGGTCTTTCTTCTTCCTCCTCCTCCTCCGCTTGAGACATGAATACCATGTCTCAAGCAATAGAAACTGAATTGCTACTGAGTTTTAAAAGAAAATGCCAAGTAACTGAAGCCATTTCAGTGAAGGATTATAAAAATCATTACAAATGAAATGGCCTCTGGGTCCTCTGGTATAATAAATGACTCTTCATCACCTCTCCCCCAGTCCTATCCACCCTTCAGGCCTGCCCTGGAAAGACATTAGAAATAAAGTAAACAGTAAGGGCTATTTGATGACAACAGTTGAAAAATGAAGAATTTTGGGATAGAGGCAAGGGGATATGTGGACCAGGATTAGACAAAGCTGAGAGTAGTGGGACATGCACTGGTTGGCCTGTGGGGACTTCCACACTTCTCTGCATGTTGGAGAGGAAGGGATAACAGTTGCTCATGGAACGGTCATAACTTTCTCCCTTGGAAATGCCTACGCATCTTGACATCATGGGCTGGGCCTGGGTATCCCTGTATTCAGGCTGGTGAGGAAACAAATGTAAGAAAAGGAGAGAAGAGCCGGCCCCGGTGGCTCAAGCCTGTAATCCCAGCACTTTGGTAGGTCGAGGTTAGAAGATTGCCTGAGCCCAGGGGTTCGAGAACAGCCTGGGCAAATTGGCAAGACCTCATCTCTACAATTAAAAACAAAATTAGACAGGCATGGTGGCACATGCCTGTAGTTCCAGCTACTTGGAAGGCTGAGGTGGAAGGATCACCTGAGTCCAGTAGGTAGAGGCTGCAGCGGCCATGAGTGTGCCACTGCACTGCAGCCTGGGTAAGAATAAGACTCCAACTAAAAAAAAAAAAAAGGAAAAAAGAAAAACACCTTTCAGGTTTGTTTGTTGAAAATGTTAAAAATCTACATACAAATAATCTGTATTAAGTGTACATTTTTATGAGCTCCTTAGATATTTTTGAAAGTAAGGTTGTATATTTTTTTTTAATTATTAAGTATGAACTCTATTTTTGTTCATGAAAGATGCATTAATAAAAGAATTAGCCTACCCACTATCTACATTCTTACCTTGCTGGCAACAGCAAGTAACCCATTCTTGGTCATCTATCCTTCTGTGCTTCCTTTAAGTTCTTCAAGTAAATCTTCTATAGTACTTTTTACGCTTGAAAGTAATTATCTATTAATATATGTGCCTCTGAGCATTACCATAAGCTTTTAAAAGAGAAAGCCTCTTTTTCAAGTCTGTAACTGCCTAACCTAATAAGGACCTTTAAATGTTGAATAAATGAATGAATAAACGAATGAATGAACATTCTGCATCTCAGTTTCCTTTCTTAATCCCCACTGAAGAGCCATTGTGAGCACAAAATGAATGAAGGTAGTCATTAAAAGTGTCATTAAAATGCAATGTATCCCCAGTAACCACGAAGACAGAGAATGACACCAAGATAAATTTGAGATGGGAGCAGATGGAGTTAGAAGTACTTTATAGGAATATCCAGCTGGCAAGCTCATTGGCTGTCACCACAGCCATCTCCCAGAAGTCCCACAATGTCTAAGGAAGACCCAGTCTGAAGCTTCCAAAGGAACAGTCCATACGTAATCTCTGTTCATTGCGCTCATTCTCCCTGCTGTCCAATTCATGAGACCAAGCTTGTGTTGTTTTTGAAAAAGTCTTCCCATCCTGATGGTCTCTGTGGAAGCACAGGAGCCCATACCTCTCTCTTTGACTTCCATTCAAGGTTGATCTGATCCAGATGGGAAATTTTTCATAGACATTACAAAGTACTCCATCTGTGAAGCAGACAAAAGAAAGTAAAAGACAATGAACTCTGTGAAAGCCGAATTACCCATTAAGGGGTTACGTAGAGGTCTGACAATGAATTAACTCCATGTTGTGTGAATGCTGAGAAAAACACTTCTTTCTTCCACTCGCCCTTTCAAGGGTCACTGAAATTATGAATGTCTTTGCCAATTGACGGAAAATATACACTTCCTATTTCTTACTTAACTTAAATACTTCTAGTTGGCTTTTCAAATCCCTTCTCTCTCTGTGAGTAGACAAGCCACTTAGTAGCAGTGTAGCAATGAACATTTTTTTCTTTATATGTTGAGTTTCTTGTTTGGAATGGGGATAGTATTCTTATTGTAAACTTACATGAGTGTCGAAAAAATAGATGACAAAAGCTTCTATAAAGGGCTTAGCAGAGTACACGGCGCATAATGCACTCTCTATATGATAGTGGTCGATAGTGTCACCAGCCTTCTGTCAGATGATTTGTTAGTATTACCATGCTGTGCTATTTGTTTATGTATTTTGTTTTACGCTCTGTGTCCATCACTTCAGTACCAAAAAGCAAGAAAGAGATTAAATTGCCCAAAAGTTAGTGAGCCACTGCTTCTCTAAGGTGATGGAAGATAGCTAGAAACTCTGAGCATTAATAGCACTGAGGTTGGGCTTAGAAAGATACAATTGAAATACAGCCATGGCTGCACCCAACAAAACAGCCAGGATTAAAAAGAATGACAATGCCAAATGTTGACAAGGTTGTAGAACACCTGGAACTTCCATCTGACGTCAGTAAGAATGTAAAATGGTACGACAGCTTTGGAAAATACTCTGGTGGTTTCTTAGAAGATTAAACCTTTGCCTTTCTTGTGACCCAATAGGAACACTCTTAGATATTTACCCAAAGGAAATGAAAACAAATGCTTACAAAATATGAGAATATTCACAGCAACTTTATCATAATATCCAACCACTGGAAATAGCCCAGATATCCAGCAGTAGGAAAACAGACTGTGGCATACAATACAGCTACACAGCAATAAAAGGGGATAAACTACTGAATGTTAGATGAATCTCAAAAACATTGTGCTGAGTGGAAAAAGCCCTTCACAAAAGACAACACAGCATTCAAGCTCTTTTATATGACATTTTATAACAATCAGAACAAATCTATGATAGGAAAGGCTCAGAACAGTGGTGACTTCAGGGACAGGGCAGGATGTCTGGAAAGGGGCATGTAGAAATTTTCTGAGATGATGACAATTCTCTACATCTTGTTAAGACTTGGGGTTACATAGGTGTATGTATTCGAAATACTCCACAGATGTACATTTCAGATCTGTGTGTTTAATCATATGTACATTTTGTATTAAATGAAAAAATCTATAAACAAAAATTAGCTCTACTTGATTAGGCATAAGGCCAAGTATTTAGAGGGAAACATACTGATATTTGCAATTTATCTTGAAATGCATAAAAAATAAGACAGACTAATGATGGATAAATGCTTAAATAAATAAATGATGAAGTTAGAGTATCTGTTAATGGTAAAACTAAGTGATGGCTATAGAAGTGCTTTTTGTAAATTTCTTTCAACATTATTATATGTTTGATAATTTTCATAATAAAATGTTGGAGAAAACATAGTGGTGGCAAAAGTTCTTTCCTACCTAAAGGAGTAAATATTTAAATTTGCTTTATCATGAGGAGTTCTGCTATATTAAAGGAAATTATACCATTAGAATATGAAAAAATGAGTATATCAAATGTATGGGGAGATGGCCAAATATATCTCCCCAAAAGATGGAGCTGGTTAAAGTCAGGAGCCCTTTCAGCACTTTCTCCCTTTCCTATTCCCTTGTCAGTTTTCCACTGGTCTGGTGTTGCTCATTGATTAATTAACTTTAAAAAAGGGTTCTGCCCACTTGTGGTCTGGGATAGAGGCTGTTAGGCAAGACCTCCATGTCAAGATCAACAAGTTTAGAAGGGAAAGGGAAAAAGATAAGACAGAAACTGGAAGATGGTACCGATCTGCTTTTGCAGAGACCAAGCTTGATGCAAAATGAATATGGTGTTATATTTGTGCCTTGACTGTAAAAACTGAAACGTTTGTATTGCCAACACATTAATGAGACACATAAAGAACAAGGGAAAATGTTTTTTACCCACTGGCCAGAAGTAGAGCAGTACCACGTAAGAAAAATGCAATTTTCCTTTTGCTAACAGGATCTGGTTTTCCATTTTTCCACATTAGAGCTAGCTGGCAAAGTTATTTATAGAGGCCTGGGTCCATATACACTAACCCTGTGCTGATTTTGATGCTTTTCCTTGTTTAAAATTTATAGCAAAATAGCAAAAAGATACATTACCTAGAAAAAAAGAAAGAAATCTCACGAAAGTCTCTATTAAGGCAATGCAGTTTGTTCTTTTAGAAATATCACAAGATTTTACATATTATAGACAAATGTGAGATTTGCTTATTTTGGCACAAAGGAAAGGAAATTTAGACAGAATAGAAGGAAATGACCATATCAAGGTTATGACTCCATAATCATAAACATTTGATTTTAATGAGCACAAGAGCGAAAGTAATTAAGTATAATTGTTAATTTTGCCTTATATAATTCCAGAATAACCACTTTCAGGAGATGGAACTTCTGCTAATGGCCTCAAGGAAGCAGCCAATGAGTATTTTGAAGTTCAATAGCTTTCCCACAACCTGTTCTGGGAAGGTGACAGGAAACAGCACTCAAAAGCTGAGACCAAGGTAACTACTGGACATGACACCACTGAATCCACATTATACAAGAGGACCTCAAAATCCACACCCACCTGGCAGAAAATTTTCCTTTTTAAATTTCTTTGGCTTAGCCCTCGCACCTTATTAAACTTTTAAAAATAAGGACTAAGTTGTAAATCCAAAAATAATTGCTACAAGGGCAAATAAAACAAAAGCTTCATTTTTTAGTGCCCATCTGAAGAAAAAGAAAAACATTTATTAAAGTGCTTTCTTTGATTCTCTGGAGATGGAAATTTTAAAACATTATTTTACTCTTCTTCTGTTGTTTACTTTTCCTCATTTTGAATAGAAAGCATTTAGAAATAAAAACAATTACAAAAAATACATATGGCCAATAAAAATGAAAAGTGTCCATTCTTATTTGTAACTTAAGAAATATAAATAAGGCAGTGAAATATCATTTTTCTCATCTATCAAACTGGCAAAAATTTAAAATTGGCAAAAGATTGGAGGGGAGATTCTTATAAACAACCTTGTATGTAGGCATATTAATTTGCTATAATTTTTTGCTACAACCTTCCCCGTGGGAAGTTTTGGCAATGTTGATTGTGAGTTTCAAAATACTCTGTTTTTTTTTTTAATTAAATCAATATTTTTTATTATGGTTTTGTGGGGTACAGTTAAGGGTTAGGTGTACAATTACGTTTCATTCAGGCACCCTGTTGATAAGAGGTGTTTCCCCTTCCCCAGACAGATATTTGCTACTGTTAATCCCATCCCCCTCCCCCCCATAGTTTCCCAGTACCGTCAGTCATTTTCTTATAGTATTACATTGGACGTTCAAGGTTCATTATATGAGTGAGAACATGTGATACACGGATCTTTGTTTCTGTGAGAGGTCACTCAGTATTATAGACTCAAGTTCCATCCAGGTTGCTGCGAAATTCATGATTTTGTTCTTTTTTATGGCTGCGTTTTATTCCATCGTGTATATGTACTACATTTTTTTAATCCAGTCCTCTTTTGATGGGCAGCATGGTTGTTTCCAGGTTCTTGCTATTGTGAACAACGCTGCAATAAACATACGTGTGCAGGTATCTTTTTTATAGAGTGATTTGAGGTCTTCAGGGTATATTCCCAGTAGGAGGATTGCGGGATCATATGGGAGGTTGATGTTTACAGCTTTTAGGAATCGCCACACTGCTTTCCACAGAGGGTGCACTAGTTTACACTCCCACCAACAGTGTAGAAGTGTTCCCTTTTCGCCACACCCTCTACAGCAGCTGTTATTTTTTGAGTTGTTGATAATTGCCATTCTGACTGGGGTTAGGTGGTATCTCAGTGTGGTTTTGATTTGCATCTCCCTGACGATTAGTGAGGTTGAACATTTCTTCATGTGTTTGTTGGCTGCTCGGATGTACTCTTTTGTGAAGTGTCTGTTCATATCTTTTGCCCATTTGATAATGGGGTTGTTTGTTTTTTTCTTTTCAGCACATTTTAGTTCCTTGTAGATCCAGGATGTTAAGCCTTTGTCAGACCTGGTGTTGGCGAATACAAAATACTCTATTTTTAAAGCTTTATACTGATGTAATAATCAGAGGCACACACAAAGATTTATATTTTTAAAAAAGGTTTATTGCAGAATGTTTTATAGTAGCCCCAATTGGAAATAACACAAACGCCCACCCATGGGGAGTCGGTGAACTAAATGATGGAATGTCTATGTATGGAAACAACATGCAAAAAGAAAACCATAAGTTTTAAAGAATATTTAGAAATAGTTTTATAATATGCCATTGAGAAAAATCTGATGAAAATCATAATTAGAATATTTTTCCAGCTTTGTGAAATATGTCTATATGCATAAAAATCTGCAAGGGCCTATATCAATATTTGTGTATGGTGGAACTTTGGGTGATTTTTGTTTTCTTATATTTTCTGTATTATCCATATTTTCTACAATGAGCATATTCTACCAGATGGCAATGAATCAATATTTTGAATTATACAAAACAAATTTTACGCTTTCATTGGATCTCACAGGCCTTTGTCAGTCAATTCAGTTGAATAATGGGACAGTTCAGTGAAGAAAAAAAAATTAGGCAACCTGGTTGGTTGACAGTTTGTAGACAAAAGAGTTGGCTAATTTCCCATACTTGTAATTTTTCAACTAGTTGGTTTGGCATCATATAAATACAGTCAGAGTCGGAACATTTGAAACTGAAAAGGCTTTAATGCCAAAAATCTCTTAGACCCAAATTGAAAAAAGATGAATTTTTTTTCCTGTAGTTTCCCTCATACATAAAAATGAGCTAATAAAGTAAATTCTCCATTACCACCAGCCGTATTTTGAGCATTTTAAACTGTAAAAGTAGTCCTTAGCCCCATCTGGCTGCAGAAGAGCTATTTGTTAGTCTGCAAGGAGCGAGGGATAGGGGTAGGGGTCTGTAAGAGAGAGAAATCTGTCTCTTCTTCAACATGTCTGGGCTTCTTGGCTTTCTTCATTTCTTCCCCGGTTCTACTGTGTTGCTACTTCTCTACTGGTCACCTTGGAGATGGCCAAATCAACCATGATAGCTATTACCTCACAGAGGCTGGCTGAAAGACTGCCAGGAATTTTCATCTGTTTTCTTCATTGCAGTGTTCCCAGCAGCTACAACAGTCCCTGACACAGAGTAGGCACTCCAATCGCGTAGATAGAATCTACAACTGAATTCATGCTTGCAATTCTGTAGCTGTTCAGACACTTCTCAAGCTTAAAGCCTTGGGAGACACACATGTGAAAAATTCCCATTGATAGATTAGGAGTTTAAGTTGATGTCAGTAATGTACTTTAGTGTATGAAGAGCGTTCGGTCTTCGAGAATGAGTGAATCATGACTGGGAAAAGGAGATCGCTAAGGCATTTCAGGGCACCTAAAAGGAGAAAAAGGGAACGATGCTTTTTGACTACAATTAACATATATTTAGGTGAATTGAAGTTTCTGGAAAACATACAAGAAAAAGGAATTGTTTTGAAAGCAAAATAACCTAAAGTCGTGTGAGGTGTTTTACATGTAGTACTTCACTAAAGCCATGCAATAATCTTTCTTTCTTTTTCTTCTTTCTTTCTTTTTTTTTTTTTTTTTTGAGTTGGAATCTTACTCTCTTCCAGGTTGGAAGGCAATGGCACGCTCACGGCCACCACAGCCTTGACCTGCTGTGTTCAGGGGATCCTTCCACCTCAGCCTTCCTAAGTATCTGGAACTACAGGTGCACACCACCATGCCTGGCTAATTTTTTTGATTTATTGTAGAGATTAGCCTATGGGCTCAAGCAATCCTCTCACCTCAGTCTCCCAAAGTGCTGGGATTATAGGTATGAGCCACTGTGTCCAGCCTTTCAATAATCTTTCAAGAAAAATATTTCTTATTCCCATTTGCTGGTAGGAAACAGATTTGAACAGATTAAGTAATTTATTGAAGGACTAACAGCAAGAAAGCAGAAGAGTCTAGATTTGTTTTCTTCTAAAGCTCCAAGCCATGGAGAAGAAAAATATATCAATAAAATTTTTAAAATGAGAGACTGGGAGTACTCTAAAGGAATTTGGCTGTCTTATTAGTTTCGTTCATATCTGCCAGTCTGGTGGCGCTAGAGGTAATCTCTCATCAGAACTAAGTTCCCTGGGTGGGTTCATGACAGAAAAATTTAGAGAATCACTTCTCCAAACAAGCAGGCAATGCTGTTGTAAACCTACTGCCACATTATCTTCGCAAATGCTACAACATAGCTGTACCAGCCTCTTGGGCAGAAAAAAAAAATCCTCCCCAAGCACTTCTAATATCCTTAAATAAATAGTGAAAAGTTCCAAGTAAATACCCAGAAAGCAGAGGTTGAACTGAGAGCTAAACAACATTAAATTATTTAAATTCCTGAATCTCAAACAAAATAACCAGACACTAGGTAAATTAGTGGGATGTTGACACACCAACTGAATAATATCTAATTTGCAGTGGCATTTGGAACATGACTGACCATTGGAAATAAATAATATGTTGTCTTAGACTTGGATGACTAGAGTACTTTACAAAGATCTGTTTCGTGGCACAATGCTGTCTAGCAAAAGAATATTGCTTTAGGAACAACTATTGCCAAACTACGACTTGTTTTGAGCATATCCCGGGTTGATGATAATTGTGCAATCTGAAACTTATCACCCTGCAGAAAACTCAAACAAGCTTTCACGGGTAGTAGCTTAGACTGAAATAAATATGATTTAGAGTGCTTTTATTCCAGGGAATAATGGTGCACTCTGGCCAGCAGTTGAGAGCTTATAAATGTTTGGGAAATCAGAAACAAATGTTTTAATTTCAGTGTGTTAAAAAGTTTGTGAAAAACATCTGAGTCGAACGAGACCATTCTTGAAAGCAAGAGTGAGAACTGACTACACCCCCAGCAGGGCAGCTGTCCAGACAAGGGCTTGGAGAATTGGAAAGCTGGACTCACTTGAGCCAAGCCTCACAATTTTTGGAGCTCTGGTTTCCTCTTCTGCCAACAGAAAAGCAAAGCATACATGAAAATAGAAAATGTGCATCTGCAGCCAGGCTTGTGGCTTTGCAGCATCCACGTCCCAGAGCAAAAGCATAATGGGTAATGGCCATGCTATGCCATGAAGAGAGAGAATTCTAGTCTGCACGTGTTCCAGACTAACATTTAACTTCAGTGAGTGTGCTGAGATGGAAGTTTGCAGCAATAAATAAATGACTATATACCATAATTTTAGAATATCAATTTAAGAAATTGATAATGTTATGCACCAAGAGTACATACATATACATATCTGATGGCAGATTCAAGGGTGTAGCTGTCTAGGTCAACCATATTCTGTTCAATAAATATTGATTAAGAACTATTGTACAGCTGCATCTAATATCTGCTACAGAAGAGGCAATATTATCAGACCTAATGTCAACCTTCTGGCAGAGGGAACAGGAAGGAGATGGAAACTCATCAAGGGTCAACTATGCGCCAGGCACAGTTCTAGGCACCTACATTTCATGTGGCAACACTGAAAGGGAAGTATTAATATTCCTACCTTATGAATGAAATACCCAAGAAAACAACTGCAAAATAATACAAGATGGTGTATCACTAAGTCCTACACTGAACATCATCAGGTTTGATAGTTTATGACCCTCAAAATGCAGTACAGAGAGCCCAGAAATCATTTACTGATTAGAATGACTACAAATGGTACCATGAAGGAGCTGGTTCTTGGAATGGATTTGTACGTATAGGTAGGATTGAAATAGATAAAACAATGTCTGGAAGGGGAGAGACTGGACACTGGATCAAAAGCCATATAATCAAAAGAAAAATTTATTAAAAAAAAAAAGGAGTGTTAGCCAGGCATGGTGGTGTAGGCCTGTAGTTCCAGCTACTTGGAAGGCTAAGGTGGGAGGATCACCTGAGCCCAGCAGGTCGAGGCTGCCGTGGCCATCAGTGTGCCACTGCCCTCCAGCCTGGATGACAGAGTGAGAATCCAACTCAAAAAAAAAAAAAAAAAAAGTGCATGGGACAGTGGCAATCTGATAGAAAGAGAAAGGGCATTAAGGAGAGTATAGGAGAAGAAAGTGAGTGTAGAAGAAAAGTCCTGAATTTTTAAAATCTAGTTGATCCAAAAAGCAAGGGGATACAATCCTAGATTCTGGAGAACACACTATTTCATGATTCGGATTTCAAGCCAGGTGGATGAACAGATTCCTAGCCATGGAGGCTGTCTGATTTTGAGTGGCATCCGCATACATCTGCACAGAAAATGTTATGATGACACTGATTAGGCAGCCATCGCTTTTGTCTGGCATGGCAGAGATTCATGCAAGAACAAAACCTGAAACAGGAAGATCACTACATTCTCTCTTATGTGACAACTGTGGCCTGACCTGCAGTTGCCACAGTAGACACAGAGAACAAGAGAAGCTTTTGACTACTTTAAGGAAGAATCTGTAGGATGTTGTGGTAGACTTAGGGTAGCAGAAGAGACAACATGAAGGTGACTCCCAGATATCTTGCTAGCAAGGTCAGCATAAGTTACAAAGAAAGCACATAACATTCAGGTCAAACCTGCTGGCCAGCTCCAATGTTCCAAGTAAGGGTCTTGTTCGCCATTCAACACACATACCCATGACTCAGAGCGAGAGCCAGGCAGAAGGAATAGGATGGGGAGGGAACCATTTGTAATATTTACATGTTATTCCAAATGTGTCTCTTTTTTCTCTAAGGGAATGTGAAGGTGTGAGGGTGTTGCAGAGAGTCCATGCCACCCAGTAATCAAAGGTTAGTGGAATTATTTTAGTCCCTGTGGCCTCCAAGAGATCTCACATCAACCTCAGGTCTCACAACCCAAAATCAAGGGCCCTCTCTACCCCCACACCCCAACCTTCTCTTTGACTACTACTAGGAAATATGGGTGTGTTTTAAGGGAGGGAAAAAGGACTTATAGAAATCATTTTTTTGAGTTAAAAAATAATGCTCAACTATTCACAATGGCAAAAACATGGAACCAACTCAGATGCCCATCAAAAGTGGACTGGATAAAGAAAATGTGGTACATATATGTGATGGAATACTATGCGGCCATAAAGAAGAACAAAATAAAGTCCTTTGCAGCAACACAGATGCAGCTGGAGACCATCATTCTAAGTGAATTATCACAGAAATTAAAAAATAAATACCAAATGTTCTCACTCATAAGCAGGCCCTGATTACTGGTTATATGAGCACAAATATGGGAACAACAGATGCTAGACACTACGAAAGGAGGGAGCAAAGGAGGAAGGACAAGGGACATATAACCACACAATGGGTATCAGGCCCACTATCGGAAGAGAGAGGCCTTATTAGAAGCCCAAATCTCACCTGAATGCAATTTACTTATGTAGTAAATCCTCATATGTACCCCACAACTCTAAAATAAAATAATAAGAATAGCAAAATAGTAATAAGCTTGTAACAAGAATGCTGACCAAACCTGAGACTGTGATCCCCAAGTACACTGTGTGTCTTTGGGTCAGAGGTTCAAATAATGACTCAGTACTGAGTATTATCTGGAACAAAACTGGTGCACAATAAACATGTGATAAGTACATAGATACATTTTCTGATTTTCATTTTCTTTTTGGTTTATATGTTGCTTTTGCTTGAAAAAAATCCAAAAGCCTCTATCACTATGGCTCTCTAAAGAATGTTAGAGAATAGCAAACTTAAGGTGACTGTGAAAATTTCGCAGCACAGTGGAATAAAAGAAGCATTCTGCTTGGGAGACTTGGGTCTAAGTCCATGCTTTGCCTTAAATTATCTACATAACTTTTAGACAAACCACTACCTCTCTTGAAGCCTCCATTTTCTCAATGGTAAAGAAAGTTGCTGAGTCAGGAGATTTCTCAGTCTTACTGTGCTCTAACAACCCCTGAATCTATGCACACTTATCTGGGAGTAGCTCTAAGAATATCTCCAACCCTGCCTGGAAGATCTGGTTAGATAAAATTTCTGCTCTGTCCTTAAAATAGGACTTTGCAGGATTTTCTTTTCATCGCCTGATATGTCATTCAAGGGTCTTCTGTAATAACCTCAATGAATGTGGGCTCCAAGCCCTTCTAAGCCCTTTACATAAATATGACAATAATTCTGTGACATTCGTGAGTCGCCCGTGAGTTTTAGCACACTGGGCATATGATTTGGTAATCATTATCAGTAAGGTCCTTTACACAGGAAACACCTGCTAAGATGTAGGTCAGCCCAGCTGCTCTAAATATGAAACACTTCTACACACGTCCCTGTAGGGATAGAGATAAGCTTGCCAGACCCTGCAAAACCTCCAGACCGCAGCTTCCTCTTCATTCTCCCTTTCTTCCAACAGGGATCTGCCATCTCTCCTAGAGACCCACTCCATATCTTCTTCCCAGGAAAAAGAGCAAAGGAACCACTATTAGCACGTACCCTTCTACCAAGTTCTAACCAGATTTAATTGCCATAGTCATATTTGGGGTTTATTTCTCCATGAAAAGTAGCAACAAGTTAGTAGACATTTTTCATGATGGAAAAGTGTCAAATATAGGATATGGTGGATAGTTTGAAGGCTCTAGCTTGCTCTATCTCCCACTGCACTGCACCACCCCCTTTGTGTATAGCTTTAGGACTAGAGAATTGTGGCCTAGCAATGCTGTCTCCCCCACTGTTGCCCTGACTCTTGAAGTTCATTACTTTCCTTTCCACACTCTGGTCTAAGACTCCAGTTGTTCAGTTTTGTCCCAGTGCCTTCCTTCTCTGTGGCTTCACTGTTGGCCTAGATTCCCTTCTTTCTACAACTCCTTTTTTCAGGGAGTCCACAGTATCGGATCTTGGAGTCATTGCAGCTTCAAGCCCTCTAGAAAGTATGCTTCTAGAGCATTATTCTTTTATTCTTTTTTTTTTTTTTTTTTTGAGTTGGAATCTCACTCTGTCGCCCAAACTGGAGTGCAGTGGCCGCTTCCGGCCACCGCAGCCTCGACCTGCTGGGCTCCGGCGATCCTTTCACCTCAGCCTTCCAAGTAGCCAGAATTACAGGCATGCACTACCACACCCGGCTGATTTTTTGATTTATTGTACAGAGGAGGTCTCGCTGCCCAGGCGGGTCTCGAGCCCACAGGCTCAGGCAATCCACTCACCTCAGCCTCCCAAAGGCGCGGGATTACAGGCTGAGCCACCGAGCCCGGCAGAGCATTATTCTTTTAACAAATATGTATTCAACCATACCCAGCTCTGTGCTATGTGTGGAAACACAACAAGTGAAACAGTCAGGAGGGGAAGTAGGAGCAGGAAGGAGGCCCAAGACCTTTCAGGAGGGGCTGGAACTAGTTTGGGGGCATGTACTGGGGGAAGTGTCCCCCCAAAAGTTTGTGTCTACCCAGAGCCTCAGAATGTGATCTTATTTGAAAATATAGTCTTTGCTGATGTAATCAAACTAAGATGATGACACACTGAATTCAAGGGGGCCCAAAATCCATAATGACTATAACGCTCTCATAAAGAGAGAGAAATTTGGACACAAGGACATGCAGAGAGAATTTCATGTGACAACAGAAGAGAAAATGGAGAGATGTGAACCATGGGACACCAAGGATTGCTGGCAGCCACCAGAAGCCAGGAAAAGGGAAGGAAAGTTCTCCCCTAGAGCCTCCAGAGAGGGCTTGGTTCTGCAGGCACCTTGATTTCGGACTTCCGGCCTCCAGAACCATGAGAGAATAAATTTCTGTTGTTTTAAGTCACCACATTTGTGGCAACTTGTTACAGTAGCCCTAGGAAATTAATTCAGTTTATTAAGGGCATTGAGTACAGGTAGACAAAGCAAAGCCCTGAGAACTTGCCTGGGGCACGGGAGGATGACAGGTCTTAGACCCAGGATTCCTCGGTCTTGGGAGCCAAGTCCAAGCCTCGTCCTCTCATACATGTGAATATCAGCACACCAGTGTTCAGGGAAGAACGCAGTGGAAACAATGACAACTACAGTTGTTACTAACATCCAGAGAAAGTGAAGAAACTAAAGAGGGAAAAGACAAAAGGAAGAAGGAGCTGGAGAAAGCATGGTTTTAGGGCAAAATGACAACATTGTCATGATTTTATATCTATGCCCAGGGTCAAAGCACAACAGTACTAATTTTGCAAACTGCTCACTGTTTGAGCCTAATAACCTAATAGCACAATTTATGCCCATCATCACATGTTAGATGTAAGTTACGGTAAATATTATTTGGTCAAAGCAGTAAACGCTATGTAAGCAGCTCTTGTAAATAGCCACTCTTACCACAAGACCATTAGCTCACAACCTCAAACAAAAACAAAAACACAGGCAACACTGCTTCATAACAGTCACATTGGTATTTCCACATCAGTACAGAAAATACGGCAGGATACTCATGTGATTTATGGATTCTACCACCCAGACAAAGATTTAATAAGAGGAATTAGGAGAAATGAAGCCCATTCTTTCACATGAAAGCGAATGTTGAAAGAACACAGCCAATCCTCAGTGCTGATATATCCTTTTGTCTGTAATATTCCTTGACCAAAATAAAAGTGTCATGTGTCCAACAGAGGAAAGGTAAGCTTTCTTTGGCATACCTCAGACGTGCCTGCTGCCTGGGTTTAACAAAGACTGTTTGTCCCTAACGTGTGCTTGCTGGTTTGTATACGGGTCCCACGTACAAAATAAGGTTTCTTTTCATGCTCCCACCAAGACTTAAGGAAAATATCCTCAAGTGTGAATGAATGCACAATCATGTAAAGCTGTTGGTGTTCTGTTGAATTCTGAGACCATGAACACAGTCTCACAGTCTTCCTCTCCCAAGTACACCAAATTCTTTGTTTAATGATCAGTCTGGGTTTAAACGAAATGCAATTTGTTTCTAAAGATATTTGAAACTAAAATAGGAAGTCTCGTTATTGGTTTATTGGTCTATAACCAGGTTCTCTCCTGTAGAGAGAGGTTTTCAGTATTCAGGGTGAAACCCCTAAGCAGCCCTTTCTAGAAATGGTATGTTGGCGCCCTCTTGAGGCAGAAGGAACAAGGAAAGGAAAAAGAGGTGCAGGAAGCAGCTGGAAACCAGGTGAATATTCAGGCAGACCTGTGCTTCCAATAAATTCAGCCGATCTCCAAGGACACTTCCGTGTGCCTGGGATGTGGCCGATGCACTTTCTGTATTTTTTCCAGCACAGACTCTCATATGAAGATATTTGTTGCTTTGTATTGACTGTGTGTTTTCCAGGGGACTGCTGTTTTAAGAAAGTCATTCTGCCCGGCCTCCACACAGGTCCTAGTCAAGAAGGAGTTTTAAGGATTAGATCCACATCACCCTAATCCACATCACTTGCCCCTTAACCCTTGGCAGCTGTGCTCGGGGATCCCAGATTTCGAAGGATCCATCTACCTCACCCTCCTTCCCCTCCTCATACTCTGGCCAGCTCTAACTATGCACAGTCAGGAATTTCACTCTTTCCTTAATATTCTCTTCTGCCAAGCTCCCAGTCATTTGTTCTACAATTCTTTGAACTCAGTCCAATCTTCTGCCTAATTCTGATTCCAGGAACGTGGGTTCAGAGAATATTTTTTTACATTGGACAAGTAATATGTTTAGTTAGCATCTCCGCCCTCAACTCCCATATTTAAAAATCCTTTGAAAGTTTTCCTCAAAAGAAATTAATTGACTGATGAACAATCCCAGAAAACTGAAGAGACTTTGGGAACATTTTACCTGGTTCATTCCAGGGTAATACCAGCAACGGTTTCTCTGGGATTCCGATTCAATGCCAGCAGAATGGAAAATTGTGGATATAGAGCTATCTCACTTCTCATCTCTGTAACTATTATTTTGGCACTGATCAGTGTAAAGATGTAAACATGTTGGCTTCTAAGAGACAGCATCCTCTAGTAGGTCAGAGAACCACTTTCCCGTTATAAAATCTCAGTTCTAAATCCCTCATCTGCCACTTTCTCTCTCTCTCTCTCTCTCTCTCTCTCTCTCTCTCTCTCTCTCTCTCTCTCTCTCTCTTTCTTCTAGTCAGAGTTTTACTCTGTCATTCAGGCTGGAGTGCAGTAGCACTACCATAGCCACCATGGCCTCGACTTGCTGGGCTCAGGTTACCCTTCCACCTCAGCCTTCCAAGTAACCAGAACTACAGGCATGCACCACCATTTCCAGCTAATTTCTTTGTTTATTGTAGAGACAACATCTCACCAAGTTGTCCAGGTTGGCCTCGAACCCCTAGGCTCAGGTAATCCTTTCACCTTCACCTCCCAAAGGGCTGGGATTACCGGCATGAGCCACTGCTCCTGACCCCACCACCTTTTAATCAGGTGCATCTCAGCCAGGCTACATGACCATGTCTCCTCATCTATGAGACAGGGATGGCCACGGTGTCTCTCTGGGTAAGAAACCCTGGGACAATCCTATGGTCACAAGCCAGGGCTTCTTTTTGGCCATTTGTGACCATTGTTTCTGCATCTTTGAAAATTCTGAATTTACAAAACTGTCACAGAAAGCAGAGCTTAAACCATTCTATTTCGACAACACAATGGAGGACGTTGAAATAAGGGAAGGAGCAGTGAGCACAGAGTGTCCTTTCGCTGTGCTCTGAATTGCCATGAGGCAACTACTGTACTTTGCATCCTGCGACTTTGTGGCAGCCTCTCTCCTCTCTCAGTGCCCTGGGTGAAAAGTGGCAGCTTGGCTCGACTCCCTCCGTGTCAGTCTTCTCAGGCATCACGAGGAAGCTGTCACCTCAAGGGAGAGAAGCTGTGACGGTTGCATTGCACCCATGGGGCTTCCTTGTGGACAAACATATTTTGCCTGATCCGTTCCAGAGAGGACGGTGTTTAGTGGCGGAGGAGGCAAAGACAGACTTTGATCTCTATTTGGAGCTTTGAAAACTTTCATCCCTTAAGGTGCAAGATCTCCACATCAGACAGCTAGAGAACCGTGTCGTGTATCATCTGATTGTTATGTTGCATGATCAGCAGTCAATTGCAAAGGGGGTTTGCTGGGAGGGAAAAAAAAAAGCCAACAAACCTTCTGACTCTGTTATCTGTCTCAACACCATGAACTTCCTGCTCTCGGTCATATAAAAGAACATACCAGCACCAAAAATTCCCTCAAACGTCCCTCCTAGAGTGGTTGGTGAGGATTCAACGAGACAACGGTTGTGATGTGCTCCGCCCAGGGCCTGTGATATGACTGTGCTCAGTGGATAGTCATCCCTGAAGAAGAAATGTGCCCCAATACAATCCTCAGCTCAGGAAGCGTGTTGTGGGCGAGAAGCCCTGCAGATGCCTGCAGGGCCAGGATGTGTGTCCCTTTAAGTCTGGATCAGGTCAGACAAGGGGACTGAAATGTCTCCCGTGGTTATCACTCATCAAGTTCACCTTCGTTCTGGAAAGACCTATCTCAACATGGCTCAGGGATTCTGCTACTGAGAATTCTGTGAGGGGTCTTTGGCATTTCTATGGTGCACTCTGTATGTCTGTCTCTCCTGTATGTGACATTCGGCTCTCTTCCTCACTGGGCCAGAAGGAGCCCCTCTTTTTTATTTTTAGAGACAGGGTTGCCCAGGCTGGTGTACAGTGGTGCAATCACAGCTCACTGCAGCCTCGAACCAGGCCTCAGGTGATTCTCTCACCTCAGTCTCCCAAGTAGCTGTGATTACAGATATGCACCACCACTCCCAGTCTAGAAAGAGCAGCTCTTTAAATGTGGAGAATTGCACATGTTAGTCATTATGTGCTATTGATTATTTTAGT
The DNA here is from genome assembly GCA_027257055.1 of Cephalopachus bancanus. Taxonomy (NCBI): domain Eukaryota; kingdom Metazoa; phylum Chordata; class Mammalia; order Primates; family Tarsiidae; genus Cephalopachus; species Cephalopachus bancanus. Next base: position 715,048 of record JAPVLO010000329.1, on the reverse strand, counting down.
GATGAAGTTCATGGTTCTTAAAGAAGAGACTTTCCATGAATAAGATATTTCTCCTCTCTTTTACTAACGTGATTTTTCCCCCCAGATGCCCACATAGATCTGCCCTAAATTTTCTGGAGGCTAAGAATGTTTGGGTTTGGATACAACTCAAAATTTATTTCTCTCACATTGTGAATTGTGAATATATCTATTGGGCTTATTGCCTGAAAGGTTAGAAAAGACCCAATTTATTAAGAATTTTTCCATTTTCCTGTGCCTGACCGCTTACCTCTCAGTGTGTATGGATCTACCACTGCAGATTGGACTCAGCATGAGGGTTGCTATAACAATATTTCAGATCAATAGAGACCATAAAAGGGATTCGTGTGGATAGGTTTGCTATATTTAGTGACACTTGAGGCAAGTAGCCAAGGCGAGCAGGACAACCATTTTCCAGAATATTCCAAGTCTAACAGCCCCATCTGTTCCTCATAAAATTCACAAAAGCAACAGGGTTTTTCTTTTGCCTCAAGTGGCTCATTCGCTTACACAGGCTTCTCAGGATTTAAAATACCATCAAGCGCAACTGAAACTTGAACTTGTGCAGTATGTGCATGGATAAGGACATGTCAATGAGCTGGAGCATCTTTTTAAGAGGATCAAGTGTTATTCTTTAATCATCTCTCTGCTTCTAACATGTTAACACTGAGATTCAATATCTCAATTCCACATTGTAGAGTTTCCCCTATTACATTGGAGTTTCGGTAATGTGGTTGCATTTTGTCATTAAACATCAGTGATTACATATATTCCATTCTGTGGAAATGGTTTCTGAGATAAGCCTTGTTTTTCTTAGTGCTGGATATCCAGGAAATAAAATTGGCTAACCAGAATCATGTAGACGCCATCAATCACAGAGATTAACCATGGCTATCGAATTCTGTTCTAATATTTTTTAAGCTGAGTTCCAAATAGACTGTTCAGTCTGCAGCCACAGGCTCCAAAGTATGAACTGAATATGAAAACATTTTAACTTTCATGTTTTAATGATAAGAATGTTGTTGGCATTAATATTTGAACATTTTAGTATACCTACTTCTGAATGCTATAGCATGGCAGGCTCAGAATCCACTGGCAGACTATAAATAAAACCTTTCTATAAATATACTTTGTGCCAAACTACCAGCAGAATACATTTTTCATCTTCTAAACAGATGGTATAAGAGAAAAACCATGCATGTATACGATTAATCAAATGTGCTTTGCTGTTAGAGTTTTCATTACCAATTCCAGCAAGAGTTTTTTTAAATTTCTGCATTTTATATTTTCTTTTGAGTATTAGTATAGTTAAGGAAATTATTAATATAAATGAAGATGGAGAGATGATAGGACTTTGTAGGTGTGGCTTCTTTGAGGTCCAGTGGGCCTGAGGTTTTTTTGTTGTTGTTGTTTGTTTATTTGTTTGTTTTTTCTGCAAAGAGATAGCCAGGTTGGGTGCAGTGGCTCATGCCTGTAATCCTAGCACTTTGGGAGGACAGTGTGGGAGAATCACTTGAGTCCGGGAGTTTAAAATTAGTCTGGGCAACATAGCAAGACCCTGTCTCTATGAAAAATCCAAAAGTAAGCCAAGAATGGTGACTTGCACCTGTAGTCCCAGCTACTCAGGAGGCTGAGGCAGGAGGAACACTTGAGCCCAGGAGGTCAAGGCTGCAGTGAGCCATGATTGTGCCACTGCACTCCAACCTGGGTGACAGAGTGAGACTTTGATTCAAAAGAGAGAGAGAGAGCCAGACAGTTCTTTGTGGGTCTGTGAACCCCAAAAGTGAGACTCGAGTACCCAATGCACAGGGAGCCAAACACTAACTGACACATTAGCACTTAGGAGCAGAGAAAGGTTTACTCAATTCGGCCAAAGCATGAGGGCAGCAGAAGCAAACTCTCAACCCCAACCTGCCTTTGAACGAACTGGGTCTTGTATAGGGAAGGTAGGTATGTGGGAGATGAGATCCCCGTTGTCAAAGCTGCCTGTCTCCCAGGGATCAAATTTCTGGATGCCATCAAGGAGGTCTATATGACCTAAAGATCTTTGTTCTTTAAAAGAAAAACAAGTTCATTCATCTTATAGGCAGTCTCCAGGGCTTAGGAGATGAAGATAATCAATAATTAATAACTTACCTTCTACCCAAATAAGTGTGTGCCGGCAATCATTCAAGGAGGAAGAAAAGGAAAATAACGAATATCGGCTCGGCTATGAGGCTAAGCCCTCTGCTTCCTGCAACCCCAGTCACACCACCCAGGCCCTCACAAGGCATTTGTCAGAACTCTTATTCTGAAAGAAGTGAGACTTTACCCAAGTTCTTTCCCCTCGGTGCTTGTGACCAGTGTGTAAGACACTGAAAGCACAAAAGACAACTCACTGCAGATGAGGCCAGGAGAAAGGCCTTTGGCATACTGTAAAATAGTACCAAGAGCCGGTATGGTAGAGTCACAAAAGAATGGGAGATCCTCTAGAATCTGATGCTACAGGTTCAAAACCAGTCTGCCACTGTAGCCAAGAGCATTGGTTGTCTGCCCTTAGATCCATGCTCTCATTTTCCTTTACAGAACATCACATATTTTCATCTGGGAACATTGTCATCTAGAATAAAACACTATTTCCTGGGGCTAAATTTTAGTCAATAAGGTATATCAAGTAGGTGGCTTATTTTTTGTCCGTCTACCTTTTGTCCTGCTTCTAGACTGCAGTGTGGTTGTGATGGCTGGAGTTGAGCTGCCATTTTGAACCATGAAGTAACCATTGAACCAAGTAGTATGCTAGGATGGTGTGCAGAAATCACTGAAATCATGGAAGAGCTACCACACTTGCCTCCTGGTAGGCTTCCTTTATGTGAAAAAATAAGTAAATTAAGAGCTATATTATCTAACACACTGGCTCTGAATACTTAATTTCTCAGTACCTTAGTTTTCCCACATAAAAAAATGAGAATAATAATAATGCCTAACTCAGAGGCCTGTTGTGGGTGCCAGATGAGATGGTAGGTGCAAGGTATTAATACTTAGAGAAAGAACTTGCACATATTAACCACACAAGCTATTGATCTTGCTAGAGATGCCTGTCACTTGAGCATGTAACAGTTGCAACAATTGGAAAGCAACCTGGGGAGCCATTATTTTTAAATGCTCTGAAGCGTGAACTTGAATTATGCCCTCTGAGTGAGAGTGAGTCACTTGGTGAATCGGGAGTCGGACATGTGCCTGTCACAGTACTTTGTTGTCCTTTGCTCCTGTACTAACTCACTCGTGGTATGACTCTAACATTGTTGCTTCATGTAAACAGCCCTGAAGAAAAGCCAGATGCCAGTGCAAGTGACAGTCATACAGAAAATGCTTTAAAGGAAATGTGTGAAGTTTCCCAGTTAGAATAGGGCATCATGGTAACCATTCTGAATTGTGACATGAGCATCCCCACCACAGGCTCCAGGCTAAGGAACTATGGATTACAGAGGCTGTCTCAAATATGAGAATTTTCAGATGTCGCTCAGCACACCCTTGGCACATGTGAAGACCCACTGTGACGTGGGATCCATAAGCACAACTCACAGGTGAAGGGAAAGGGCTAGGGAAGCAGGACCCTCAGTAGGATGACACTGGCACACCCCATTTGCTTCCGAAGGATTCCAAGAGGCAAGAAACTATTTTTATTTCATTCATACCCACCTACGCGCCCAGAAGACTTTTTATAATGAAAGGCACAGAGAGCTCGTCAGAGGCCCAAACCTCATCCTCATGCAATATACTTATGCAACAAATCCTCACATGCACCCCATGATTCTACAATAAAACAAAATAAAACTTAATTTTAAAAAGGCACAGAATTAACAAAAGCATAGAACCATTGAGATAAGGAGAACAGAATGATGGAGGGGGGTCATTGAGAAGGAGGAATAATGATTATCGGACACCTGGCTCCCGGTCTAAGGATGTCACTTCCTGTGATGCCGCTTGTGTGCGTACTTAAACGCGCACTTAGAGTGAAAGGAGGCATGACCACGATGCTGGATCTCTCCATTTCCCCTCCAGATGCTGTGCCACTGTCCCCACCACACTCCTAACTGCAAAGGTGGCCCTGATGACCAGCATTCGCAGGCTCCCTGCCTTTTGGCTTCTGGTTGGCTTCTTTTCACAGAAAGGGAAGAGATCGAGATCACAGCATTTCTTCTCCACCTGCCTCCTGGTGAGGCTACCTCAAATTGTCTACATCCCTAGACAGAAGATTACTGCTCCTCTCAGAACAGCCTGCTCTGCTGTACTCTGTCCTCACATGCTCTCACGTCTGCTCCCTTCCCTCTGAGTCTAAGATAAGGATCCCAGATTTAGCAAAGACAAACACGAGATGACCAGTGAAATTTGAATTTCAGATAAATAATGAACTGTTTAATACAAGGATGCCCGATGCAGTATTTGGGCCATACTTAGACTAAGAGACTACTCATTGGTAATCTGAAATTCAAGTTTAACTGGGTGCTCTGTGTTCTATCTGGCAACCCTAGCCTAAGGGTACCATCAGCTGCCACTCCGGGCTCCTGTGGTACTCTCGCAGTGACTTCCCTACATACTGCTTATACCTTTGGAATAAGTCCCTCTGTCTGTCAGCCATCCTCACAGTATCCTGACTTGAGCATGCCATCTGTTTTCCCTCAGGATCCTAATATAGTCATCACACCCCAGAGTTTATCCCTGTCAAGGTCATTTCCTCTCAACCACCTTTCATATGTTATTTCTTTCAGAAGATTTTCACAGGGGTTCTGTGTCAGGCAATTCAATGAGACTGAAAGGAGATCCCTACTCTGCAGAAAACAGATGACACTGAGATGGCAAAGCTGACATCTCAATATGAGACTCCAAGAGCCCGATTTGGATCCTTGTCTCAGTGTACTTTAGCTTGGGTTTCCCTGAGATGAAAGATTGTCGGAGTGTAGTTTATTCCTGAATGTAACCTCAGGGAGCAGGAGTGCAAGACAGGGAGAGGGAAAAAGGGAAGGAGCGAAAGTCAGTCATAAGGATGCAGATATGAGGACATTGAGTTGACTATAAGCAATTAGTTTTAATCTCGCCAAGACCTGCTGAAGATCCTATCAAATGTGACTCAGACCATCTATTTAAGTATCAAAGAGGGAGGTATTTATCAATGGCTCCTGTCCCCCACTGGTCAAAAATGGCCCCAAGTACTTCCCGCATTTCCAGGTTAAACAGACAGGTGTGCCAGGCCAGTTCCTGGGATTTCCATGCTGCAATAGCAGAGACACCTCAAAGCAAAAAGTTGAGAAATATTTGGCACAGGCCTGAAGTGCACTACTAGTCTAGTTGAAGCTGCCTGAAGATGGTCAAAACCTCCATGGGACTGGTTGAGCCTGGAAGAATTTGAAGGAATGGCCAACATGTCTCCCATGACCAATGGCAGGTCAGTCTATGTGGTATGGCAGTGTGCTACAAGCTTATCTAAAGAAGTGCTGAGATGTGAATGAAGACATTCAGAAGCTGATGCTGTAGAGGAAACATGTCCTTCTTGAGATGAGCTCTCTGAAAGAGTTGCCTCCATTGGCAGCAGCTGTAGATCAGACATGTTCTGCAACATCAACTATGAAGATGGGTGCTTGGGTAGAATGGCTATTGTTGAGAAGAGCCAACTTGAGTTCATCCTTGTGAATACTACATGTTTGTTGTGAATGACTGTGATGGGCCATGCCTGTTTTGGCCCAGGGAAAGTCCCAGAAATAGTTTGGATATTTGTCCCCTCCTGGTCTCATGTTGAAATTTGATCCCCAATGTTTGAGTTGGGGCCTGGTGGGTGGTTATTGTGTCATGGGGCAGCACCCTCATGAATGACTTGGTTGGTACCTCCTTGTGGTAATTTTGCTCTTAGTCCCCGTGAAATCTGGCTGTTAAAAGAACCTGGCATTTCTTCCCCTCTCCTCCTTTCTCACCAGGTGACACACTGTCCCCCGCTTTGCCTTCCGCCATGAGTGAAAGCTCCCTGTAGCTCTCACCAGAGACAGATGCAGGCACCATGCTGATTCTTATACAGCCTGCAGAGGCATAAGCCACATGAACCTCTTTTCTTTATAAATTATCCAGTCTTATATGCTCCTTTATAGCTATATAAAATGGACTAAGATGGTCCCCATGCAGACACACGTGGAATTTCTGGACTTTAACAAAGGTGTAGTTGAGGAGCATTTACCCCAGTTCTGGCACAGCAAGAATTTCAAGGCTTGGAATGTACATTAGCCTCAGTAGCAAAATGATTGCTTTGTGTAGCTTCAGGGTAAAAACATGATGTGGGTGTGTAAGTCTAGCTTTGTCTGGCCTAGTGGCATCTCACTTCATCTACACAGCCAAGACCTCCAACTTCAGGGATAATTCCATGATCAACATGGGCAGAATGGGGAATCAAGTCAGCCACTTTCATCTTTCTCTTATTTAGTTAAAAAAAACACCTATGAAAAAGAAGTTCTTGAACTTCATCCAAGCCATCGTTCTGACTCATCCTTGAACCCAAATCACACTGCGTACCACTAACTAGGAAGGCAAACCACGAACTAAACAAAAGATTCAATAGTTAGGTATGAATAAAATTTTAGAGTATTACAAAGAAAATATAATGTATTCATAAATCACACTTAAACTTGCAAGCCTGTCCAGTGGCTTGCAGTGGGGAACATACAAGTTCTAGTAGGATTCATACTCCAGCTTGGGATGGAAGGAGTGACAGTAGGTCACCCTCACATCCTAACCTAGGACGAAACTGCTCCCCACATAGTGAGCCAGAACTGGGTTTCTAACCACTCTCTCTGTGAGCTGTGAGTTAGCTCAGATAACTATCATCATGGGTGTAATTCAACTTTTCACCTTATAGTGAACAGAGACCTGAGCAGGATTTTTAGTACTTTTTCTTCTCCATGCAAGATGTACTGGTGTGAAATACAGCCAAAATAATTTAAAACAGCTCCTGATAGTTTGGCAGCAAAGTTTCAAACTTCATTCTTACATAAACATATTCACACATGTACAATCCTTGAAAATGTTTGCAACTAACCTTTTAAATAAAAGAGGGAGATGTGGAGATTTGGGGCTTAAAAATATAAAGCAATGGTTCTTTCCCACTTTTTTCACATTCTTCTAACACAGAAAAGTTGAAAAATGTGTTATCCACTAGCCCACAGGACCTCAAAATATTTGGGGAAATTAAGTATTTGTTCAATATTCCATTCTGCTCTGGAGCACATGATGTTTTGAACTATCAGTGGAATCGTGCTAAAATCACACCCATTGAAAAAGTTTCACTTCAACCACTGTGGCTGACAGACAAGACTGTAGTGTCAAGGCTGAATTCATCTGCAGAAAACTGCAATTTGGTCTTGCCTTCCAGTTACACCAATATGTCACCAATAGATTATGTCTCCCCGCAACATTCCACATCCTGGAAGGTGTCTGAATGTGTCATGAATGGAAGGTACCTGCACAGTTTCAGGGCTAAATACAACCTAAGTGTGATTGGCAGTTCCTACCATGTCAAGACATCTTGAGCATCATATTTCCTACAAGTGCTCTCCAGCAATAGACTAAGCATTATGAAGTTAACGTACTCTGATTGTTTGGCCTCTCTGTGATCCATGCTGCTATGTTTCTTTTGAAGCCTGGAACTGTACAACAAAAGTGGCAGAGAAATTTACCAGCTGAAGACTGCAGCGAAAGGGAAGTGAGAGGAGTGATTTGTGGGTGAATTACTATCAGACGGCAATAGTAATTTTCGAGCTGCGGTAAATGATGTTTTGACTCATTAATAAGTGAAATAGTTGACAAGTGTTGAAGGGAATTTAAGAGATGGATAGTGCCCTGGCTTATGGCCATTGTGGACAGGGTGTTGAGCTGAAAAGCAACACTTGACTTCCTCGACCTGAGTGTCTGGCACCCAGGACCCAGTGAGTCATTAATATGATGTGTAAAGGTTGTAGCCATGTGCCCTCCCTTCCTGCTTCGCAATCTAGGAAGGGGGTGAGGAACAGGAAGTGGCACACAGAAATGCACTTTGTGGCATCGTGTCAGCCTCAGTTCCAACATGTTAAGAGCTTGGAAGTCATCACTTCTGCTTTTATTACAAGAAAAACGGAACAAACTGAACCTTGATGAATTTTCTTGGACCTACCAGGAAACATGTTGCAGGGCAAACTGTTGTTCTGAAACCTGGAAAGATAGGGGTGTCCAAAGGGACACAGCCAAGATCTGCCTTCCTGGAATGGAAGCTGTGGAGCCACAAGCTGGTAGGAAACTTACTTGGTAGTTTTGATAGATTGTGGAGGCTCTGTGTGGGGTAATGTGAGTGATCAATTCCTGGGGTCACAGTAATAGAGATGGCCCCACACCTTCATGGACTTTCCTCCCAGGACTCCCAGGTTCTCATGGTGAAGACCTGAGAAAGATGCCCTCTAGACTTATAGAGAAGGGAAGGCTTGTGGGGTAAAACACCAGAGCTTCCTTCTCCATGACAAAAGTCCCCTCTCTAATGGAAAAGCCCTTCCCAGAGGCTTATCCCAGCCAAGGGAAGGCATTAATCTCTTCTCAGCCCCCTTTAGCCTTCCTGACTCACCAAAGAAAAGAAAAAGACATAGATAGTTAATGGGGCCAAAGTTTCAAGGAAATAGATTGAAAAGGAGTAGGGAATAAAAGGTACAGTTATAAAGAAACAAAAAGAAAGTCACAGTTTCCAAGACAGAGGCCGGCTAATGACTGGAAGATTATGGAGCACTCCCTCTCCCCTAAAACTTGCCATCACACTGATATTTCAACAGTGAATTCAAGTTGAAAGATCTGTAAGACACAGATTCCTTTTGAGGAGTACTTAGGGAAGCCCAAGATACCAACTCATGGGGAAGGCTTACAGCCTCATAAATTCTGGGTTGTCTTTGCCCAGTCTTGGAGTGGCCTGATAACTGGTCTTGTTGGCTAACAAAGTACCACAATCCCAGGGGACCTACCCATCATGTGTCTCTTTATGAGGACCTGATACCCAGAATATATATCATGGCAATAAGCAGAGAGGAAAGGCAGAGTCATGCCTGGCAAGCTTGCCTATTTCTAGTCTACTCTAAGTGGGCCTGAGGCTCCTGGTATAAAGAGTTTGGTACACAAAGTTGCTGGCTGCCCTATGGCACTAACAGCTTTCTGTGGTATTAGTGGACTTACTTAGATGAGTCTCTGAAGAACCTTCTTCCCCTACTTATCTAAGTTCATCCAGAGTCTCTGAAGGAGTCTGTAAGATTATCCAGTCTTATGGTCATATATAGGATTCAACTGTGGTCAACTAGATTGCTGATCTCAGTAGTACAAAGTGGTTCATCATGGAAGGTTCCAGAGGGTCTTTTGTAGAGCTGCTTTAGCAAGACACTATTGATTTAGCACAAGTCATTTGCATATCTTCATTACCAAGTAGAGTAGTCATCTAACTTGAAGACTCAAGTGTGGCAGTGAATGGTAACCTTGGTGTGTTCAACATGATGAAAGTACTATCAAGAGCCCTTTAGAAGAGGCTTTCTGGATTCCTACACAATGACCAATTCTATTAGGCAGGATCTTCTCAGTTGCAAGCCACAGAAACTCAACTTAAACTAGTTTAAGGAAGTTGGAAATTTATTGGCTTATGTAGCTAGGAAGTTGGGGATAGAGCTTTTTTCAGAAATGACTGGGACTTAAATGCAGTCATTAGGTCTATCTGTCTCTTGATATTGCTTTTTCTCTCTTTTTCTATGTCCTCTCTTATTTCTGTTCCTTCAAACTCCTGACCTCAAATGATACTCCCACTTTAGCCTCCCAAAGTGCTAGGATTCTAATTGAAAGCCACTGCGCCCAGCCTCCCTCTTCCCTCTCTTCACTTTTTCTCTGTAGATGGTTGTCTGATTGTAGTGGGGAATGTGGCCACTGTATCCCCGGTCCTAGAACATTCTGGTACTGTGATAAACAGTATCCCAGCAGAAAGACAATTTTATTTCTCCAAGAGTTCATATAATAATCTGAGGGAAGGACTCTTATTGGCTTGCTTGATCATGTATCTACTCCTTGAACCAATCATTATTTCTACAAGAAAGACTACAATAACTGCCCATCCCTGTGGCCATTGAGTACTGTGACCAATAGGTCCATCAGTACCTTGTGGAATGAGAAGGGACAACTTTCCCAAGAAAAAGAGGTGCATTATTGCTAGAAAAAAGGTGACAACATCTGGGGTGAAAAAACAACAGATACTCACTGTATTCTACCTCTTGATTTCCCAGTATGCACATTTAATCTTCATCTACTACATATAATTTTAGAGATGCCCTCATCTAACAGGACTGATTGAAGGGAGGCAACCCAAAATCTCAACCCAACTTGAAACCTTTTATCTATCTATCTATCTATCTATCTATCTATCTATCTATCTATCTATCTGTCTTGGACTGGATCTACTCTGTTGCCCAGGTTGGAGTGCAGTGGCACAATCATGGCTCACTGTAATCTCAACCTCCTGGGCTCAAGAAGTCCTTCTGCCTCAGCCTTCTGAGTAGCTGAGACTATTGGTGCACACCAACATGTCCAGCTAATATTTTATTTTATTTTATTTTATTTTATTTTATTTTATTTTATTGTAGAGACAGAGTCTGGCTATGTTGTTTAAGCTTGTCTCAAACTCCTGGACTCAAGAGATCCTCCTGTCTCAGCCTCCCAAAGTGATGAAATTACAGGAATGAGACATCACACCCTGCTGAGCTTGGCATATTTGGATCATGTATGTTGACCTGACTGGGTCCAAGTACAGTTTCTCATAACAGCAAAACTAGGACTCAGTGACAAAGTTAACCACCCTCAGCACACCCCGTGTCAAACAGTAGTGGAACACAGAGTCACAAGGATGAACACTGCCCTTTGGTAAGCAGAGAAGAAGAAAGAACACAAACGCTGTCTCCTGCTGGGCGGAAATCATAAGCACATGTGACTCTGAGGCTGAAGGGCTCTCTGGGAAGCCAATCCCACCCCTAGTCCTGCTCACAAGGGAAATGTCCTTTGGCTGTTGAACTCCAAAAAAATCCCCTTGAGAGAGATGTAGAGCAGTGGTCCAAAACTTTTTGGCATCAGGGATTAGTTTCGTGGAAGACAATTTTTTCATGGACTGGTGGCAGGGGAATATTTTCAGGATGATTCTAGTGCATTATATTTATTTCTATTATTATCACATTGTAATATATTTTCTATTATCATTACATTGTAATATATGATGAAATAATTATACAACTCACCATCTAAAAAAAGAGACACAGACAGAAGTGGTAAATAAAATAATGGGCAGGTCATGCATGGACTAAAATAAGTGTTGGATTCTGACTTAAAGTCTGCCACCAGATGCAGCTGTGCAATTGAAGTACATCAACTCACTTGCCACTCACTGATGGGGTTTTGATATGAATCTGCAAGCAATTAATTTATTATGGTCTCTGTGCAGTCAAATCTCACTGCTAATGTTAATATGTATTTGCAGCTACTCCCCAGTACTAGCATCACCACCTCAGCACCATCTCAGATTATTAGATATTAGATTCTGATAAGGCACACACAACCTAGATCCCTCGCACATAGTTCACAATATGGCTCATGCTCCTATGAGAATCTAATGCCACCACTGATCTGACAGGAAGTGGAGCTCAGGCAGTAATGTGAGCGATGGGGAGTGGCTGTAAATATAGATGAAGCTTCACTTGCTCACCCGCCTCTCACCTCCTGCTGTACGACCTGGTTCCCAACAGGCCATGGTCCGTGACCCAGGGGTTGGGGCCCCCTAGTGGAGTGGAGTGTTCAGGGTCTCCTTAGAAGCCCAGTAGCCAAGGTATGGCTATGAAGGACTGAAAGCTGCCCGAGGGGTTGGGCAGTCACAGTTCCCTCCCTAGACTGAGGGTTTCTCAGATAGCATGGCTCCTTAAAACTCTAGCATGTTGTCAATGGGATCCACTTTAATATGACTTTGTTTGCTTGGAACCAAGCCCAGAAACCTTAGTCAGTCATGATTTGTACATCTGAATCCTGAATCCCTCAAGTTTCTGTCTCTTGGCAGCAAGCCTTGGTCCTCCAGCCATGCTCCCAGCACCTGCTTTTACACATCAGTCTTGGTCACTGCTTTGGGGGTACGTGGATAATAACCTGCTTGGTGAAGCTAAATTTGGTTGCACTTGGCCACCAGGTGATATTCCATGAATGAGGTCTTTGTATAGGGGTAAGTATTACCTTTGTTTAGCAGAAGTGACACAGAGCAGGAAGTATTTGGGAAGAGTTTCCCCATTCTTTGACTTTCTCTGGTTCCAATATAATCTCTTGTCTTTCTTAGTATTAAATGAAGAATGGGACAGATATTTTGGCATTGACGGTTCCACAAATATGTAATAATTATTTTGCTTTTGGTGGCCTTGGCTTTCTGGCTATCAGCAGATAGATGCTCTTCTTTCTCAACTTGTAATCCTTCCACCTGTCCCTTTTGCCAGGGCTGCAGTGAAGACTGCAGAAGCAGGTAACACCCTCCACCATACAGGTATTTCTCCAGCAAACCCTTAGAGGCTGTAGATGGGGGGCTCATGATCTGAGTCCTAAAATCCCAAAGATTATGATGAGTCACCTACTATGCCAACGAAGAGTTTACCTTTCCAGACTGGGAAGGGGGATGGCTTATGGTTCCCCTGCTTCACCTAACTTGGGTCATTCCACAAGGTGGGGCCATGCCTGACTTCTAGGCACCCATGTCTGTGTTGGCCAGACCACTTTTGCTTGCAAGTGACAGAAATCTAATGTAAGCTAGCTTAAACAAACAAAAAGAGACTGTACAAGCTCATATAGCATGGGTAGCTAGGGTGGAGTCAAGTGAGGTTCTCGGGTTTTCACCTCTTGCTCTGCATCTCCTTAAGTGGTGGTCTCATTCTCTTCGGGCTGATGGCTTCCCCCCATGTGGTGGAGGGAGGATTCTGGCAACCCCCAGGCCCAGAAGCCAGGTGCAGACATTAAACAGAATGAAAAGCATCCAGCCTCTGCCTATGAAAGATCTCTGGTTGGCCCTGAATGGTCATATGCCCAAGTCATGGGCTCATCCTGTTTCCAGGGGAGTGGGTCACAACACAGTGGCACGCCTGAGTCATACAGCTTCTCCATGACTGGGATTGCGTGAAAGGATGGGAATGTGGTTGACATCCTCCACCTCATGGGATGATAGAGAGCAGTCCTCTAAAGGAGAGTGGGTCCTGCTGAAATAGGCAGGGAGGAGACAGAGAAGATGAAATGACACTGATGTCCATCAGGCTGAGATTCCTAAGTGGTTTCCTACTGCCTTACTGAGACCCTGAGGCTGAGGGTCCACAAAGAATACCAGTTCATTTTTTAAAAATCCGCCAAAAGGAAAAATGGCTGTGTTACTCCCAAAGATGTTGGATGTGAGTATTTATATGTGAAGCCCGCAGGGAGAGACCCCTTGGTCACAGGAGCAGGCCCAGGGAACATGTGGACAGTACTACCACCACAACCTCTTACACATCTCAAGGGTGGCCTTCTCTCAGAGTGCCATGTTGGTAAACACAGGGAGTGTGGGTCCATCCTTGTATTTCCCTGGTCACTTCTGGAGTGATGTTCAAGGCCTGACATTCTAGTTGTGTCTGAGATGCCAGAGTTAACGAGGTAAGACATCCCCTTTCAACCATCTACATCAGGTTAGAGTTTCTGTGAGCAGGTTCAGACAGAGCAGACTATCCTACTGGGGAATGCGTGGCTGGAGGCATACATTTTATTACAACAAAGTACATGCCATGGTCATAGCAGGGTACATGGCACTGACTGCCAGACCCGGGAAGGAGTTGGGGGGTAGCGAGAGACGGGTCAGGATAAGTGGTTCAGAATCAGGACATGATGACAACTGTCTTGAGAACTGCCACTGTGGAATGTCTGAGAACTCCTGAAGAGGGGAGGCCTGGAATCGAGAGGGACTAGAGCAGAAGCAGGTCAAGGGATCATGCGTTGAAGTCACTGAATGAGCACGAAGGTGTTTCACTTTAAGGTGTTTTATACACGTTTTATTGATTATGACTTTGAAATTAAGAAAATGTATCTTACATAATGACAGGGTGTGTTTGTCTGAAGGCTGTTACATTGCTTATTTTTATATAATTGACATTCTAAACGTCACGGAATGTTCAGAGCACAGGGAGCTTTTATAGAGCATTTCATCCAGTGGTCCTCACACTTGTTTTCTTTCTTAATCAATGAAATACTTTTTTCCCATTCATAAAATTTGACAGGAAACTCCAGTTTGTAAGATGGTGTTATTCATTCAACAAACATCTATGTTCCAGACCCTTTGAAAAGTGGGCAAGACTCAAACGAGCCCCAAAAGAACCATTCTGTCAGAGTGGGGCCTGGAGGGTCCAGGGAGCCACCTGTCACCTCTTGCCACTCTGGGGTCCCCTGAGGCTCTGGTGCCAGATCAAAGACTGACCTAGGCCCACTCCTTCATTCTGAAGGAGGGCAGTCCAAGGTCAGGGGGCAAATTATTCCTGTAGCACTTCACAAGCTGAACTGTCAGAAATTTCCATTGCATCTGTTATTTTTTTCTGCTGCTTTAAAACAAAAAGAATAGTAGAAGTTGTCCACCTTGTGCTTTAAAGAAGAAAAAGGAAAAAAAACCCTATTCCCCCTACATCTGCCTTCAAAATTATTTTGCTTCATAAAGGAACACAGTTTTTTTTCTCTCACTCTGGGCACTCTCTTTTTGCCATCCTTTGATTTCTTAAAGGAAATTTCTGTGAGAAGCTGAGCAGAGTCAAGTTGGCAGAATTAGGAGAGCAAATAATGGCCCCTGTGGTATAACAGAAGCCTTGGGGTGGAGGAGGAGGAGGAAGTGCATACATGTGATGATAATGAAAGGATTAGGAAAGAAAGCCAGGCCGCTGAAGGTCAAGAGAAGAAGAAAGAGCCACTCCCTGAGGAAGCCACAAGGATGGCCAGGCATCAGGGGTGGGAGAAGAGCCCTGTTGATGCGGGAGAAGTTGCAGAGGCCTTGGGAGGACGAAGAGAAATGTGTGTGATCAAGAAACTCCCATGGGAACCTACTTTCTTCATATGTTTTTGTCTTGCCGCCTTTGTGATCAAAGACGCACTTAAGATACAATTTCTGGTCAAGTGGAGACCCATCTGTGGAATATTCAAATGACACTCACCAAGTACCCACCAAGGGGCAGGTTCAGGGGCTTGAGGAAGGAACAACAGCCCTGCCTCTCAGGAGCTCTCTAGCTGGAGATGGAGAAAGAATTTCAAAGCGAATGAATCTCCCATTGGTTTATTTATTCGTTTGACCATTGTGTACTGAGTCCCTACTCTGAGCCAGCCACTGGGCTGGCCAACTGTAAATATAGGCCAATGACAACAGAAACATTTCCTGAGCTCGGTATAGACAGTACACAGAGAGGCAACCAACCAAATAATTGCACAGATGATTGTAGACTTGCCTGTGTGGCAGGACTGTGAAGACTAGGCCCAGGGAGCTATCAGAGCCGAAAGTGGGGCATTTGACATCATCCCAGATCAGAAAAGACTCTCTCTGGCTAAGGTCTGAATGCAACTGAAGAGTTAACTGGGTGAGGAAAGAAGAAAGAGCCTTCTAGGCAGAAGAAACAACTCTGTCAGGTCAGGAGGGGGCTGAAGCAAGACTGATGAAGTGGGAGAGTGGGGCCCACTCGAAAGCTGTTAGCCACATGGAGGCTTTGTCTTTATACCAAGAGTACTGAAGAGCCATTAATCCTTTTTAAAGTTCTATGTGTGGAGTACCATGGGCATTGAAAAGATAGCAGTGATTCTTCCTGAGGGGTAGGGAAGTCTGAAAGGACTATTATGATAATGAGACATCTGGCCTGGGTCTCGCAGATGAGTAGGTATTTTTCCAGGTGATAAAGTTGGGTAAAGACATTCCAGGCAATGCCTATGATATGAGAAAAGGAACCCAGGAAAAGAGAACTTGGTCACGGTTGGAAAACATGACAGGACATGTGAGATCCTTGTGTGTTGGCTAGTGCTGATGGGGTTCTGGGTTTGCCGAAGGAGAAGGAAGAGTTAGCGATAGTGTCAACTTGGGCAGCTGGGACATATGTCAGAAGTATGGAGGAGAGAAAGAGGGTCAGGTATGAAGAGAAAGACAAAGCCAGCTAGTCCAGAGAAACATTAAACTAGTCTCAGTTTTCTTATAGTACCTGTCAAGAATTGTCTTCCTCTCCCCTTCCAGGTATTCAGTAGACAAAATTGCCTCTACCATGAGTCAGGTGCTTGCCCTGGGCAAGGGGTCCTCAGAATGCTGAGTTCCCAGCAAGTGGTGCTCTCATTTCTACCCGCATAGTCATTCTCTTGGACCCTTCTCCTGGTCTCAATATGTGGTTGCCCAGATTCCCAGTTTAGGGTTCCTGAGCCTGTGCCATGTGAAGACTCGCAGTTTTCTCACTTTCAGTTTCCCATTCAGGGTCTTTGATCCTCCAGCTTGGCTTCTCGGGTCCTGTGCCTGTCATATCCTCAATGCCAAATCTGACCTCTTCAGACTCTCAGGACCCACAAGTACCATCTGGGTGCTTTCCATTCCTTTGCCACTATTTCCCCAGTGGATTTCCCAATTCGATTCTTCCTGGTCAGTGTTTCCCCTTTGTGCCCAAGGGCTGTGCTACACGTGTTCAAACCCACCTAGAATGAAATAGGGCCACTGTGGGTTTTTACGACTTTCCAGGGATCCCACTGCTACCCCATCCTGTCCTGTGTCAGCCCATTCACCTCTGCCCTTTGGACAGTCCGAAGGAATGTGGACCCCAAAACAGTTAAATGTAAATCACCATTACACACCAGTCTCCCAGTACCTAGTTGATAACTGAATCAAACAAAAAGCTGGGGCTCGTCACACTTCTCCACATCAGCAGCACCATTCCAGGAAATAACTTTAAGGTGAACACTTCCGTTTTGAAGTAGAATGGGGCCTTGTCAGGGCTTCATGAAATAGTTGAGGTGACATGCTTAGCCCACAGGCTGACACACAGCACATGCTCACCAAGGGCTTGCTGTTATTAAACACTTTGCAATGAAAACATAAATATATTTGGGTAGCTTTCCTTTCATATTTTCCTGGAATTAAGCTGTATGGCAATTGGCACATGAGTCAAGTAAGAAATAAATGATTTAAGTCAGGGGTTGGCAAACTTTTCCCTAAAGGGCCAGGTAGTATCTTAGGCTTTACAGGCAACATCATCGCTGTCATGGCCACTCAGTGCTGCTCTGTAGAGCGAAATCAGCTGTAGGAAACAATTTAAAAAAAAAATAGTGTGACAGTGTCCCAATTAACTTGATTTACAAAAGCAGGTGACAAGTCAGTGGGCTATAGTTTGCTGACCTCTGATGTAGGTACCTGTGATACCATATTGGCTAATTGATTAATTAATGTATTAATTTAACATATATTCATTGAGAACCTACCACATTGAGTACTAGGAATACAATGACAAGACAAATGGATTTAGTTTCTGATTCAAAGTAGAGACGATAAACATTAATCAAAGAAGCACTCATATAAATACAGAATTCCGCATGTGATTATGGCTATGAAGAAAAGACATAGGGTGCTTTGAAACTATGTGACAATTAGGTGTTTGTTCATTTTTCTGTTTGCTGGAAGGAGGCTAGAAAGGTTTCTCTAAGGCAATGTTGCCTGAGCTTGAAGGATGAGAACGAGTTCACCAGATGGAGGAAGTTGCATAAAAGCTTCCCAGGCAAAGGACACAGCATGTGAGAAACATTATGATGGGATGAAACAGGGAATATCCAAAGATTTGTGACAAGACGGGTGTGGCCAAAGCACATGTAATAGGGACACGTGGTTTAGGACATGATGAGTACGCTGGCAGGGACCTTGGTGAGGATTATGGTCTTTAGCCTGAGAGCAGGCTTTAAGTCATGGCCGGATTTGCATGTTGAAAAAAAGTATTTCTTCAGCTGAGATGTTGAAAATTGAATGGAGGGGGACAAACAACATTGCACTGAGAGAAATTTCCAGAGGTGGCTAGATCACTCTTTTGAAAGAGAAGGAATGGGTGATTTGATGATCATTTGCAGGTAAACGTTGCTTTTCTACGTCATGGAAAAGTCACTTAAACTCTTTGTGGTCTATGGAAAATGAAAAAATGCATATTATATTTCATCAATGCAAACCTTTTTATCTTCTCAATGTTTCTTTTTCAGTGGCAAAATGCAAATGAATTTGCATAAAGGTTTATTCACACACAGTTCTGATGACCTACTGACTCAACTTCTTTTTCAACTTGACTTATTTTCCACACGTGAAACATTTTGGCTCAGATATCAGATAGGCTATAATAAAGCCTCACTCTTGTTTGAAATAAAATACCATGAATCAAAACTATCTAGAAATAAATTACGTATTTTCAAAGATTGAAAGTTGATCAACTAATTGATGGGTTAGTTACCTGTAAAATGAGGTTTTGTTGTTGTTGCTTTGTTTTGCTTTTAGAATGGTTTTAGGCTTTTTAATTTGTCCATGTCCTTCTGATGGCACCAACTATATACAAGGTCTAGAACAATAGTACTCAACAGGTGGTTTTGCCTCCCAGGGGATATTTGATTGTCAGCACTCTGGGAGAAGGGCAAAAGGGGGGGATACTACTGGCATTTAATGTGGAAAGACCAAGGGTGCTGTTAACATCCTACAGTGCACACAACAGACCTCCCCATTCCCACCAACAAAAAGTTAACCAAACCAAATGATAATAGGGTTGAGAAACCCTGGTCTAGAACAATGTTAGTCCAGAAACCCCCTTTAGCTCTGCCTGCTCCAGGAATCTTCTTTCCCTTTTTTCTTTCTTTCTTTTTCTTTCTTTCTTTCTTTCTTTCTTTCTTTCTTTCTTTCTTTCTTTCTTTCTTTTTTCTTTCTTTCTTTCTTTCTTTCTTTTTCTTTCTTTCTTCCTTTCTTCCTTCCTTCCTTCCTTCCTTCTTTCTTTATTTCTTTCCTTCCCCTCTTCTTTTTCTCTTCTCCTCTCTCCTGTTCTTTCTCTCAACTTCCATGTTGCATAATCTAACCCCTACAAACCCCTCTCTTTACACATTTCAGGTACCCCATTACATTTAATCCTCTTCTTCCCATTATTAAAGCTTGCCTTTAGGAAAGCATATTAAACTTAAATCCATTAAATGTTGGTTGATTGACTGATTGATCTGAGTAACTCTTGGAACTCCTGCTTAGTGCAGAGGGTTACTCAGTCAAGGACATACCCCAGAAATATCCTTGAAGAGGATCTTAAACCCAAAGCAGAAACACCTTAAATATATCTGGTCAGCCAACCTCTGCAGGAATTCCTCCAATGAGCTCAGATTCTGAGTCTGCCTATCTCACTTAGAGACAGTTCCCAATGTTAAAAAGTTTCTCTGTATATTGAGCCAAGATTGGCAGCCTTCTTGGTGCTTGGTTTGTCTTTACTAAGCCACCTGTTGTCCACAATCTGAAGTGACACTTCCCAACTTTTTAAGAAATCATAAAATATCTCATGGGCACATGGCAGTTCCACTCTGGTATATATTAGAATTCATAAACGATCGGCTCAGCGTTCATCACAGTGTCTAGTGTCCTCACGTGACAATCATTATCTCTCACTGTCACTCATCTGTCTCCCTGCATTCATTTCTGTCCCCTCTCCTCCACCAAGCAGGATTTTAAACATGCAAATTTAATCATCAATCTCCTATTTATTAAGAAGACTTCAATGGCTTCCCAAGACATAGTTCGGAATCTTCACTGGCCCGTGAGACCCCGCATAATCTCTCTCCGTTCCACCACCTGCCACTCTTTCAATTTCATCTTATGCCATTCCTCTTCACTCCAGCCATGCTGGTTTCTTTGTCTCTTGCCTATACTAGACTCTGTTCTGGCTTAGATGCATCTCCCGGGCTCTTCCTTGTGCCTGGAATACTGATCCCTTGCTTACTTACCTAACTGTTACTTATTCTTCAAGTCTCAACTTAGTCATAATTTCTTGAATAAAGCTTCCTTGATTCCCTGACTAACCAGAACACTTGAGAATATTTAATTATTTCTGTCTTATCTTTTGTTTCATGTCAATGTTAGCCTTCTCCACCAGACTATAAAACAAACCATGAGTAGGTGTTCAAAAAGAGCCTTGCATTTCAGCTGTCGCAACACTTTTGATCTTTTACTTGTAACCACATGTCATGGACCTAATGTTTCTGCTAAGAAATTAGTGGACTTGGGAAACATTTGCAAATAATTCTGGCATCTCCTATAGTTTTGCATGGCAAGCCACTTTGATCCATCACCATCCGAGGCTGTTCTGCCTCTAATGTCAGCATTGCTGACCATACTAGACACTTCTTGTGCCCCATCTCAAGTTCTTCTGGACCACACTCTACTCTAGTCATCAGGGCAGCAACCAGTTGGTGCCACCTGATCATACCTGCTCACACATCTCTAACGTTCAGTTCTGGAACTTTTATAACGTGTCATGGGACACCCGAGAGAACTGCCTGCCTAGACTCATGGACGGGCAGCTCAGAAGTGTGAGAGATCCTGGAGGGCAACTCTTGGTCAGTGATTGTAAGGTTAATGTTCTCCCACCAGCCCTACTGCCTTGAAAAGATTATTCTGGAATACATGTATGGATAGAGCTCTAGCCGCCTATCAGTGGTGATCAAGTCAATAATGTGTCCTAGAACTGGTTTCCTGCCTTCCCTCTTTTCTAAATTCATCACTCATGCTCTCATGGTCCTCTTCCAAAATAAACTACCTACACACAAATCCTTGTCTTGGGCTCTTAAATTAGAGAAGGCTCAATTTAAGACTACGATATGGGATGGTATAGGAGTCTGCAGGATCAGCTATTTAATCATGCAGCAAATGAATTCCACTTAGTTCTGGAAATCCTGGATCCACCTGTGGTAGGATAAATGATTTTCCCCCTGCCCCAAATCTATCCACATCCTATTCTCTGGAAGCTGTCATGTTATCTCAACATAGTAAAAGAAATTTTGCAGATGTGACTGAGGTAGGGCTCTCGAGGTAAGAGTCTGTCTTGGTATCTGCATGGTCCCTAAACGTAATCACAATTCCTTATGAAAGAGAGGCAGGAAGGTCAGCGTCAGAGAGAAGGCCACGTGGTGACAGAAGCAGAGACTGAGTAAAGCACTTTAGAGTTGGAGGAGAGGGCCATGAGCAAGGAACTCTACCACCCTCTGAAGCTGGAAAAGGCAAGAAAGTGGATTCTCCCCTGAGGCCTGTAGGAGCCTTAACAACCTGGTGAAACTTACTTTGAACTTCTGGCCTCCAGAACTCTAATGGAAAACATTTATGCTGTTTTAAGCCACATAATTTGTGGTAATTGGTTACAGCAACCATAGGAAACAAACATACTATCTCTTTCTTGGGTGTCTCTTAGCTCCATGCTCACAGAACAAGGCCCAGCCCTCCACACGCAGCCCAACTCGGACTCCTGAAACACTAGCTCCAGAACAACTGGAAGCCCTTGCAAGCCCTTCAGCTCTCTCCTTCCCAGGTTATACAGGTTGAACGTATTCCTCTCCAAAGGTCACAGAGCACATCAGGTAACTCCCATATGGAGCTTGCTGGCAGGGTCCTTGCTCCTGCTACCCCAGGGAATTGTCCCGTCACTTGCTGGTTTTTCTGGAATGCTGCCCACCCTTCTGTAAACAGCCTCTCATTAAACACTCTTTTAAAGACACGGTTTGTGTATGTTGTCTGATTTCTCTAAGACCCTGTCTGATAATTTCCATTTCACAGCTAAGAA
The DNA here is from genome assembly GCA_027257055.1 of Cephalopachus bancanus. Taxonomy (NCBI): domain Eukaryota; kingdom Metazoa; phylum Chordata; class Mammalia; order Primates; family Tarsiidae; genus Cephalopachus; species Cephalopachus bancanus. The sequence goes on along the minus strand of JAPVLO010000329.1, from coordinate 693,158 downwards.
AACTAAGGCTTAGAGTGGGTAGCTCATTCACACCTTTCATTCAAGCATAAAATAACAAAAGAATGAAAAGAATAATAGGTTTCACCAGCTTTTGCCATGGTAGGGAGCATTGCTGATGTCCTCTAAGTCTGAAAAAAAGAATCAAATTCATGGTCATTGATTTTGGTCTACTGATCACATATGCATTTAATCTGCCTACACTTTTGTCAGGGTGGACCAGTGTTGCCCTTAAATGTTGTCTTCTCATTTTGTAGGTGCACTGTCTGGTATTTTTTAATAATATATGCAAATTTTGTGAAGATATATCATTTCCTATCTTGTTTTGATCATCTTGACACCACATTTTCCTGTTACACAAACACTTTAGAGTGTGGTTTGTCCTCAAAGATCATGCCAATTGAGAGGAAATGTTTCTGTGAACTGTCTGAGTTATATGATGTGGCCATTTTTGATGAAGTCTGCAATTCTAACATCTGTGTCCTAAATTGAGAAATAAGATGGGCATTTCTCCAGAGATGCACCAATTCATCAAGAACCCATCTTGCACATAGCATAAAATTTTAATAATTTCAGCCCCACTGGGGTGCTGGCCAGGCTGAAACATGTTGCTTAAAGAAATGTAGTTTGATGGCTTTGAAATACAAACAAGAAGTCCAACTGAGTAAATAGAATGTAGCCAAGCATCGTTCTCTGGAAATCTGCTTGAATGAACTGCTAAGAAAGATTTATAATTGGTGGATCGATTATTTCTATGGGAGTGGATGTTTTTATGATGCTTGAGGGTACTTAAAGTTTGTTCTCATAAGCAATTTAAACATCCCTCTTGAAATACTTGTTAGCGCTATTAATTTATTTAGTAAATTAATGACAGAATCATAACACTTTAGAGCTGAAAGAGACCTCAGAGGAATCCCAGTGCCACTCTCTTTTGGCAAATGGTCTCTTGGATCACTCTTGTCTCCATGCTCGCAGAAAAAGGTCCAGCCTTCCACACTCTCTCAACCCAGCTCAGACTCTAAGATACCAGCTCCAGCACAACTGGCTCCTTGCGTCCAAACTCAACAGGGACAAAATAGAGCTATTCTTCCCCCCAAATGTGCTCCTCACTTAGGCTTTTTTCTCTCTGTGTTTAGTAACATCATTCACACAAGTGCCAAGCCAGAAATATGACCATTACTAGATCAGTCTAGCAATGGTTCTCCATTGCTCCCAAGACAAAATCCAAACTTCTTAGTATGACATATAAGGGAGGCCCATTGAGATCTGGTCACTGCCTATTGCTAGGGCTTCTTCTCTTACAGCAGCTCCTGTCAGTCCTCCCACTCCAGCTAGCTTGTCCTTCTTATGACTCTTAGAAGAACACTAACTCCTAAAGGCCAATACCTTAAGAAACAAGATAGACAAGTGGGACCTCATCAAACTGATGAGCTTCTGCAAAGTAGAAGAAATCATCAAGACAGCCCACAGAATGGGAAAAAATATTTCCCAACTGTATATCTGACAAAGGCCTAACATCTAGGATCTACAAGGAACTCAAACACGCCAAAAGGAAAAAAACAAACAGCCCCTTTAAAAAGTGGGCAAAAGACATGAATAGACACTTCTCAAAAGAAGATATACAGGCAGCCAACAGACGAATGAAAAAGTGCTCAGCCTCACTCATCATCAGAGAAATGCAAATCAAAACCATATTGTGATACCACCTAACCCCAGTAAGAATGGCCATCATTAACAAAACAAACAACAACATGCTGGAGAGGATACGGAGAAAAAGGAACGCTTCTACACTGCTGGTGGGAATGCAAACTAGTGCAACCTCTTTGGAAGACAGTATGGTGATTTCTGAAAGAACTAGAAATTGACCTTCCATATGACCCAGCAATTTCCCTATTGGGAATATACCCAGAGGAACTCAAACCATTCTGCAAAAAAGATACCTGCACACGTATGTTTATTGCAGTTCTATTCACAATAGCAAAAACATGGAACCAACCATGTTGCCCATCGAAACTGGACTGGATTAAAAAAATGTGGTACATATACACAATGGAATATTATGCAGCCATAAAAAAGGACAAACATATGGACTTTGCAGCTACTTGGATGAATCTGGAGTTGATCATACAGTGATCTATCACAGAAACAAAGAACAGAGTACCATAAGAGTGACTCATAAGTGGACCTTGAACAATTATAATACTATAAGAAAGGGATTGGCAGTAGTGGGAAACTGTTGGGGAGGGAGGGTGGGACTGCAGTTGAGGGAAACTGCTAGAGGAGAGAGGGGTATGCCTCATCAACAAGGGTACCTGAATAATCAACGTTTGTATACTTCACCCTGAATTGTACCCTATATCTTTATAATTAAAAAAAAGAAAGAAAAAACTAGAAAAACATTATGGAAATGAAAATACAGTAACATAAATTGAATTTTTTTTAAAAAAAGAGGAAGAACACTGGTTCACATTCCAAGAATCCGTTTAGACATTATGTTCTCAATAAAGCTTGTCCTCCCGTTTCCTCTTCTCTGAAAAATTCAACCACTCCCCATGTATCTCCATCTATAACACTTAGCTACACTTATTTGTCTTTGAGGTGGGACACCGTGTCTATTTGACTCGGTGTCTATGGTCTTAACATGGTTGCCTATAACAGTTGTTCAAAAGATGCTTATGAAAAGACCAACACTAAACAAATGGATAAATAAATACATGAGTATAATTGAAGTTTTTGGATGCCTCAAAGTACTACAAGACCCTTTGAGTAAGACTTTTTGTCCTAGAAATTCTAAAATGTCAGTAGTTTGAAGATGCCAAAATTCACTTGGGATCTGGGTTGCAGGGGACAGGAGGGAAGGTGTAATGACCAAATCAATGTTGCCATAAAGAAGGCTTTTTAAGCGTTCAAAAAGTAATAAGAAAAAAAATCTAGAAAAAAGATAGTTGGTACCAGTTTATGATGAAACTTGTATGGCAGAGTAAAGTGTTTGGATGTTGAAGAATCATTCTAGGTTTGTAAACAGAAGAATAGCAGGGTTCTACTGAAGTTCATGAATAGCAAAACAATAACATGATGAAAAGCATAAACCCAGGAATTTTAACGTGAACTTGTTGTACAAGAGTAATTAAAGGCCAGAGTCAGGAGGAGTAGCTAAGGGGTAGAGGACCAATTTAAACCCTAAAATAAGATTATGAATGAGGTTATTGTCATGGGGAAAGGAAGAAAGAGAAAGATCCAAGTCAAATGAAGAACCACTGGAGGTGGGGAAATACAGGTTGTTTCAACGAAAGTAAATAATGCTGAGAAAACAGCTTTAAAAATGGGAGCTGTTCAGAACTCTTCCTGCCTCATGCCTCTTTGTACGATAGATACTTTCCTGAAAGTGAATTGGCTCTTTGACTCTGTTTACGTAACAACTGCTGTGTGGTTTCTTCTCTTTGGCCCCTGAGTTCTAGAGACTTCAAGTGCTGCTAACCACACCCTGTGAGTAGGGAGCAGATGGGGAAAGATGTAGATAGGGAAGATAAAGATGCATGTTTCTTATCTCATGTCGTTAATCTATTAAGACTAGACACGTGGGAAGACACACACTCAATGACAGAAGACGCCAAGAAACACAGGTTCAAAAGAGGGGATTTCACAGAACCAACAGCCAGGGAAGGATGAGGATGGTGTCATAAAATGGGGGAAAGGATTTGTCACTATTCATCTTGTTTACTTGGAGCCGGAATGGAGTTGTCCATGAACCCTGAGATCCCACGGTCTAGCCAAACATCCAGAGATAATAAAATTCCAAAGATCCTGCAAGTCACACCAGTCTTTGCTTTCTTTCAGTGATTTTCAAGACCTCACATGACCATGGCTACTGAAATCACAGTTCAGGCAACATTAGCATGGCAGTCGGCCCTGAGACCGTATGCTCCATGTATATTTGCCTATTTCATTTTTCATCCTCTGAGTGTTTAAATATGTCACATAGTTTTATCTGACTTATCTGAACCCCTGTGTAAAAACATGTGAGAGCAGGTCTCTTTTACATAAAGATAGTGAATACTTGGTTTCTGGGTCAGAAATATAAATATAAGAAAATTCTGAAATCCAAACTGGAGAAGCCAAAGTATTAACTGTCATGTTTCCCAGCTCAAGCCTTTTGTAGATATCTCCCATTAAGTGAAGGATCAGTGATAAACAATAAAGTTAGCAAAAGCCTTAGGATTTTACTGAGGAGAAAGGTGGAGGTTCTTCAGAGGATTAACTTTGTCAGGTTGTTGAGAGTTTCTGAATGATTAAGAAACTGGAACTTGACTAAATCAGAAACCGTGTGGTCTACAACAGAAAACCTTCTTAAGGAAAACAACATCCATTTGCAGAGGAAGCAAACAATTGATTTCTGTAACTTCATTACTAGGACGAGAACACCCGTTTGTCCCCGGTTTTTTTTTTTTTTTTTTTTGAGTTGGAGTCTCACTCAATCACCCAGACTGAAGTGCAGTGGCCACTCCCAGCCACCGCAGCCTTGACCTGCTGGGCTCCGGCGAACCTTCCGCCTCAGCCTTCCAAGTAGCTAGAACTACAGGTGCGCGCTACCACGCCCGGCTAACTTTTTATTTATTGTAGAGATGAGGTCCCGCCAAGTTGCCCAGGCGGGTCTTGAACCCCCGGGCTCAGGCAACCCACTCACCTCAGCCTCCCAAAGCACGGGATTACAGGCTGAGACACCGAGCCCGGCTTGTCCTCGGTTCTGAATAAAGTTCCCGAACCGGGCCACTCCATGACAAGGGGGTAAAAATGTGCTTTCAGTGACTTCTTGGAAAGAAAACATGGTGTGGAAACTGAGTCCTCAGATTTATTTTTAAAATGTCTCCATTTCAGTCAGGATGGACATAAGGGAACTGAGTGCTGAATTGCTGCTCTGCCGGTATGAATGGGATTCAACTTGTCATATTTTTCTAATGAATAGGAAAATAAGCAGTTCTCACTAAAGGACAGGGCACTGTTTGGTTGAGTCTGCCACAGGCAAGACAATGGGAGAGAGGTCCCTTCATTTCATTCTCACTTTTCGAAGCAGTGACACTCAGGGTGGAATCTATTAATACTGGCACAACAATCAGGGACTGAAAGCGTCCTCCGGGCCAGCAGGTGTTAAGTGTTCTGAACAGATCGTTCTGTTTCTGAGATCCATCCATAATGCAGCGTGTATCAGCCCCTCATTCTTTCTTTTATTACCTTAAAACTTTAGATAAAACTAATCAAACTTGTGAAAGAAAGTCGCCGCGGCCGTAAAATATCCTCTCCCACTGCAGTCCCAGCACCTCTCCTAACTAAAGTCATGTGCTGCATGATGACATTTCATGTAATGACCGTGCATATGACAGTGATCCCTTAGGATTATAATGGAGCTGACAAGTTACATCGTAGACATTGTCATACCTTAGCGCAATGCATTGCTCATGTGTTTGTGGTGATGCTGGTGTAAACAACTGGTGTATACCTACTATACTGATGCTGGTGTATACCTACTGCACTGCCAGTGATATACAAGCCTAGCACATATGATAATGTACAGTACACAATACTTGATAATGACAACAAATGGCTATGTTACTGGTTAACTTTGCACCACTATTTTAGAGTCTACTCCTTCTACTTATTAAAAAAGTAAATACAAGTTAACTGTAAACAGCCTCAGGCAAGTCCTTCAGGAAGTATTCCAAAAGAAGGCATTGTATCATGGGAAATGACAGTTCTATGTGTGTCATTGCCCCTGAAGACTGTCCAGGGGGACAAGATGTGGAGGGGAAGACAGTGATGCTGATGATCCTCAGCCTGTGTAGGCCTAGACTCATGTGTGTGCTTGTGTCTTGCTTTCTCACAGCAAAGTTTAAAAAGTAAAATATAAAATCTGAAAACTTAAAAACAGAAAAAAGCTTATAGAATAAGGCTATAAAGAAAATATTTTTATGCAGCTGCCTAACATGTTTGTGTTTTAAGCTAAGTGTTTTTACAAGACATGGTTTTTTCAAAATTAAAAATTTTATAAAGTAAAAGAGTTGCAATAAGCTAAGGTTAATTTATTATAGAAAAAAGAAAACAATTTTTATAAATTTAGTGTAGCCTAAGTGTTCAGCATTTATAAAGTCTACAGCAGTGGACAGGCAAGTTGTAGACCTTCACACTCACTCACATCACTCACTGACTCACCCAGAGCAACTTCCAGTCCTGCAGACTCCATTCATGTACGTGTCCTAGACAGGTGGACCATTTTTTTCCTCTTTTACATGATTTTTTTTGAGAGGGAGTCATACTCTGTCACCCAGGCTGGAGGGCAGTGGCACACTAGGGATCACCACAGCCTCAACCTGCTGGGCTCAGGTGATCCTTCCTCCTCAGTCTTCCAAGTAGCTGGAACTACAGGCATGTGCCACCACACCTGGCTAGTTTTTTGATGTACTATAGAGATGAGGTCTCACCAAGTTGCCCAGGCTGGTCTTGAACCCGTGGGCTCAGGCAATCCTCTCACCTTAGCCTCCCAAAGTGCTGGGATTACAGGTGTGAGCCACTGTGCTTGGCTTATACCATGTTTTTGTTTTTTCTATGTTTAGATACACAAATACCTACCATTGTGCTACAATTGCCTACAGTATTCAGTCTAGGAACTTGCTGTATAGATATGTAGCCCAGGAGCAGTAGGCTATACCACACAGCCCTGGTGTGCAGAGGGCTATGTCATCCAAGTATATGTAAGTGCACTCTGTGATGTTCACACAATGAAATCACCTAACAATGAATTTCTCAGTACATATCCCTGTGGTTAAGTGATGCAAGACTCTAGTGATTTCTACACAAGCTCTGCAGCCTCCATCTGAAGACAACCAATACTGGCTATTTTTTTAGGGAGCACACAGCATTGTGCATTTTCCAGGACTTCTTTTTGAGCTCTCATGTCAGCTGGCTTGGAATATACCATCCGTTTATAAATCAAAGGCAGAAGGACCCAAAATTTCCAGGTCTGTCCCAGCTCACCTGGGAAGACACACAGGATGAGGAGTGAGCCTGGTGGGTGTCTACCAGTCCTCAAGAGTATATGGCCATGATGCTTGTCCATTTACTGCTCCTAGAAGGTAGTGATTTCACTTCATGGAAACGTAGGTTTCTCATCCTTTCCCTCTTTTGATTAGTTTGTGCCCATTTTCTGATGTTAATGGTTAAAAAATTTAGGTTGAATGGCCAGATTTGGATTGGACATACCATTTCTACCTAAATATTGGGGTTTTTTCCCCCATCCCCCATTAGATAATACACTCAGAGAAAGACTGGTGGTATTGAAACCTACCTTGACCAATCTATCTTTAAAAGGCTGATAAAGTTCACAGAGGCAGTCAGTAGCAGAACTGGGGTTATAACTCAGGTGATAGGGTACTTTTCTTGGAGAACAGAAATACGCATGCACTTTAGAGGTGGAAGATCTAGTGGTGACTCTTCCTCTGCCACTCTCCTGTTGTGGAATCTTCAAGTTCCTCAAGACCCTTCCTCACAGGGGTGCGAGCATTAAATAAGATAACATGAGTGAGGTGCCAAATCCTATACTTGTATTCAGCTTAAATGCTCCTTCAGTGTTCATTGATATCCTTTCCAGGATGAGGCTCTTTAGTTTTGGACTTTAAGAAATCCTTTTGGATGTTAATTCTGGTCCCTGACCAGAACCTGTGGTTCCCAATTGCCTTCTCCACTTCTATAGCAGGGAAACTGGTGGGTACTTGGTTTCCTTGAATTATACCCTGTAGTGAGTTGTAACCTAGATGTCCATTGTCAAGATGCCAGAAGAGATTAGAGCAATGTGCCTTTCAATAACACAGGTCTTCCTCCAGTCAGGAGAACTCCTCTGCGTCCTAAAATCCATTGTCTTCTCAACTTCTGCTGTTTTTGTTCCACACTGAGAAACTCTGCTTGACTCCCAGGAAGAATTTTGAATAGAAGGTGAGAGCTTATTGCTCTCACTTTATGGTTTCTAAGGGTAAGAGTGAACCCAGAAAGTAGCCCGAACTCCCTCTTAGGCCCTAAACACATTACACCATCATATATAACCCTTATAACTGAATCATATTACTTATGGTCATAGTGTCTCCATTGCAAAATATTGCCTTAATTTTAACTAACATGCTTACTCCTCAAAATCTAATGGAAATCTTCCATGTCATCCAAATATCTGAGCTAAACAAACACATGAGCTCTATCTTCTAGTGATGCTTGTTCTAGTGATGTTAGCTATGGGTCTAACTAATCCTGAAACATATGTTCCTCATCTTAGGATCTTTTACCCCTCAAAGTCAGGCTTCCTGCCTGCTGCTGACTCCCCCTAAATCTCCCTGAGGTTGTCCTAGTTACCTCAAAACTACCTACCTTCTCAACACCTTTGCTTCAGTCACTGGGAGAGGAAACAAAACAAGACATATCTCTTGACAATTAAGTATTTAACTCTTGGGGTGCCTTCTACACATAAAAATTGCTGGTGATCTCGTGCAAATTAGTGAACATGTCTAAGCTTTGGTTCCCCACCTGAAGGGTGGAGATGGTCACAGTGCGGGTCACAAAGGGTGGTTCTGAGTATTAAGAGATATTTAATGTCATGGGTTTTGCCTATGTCTGGTGCATACAAGTGATCTACCAGTGTGAACCGTTCTTGTTGATCTTGTTGTCATTAGACAGTGAGCAATGTAAAGTTACACAAGACATATGCCCCATCAGGGAACTTACAAGATACTTAGGATGACAGAACATGAGCATGTGACAGGACGATAACCTGAGAGATATCCTAATAAAGTATGTGATGCTGTCTGTCAGATGAGTGAAGGACAGGCTAGACTATGACCTGGGAAGACTTCAGGGTGATGTTGACAAGGAAATAACAAGCTGGGCCTCAACTGGTATACTGCACTTACACAGAGAGTTGAGGGCAGCTCTCAGGGGAGGAAAACAGCAAAAGCAACAGGCAGAGATGGGAATGTGTGAGAGTCTAGAAGACCATGAGGAACCGGTTAAGCAAGAATTCATGTCAAGGCAGGTTGGAGCCAGTTGGTGACCAGCACTGAGTGTGAACACACACTGTAGACATTCGGAAGTTTATGCTGCAAAGCAGGAGTAGAAACTTAATACGGTGGTAGCCTACGGGGTAGGCTTAGGAAGGGGAGATTTCAATAAAAAGTGAACACGTTGTGCAATAGTCTCAGTTAAAGTAGAGCACAAAATCTGAGGTACTGCCTGTAGGTGGAAAGGAACCTGTATCTGAAAGACACTTAGAGGAAAGAATTGTGTCCTGATGGAAGAGGCAAGGGTAAGGTGGAGGGAGAGTGATATGCCAGGAGAAGGTGCAGGGAGTACTCTAAGGTCTTAATAGCCAGAGGCAGAGAGAATGGGCTCTATAGTATGACTAATAAAAAGGAAGGCATTCATTCAGTCATTCGTTCAGTAACACCAACTACACACTTTCCACACCCAGACCCATGCCAAGTCATTGGGACCCGGAGATGAACACAGCTGTCCTTGTCTTCCAGGAAATGGCAGTCTAGTCAGAAGGGGAAACTAGCTCGGGGAAGAAGGATGGGTATTTACTCATATGTTGATAGACCTGAAGAAACTTAAATGTCATCTACAGTCGTCCTCGCCCTACCCTGTCTGAAACAAACTTTAGAGATGAGAAACTGAAGCCCAAAGACAGCATGTGGTTGCCAAAATTCACACCTCCAGATGCTGAAACCCAGGAGGTGAATCTTTCATGGCATTCCACGCTACAGTCTCTCCCCACACAGCATTCACTGTAGGGATCTCATGCCTAGCACTCATCAGGCATCAGACATCATTCATGGAGTATTCAGCAAGGGAAAAGAGATCTGTGGCAAGCTGCACCATGAGAGAAGGGGAGGTCTGGTTAACTCATTCCTCACGCGCTGCTGTCTTTCTGCCCCCAGATATTCTTAGTTATGTCCAAGGCCCACATGCCCAGTGTCTGTGGAAATGTGAACATCACCCACAATTCAGATGGAAGCCTGCCTCTCCTCCCTCCTCTCCTGTCTGTACCCAAACATTCCTGAAGTCACATCACTTTGTCTTTTCAATATTACCCAAACTGATCACTTCATTCCTACCATCCACCATTGCTACCTTAGTCCAGGTCTTCACTCCAGCTGTCATCTAGTTTTTGGCTTCTCCCACTTCAACTCATCCTTTTCCCTTTGCCATCAAAGGACCAAATGTATTCTTCTTAAAAAATCACCAATGTTCCTTCACTGACTACAGGATAAGGTCCAATCTCCTTAGTGTGGCCAAAACTTCTTTTTCTTGAGAAAAAGTTTTGCTGCTATTCCTCTTCAGGAACTCTATGTCTCCACAAAAAAAAAACAGAAACAAAAACTATCCACCATCATCTGAATACCTCAAGTTCTTTCATCTTCTTGTATCTTTGCTGTGTACTTTGCCTTCTTTTTCTCCTTCTTGCTACCTGAACTCCTACTCGTCCTTCAATGCCCACCTCAATAATCACCTTCCTTAAGTATGGATTTCTACCAATTGTATTTATTCATAACACACCCCATAACAAAAAATATGAGCATATAATGTCACATACAGATACATACTATATAGTTAAGTAAAATTTGTTCAAATTAGCAAATGATAGGAAAGTAAGATGAAGACAGGAGTGAGGTTAGTTCACAATATGCTTCTCATACATTCTTACACATCTGCTGGCCTTCCACAGCTCTGCATTTAAGCCTCTGGGGCCTTTTATGTGTTTAGGAGTCTTACTCCTTGCCTAGACTGTGAATCCTTAAGGATGAAAAATGCATCATCATTTCTGTGTCGTCAATTTCTCAAATAATGCCTGGCACTTAACCAAGCTCTCAGTACATGGTTTTTGTATAAACAAAAAAAATGAAAGGACAGATGCATATGTGTTTATATTTCCCCATACTGAGTAATTTATAGATAAATGTGTGAAGTGATGGAAAGAGAGTCTGAGAAATAGTCAAGTACTTAAAGATATGATCATTCCCTTTAGGGAAAATAGATTAATATTTGGGAATATATTAAATATCAAGAAAGAAAATTTAGAAAGAAAAGAAATGGAAAAAAGGAGCCAGTGAAAGAGAGAAACGGGAGTGTTCACCTAGGAAGGAGGAGAAGGGAGGCAGAGAGGACAGGAGGAGCAATGGGTTGGCAGCTGTGAACAACTACAACATGCAAGTTCTTCTGGAGTCTAGTATGTTTTGTATTCTCCGTGCCATGCATACAGCAGGTGCCAAAGAAACCTTGTCATGTCAGGAGCTAGACAGAGAAAGTTTAAGGTCTCAAATCAGGAGCATGGCAGACTGAGTGGCTTTCTTGTCAGTTTGGGCTTCCATGTGAACACAATTTCACGCTATCTACTTTACTTACGTTTACATAAACTTTACCCCACTTCCAGTTACCCGTTCCTCTCAACTCCAGAGCTCTCAGAAGCAATCCCTTTAACACCATCCATGCTCCCTGGTAGTTCACTTTGGGAAGCAAGCGTTCCTTTCCAATCCCACTTGATCTCTGTGCCTGCCTAGACATTCCTGATTTCCTCATGCCCGGGTATAACCTGTGGATCACCTGTCCTGGATGTCTTGCCCGACTCTTCACATATGTAGATGCCACCCTGGACAGTTTCACATCTCAGAATCTCTCATTATCTTACCTATTCCAAACCTTGACTGATCTTGTCCCCAATAGACTTCGAGATTAAAATGCTCTCTGTCTCTTGGACTAAGTATATTGTATATGCTCAAAAAGAAGACTAGCTTGCTTTAGGAATTTTTTTTCCCCAGCATAGCTTAACTTAAAATCATTATAAATTCCTAAAAGACTGACAGTTGATGACAAAAGACAGTAATTACACTGAAATATTCTTTATAAACTCTCTGCCATGTTTTGTGAGAAATTTCATCCAAATGTTTCTAATTTTGAAAAAGCTCATTTGTAATTGCTATTTAAGTCCAGGAAGCATTTTGACTGCCATGTATGATGTTTTTAACGTTTTTTTTTTTCTTTGAAATAACAAAAAAAGAAGATGGTATCTCAAATATTCTTATTTTATAAGCCTAAAAATTAGGTCCTTACTAATTAAGCATATTTCCCCTGTAGTGCTGTCACAAATAAAACTGCAAGTTTTAGTTTATAAAGTCGTTCCTTTCTACCCATTCCCATAAGGATAATCCCCTTTTCTCCATCTAACTTTCAAGGGAAGAAAACTATGAATGTTCCAAAATAAAATTACTAAAACTAGGAAAACAAGAACTCCAAAACTGAAGTAAAATCTAAACAAACTCCCTCTTTCCTAAGGAGGTTGCCAAAGGGTGGGGGATGGAGTAGAAAATATCTTGTGATGTGGAGTGATTTTCACAGTGACTTCTGAGAGCTTGAGAAGTTTCCCAGAAATTCATGAAGGAAATTGTGAAAATGTTAACTGTGGGCTTTCAGAAGTACAAGACCACACCCCAAATTAAAGACAAATAAAAATACCAATTCATCTTGCAAACGTCACTTGTGGCATTCTTGCTTGGAGAGGATTGATAGTCCTCCCATCTGAGCACAATGAAAGGCTGAGGGGCATGGTTTCCTCAGTGAACAAAAGCATCACACGCTTGGATGGGCCCCAACACTACTGCCTGGTAAAGATGCTAAGAAATGATGAAATTTAAATCCTGGGAATTGAACTACAGGTTTTCAAGTGTTAGAACAGTACAATTTTAGAGACAGAAAAGATTTCAGAAACTATTTTTTAAGTGAGATCATGGGATTCAGGCCATACCACCCCACAATACAGCAACTTGGCATCTGAGAAAACAGCAGAAGCAGGAAGGTCTCTCTCTGAACTTCTGCATCTTCCTCTCCCCTGAAGCAGATCATAAGATCTTCATTTGAGAGGCACTTCAATGCCTGAAGAAAAAGAACATCTGTATCTCTGAAGACATGAGACACAGAGAAGAATCTGTACAAACAGGCCTACCTAAGTTCCCCCAGTTTATTACCACTAGGTAAGACTCCCTTTGTCCAGTTGTACTTCCTCATGACTGTCCACCCTTTATCAAACCAAAGTATTAAAATGCACAACTTTCTTGGGTCTGCTTTTCTGAAGACTCTTGTGTCATGCAAAACTTCCATTAAATAAATGTGTATGCTGTTCTTTTGTTAATTCTCCTCTTGTTGTAGGGCCTCAGCCATGCATCTATGAATGGCTGAGAAAATAAATCCGTCCCCCAACAGAGGAAACTGAGATCTCAAGTTTGTTTGGCAGTGAGATGACCACATGTGAGGATGAAGATAAGAGCAGGGACAAAACGCAATGCACTTTGAGAAATAAGAAAAATTACTTGCAGAGAGCACACTAAATGAGACTGGATGTGCTGAAATGAGATGCATGGCCTGACCAGCAGCAACCCCAGACTCCAGCCCAGAATTACTGAGAGCACACTCCTCACTCTCCCGCTGAGTACGGGAGTTTGGGGACATGAAGGGGCTGATCTGAAGAAGCTGGAAAGCTCAGTGCTAGTGACAACTGTGAGACAGCGAAGAGAGAGGTGCAAAAGCCAAGAAGCTCATGATAATTATGACAGTAGAAATTGTACTAATTTTAGACAAACTTTTAGTGAAAATTGTATAACAACATTGTAAACCTTTCAAGCATGTAATTAAAAAAAACATGTTCGAACCCATTTTTTTCTAAAGAAAATGTCATTTTTAACATTCAGGTTTGTCTTTTTAAAAAAGATTTATATGTTAATTTGATCTACAGCAACACTAAGTACCACTTCTTTAGAAAAGCAAATTATACTATGGAAAAAAAACTGCTTAGCAAGAGTGTCTGTTTTGTTCTTTGTGGGGCGGCAAGTTTCTTGATTATAAGCATCGGGATTTACGTCTCTGTATCTCTTCTGAGCATGGTTTCCTACTTAAGCTATGGCTCTAAGTAAAAATGACTCCGAAATGACCCCTACAGCTAGCTGTCTCCAAGTACGGTTTAAGAGCACAGCAGGGAGAGCTGAGCTGAAGTTGGGTGGGGTGCTGGAAGTGGTAATATTCAGTGTCTCAGGCCACCAGTGTATGCTCTTGATGATGAAGATGATCAAAGAAGGGGAAAACCCAATGACTTCAAGGGAGCCTATAGTCAAATGTTTAAAAACCCAGAGACTGATAGTTTGAGTTAAGGCTTTTTGGTGGGTTGAGCTTGACTTAATGCCGCACCCCTTCCTTTACCAATAATGCATTCAAGAAGGAGAAATTAAACCTATCTTTTCGGATATAAAGAAAAAAAGTGGTTCCATTTGGTCTAAAGAAGAGAAGACAGTAGAAGTTTGCTAACCATCCTCAAGGATAAAATGTGAGGGTTGGCGGGTCCATCCTAGTAGGCATTCCATAATAGAATGGACTAGTTTCATTAATGAGAAGAAATTGGTTAAAATTTCAACAAATAAGGAGCACATTCTAGTGAGAACTACAGAAGATGTGTAAAAAATATCCATCTCTGAATACTTGAAGAACGGAGGAGGAGGCAAGAGAACAGACTCCATTTCTTGACGAGGCCTTCACATATTTGGGCACATCAAAGTTTATTTCACATGAAATCATTCTTGTGGCATCTCTACAGTAATTTGGAAGGAAAGTTTTTGTATTTGTCTTTGTGTTCCCCAGCTCCTACCAATATATTTTACACAAGGAATAAATCAAAGCTTTCTACAAGCTCCTCTTGCCGATCCTCTGAGTACCAGAGGCTCATGGAGATGGGACAAGTAGCCTAGGGACTTGGAGGATGGGGAAACAAGAGTGCTCAGAACCAAAAAGGCCATCTTGGAACCAAGGAAACAACACCTGAGTCAAAGCAGGTATCAGGGGCTCCCCTTCCTTCAAAGCCCAAACTGCTCTGCTCCATCAGAGGTGTAAGAACTGCTGAGAACACTAACACCAAGTTCTGCACCAGGCCATCTGAGGCCAAGTGTGTAGAACTCCTTCCTCTTCCCTTCCCACCCCAAGGAGATCACTCCTCCTTGCAAAATTCCACGCCAAGACAGAAAGCATACATTTTAGTGATGATTATTTACTGCATTGGAAAAAAATATAAAATCTTTTACAGACACGTCCTCTTTCCCTGAAGCTACCAGACTTTCTAAAACTTGGAAAGAATACTGACATCTAATGAAAAAGTTCCACTAAAAACTCTCTAGAAGACCACCTGTTACTCAAGCAAAGTTAAGTTTATTCAACTTATTGAAGTGAGGGAGTGCAATCTCAAAATAAAAAAATTGAGACAGGTTATCTATAGCGTTTTAGGGTCTTGATTGGCTGACTTTAAGACAGGTCTTACAAGGCAGAAACTGGCTGGGACTGAGGAGAGAGTTTGACCAAATAAGTTGTCATGGTGGACCCAGGAGGCAAGAATGTTGGTCACACTGAACAAACTGTCAGAAGTCAGCTGCAGATTGGCATGGCCAGCTCAGGGCAGTGAAGTACCTGGGATGGTTATTAGGAAGTGCCCTTGAGACCCCACCTGTGGAATAGACGGAGAGGAAGCAGACTCGCCAGGAAAAGAAGCCAAGCTAAGATGCAACCTCCATAGTCTCAATCAACAACAATTATGGACCCAGGATTTACAATGACACACCGTAAATATCCCACATCAGGCCACTTCATTGAATATGGACTGCCCCTAGAAGGTAGTGACTTGAGCAAAGCAGCTTTCAACAGCTAAGCAATCCTTAAGGGGACCAACAGATAAAGACTTTCTCCCAGCAGCGAGGGCAGAAGTCTCTCTCCTGGAAGAGGAATCTGGGAGGGTGGTCCACAGTCTCAGTATCCATGAGCTTTTATATCCTGAGTAAGCAACTATTGTTACTGCTTGGTCCCACCATTGTTTAGCAGAGAAATAGGAAAATCCATCTGGTCCCATTATTGTTCAACACAGGGACAAAGAAGTAGGACAGTTTAAGTTTTCAACACAAGTTTAACTTCTCTCTTTCCCACACTTAAATGTATCTGGATCTCAGAGAAAGAGGCACCCTTTCTTTATGTCAGCTTCCCTTTCTATCCCACTCATCCTTACTCACCTTTTTCCATTCCTGTATTACATGTGTTATTTTCTTATCCTGCTTCTATCCAATTACTCCTCACCACTGATAGCTTCTTTTGTACGTAAAAGTCCTCACATTTAGTATAAAAATTTGTTTGACTTATTTAGGCTCATAAATCCCTATATAACCACATGACCAAGTTCCTCTCACCATCAAATGTCTTAACCTGTGAAAAAAACAAGAGATAGCTCTCACTGGTTCCCCTTTTCTCACCAACACTTCCAATTCTAATTTTACTCTTCTATTGACATGACCTTCTGGTAAGTCACTGACAGTCTTCCCTGATGCGTGTAAGATTTCTCATAATGCCCTTCTTCTTAAAATTCACTCTTCTCTTTGGCTTCTTGTGTTCTCAGTTTTCCTTCTGCTTTGAGACCACCGTTTTCTAAATCATGTTCACTGTCTTTTCTTCTTCTTCTTTATATCATTCAAAAATAAAGATAATTCCCATTCCTGTCTTCTCTCCTCTAGCTGAGCTTACCTAGTTAATGCTGTCTACTCATGTGAATGACACTGCTGTATGAATAATACATCCCTGACTTTCAATATCCAATTGCCAGTTAGAAATCTGTAAGTGATCAATTTGTCAGGATCTCAAATTCATGATTTCTAAAAGTAGACTTAGAAATATCAAGGCTTCAAGACATGTCTTGTATTTCCTATCGACATCTCTGTTTTTCCCTATTTTATATACAATATAGCTCTGTATTGATCATGGTTCAGTCAGGAATACAGAAACCATATCAGTTGTTTCAACAGGAATAATTTAATATGGGAAATAAGTTAAACAGGGATTGAAGAATTGAAAAGGCAAAACAAAAGAAATACTGAGGTAACACAAAGATAGTAACTGCAGAAAGCAGCTATCACTCTTCTGGCTAGTTGTCCAGAGGGAAGAGGGTAAGGTTATAAGGACATAGAGTCTTGGATCTGGGAAGAAGGCAATGTCTAGCCAGTGCTGGTGCCCCAGGAGCTCTGAGCAAGAGCCTTGAGGTGCCAAGACATGACCCTCTGAGGACGGGGTGCCAATCAGCTGGTGCTGGTGTATCTGAGGCAGTGCCATCACAGCTGTGTTCTAGGGATATGGGGACAAAGTGGAAAGCAGGACCAATTGCAGCTCCCAGGGCCAAAAACCATTGCTGTGATGACTCTGGCAGGAACAGTAAGCAGAACAGGAAGAAGTGTGCCCATTCTCCCTGCTCCAGATCTTAAAGGGGGTAGCTGGCAAGCAGACATGTGGGTGGCAAAGTCTCACCCCTTGCATCTCAAGGCAGGGACAAGAAGGTGAACTTAGAACTCAGAGGTGACAGTTTAATAACCAGCTCTGGTGCCATAACTCTCTAAACCAGGGGTCACAAGACACGGTCTATAAGCCAGGTGTTGTCGTAAATAAAGTGTTATGGAGGACTACAGCCCTGCTCATTTGGCTATGTATTGACTCTGCTGCACTCACAAAAAAATGGCAGAGCTGAATAGTAGCCATGGAGATCATATGACCCACAAAGCCTACAATATATGAAGGGGGACCCCCCCAAACCTGGAATTAATGTATTAAAAATTGTGTATTTATTTTCATGTATCTCAACTTCAATCGCCTTCAAAGTTCTCTCTATTCAATGCAATACACCTATCAAGACACTTTTTCCACTGCTCAAAACAGTCTTGGAACTTAACAATTTTGATGCCTTTTAGTATGTCTGCCATTTTTTGTTTCACCTCTTTCACATCAGCAAAACGTTTCCCTTTGAGGACTTTTTTCATCCAGGGAAACAAAAAAAATCTCTCGGAGGAGATTGGGTGAATAGGGAGGGTCAGGCATGGAGTCATGCCATATTTGGTCAAAAATTACTGAACATGCAGCACAGTGTGGGCAGGTGCACTCATAAATCACCCATCATGAAATGGGCAAACACGTTGAAAGAATGTCCAAAAAAATTTCACTGAAGCAGAATGCAGCCTCCCACAACAATGCTAGTGGGTACACTGATGGCAGTGGGTTCCTAGAACAGTTACCAAGCAAGGGAAGCCTGTACTTAAAGGGGCTCACCCTCCAAAAGATAATTCCAGGGTTTTTTAAGTTCCCCCTCATATACCTGGCCCTCTACAGAAAGAGCTTGCTTACTCTTGTTTTAAACTTCCACGGCTGAGTAGATTTATTATTTTGACAGCTCTACTTTCTTCACTCTCAATAAAGAATCATCGGCCAGGTTCCATTGGTAACACCTCTATAAAATTATCATTCTTTCTTGTCTTTGTTTCCTCAATTGTTGTCTTTCCTCTCGATCATCCCCTCCCACCTGTCTTTAGTCTGTTTACATACTGCTGCCACCTTTTCTTTGGAAAACTCGTGTCATGAAATGTTTCTGCCTTGCTGAAACACCTCCAATGCTCCCTTCATTTGGTAAAATAATTAAATTGAAAGCTTTGTCCATTGTTTGACTCCAAATTACATTTCCTGGCTCATGTCCCACCACCTCCTTGCACATTTGGGCTACTGGTTTCTAACAAGCTCTACTCTCCACTCCGTGATTTTTGCACCGACTTCTGTGGTTTGAGAGGATCCAAAAAACAACTCTCCTACTCTCTAGAGTGAAAAACCAGTTGAGAAGTAGACTCTCAATAGAGATGTGAAAATAAAGACCAAAACTTTAGGTTTAGTACTGCAAAAGCTGAGGTGGAGTACATGGCGAATGTATGCAATGAAAGGTGAACTGCGTCTCTCTACTGT
The DNA here is from genome assembly GCA_027257055.1 of Cephalopachus bancanus. NCBI lineage: Eukaryota > Metazoa > Chordata > Mammalia > Primates > Tarsiidae > Cephalopachus > Cephalopachus bancanus. The sequence continues at coordinate 674,291 of JAPVLO010000329.1, read as the reverse complement.
ACTACCTCCCATTCATATCCCCATTAGATCTTAGGAAAGCCCACCTGACTCAAAAGTTTGGATCTGCAAAATCAAACACTATCCAGGATCTCTGCCTCAGACTGATAAAGAAAATTAGCATGGACAGATGGGTGTCCTGCTAGTCAGAAGGACTGGAGAAAGAAAAATATAATGTATAAGATAAAGGTGTCAGTTACTTACCCTCACATTAACAACAACAACAACAAAAACAGACTCATGAGGCTGCTTCCCAGTTTCCCAGTCATTTCCCATTTTTGTTCTCTTAAACTTGGGGATTTACCATGAAGTATGTCCACAAAGCATGTGATTTTCTGCAAGAGAGAAGACCAGCCATTCATCAATGTCACAGTGAAATGGCAAAAGACAAACATCACTGACTCCATTTTAGACTAAAAGCGTGCGTCTGGCCTCAATTCATACGGCACATAAACTAAAATCATTTTCCTTTTTAAATTTTTGTTACTCCTATATTAAAGACTTTTAGAATAATTTTAGAATATGAAAGATAAAGTAGGAACAATAAGTATGCAGCTGTTGGGACAAACTCTGGGGGAAAGGGGAAGTATGTAAACCAACTATGCTTTGTTAAAGATTTAAAGGAACAAGGCACAGCTTTTCATGCCCACCTCTTGGTCTCAGCCCCCTCCTTTTCTGCCTATGCCTAGATAAAAACTGAAGCATACATTGCTTGAAACGGGTCTTTAGGATACTAGTCTGCCATCTTCTCAGTTTTGCCAAAATCAAGTTACTTCCCTAGTTCCAACTCCTTCCAACTTTAGGAGACACCCATCAGTCCACGTTTATCTAATTGATGGATACTAATCTTCTCTATCAGTTCTGACAGAGTTCTGGACAGTGATTTTGCAGATCCAAGCTTTTCTCTGGGATGGGCACAGTAGAGTCTCTCGACTTATTGGTTGTCATGCTGCAAGAAGAACAAGTTTGGACTTGGTTACATCAAGACAGTCTAGTTTTCACTTTCATGGTTGCTTCCTCAATACCACCCACTGTTCCTTTGGTGTCCTGAGATTGCTGGTGAGACGCAGACAATTGCTCCCAGACAATGAACTAATTAGATTAACTCCAAATCTACACTGTATCCAAGGCTGAGAATTTTCTCCCTCCTCTATTTCCCATCTCAAATTATGTCCAACTATGCTGCCCAATATAGCTCACCAGGGGTTATGCACGATGATTGAATGGCAACACTAAGATATTCAACTAATAAATTTCTAACAATATAAAGATGCCCAAGATTTGCATATAAACTCCCTCACATTGCAAAATTCCCAGAAGAAACTGTAAGTTCAAAGATTAAATTATCTTACAAGTTAAAGACCCAAATAGTCTAACTTGCAAAAGAATTAGCATCCATAACTCTTCCTCCCCAAGTTATTGCTCCACTCAGGCCCAGTTCAAGGGGTCAGACTCAGATAGCTGGTGGAGTCCAGATTCCTCCAATCACTGTTGCCACTTATCACTGAAGTAAGTGTAATTTCTTTTGTTCCCAGATAGGATAAGAACTCAAAGACATACCAAGATGATCATAGCAGTAACACTACACCCATAACATTTGGACATCAAGACAAATCCCAGTCCCTAGAGAAGCCATCTCAGGCAGAACTGTTTCCTAGTAACAGCACTCAGTCTAGACCCACATAAATGAGGCCAAAGACCATGGCAGTGAATCAATGGTGCTGACTGAAAAAGGGCGGTCAGAAGAGGAGAGCGTCTTTTACATGTGCTTGTTGGCTGTATGTATGAGGGGAGATCCCCATAAGACCAGAATTATCTTTTGGAGAGTGAGCCCCTTGTAGTACAGGCTTCCCCACTAGGTAAGTGTTCTAGGAACCCATCGGTATCAGTGTACCAGTTAGTGTTGTTGTGAGAGGCTGTGTTTGGCTTCAGTGAATTTTGGAGGGAGATTTTTTTTCAACGCGTTTGCCTGTTTCATGACGGGTGATTTACAAGCACACCTGCTCACACTGCACTGCGTGTTCAGTTTTTGACCAAAAATGGCATGACCCTTGTACCCTACCCTCCTTATTCACTTGATCTTGCCCCGGGTGACTTTTTTTGTTTGTTTGTTTCCCTGGGGGAAAAAAAAAACTCCCCAAAGGGAAATGTTTACCGATGTAGAAGAGGCGAAACAAAACACAGTAGAAGCACCAAAAGTCATCAAAACTGATGAGTTCAAAAACTGTTTTGAGCAATGGAAAAAGCATCTCAAAAGGTGTATTGCATCAAACTTTGAAGGTGGCCAAAGTTTAAACATATAGGAATAATACACAATTTTTATAAATTCCACGTTTTTTACCCCCCCATATGTCTTCTTTTGTGAAGTGTCCATTCAAATCTTTTGTCCATCTTGTATAGGTTTATTTTTCTCTAAGTATTGTGTTACAATAATTGCTAATATATTCTGTACAAGTAAATTGTCAGATATGTGCATTAAGAATATTTTCTACACATCTGTCACATCTCGATTTGTTTTCTTAATAGTATTTTTCAAAGAGCAAAAGTTCAATTTTTGAAATCTAAATTTTTTTCTTTCATGATTTATTAATTGTGTGTCCTTTCTAAGAAATCTGTATTTAATCTAAGTTCCCACAGCTTTTGTGCTGTGAATCATTCTAGGGGTTTTACAGTTTTGCTTATCTTACTTAAGTTTGTGATGTATCTTGAGTTAATTTTTGAATATGGTGTGAGGTAAGGCGCAAAGTTCAATTTTTCCAATACAGATGTCCAATTATTACAAAGTTATTTGTTAAAAAGGCAGTCTTCCTTCCCTATCCCACCCCATACCTGGCTGATTTGTGCTGGCTCCTATGTTGAAAACACAATTGGCCAACATTAGTTGGCTACAGATGTATGATCCATTAATCTATATGTCTAACCTTATGCTAATGTCACACTTCCTTGAATTACTTAACTTTCTGGAAAGTTTAAAATCAGATAGTGTAAATCCTCTTTTTAAATTTTTATTTATTTATTTATTTTTACTGTTTCATTTATTCTATGTCCTTCTTATATTCATCTGAATTTTAGAAATATCTTGTGAATTTATACTACAAAGCCTGCTGGGATTTTGATTAGCATTTAATTGACCTTACTAACATAGTCCAATTAATTGCCATGACATATATCTATACTCAGGTTTTCTCCAATTTATTTTTGTCGTTTTCAGCATGTGTATGTGTGTGTGTGTGTTTGTAATTTTTAGTGTACAGGTCTTTCACATCTTTTGTTAACTTTATGTATTCTTTATTCTACTTTAAAGTAAATTATTTTTCATACTGTTTTCCAATTGTTTTTTGGTGGTACATAAATATAGCATTAATGTTTGTTTATCAACCTTTTATTCTGTGACTTTGCTAAATTACTAGTTCTTATAGCTTTTTGCAGATTCCTCAAGATTTTTCACATACATGATAATGTAGTCTGAGTATAAAAACTGTTTGTTTTTGATCTGAATATCTTTTTAAATTTTTTTTACCCTTTTTCACAAACTAGCACTTTCAATACAGTAGTGAAAAGATGTGGTAACAGCAGATATCCTTGCCTTCTTCCTGAGCCCAGGTAGAAAACACATTTATTTCTCATATTAAGTATGATGCAATCTGCAGGTTTTTCATAAATGGCCTTTATCAAGTTGAAGAAGTTCTCTTTTATTTCTAGTTTTCTGAGACTTTATCAAATGCTTTTACTGTATATATGGAGATGGTCACGTAGGTTTCTCCTTTTTTTTGTCAGTATGGTGAAGCATATTGATTGATTTTTAGATGTTAAACCAACTTTGTATCCCTGGAATAAATCCAATTTGGTTACAATGGTTATTCCTATTATATATGCTGGATTAATTTGTTAAAGTTTGTTCAAGATTTTTGCCATTATGTCCATGAGAGATAGTTGTCTATATGTATTTTTTCTTTTTTTTTTTTTAAAAATTTAGATTCAAAGAGAAAATGTACAGACTTGTTACGTAATTATATTGCATGATGGAGACATTTGGGTTTCTACTGAGCCCATCAGCCAGGTATGTTTTTTTCTTGTAATGTCTCTGACCAGGGTAATATTGTCCTCATAAAATGAGATAGTAAGTGCTCTGTTTTCCTCTAATTTTCTAGAGAGTTTGTGTAGGATCAACGCTATATCTTCCTTAAATCTTGAATAGATTGTACAGGTCAAGCCATTTGGATCTGGAGTTTTCCTTGTGGAAAGTTTTAAATTACAAGTTCAAGTCTTTAATTGATATAAGGATTTTTAGATGTTTTTAAGTCACTTTTGGGTCTTTCAGGTGATTTATCTATTTCATGTGTTATCAAATTTATTGACATACTGTTGTTCATAATATGCCCTTATCTTTTTTGGCGTCTGAAAGGTCTACAGTAATGTCTCTGTTTTCATTTTTTATATTTATTCATTTTGTCTTCTTGTCTTTTTCTTAATAACTGTACCTAAAGAAACAGGTGTTTGTTGTTTTCTTTTTTCTATTTTTGACTCTTTTCCATCTCATTAACCTTTTTTTTTACTTACTTTAGACTTAACTTTCTCCTTTTCCTAATTTCTTAAGGTGGAAGCTCAGATTATTGATTTTAGACCTTTATTCTTTTCTAGTGGAAGAATTTAAAACTATAAGTTCCCCATTATTCACTGTGTTGCCTATACTATGCAAGTTTTGATATGTTGTGTCTTCATTTTCATTTAGTTCAAAATACTTTATAATCTCCCTTGCAATCTTCTTTCACCCATGAGTTCTTTATAAATGCACTGTTTGATTTTCAAATATCTACAGTTTTCCACAGCCTGAGCTGAGAGAGAAAGGGGACTGGAGAAGGTCCCTGGCTAGGAAGCCACCCACTCACAGTCATTACCAGGTACTATGGGAGACATTTTAGAATAAATTCTTCCCAAGCTTACACCTGCCTTTGCTTACACTTGGCAAGAGGAGTTGCCCAACCTCTTCATGTCATCAATACTGAAAGCTACTACCCACCTCCGTGCCTTTTCAATGGTTTATTAATAAAATGGATCAACCTTTGGCAGGCAAAACTTAGTTTGAGTTTCTGAAATCTAAAGCCGCAGTCAGCACTTGTGTAATCATTCTATCTGACAAGAATTTAGGGCAGCTGACCTAGCACCAAGAATTGGAAGCTAGACTCTCAAGTACTAATGTTTTCTGGCACTAGGGACCTGAGTTGCTATATTAGTTTCCTATTGATGCCATAACAAATTACTGTAAACTTGGCTTTAAACAACACAAATATAAAAACTTCTAGCTCTAGAAGGTAGAAGTGAAATAGGTCTCACTGAGCTAAAATGAGGGTGTCTGCAGAGCAGAGCTGCATGTCTTCTGGAAGCTTGGGGGACAATTCTTTCTCTGGCTTCTAGACACTAGCTGCATTCTTTGGCTCATGACCCTCTTCCAACAGCCACATCGCTCTAGTCCCCTTCATTGTTCTGTCTCCTTTTTGACTCTCCTGCCTCCTTCTCTCCCTTGCAAGGCCCCTTGTGATCACATTGGGCCCCTCAGATAATCCAGGTTAACTTCAAGATCCTTCATTATATCTGCAAAATTCTTTTGCCATGTAAGGTAATATACTCACAGGATCCGGAAAATAAAATGTGGTCCTCTTTAGGGAGGCATTATTTTGCCTATCATACTGCCTTTGTTATTTGTTTGAATTGGAGTCTCACTCTTGCCCAGGCAGGAGTGGGGTAGCACGATCACAGCTTACCTCAGGCAATCCTTCTACCTCAGCCTCCTAAGTAGCTGGGACTACAGGTGAGCACCAACCTGTTCAGCTAATTTTATTTTATTTTTTTTGTAGAGACAAGGTCTCATTATATTGCCCTTGGTCTTGAACTCTTGGGCTCAAATGATCTTTCCACTTTGGCCTCCCAGAGTGCTGGGATTGCAGGCTACAGAAATGAACCACTGCCCCTGGACGCCTTTGTTATTTAAAGTCCAAATCTGCCATGAGAAGCCCTAAGAAATTTGGTAAGGGCAACAAGTACTGATTCATTGACTAACTTCTGAAATGAAACAATTGTCACTTCGGTCCTTTATCTAATACCAAGCCAAGCTGTACCTGAACAGTTAAAGGTCAACTGAAGCTCCCAGAATTTCCTAAGTTCCTCCACCAAGCCTGGTATTTGGGAGGGCTCTTGCCTCACAAACTCTGAGAGTATAAATACTTGCTTCACAGTGGTTGCCTGGAAATGAGAAAGGATGGAAGGAACTTGGAGGCTGGAGGGAAATAGGTAGGTGGGACAATTACAAAGTGGCAGGAAAACACTTTTTGGGGTGATGAATATGTTCATTTCCTTGACTGTTTCCTTGACCTGTGTTGGTTTCACTGGTGCATACATGTGTCAAAACTTACTAAAATAAAGCCTTTAAATGTGCTCAGCGTATTGTATGTCAAACGTAACTCAATAAAGCATTTGAAATATGAAAATAAATACTTGCTTCAGTTAACTGCTCTGACAGAGTTGAAGATCTCTCATGATCCGTGTTATTTAAACTTCCCAATCAAGGACCTCAGTCTTCCTGTATTATTGTACTCAGGAAATGGCCCAGTGGCTGTTACCTATCATTACATTAAGGAAGAGCAAGTTCCACGTGGACCGAAAGGCTAGGGACCTTACTCTAATAGAGTTCTCTACCCATAAAATAAGAGGCAAATGGGATAATTGTTCCTTCCCAGTCTCCTCCACCCAGAATATCCCTCCAACATGCATATATCCTGAAACTGTTCTATTGCCATCTGCCAAATTCCTACTCAGCCTTTAATGCTCAATACACATGTGGTTTATTAGTTAAAGATTTCTACCCCCTTGCATCTTTCAGCCTGTCAACATCCTATAACACTTAATTTTCACTTAGTTCAGCAACTTGCTATGTTATATATTGTCTACTTTATCTCTACTAAATTATAGTTCCTTGAAGGTACTAACCAGGATTTACACTGCCTTTTATTCCCTGTGGAACCTAGTAGAGTGTATTGCACACTGTAGACTTAATCGTTTTTTCCTTAATTAAATAAGGAAATACAAGGAAGAGCAAGAAAGGAAAGATATGTGGGACTACTATGTGGAGGAAGGTTATTTTGTGTTAGATTAGAATTCGAATCAAAGAGTAAGATCACAAGGAAACAAACTTCAGCTCAGCATTGCGAAGAGCTTGCCAACGTTTGTAGTTGTTAAGGCGAAACCTCATCTCTACAATAAATCAAAAAATTAGCCTGGCGTGATAGCACGCGCCTATAGCTCCAACTACTCGGAAGGCTGAGGCGGAAGGATCGCTGGAGCCCAGCAGGTCGAGGCTGCAGTGACCGGGAGCGGCCACTGCACTCCAGTCTGGGCAACAGAGTGAGACTCCAACTCAAAAAAAAAAAAAAAAGTGGAATGAGTCTTCACCATGTGAGAGTGAGCCCTCTGTCACTAACTGTGGTCAAGCAAAAGCTGAATAACCCTCTCTCAGGATTTCTACAGAGACATTTCTTACTTTGACTTGGAGACTAGACTAGGCTAGATGACACATATGTTTTCTTCCAATCTGAGTATTGACAGTCACCTGTTGACCACCTAGACTCCTGAGTGTCTTAGACTCCTGTTGTCCATTCGAGTTTTATGGAGGGACACATTTCCTCAAGCTTGCTCTGCTCCAGACTGTGCATTGACTGCTCCCTGCCTTCTCCCCATTTGTTCTCAAATGTCTTTCATCTTTGCCTGTACTTTTTAATTACCCAAACTGAGTCAGCATATTTCACTAGCAGGCGGACATGAACATGAACATGAGAAATGTGGGAACCATTTAGTGTAAGCAAGCAGACATGAAGCAACAGCCACCAAGAAACAGCAGAACAGAAGTAATTCTGCCATGAGGAAACCTTTTATGCTTTTCCACCTGAACCAGGAGTCAATCCAAATCAGCAGCAGGCCCAGAGCCTGGAGATGGGCCATGCTGCAATTTGTGGTTGGGTAAGTAGATAATAGACACTGGAGTTGTGGGGTCAGAGTAAGATACAGATTCTGGTAAGGGTGGAGTAGGGCTCTGAAACTTGACTGATAGAAGCCACTTTTCTTACCCAGATGCTTACCAGAAGAAACCCCAGAATGAGGGTTAGGGCTGCTGCGTTACTTCCTGCTTGAGTGATGATGATAAGGGCATACCTTGGGTCTCAGCAAAGACAGTAGATAGTGGAGCTGCACTAAACTAAAAGGATATTGTGGGGAGTAAAAAGATTGGGTCCGAGTCCCAGAACTCAGGGATCTAGTCCTCATTCCCATGGAATCTTTCATTAAAGAAATAGTCCTCATCTCTACAATAAATCAAAAATCAGCCGGGTGTGGTAGCGCGCACCTGTAGTTCCGGCTACTTGGAAGGCTGAGGCGGAAGGATCGACAGAGCTCAGCAGGTCGAGGCTGCGGTGGCCGGGAGCGGCCACTGCACTCCAGTCTGGGCGACGGAGTGAAACTCCGACGTTAGCCAGAGTGTCTCATGAGTGCCAAGAACTTGAATGAGGAAGAGGTTGCACCATGTCTCTTGGGTCAGGGCCAAGCAGGGAGTTGGGAAAACATTGGCCCTGGAGGGCAGGCTTGCTTGGAGGTAGATGAGTATTGCTGAGGAGGGAGAAGCTTCTCCTGCAATTGGCTCTCCTTCACTTGCTGACCACCCAGGGACTTTCCTTGCTTTCTCAACCTTATCCTCCATCCTATGGGTGAGGAAGATGGAGATGAGAGAGGAGAATGGATGTTTAAAGAGAGGACATGGGGTATGTGAAATCAGGTTGGGTAGAAAAAAGCCATGGAGAGAAACACTTGTTTCAGCTCTGCTCTGACACTGATAGGGCTGGAACCATGGGTCAGTTATCTCACAGCTGTAGACCATCCATGAGGTCAGCCTGGTATCCCTGGAGAGGCTGTGGTTTGGGTGCCTCTGTTCTGTTGAGATTTATGAGTAATTTTCCTGTGCTCAGGCTTGATGTCTCAGACCTTGCCTTCTTCACATATAACTGGTTATTCTAGATAGTTGAAAACCTAGACAGTTGCATTTCTGTGACTTTTTGCTTGAAATCTAGGATTCAACATAATTGTTCCTTCCAGGTGAAAGAGTGGGGTTAGGGAAGAGTGGGAAGGCATTTTGATGACTTTAAGCCATCCTTTGATCCTCACACACCAATAGGATTTACTCCTGAGGCCTTGGTTGAAATGTTCAACTCGATCCAAGCTTCAACTGGAAGGCAGACAATGATTCCCACATTTCTCATTTTCATTTACTTGAGTTTCTTTATGTTAAAAGAGGAATGCTTCCCAGAAAGAGCCATTTTTCTTGACTGTTGCTAGGAAATAAATTCAGACACCGTAGCATTTAATATATGCTATCAGAGGGAGGAAAGTAGAAGACACCCACCCTGATTTCCATTAGAGGGGGAACTCTGACCCAAAATAATTTAATTCCATCTAGCCCACCTCCCACATTAATAAAGTGAGAAAGCATTAAAAGCAAGTGTCAACTTCTTTTGGGATTTTGTCAGGCTCTGTCAGAAAGAGTAAGAAAAAAAAACTTTATTTCACAGTTATGGGGACCCAGTGATACCAAGGGCAGAGCAGGCTTCTGGCTAAGAGAAGCAATTGAATCTTCTCTTAACGTGGATGGGTTCAGACTGTACTGATCCCCTACCATAGTTTGTTCTTGGTGGGCATGCATACTTGAATAAAGTAGACAGCAAAGAAGCCAATGGGTCTGCAGCTCCTTTTGGTGGAGTAATAAAAAAAGAGAGCTAAAATGAAAGGAGTTGAGTCCACCATTACCTATGAGACTGAAGCCCACCCTGTCCTTCTCCATTCCAGCACCTGCACAACTAAAAGCTATGAGTGTCAGCTGCCCAGCAGGCTGGAGTCTAGAGCTGTTGGACTCAGCCCTGGAACATGGCCCCACTGGACAGAGAATGAATCTAAAACATAGAATAGCTGGACCCTTCTCAAGGAAGGGTGTGGAGTTTCAGAACAAGAGACTTAGAGAAGAAGGTGGAGTATAGAAACCCAGGTTGGGAGTGGAAGGAAGGGTTCATAGGGGACCCCCCCAAAAGGCTCAGTTTCTAGGTGATTTTCTGGTGAAATTTGAAGTATAATGTGGTAGACAAGTTTATTTGCTAGAAATCAAATACAGGGTGAGAAGAACAATACTTTCCAGGATGTTCTGGTAAAATGATCATTGTATATTGGGAGATGAATGCTGGAGAAGGGTGAGAGGAAGACATTTAGAGGAAGGCTTGTGGTTAGGGGACTGTGGTAGGCTGAATAATGACCCCAAAACATATCTATGTCCTAATCCCTGGAACCTGCAAGTTACCTAATATGGCAAAAGAGACTTTGCAGATGTGATTCATTGAGGACTTTGACATAGGAAGATCATCTTAGTCAGTAGGCCTTTAATATAATCACAAATGCCTTTGTAAGAGGAAGGCAGAGGGAGATTCGACACAGAAGAGGAGAAAGCAATATATCTATGGCAGCAGAGGTTGGAGGAATGTGGCCACAAACCAAGAAATGTTGGCAACCAGTGGAAGGAGGGAAAGGTGAGAAAACAGCTTCCTCCCTGAAGCTTCCAGAAGGACTCACGCTACCAACACCCTGACTTTAACCCAAAGAGATTTTGGACTTCCACCCTCCAGAATTGTAAGATAACAAATTTTTGTTGCCTCAACCTTCCAAGTTAGTGGCAATTTGTTACTCTAGGAAACCAATACAGGGACAATGTGAATGAGGAAGAGAGTAGGTGTGCTATTTTATTAACTGCTTCATGGAGGAAACGTGGGAAGGAGATGAAAGAGTTATGCATATGCTGAGAGGAGGCTTTAGAAGACAAAAAAGGAGGTGTGATTTCAAGGCTGCCTCCAGACGTGTAGGAGGTATTGATAAGGAGAAGAGGTGGGATTGTTTCTTTTTAATGAAATTTTGCAGTGCTTTCAAAATAAACCCATTTTTATACATTCTCAAAAAACTAGGAAAATACATACTTTTCAGTTAAAATTTATTTCCTATGGACCATCACCATGTCTTTGAATGTAAGTCTAAGTGGAAGCAAAGGTTCCCGGATTTATACTGTAAATTCTATGCCATACTGGACTTCAGGTGAGGTACTCAGTTTCAAAAGGGCATTGTCACAATGGCTCCAAATCACCTAAAAACTATGGGAAAGAGTGTCATGCTTATTGGACGTCAGCTGCAATCATACTGGATTATCACCATAAAGCCAGAAGGACAAGACAGAAAGAGACCATGCTGAGGAGAAGTCACATTGTAGGATTCAGTATTTTTGTCAAAGAACTATATCAGATTTTATTATACTATTTATTAACAATGAAGATTAAAACCTTTTCCATAGGAAACTGGAATTTATTTTTAACGCTGCCTCAATGGAGAAACTTTCTTAATGAGAAAAGAGGTCAGCAGTGAACATCCACAGTTTCACTAAAGGTTTTGACCAACTCTGGCAGAACCTGCCTGACCATAGCTTCTAGCTTCTTGAAAATGGAAAGTTTCATAGAAGCACTGTGCCACAGAGCCTAAGGGAGAAAGGATGACTTTATTCATGGTTAGAGCATGTTCTTGACATGACCAAAGTATGGACAGATTTGGAAATACTGAGAGTGAGAGTCCAACAGGGTTGGTACTGAGATTATTTATAGACTTGGTGACAGACCATCTCATCACCTTAAACAGAACATATGGTAGGGTCGTGAGTAATTAAGATTCATACACTGAATTCCTAAGCACTAATCAACAAGGTAGAGAGAAATAAAACATGGCATAAAGTGCAAGACACCCAGGTATAGCTTGCCTTTTTGTCATAAAGATTTGGGGAATTCACCACCTTATTCACCTCACTGACAACACATATGCTGGAGGAGGGGATGAAACATGACACACATTCATTCGTCCTTCTGGAAAATGTCAGATTTCTCCATTCCTTGTTCTCATAGAATGAAGGTTGACAAGCAAAAAGACTGAGAGCAAGTCTTCTGTGGCAGAGACAGTTACACACCAGGGGACTGATTACAAAAATAAGTATATACTAGGGATGTAAGAGGCAGTTTTCTCACTGTCAGAAGAAGGACAAATAAAAGAAAGGGATAACTCTAGAATTAATCACTATATCATGTTGCATTGGAATTAATGGCAGGAGTGTGAACTCATGAACTTCTAGAGAGATAGAGCAAGAGATAGGTAGATAGATTTAAATATTATATATTAATATATATCAGTATACACACATATGTATGCACAATCATTTACATCTATATTTGTATTTATACACATAGCTATCTCTCTGTCTGGATAGACATATCTCTGGTTCTGCCCACAGATGACTTGGTAGCTGGGAAATCACAATAGTAGTGAGCACCACAAATGCCTAGATGTTGACTTCTAAGCCCCTTTTCTACTCAAAGAAACCAGGGGTCCTCAGAGAAGCAACTAACTCCTGCACTAGGGCAGTGAAGCCTTGAGTTGAGGAAGGAGCATATCATTCTGGAATATCTCTTTCAACAAAAAAGTGCTGAAGGAATAGTAGGATTATGGCAGAAGGACATAAGACCCAATCCTGCTGACTGAGGACAGGACAGTTTCAGTATCAAAACAGAATAATCACAGTAACCATTGTTTACCCATTGAACGAAATAAGAAACCATGATGTAATACAGATGTAGTGAACAAATATATATATTAACATTTTGACGAGGACTGGAAGGTTTGCAAAGTTTCAAAGCACTCTCCCACAAAACATTTGTTAACTACAAAAGGTAAAAGAGTTACTTCATAGTGATGAGCTTGACAGACACCACCTGAGCCAAGTGATAAAAACAAGCATGTTCCATAATGGGACAAATAGAAACTATGAGCCTCTTCTTTTTTTTTTTTGAGTTGGAGTCTCACTCTGTCACGCAAGCTGGAGAGCAGTGGCCTTTTGATAGCATGCAATTGAAAGAATATTGCTGGAACGCAGCAGGCGAGGCTGCGGTGGCCGGGAGCAGCCACTGCACTCCAGTCTGGGAGACCAAATGAGACTCCAACTCAAAAAAAAAAAAAAAAAGAAAGAATATAATGTTACTTCTGCCCAGACAAAGAACCTAATTTTAATCATGAAGAAACATCAGACTAACCCAACAAGAAACATTCTACAAAATACTGTTTGTAATCTTCAAAAGTATAGCCATGAAGTCTGGACTGAGGAATTATCCAGACTGGAGGACACCATAGAGACAGGTGACTTTATGCAAAGGGAGATCCCAGCTGGATCTTACTGGGTGGAAACAACATAATAATGTGAATCTTCTGGTGTCCATGGCTCTGCTACAGTTAGGAAGGACAGGGTTGCTGCGTGTAGGAAATACATACTATTCAGAGACAATAGGACATTAGGTCAGAAACTTACTCAGGAAAAGAACAGCCCACTGTTTCATAAGTTATTTCAAAATTTAAAAAGAAAATTTTAAAAAAGCATCTGTGCCAAGCAATGTAGCTATCTTCATCAACAAGGTCACATTTGCAAGTCCAACCAAGGTGATCTAGTCCCTGGCTGCCCGCCCCCCCCAAAAAAAAACACAGTGAGGCATTTTCAGTTGCCGAACATCACATGTTTATTCTTTAGTTTCTTACTCCTACTAAAATCTATTTGATAAGTGGCTCCTCTTAAAAGCAGATATTATTTCACAGAAATCTTGTCCTTTAATGATTCATTTCAAATTGTCCAGTGTGATGGATGAGGACACTTCAAGACACAGCTTGGACAACCAGGCCAGGTGGGCCACCACATAGGTTGTCCTTCCCACCCCCAGCCCCCACACGGGAAACTACCAACAACCCAGGGAGCACCTCTGCAAAGCCAGCTGGGTTGTCCAAGTCAGTTGCAGAGAATGCCACACTTGATTCGAATTACAAGTTCAGTATTGTACTGTACACAACCAGCATTACACATGCTTAAGAGAATATAAGTATGCATAATGACATATCCCCTACCCCCCCCACCCAGAAGTAAACTATAAGCAGGCAAATACAGGTTGTAAAATAGCAACACATCCATTTCATCTAAAGCTAAAAATGTTGTTGTGTATAACTTGGCTGCTTCAGAAGCCTTGGGCATGCAGACAGGAAGGGGGTGAGATGTTCCAGCCAGGTATAATAACATGGTATAGGTATTTAAGAGTCTCTCTAGTCAAATTATATTCTACAGAAGTCTATCTTGAAGGGCCACAGCTGAATGGTTTCTAGGAGAGGTACTTGTGCCCTGACACAGAAGTGCTTCTTCACAGACCCTGGGGGTACAAGAACTGTGAGACCCACTGGGACTCCCAGAGGGACTTCATCCTTTGCGGACAAGAATTGTCCTTGCCTCAGGGGAATCTCCCAACTCTTAGAATTTCACCCAGGTCTGGAGAGCAGCTCCAGGCTGGTGGGGACTAGTGAAGCCCCAAGGCGGCTCAGTCGTATTTTGGTGGCAACTTACAGTGACGGCAGCTTCTGGGGTAAAGAACGATGCGCTCTTATCCCAGGAGAATGTTTACCAATTAAAGATGGTTTTGTTTGCAATTTTAATATGACCCACAAAAACAGCCAAACTTTCAGTTAATAGCACCATGAAACATAGATAATGGCAGGAAACAGGATAGTAAAATGAAGATGCTTTTGATTCTGGGCAATGTTTCCCACCACAAATGTCAAGAAAGCAAACCATTTTAACTTCATTTTGGGATCTAAGATGTCTTTTTGGAACAAAACTATCCTTGTAGGGAGAACATAGGCAAATGTAGTATATATACATACACACACATACAGATATTTGTGTGTGTGTGTGTATATATATGTGTGTGTGTGTGTGTGTGTATCTTTATTAAGCAGCAGAGGGAAAAAAAATGTAGACACAACCCCTACTCACGTTGGCTGTCAGGCTGTCAAGTAGTTATGTAGAAGTATTTATAACAGGAAAATTGAGGGCAAGAAAAAGCATCTGAACTCTTGGTGGAATGGTCAGAGGGGATCCAGAAACTAAAGGAGAATTGGGTGTCTGAATGGATGCACTGATGTATTAGTACAGCATTGCTCACGTCCACACCAGATATAGGACAGCTGCAGGTGTGAGGCATCTCCCTCTACTGTCTGGCTGAAACAAATCTGCTCCTCCCTGCAGCAAGGAGGGGTCATCTGCTAGTAGGAGGCAGCCAGCGGCCGGCCATTGGCTGTGGGTTTGCTTTGCAGATTCAGCATCCTTGACATCTTTTAAGGATTGTTGACAGATATGTTTGTTTTGCTGGCTGGTGCACACCTAGGAGCAGATGTGGAGACAGGGAATCCAGCCCCAGCAGGGTCCGTCTATTGAGAACACATGAGCTGGGTTTTCTAGGAGGCTAGTTTCAAGCGAGTGTTGGTTTTGGGAGAACTCAGCAGCACCAAGGCCATCTGTTCAAATCCCCACTGACTGATACAGTCTCTGAGTGAGACACCAGCAGATGTGTGTGGCCAAATCAAGTCATACTCCATGGTCCAGGAAGTGAGGGGATGCTGCACTTCAAATTGGGAAACTCGGCCAGCGTGGTCATGCCTGCGTGCCAGAGCAATCCAGATTATGGGGTCATATCTGCAACAAAAATTTAGTATCAATTCTTGAAAAGATCCCTCTGTGCTAATTCCTTTCAACAAGCCTTCCTTTTCCTTTGTCTCTCATACACACACACACACACACACACACACACACACACACACATCATCCAAACTCAACTTCATGCTTCAAGACCCATATTTTCCAGAAAGGTTTTTCCCAGCCCACTCTTGACTCCTGTAACAGACATTATCTGAACTCTTTGTTTTGAAACCACCCACCTCTGCTCCCAGCAGCCACTGGCACAGCCAACTCAGCACGTGCTGACTACTCTTGCACAAGGGTCCCCCAACATCTACCTGCTTTTCTGCCTCCAGACCTTCTCTGAAGACTAGAGAGCAGGCTTCTCCCAAGCACAAGGTGCTGCTCAGGGATAAGATGGAGTTAATCCCTCCAAACCAGTGGGGATGGAGCCAGGGCGGCCATCCTTCAGGAGGCCAATCCTGGGAAGTGTCTGTACACTTCCTAGGCATCCCATGAAGTCAGTGCCCACAGCCAAGCCAAGATCTCAGTACTGCACCCTCCATGTGCTGCTCCTGGTGCTTGCCTCACGCTTCCAGCCCCTCTCCCCTTCTTTCTAGGATCAACCCCCAAATAAACTACTTCCACCCAAGGCCTTATCTCAGGTTCTGCTTGCAGGATCCAAACTAGGATAGGACACATTATTATGAGCACAGAGATCAAGAGATAATACATTTTTTCAATAGTAGAGTAATGACACATGAGCTCCTCGTGAATGTCAAAGCAATGACATTAACTCTCTGGGGAACCAAAGGATTTGAACATCAATTGAACATTCTGGGCATCAATTTACATTGTCTAAAAAATGAGAGCAAGAACTAAAGGAGCCTTTTTAACTCTCTCCTAATGCTATAATTTCATGACAATGGACGCTATGTGTGTACCTTTTACACAGCCCTTAACACCTAGGGGTGGAAGATGTGGTAACTTCTGTCTCGTTGCATACCTTACATCGTTGCATTCCACCCTCAGAGGCATAAGACTTACAGATTTTACACAGCAGAGGCTTCACTTTTTCTTGATAGTGTTCAATTCTAACCCACAAAGAAGGTCAAAGCCCCAGCTGACTGAGATTTGTGAAGCCATTCAGCTTCTCCAAACCTGGACACTCTGCACATCAAAATAACTGAATGTCCTCGTCAATTTCTCCTTCTTTCCCCTGGTAGCACCAGCCCAGATCTCGCTTCTTAATCCCAGAATTCCCATACATCTGTGTTTTCTTCATAGTGATTCACTCAGTAACTTGCACTAAACTGATATTCAATAAATGCTCATTGAATGACTTAATGAACTCTTCAACAAGGAAGACTTCATCTTTCCAACTTTCAAAATATCAATTGGAAAATTGTCTTGATATAATTGTGGCTTATGAACTCTGTGTTTATTTTCAGTATGGTTTATGGATGTATTACTTATTTATACATACATTAATATACTACAGAAAACATCTATGGTCATACCACTATGAATGCACCTGATCTTGTCAATAAACTACAGAAAACGTAAGTCCAGTTAAAGTGAAAATTCAGATTTTCATAGAAAATACTAAAATTAGGCCTTAGAGACATTTTCCCTTCCTTGAAAATAAAAAATTAAAATTTCAGGAGTAAGGTGAAGACCTCCCCCTTCCCCTCAAGTCCTGAGTGGAGTTATACCTGTGAATCTGGATTTTTTGGCTGTGGTCACTGCTGCCATGAACATGTATTCACTATTGGGGTCGTGCACACTGGACTGATACTTCTGAAAGAAAAGGCCAGAAACACAGTTTGTTATCTGCTCCTCCGGGTCTCCATCTTTGTTTTTTCATTCTTTTCTAGTCTCTGGTGAAGTGGCATATGACAAATGCATAATAATATGACAGATTCCTGGCTTTAGGCCAAGCAGGAGAACAACAGAAAGGGCTTTACATAAACAGAGCTTTCTCCTGAACATTCTCATTTTCACCTTCATTGTTTCTTCATGGCTCCTGGGGCCCACCTCCTCCTCATCCCTCCTTCCCTCTCCTTTCAAATTGCAGCCTGGCACAACACACACCATCTGGCCAATGACCACATTGAGGGTAGACTTCAGTACAAGCAAACTCACAGGAGAAGCAGAATATGTACTTTGATTGGGAGCCTGTAACATGGGTGACTAAAAAGAATATCCCCCTGTACAGAGATTTTGGTTGTTGTCTTGTCTTCCTGAAGTGTTTTCTTTAAAAGCAAAGAGGCTAGTAACTTGCTATGTGAGGAAATTAGCCATTCCCTCTTAGCTACTCCTGGCACCTACAAAGCTCTTCTACCAAGTGCTTGGAACTTTCCAGTTGAGCAAATCTTATGACTAACAGTTTCATCTCTGCTCTGACTCTTAGGAAGCTTAAAGTCAAATTTCCAGCCTATGCTTAAAACTTTTTTAAAAATCAGAAACATCTTTGAGTCAAGTCTTTTTTGGAATATATGGGCCATAAAATAAGCAAATGAATAAATTTCTGTTCCAAGTGATTAGATTAATTAGTAGGTATATCTTGGGGAAGGAGTAGTCTACCTGTTGATTATCTTACTCTGGCAAGAGCCATGTGTACTGTTGATGAGTTCATAATCACTGATATACCTCAGTAAAGCAAATACAAGAAAAGGCAGAAATTACTCACTTTCTTTATAAACCAACATGTAAATATGAATCCAAAAGTGCAGACTGCAACAACAGCTGCACATCCTATGGGTAACCAGAACGTCAGCTGGCAACACAGTTGTGATTCTGGGTTGGAGAAAAAGATATGTTAATGAAAATTCTGAAAATCAAATCTCCCCTTTCAATGCTGAGCCATAACTTCTTTGACCAAATTTTAAAAAGTTGTTTAATCAAATGAAGCTTTTCTTTACTACAATCATGAACTCCAGTAAATGGCAAGTTATTAGACTAACATTATCTCAGTATTATAGCAAGGATCCAAACACTAAAACCTAAAAGACTATACACATATATGCTTACAAAAGTGGTTAATAAAAAGGGCTCTTTGCCTATAGTTTTGCAAAAGAGTTAGTGGTAAAAGTAATGTCATAAAACTATAATTTTCAATCATCTCACTTCATTCCACAAGCACAGCACTAAAACAAATCTTAAATCTTAGGCAAATAGAGATAATAGCCATCTCTTTTTTTTTTTTTTTTTTTTTTTTAGTTGGAGTCTCACTCTGTCACCCAGACTGGAGTGCAGTGGCACGCTCACAGCCAACCCAGTGTCAGCTTGCTGGGCTCCAGCAATCCTTCTGCCTCAGCCTTCCAAGTAGCTGGAACTACAAGCACGCACTACCATGTCCAGCTAATTTTTGATTTATTGTAGAGACAAGGTCTCACCAAGTTGCCTGGGCTGGTCTTAAACCCGCGGACTCAGGCAATCCACTCACTTTGGCCTCCCAAAGTGCCAGGATTACAGACTGAGCCACCAATCCCGGCCAATAGCCATTATTAAGCCATGAGTTTAGGTGTTTGCCTTACTTTTTTCCTGATTTTTAATGGCCTGTGTGTTTTAAAGATAACACAATCTATTTCCAACTCAGTAATCTATGGGATCAAATTGCATATTACTGATTAATACTAATTATTATCACAAATAATAAATCATCCCTTGCATATCTTCATCATAAATGATTGTCATCAACTGCACTAAGTGTATTCCTATACAAAAGGTACTTATTTGTATAATTGTTTCCATTAGTGAGAAAAGTTGTCAAAACACATATAAATTCTCAAGTTTCAAAGACAAAAGCAGTGTCTTACCATAAATATGCAAATATTCTCCTCTAACAATCCCTTCTTGAAAAGGAGGGGGATCAAAAATTGATAGTTCGCAGAAGTAATAGCTGGCATGAGAACTGTCCAAGTTGTGCAGGAAGAAAGAGACACTGCTGTTGCTGGATAACTGGGATTGGCAGAAATTCGGATTCTTACTGGACACTGTGTTTTCATTTCCCTTTAGCTTAGTGAGGTCACAGAGAGCTTCCTCCCCTTTCAGCAACTGCATTTTAAATTGCTGGACAGTCTCAGGATATCTGCATAAAATTTTTACACCACCATTGTAAAATGTAAACATTTCATAACTGGCAGAATCATTGATTTCTCCTGGATAAAAAGAAAGAAAACAAAGCAAAAGTGACATTTATGATATGTTGCCCTAATAGCTATATTTTGACATAAAAGTAATTTCTTCTATTCATAACATCAACTCTGTTGCACCAGAAGGAAAGGGTTTCACATACAAGACCCCTCAAAAAGGAACACAAGGTAAAACGATGCCCTAGAGAAAAAAAACTAACTAGAAACTTGCTTGTTATATGTGAATATATAATATGAAACATAGGCCAGGTTGGTAGCTCAGCTTGTAATACTAGCACTTTGGGAGGCCAAGGCAAGTGGATTGCCTGAGCCCTCTGGTTTGAGAACAGTCTAGGCAACTTGGTGAGACCTCATCTCTACAATAAATTAAAAGAAAAAATTAGCCAGGCATGGTGGCAAGTGCCTGTAGTTCCAGCTACTTGGAAGGTTGAGGCGGACGGATCACTGGAGCCCAGCGGGTTGACACTGGAGTGGCCATGAGTGTGCCACTGCACTCCAGCCTGGGAGACAGAGTGACTCCAACTCAAAAATAATAATAATAATAATAATAATATGAAAGATACCTGTTGGTAGCTTTCATGTGGGCAGCAGATGATAAACAAATAAATATGTAGTAACGCACCATAGGTGGTATTAGGAGTGGATAACCATTTGAATATAGATGATAGAGTTGGATGGGTTATCATTTTAATTACAGAATCAGAAAAATGCCACTTATGAGGTATAAAGTAATTTAAACTAAAAATGAATAATTTACATATGCATATATATTTACATTATACTCACCTACTGGAGAGTAAAAGAACAGTTGAATTTTCAAGCGATATGCATGCATTTAATGTATATAAATATATGTAAATTTACATGTATATAAATTAATTTTCAAATGTATAAATATATTTTCTTTCTACCTCATCCACTGGGAAGTGAATCAAGGTCTGATGGTAATAGTAAGGTTCCAGATTTTTGTTTGTTTTTCCTTGTATTTTTTCTTTTTAGAGACAGAGTCTTGCTCTGTTGCCTAGGCTGTGATGTAGTGGTGTAATTATGGCTCACTGTAGCCCCAAACCCCTGAACTCAAGCAATCCTCCTGCCTCAGCCTCTCAAGTAACTGGAACTACAGATGTGTTGCACTGTGCGCAGCTAATTTTTTAAATGAGTTTTTGTAGAAACAGGGTCTCACCATATTGTCCTGGCTTGTCTTGAACTCCTGGGCCCAAGCAATTCTCTTGTATTGGCCTCCCAAAGTGCTGGGAATACAAACGTAAGCTACCACACCAGGCCCCATTTTTTAAAATAAATTTAAGCTTATAGGAAGCCAAGATTGTTTTTGTGAGCTACGTTGGGGTCACAGAAAGAAGAAACTGAAATGGCTTTGGCCTCATTGCAGATTCTGAGTTATTAGACCATAAATTCAAACTGCTGTTTGTCTTCATTTTGTTTTCTTTTCCTTTTTAATATAACAGAAACTTCATGCTGAAATTGTTTAGGAAAATTATTAGCATGATGGTTTTACTTAAGTTTTAAAGTACTTTTACTCCATCTCTATTTTTGAAAAAACAATACACAAAGTGAATAATTTTTAAGGAAAAAAATTACCTAGTCCTCCAGTGAAAGAGAAATATTATTTGTATATTTTTGGTCTTTATCTTCCAGAAACATACTTATTATAGATAGCAAACACATTCTTTTGTATTCTGTTATTGTCATTTAATGTGATAAACATTCATTTTTTTAACTAGTCATCATAATTATCCTTTTTAATTACTATATAATAGACTGTAACATTAATCTATTATAATTTGTTAAAACAATGCTTAACACTAATGTTGGATATTAGGGTTAATCAATATTTTGCTTTTATGTAAATAAAAACATTTGGTTGAAATGTTTAAAATTTTTTATAACACCATGGATTGTCATTATGCTATGTGAAATATATGACAGGATTGGCATTATGTAGGAGGGTTCACTTGCCACACCTCTGTTTGCACTAGTTGCCTTGATTTTATTTAAGATTCATCACAATTGCTTATTTTTATTAGTAACTCTAGGCTTTAATTTATGTACTATTATTAGGAAATAGATTTCAGCTTGGGAGATTTTGGTGGTGAAAATAACAAGTGTTCCAGTTTCCAGTAATGGAAGACCCTATTACTCAAACTAATTCCCACACCAAAACAACCAAAGATTTGAATAAAATGTCTAAAAATATTGTTTAAAAGATTAAAGAGCTGACACAAAGGAGGAGGAATTACCAGGTTAAATTCAAAAACAGAACCAGAACCCAGAGAAACAAGCAAAACCTGGAAGTTGCTTTTACTCTGAGATCATGTTCTCTTTTTCCAACTTCAAATGTTTGTTTTTATGCCTCAACTCCCAAAGACTGCAAAATGAGGAATCTAATAGAAGAGCCTCTCCTCAATAACTTGGGATCCCAAAGAGTTATATCCCTAGAGTACAGATAAACTGGAAACAAGCCAGCCTTCATGCAGATTATATGGTCCAGAACACCTTCTAGACTTCAGTGGTCCAGAAAACTTCAATCTTTGAATTTTGTTTAAGGTGATATTACACTATTGTTACCCTTGGGATTTTGAAAGTAAAAATGCAAATCATTATAAGAAGAAAAGATTTACATCCTAGGCCTTAAGTCATTCCTACAGAAAATATTTAAATTCAATAACAAGTGCACCATAAAAATAGTGAGACACACAAGAAAACAAGGAAATAACAGAAACAACAGACCACAAAAACAAATCCACAATTTATATATTTGAATTATCAGATTCCTGGAATAAAACAATTGAGCTTATTATGTTTAAACAACAAAGAAAGACAAACTTGTAATAATATCTGCAGTACACAGGAAAAATTTTTAAGTCAACTAATATGAAAAAGAAGCAACTAGAATTGGCCCCAAAACTCACAGAGATTAAAAATTTAATGAATAGGTTTAATACATACTAGATAGAGTTAAAGAGAGAATTAATGAATTAGAGGATACGTTGGAAAAATTACTTAGAATCCAGTCATAATCCATAGATTAAAGAATTCCAACAATTCACAAGCAGACTTTTAAAAAATATATACATCTAGATATATCTTAGTGAAAATCCTAAAAGCAACCAGAGAAAAGAGACTGATTACCTTCAAAGAAGCAACTATTAGACTGACAGGTAATATCCCAACAGTAGCAATTATATTTTTGAGAAAAATTATATCTTACATTATATTTCACATCTTCAACATGCTGGAAGAAACTGCCTGTCAATGTAGAACATACTAACTAGGAAGATAGTGAAGGTATATGTAATTTGAAACTTTTATAAGTGAAATATACATGTTGTAATTTCTTGCATAATCACTAAAAAATAGAAACAGATTATTATACAACTAAATGAATATCACAAAATTCAGTCTAAGTTTTTTTGTTTTTGCTTTTGTTTTTCTAAAGAGGGAGAGAGAGTTGGAATCAGAAATTTTTCGACCTGTAGTGATCATGGGGATAAGGTAGCATGCTTTATAATTATTCGTTGCATTACACATTTATGTTGTTTTCACTATTCTGTATGGATGTTTTGTTCTACAATAAAAAGTCTTAAAAGTATACAGAAGAAAAATAATGCCTGCTTCATTTTACAAACTAGAGGGAACAATGTAAACAAAAAACAAAGGGGAAAGAACTGACAGCATTAGAACAGGTGCAATCTATATTAGATTAAAATAAAGCGTATTTTGCTTGGGACTTTATCCATCTGAGAATTAATTATGTCACCCTACTCTTGCTTTGATGTTTATGTCTCTACTATCTATGGCCGAAAATAAAATCAGTGAACTGGTTTTCAGTTCCTTTAGAAATGTTTAGAGCAAATTTGCCAGAGGCTAGAATGTCAGCAAGCAAACCACAAAAGATCTTGGAGCAAAGGTGTCTACGATCACTGTGTATACACACAGACATAGATGCATTGTCTCTCTATTACTGAAGATGATTTTGTCAGCAGGTTCTACCCCCCCCACCTTGCATCCACACTGTCACCAACACAAGAGGAAATGAATGGTTGTCAGTGCAGCAGAGTGTGAGCACTGCAGTGATTCCCAAGGAAATCAGAGCAAATTCTGGTTCTGCCCCTAGCAAGGCTCTGTGACTAGGGTAGCCCTCTGGGTTTCAGTCTCATCTGTGAAATAATAAAGAGATTTTTTTTTTTTTAATCTCAAAATTATTTCCAACACTCACCTCCTATGGATTCAGTATCAGAACATATCCAGATAAAACTGTAAACAACTGAGAGAGCTAAGATTTTGCTGTTGGGTGAATCCTCCAGAGAAGAAGTCAGATTCCCATAATCCTCTCTGTCTCAATAACATAAAGGGTTATTCCAGCAAGTTAGAAGAAATTAAAACAAATGAGACTATTTTTCTTACCCACAAAAACATTTAGGTAGGGTTAGAAGGCTGTGCTTCAGTTTCTCTTGAATGGCATGTCAAGAGTGTGTGCCATTGACATCAACTGGGCATGGCATTCCAATGTGCCATTTCTCCTTGACACCCTTAATTATTCATTTTATTATTTTAACTTAAAAACTACCTGGGTTGCCATTTTATTATTAAATTTAGTGATAAGGATAATGACTCAGGTTTCCACATACCCAATGTTTAAGCTTTTCATCTGGAAAATGGTACTTCTAAGTCTGCGATTCAAATGTTTTCAACAGATAAGCTTGCTATTGTGTGAAAGTTTGTCCCCTCTGAAACTCATGTTGAAACTTAATCCCAATGTAACAATATTTGGAGATGAGGCCTTTAAGATGTGATTGGGTCATGAGGGCTTTCTGTTCATGAATGGATTAATCCCTTCATGGGTTAATAGGTTCATCAATTAGTGGTTGCCACAGGAATGGGTTAGTTATCGTAGGAGTCTGTTATAAAAAGTCTGATTGGCTCGCTCTCTCTCAAGAGTCCCCTCACCATGCAATGCCCTGTAGCACCTTGGGACTCTGAGATGTGCCCTCACTAACAAGAAGGCCTTCATGTGTGGTATCACCTTTTGTAGACAATGTTTGTTCTATTTCATTGGATGTCATATCTGTTTGGTCAATTCCTCTGCCATACCAGTAGTTAAAAATTGTGAGTAGACCTTACTAATCTGTTTCTTCTTGCTTTTTCCTCTTCCTCTTATATTTACATTTTCTTCACATACCACCTCTTAATAATTAAAAAAAATCCTCCTCCAAAATATTGTCTCTCACACCATCTTTGATATGCTCCTCATTCTAACATACCATTTTCATCTCTGGTAAATTCTCATAGATATTGTCTGTCCATGTTTCAAGTATCCTATTAACACCCTCACCTTCACACTCTGCTTCTTACATGATTCAACCTCTTCCTAGCATCATACACAGTCAAACCTGGTGAACTTAAAGATCATATAGCCAGTCCAATTATTTCATGTACAGACAACCAAAGACCCAGATAGAATAAATTATTTGCCTAAGATCATATGGCTTCTTGGGTTTATGAAAGACTTCTGGTTCAGTCCATAGTCCAAGTGCTACTAGCAACAACCTACAGAAGTATAACAGATGCAGACAACCACATGAAGCTAGACAGTGGTCACTAAAGACTGAGTCTTACAGGATCACTGCTAAAAGCTGTCTGCAGGAAGAAGGCCTAACTTCTTATACCTTTATTTTATGTCCAACGGAATCTATCCACTTCTCCTCTATCTCAGCTGCAACTGGCCCAAACCATCATCATTCTGTGGGACCACACAAGAGCTTCCAAATTACAAGAGTTTCTGCTTTACTCTAGTTATTTACAATTCATTCTCCACAGATAAGCCAGAATGATCTTCAAACATACATCATCCATTACTGTTATTGTCCTGCTTATAAAACCTCCAGCTTCCTATCTAACACCTTACCCACGTTTCCTAACACATGACCTATCCTACCTCTCCAATGCCATGTTATACTAGTAACTTACTACACCACAATTACACTGCCCTTCTTTCTGTTCCTCAAACACATGAAGTTGGTTCCCAGAACTTTGAATTTGTCGTTTCTCTGCCTAGAATTATCTCTGATCCTCATATGGCTGCTTCTTTGTCATCGTTCAAGAGTAACAACACTTTTTCAGTGATCATTGGCAACCCAATTTGAAGTACACATCTAAGCAATTCTCTATCATATTGCCTGAGATGAAGTATTTACCACTGTCTAAAATCATTTGGTTTATTTGATTACTTTCTTGTTTATTGTCTGGCTATCTCACTATAAGATAAGCTTTAAGATCAGGGATTTTGTTGGTCTTGTTCATCAATCCATCCTAAGCATCTATTATGTAATAGATTGACAATGTAAGCACCTGGTACATAGTAAGTTGCAATCAATATTTACTGGATGGATACATGGATGGATGGATGGATGGATGGTTGAATGACTGGCTGGATAGATGCATGATAAATCAATGGATGAATGGGTAGATAAATGGATGTGTAGATGGGTGGGTGGGTGGAAGGTTGTATGGGTGAACAAATGAATATGTAGTCAATGATATTATACATAGGAGGAGATGAAGCACAGAATACAGAATATAAGAGCCAAAAGGGCTTCTAGATATGGCAGGTTAAATCTTTCATTTTGCATTTCCCATTTACATTTATCAAATAAAACTGGAATCAGGAAATGTATCTTGCCCAGGATTACATAGCTCCTAGCTGAGACATGACCCCAGGGTTGTGCCATGCCACTTTTCTTCCAAACACAAGTGTGTGAAGATCTATGATCATGCATATAAGACATTTCTAACTGGGAAATCAGGTTCTAATGAAAATTATCTGTCTGAACTTTAAAGAAAGTATCTTTACCTGCAAGTATCAACTGGGCTCAGATACTTACTTGGATGACATGATTCTCTTGGTTCTTATATGTCTACACAAGAGAAGACAAGTTTGAACCTGGGAGATCACTTGGATCCCCCAAAGTGCACAGTCATTAAAAACGGCCAATATAAGACCAAGACAGGGACTCCTGGACCAATGATGGTGATAATATTTCTAGATGTTTTATAGACACGGCATATTAGTGATTTGTGATACAAACACCATGCTATATATTTTAGCACTTAATATACTGTAAAAAAACATAAATAGGAATATGTGCTCTTGGATCCTGGTGATGAGTCTTTTTTTAACTATAAATTTAGTAGTTCTTTATTTTTTTACTTCATTTTATTACAAAGATGTGGGGTACAAGTCAGGAATACATACATAAGTAATCTACATATAGGTGAAGTTTGAGCCTCTAACTGGTCCTCACTTCCCCTGGTTTAGGAGCAGGTACCCATTGTGTTGTTTTGTGCCCTCCCTCCTTCCTCCCCTGGCAGTGTCCCATGACTGCTGATCTCTCCCTTGTGCTATTGTGATAAATGTTCAGGTCCCACTAATGAGTGAGAACATGTGGTATTTGGCTCTTTGTTTCTATAATGAGTCTTAAGTCTGAATATTACATATGAGGTTTTGTTTTGATCCCATATATTTATTTTTTGTTGAAATTCTGAGATTATAATTAGTCTAGAGAACACATTTCTTGATCATATCTGTATCATGTCTGACAGGGTATATTCTTCCCCAAAAAGGCTCAAATCTGTTACTTGCTGTTAACTATGATTTTTATAACATTCCTGTTGATATCAATAGACTAATGTTTTCAAGAGTGAAATCAGAAACTTTATATTAAATGATTTGTTTAGGTTTTCAAAATTTATAGAGAATAAGAGCATTTGCATCTTCTTTTGTGGGTTTAAGAAAATTTCTGAAGAAAAGGTAATTTGTCTGAGAATTGTACTATATCTCAGAAGAGGTTATTTGCAAGTTGATTCTTTTAATGTCTAAACTATTTTATTTCCCCAGTATAAGATGATCTTGCTAGGATCCATCCTGTCAGGACTCTTTGTAAGCAGCCGTATTATTCCTGGTTGACAATCCTTTGAAAACATCTGAAGGACCCACTCAATGCAGGAGTGCAAGACCAATCAGGAGTGTGAATTTTATTCTCCTTAACTCAGACTTCTAACCACAAACCACCACAAAGGTCTCAGAGTGATAGAAAGATAAGATCTCTTGAGTTTGCAATTGTTGATAGTGCTTATTAAACACATTTTTGGTCATCAAACAATGATAAGACTAGCTTAGCACAGCACAGAAATGTTACACGAGAGGCAAAGTCTTACTAAGTTTTGGTTACATATGATCTTTTATGAAGAAATTTTGTCAACCGGGCTTGGTGGCTCAGCCTGTAATCCAGCGCCTTTGGGAGGCTGAGGTGAGTGGATTGCCTGAGCCCGCGGGTTCGAGACCCGCCTGGGCAGCGAGACCTTATCTCTACAGTAAATCAAAAAAATCAGCCGGGCGTGGTAGCACATGCCTGTAATTCCGGCTACTCGGAAGGCTGAGGTGGAAGGATCACCGGAGCCCAGCAGGTGGAGGCGATCCAGTCTGGGCGACAGAGTGAGACTCCAACTCAAAAAAAAAAAAAAAGAAATTTTGTCATTTTAAAAAATGTGCTTCCTACCACTTTTTCACCTTTCATAAAACCAATGCCATTTCTTATGAGTTTACTAGTTAATATTTTTAGATTCCTGGTTAGTAGCTTGTGTATATATGCATCATTTCTAAACTTACATTACTTGCCGAAGGCATCTAAAACCTAAAGAAATGATCCAGGCCTGGCTCAGTGGCTCAGCCTGTAATCCCAGCACTTTGGGAGGCCAAGGCAAGTAGATTGCCTGAGCCCATGGATTCAAGACCCACCTGGGCAACTTGGCGAGACACCTGTCTCCACAATAAATCAAAAATTAGCTGGGCATTGTAGCACGCGCCTGTAATTCTGGCTACTTGGAAGACTGAGGTGGAAGGATCGCCGGAGCCCAGCAGGTCAAGGCAATGTGGCCGGGCGCGTGCCACCGCACTTTAGTCTGGGCAACAGAGTGAAACTCCAACTCAGAAAAAAAAAAGTGATTGAGGTGATAGAGGTGTGGAAAGTAGATAAGATAAACACAACTGTAAACTAAATTTCTAACATTTTGAGAGAAAAAAAGAAAGAAAACAAAAAATTGTGAAGAGGATAGAAAAGGAGAAAAAGCCAAAAGAGTACACACACACACAATGTGTAAATTGTTTCTACTCTCCAAGGAGCTCTATGGGGGGGCAGGGGACAACCTTTGGTTCTGTAAGTGTGTATAATAAGAAAAATGAAAGATTGATTTTCTCCTAGTTAAAACTGATTTCTTCGTGAAAATGGAAAAATCCCAGAGGTGTTATAACATTTTGTAGCAATATTCACAAAGTAATTAATTTGCAAACAAATTACTTTTTTTGTTACTTCATTGCCATTGACTTGAAGTTGTCATATGAGGGAAATCACAAGATTAAATGGACCCAACTCCCTTCCACAGAGGGGCAGGGAAAGAGAGTCTTATCTGTACTCTGAACACCCACATTGCTCCGTGTGGCTCAACCATTGTGCAAAGCTTCTTGGGCACAGGGATAGGGTGTTCGTTGTGTGAACTCATTTGCACCTCTGGCTCCAGTTCTTGTGTCTGCCCAAAAGCTCGCTTTTTATCAGCAGCCCAAACCTCCAGTCCCTTGTGTCCAATTTCTTTTCAACACCTCTATCCTGATATACCCTGACACATTAGGTGCAACCTATCCAAACTGAACTTAGTACAGTCATGCACTGCATGAGGACATGTCACTGCATAATGACAGGCAACAAGCACGCAGCATGTTCAGGGTGTGGATAAAATCCTCTCTCCCTCTGTGAAACAGAGTTGGGGTCATTTAACCTCAAGTGATTTTTCTAGTACAATTACTTCAAAGACAAACTACATACATGATGGTGGTCCCATAAGATTAAAATACCACCATATTTTTACTATACCTTTTTTATATTTAGATGCACAAATACTTACCATTGTGCTACAATTGCCTGTGGTATTAGTATAGTCATATGCTATACAGGTATGTAACTCAGGAGCAATAGGCTAGACCATCTAGGTTTGTATAAACACACGCTGTGGTATTTGCACAATGACAAAATCACCTAACAATGCATTTCTCAGAATGTATTCCCATTATCAAGTGACCCATGACTGTATTCACTCACCAAACACAAATCCCATCCTTTCAGGGAGTCACTAGTCTGACCCTAGGAACCTCAGTCTTCCTCGTTTTTTTCCTCTCTCTGATTCTCATCATCCAGTTGGTCATAAAGTCCAGTTGACTCTAGCTCATGTTATCTGCTGAATCTGATCCTTTTCCTCCATTTCCATCGCCAGCCCAGGACTTTTCCATGTCTTCCCTTGTCTGTGGAAGCATCTTCTTGACAGGCCTCTCACAGCCAATCTCTACCCTCCAGACTATCCTCCATGCTGCTCCCAAAAGTATGTTTCTAAAAAGCATTTCACTTCTTGGCATGGCACAAAATGCCTTCACAATCTCATAGACAATCCATTGAAGCCATACTGAACTTTTTGGTCATTTCTTTCACATTATTGCTTCTGTTTCCCATAAACTAAAATATCTGATTACCACTTAATCTGACTAGAAACCCTCATTCATTCTTAAAGAACCATTTAAAATGCCAACTCCTCTCATGAGGTATTTCTGAGACCTCCAAACAAAGAATCTGATCTCTATGCTCTCAAAAACTTAGACCAATAAGTTTATAATGCACATCATCTTAGATCACAATTACTTTTGTCTATCAACCTCACTTAACCATGAGCCTCACAAGGAAAAGGCCTGCACTACAGTTACCTAAATAATCACAGGACCTGGAACATAGCAGAAGTTCGATAATATTGATAAATAAAAGAATATGGAGGCTAAGCACAGTTGACAAATTATCCCTGAAATGGGCTGAGGAGTGAGAAAAGTTTAGCAAGATATTCTACTTACTGAATATTGGGGAACACTTATTTTCCAGGGGAAAAAAAACAAGACTTAAACTGAATAGTGCCCAGCCAGTTCTTTAAAACCCAATCATTTCAGCAGAATTCACATAATAGCAGCAGCATCTTCCAAGTATTAAGTACTTGTTATGTACAGAGTACTGTGCTAAATGTTACAGGTGATATATTTGATTCTTGTATCAGCCTTTTAAAGTGAGATTGCCTATTTTCATCCTTATTTTACAGCTGAAGAAACTGAGGTTTGAATAACTGGACCAAGATTATAGGATCAATATGTGATAGAGCCATAATTTGAACCAAGACAATCTGACACCATAAACCACACATTGAATGAATCTCTTAGTCCAATAATCTACTCAATTCTCATTTTCTAGAAGCTAAAGCATAGGAGTTAAAGAGACTTGCTGAGAAACAAAAACAAGCTTTTAACATTAAGCATGGAATTGATTTTCAGATATGTCTTTTCCTTCAGGATATGTTGGATATATAATTACACCAGATACTTAAAGTAGTATTCATTTGGTGCCACATATGTGTTCTGTGATTGAAAGGGCTATCATACACCGAGAAAATTATCTTAAAAATCTAAGATATGAAGTTACATTGTGCTTTGCATATTC
This sequence comes from Cephalopachus bancanus, assembly GCA_027257055.1. NCBI lineage: Eukaryota > Metazoa > Chordata > Mammalia > Primates > Tarsiidae > Cephalopachus > Cephalopachus bancanus. Next base: position 642,891 of record JAPVLO010000329.1, on the reverse strand, counting down.
ATTCTCCAAGACATTTTTCTTTACTAGCCATTGTGTACCAAGCTGTGTGTTTGAACCTGCAGCAAAGTCTGGGTCCTTGCTCTGATGAAGTCTAAATTCTTAATGATAATCCTACAAAGAAAGACAAAATTATGAACATTACAGCAATTTGGATGGACTTAGAGTCTGTAATACTCAGTGATCTATCACAGAAACAAAGAACTGAGTACCACATGTTCTCACTCATAAGTGGACCCTAAACAACTATCATAATACTATAAGAAAGGGATTGACAGTAGTGGGAAACTGCCAGGGGAGGGAGGTGAGGGAAGGGGCATACTTCATCAACAAGGGTACCTGATCTCAAACCAGGTGAAATGAGAACCAAAGTGAGGCCAAACTTTACCTGTACAATGACCATTTGAATACCTAATCCTAAACTGTACCTCACATCTTTAAAATAAAAATTAGAAAAAAGAAATTGATATTAAAAATATCTAAGAACTACAAAATAATAATCCTACAACTTACCCGCCTACAGAAATGTCTAGAAATGGAGTCACATATATAAGAAATTTTCATCATAATTACATAAGTGCAAACAGGCACATTTATAAAACTTTTGTGTTTGTCCCAGATAATACAAAACCTAACTTTGTGAGTGCAGTAGAAAGTGTGTTCTTGTTTTTGAATGAATGGACTCTTTGATGCTGAGTCCTAGGAGAACATAAACGTTGGCTGTAGAAACCATAATTTCTCAGATTCAAAAAAGTTTCTTTGAAACAATCATTAATTTCTTATTAAAAATGCTGTGTCTGCAACAGTGTAGCCCAACAGATTCTAACAGCACTAGTGGCCAACTGGGTCACAACTCCAGCATCTATTGCCCTGTGTGGGGACAACATGTTTCTTTGCTTTTCTTCAAGCCAAGTCAGTATGAGCCTTGTGGCCCAGAGGAAGGTCCTATCCCGAGTTCCTGACTCTCTCTAAATTTTCAAAGCTTCATTGTTTCCTTCAACCTTACAGGCCAAACCAGTGGGGATACAATCATTTTTTACTAACAGTTTCAATTCGTATACCATGCTTTCTGCATACTTAAGTTCCACTTTCCAAAATATGACTTCAAATTTTTGTAAGAAGGTTTCAAATAAAAAAATTCTTATTTTTCTTAGAATGACTAAAAAGTGCCATTGGGTGACTTAGTTTATAAGAACAGCAGCAGCACAGAGGTACCATTTGCAGAAAAATCATGATTTTTTTTTTAGTTCTTGCAGGCTAAAATGGTTTTGAAGTTTATTTTTTAAAAATTTCAAAGTCCAATAAGTCATTTTCCATATAAGACTCAATGTTCTTAGAATAGGGAGTAGCATAAGTTGTGGGTTTTGCAGTTTACAGCTGTGAATACTGAGATGAATTTTGTAAAGCCAAATGATGCTATGAATCTTAGGGTGAGCAAAGATGAAATAAGAATTGAGGTCCTCCCTATGTACCTACATTTTGCTTCTACCGAGAAATGGGAATAGGCTACTAGTAACTTAAAACGGAAAGATTCCACTCATCTGAAGGAGTTGTAGTTAACAACAATGGCAAATTATGCAAGCCATTTTGTTCACTGATGATGAAAACATAAGGGAGTTGAGATCTCACAGAAGAAAAATAGACATACCTATTAAGAGAAGGAAAAGGGGAGAGAAAAGTATACATAATTAAACAAATACTAGGAGAAAAAAATCATCTGAAATGAAGAATAAAGCTGGAGACTGCAGACTAAAAAGGCTCATCTAAGTCCTAAGAAAAATTAATGAAAACATGCACACAGAGAAATAAAGAAAGTTTGGCATATCCTGCTGGAATTCCTGAATTCCAATATCAAAATAAATAGTTTTTGAGGTTATACAATTCTGGAGGGTTTTTTTAAGTTACTTCCAAAGGAATGAGAATCAGAGGAGCAGGGGCCTCTTCCCCCACTACCCTAGCAGTCAGCAGACACAGCGGGACATTCACAGACCACCAAGAGGGAAGGCTACAGGCCAAGAATGCTATGCCCAGAAAAGGAAGCAGGCACCCATCAGGGTGAAAGAAAGACATCTTGACCTGAACTGGAACTCAGAGAGTTGGGGGCGATTGAAGAAAATAAGGGAGGTCTTCTGATCAAAACAGAGATCGCAGGATGGAAGCCGATGACCAGAAGGATTCTGTCCCCGGATGCATTGAAGGAAGAGCTCCTAACACAGAAAACACAGAAGCCAGCAGTGACCTGTGACTGAAAGTCTAAAGTTATTTCAATAAAGCCCATGTACAGGCCACACTCATGCAGCGTGACTGAGGGGAAGGAGGAAGAGTCCCAAGTTCTCACAGCAGTACAGGGGTTGGGGCTGGGCACAGCAGGCGGGGCATTGCCATTATTTATTCTAATACAAAGATAGATAAATAAACACTCAATTAAGAGTCTCTGAACACAGTAACAACTTAGCAAATTAAGTATTGTAGTCAACCTTCCGAATTAACTGGGGGCAAAGAGGAGAGTTGAAAGAGATTTCATCATGTCAACAAAAATAAGAGAAAAAGAAAATGCAAGAGAAAATAAGTACTAACTAAGCATAATATTGAAGGAATGACATCGAATATAGGCTTAGCATGCCTAGTGGGAATGGCCTGAATTCACCTATCAAAAGAAAAGATTGACAGGATTTTCTTCTTCTTTTTTTTTTAAATCCAGCGTGAATACTGGAAGGGGACTGTCAGGAGGTAGCATTTATGCAGAGTCCTGGAAAGTCTGGGAGCAGCCCCAAGGGCAGCATTGCCACAGACCCCTCTCTGAGTGCTGGGGGAGAATCAGATGCTGGAAACACCGAGGGGTTGTTTTCCCAGAGACAGATGAGTTGAAGAACCCCTGCTTCAATGCCTCAGAGGCCCTGAGGGGTCTCCTCCTCCCTGCTTCCTCTGGAGCGCTTCACAAGACTTACCCATGTATTAGGCACCCTCTGCCTGGGTCATCCCTACTCTGGTCTTTTGTCCACACTGCTTTCAAAGTGGTCTTTTTAAAACTATTGGGTCACCATTGGGTCACCACGCAGTCCCCATTGCCCTTAAAGTCTACAGAGAGGGTCTTCTAAATGCAGGGAGAGGTTCACATTCTTTCCAGATCCCTGAACAATGAAGACTCTCCTATTGTTTCCAAATCACTAAAAGTATAAGACTTGATGAAATCTTACACTGAGATGCATTGAAGACTTGGAATCAGGATGACTTCCAACTTTTTTAACTCATAACTCAATGACAGTCAACCAGAATTACTCTCCCTTGAAATTTACGTTACATCTCTGCTACTTCAATGCAGTGTGGAAGAAATGTGGATATAGGAGTCAGAAACATGAAGCTTGAATTTTGATTCCGCCACTAATTTCTGTATAAAAAGTTGCTTAACCTTTCCTGGTTTGAGATTCTGTAGACATTGACTGAAGGTAAGAATACCCATGTTTTCATGAGAAAGTCTATGTGGTTGGGAGGATTTAATATATGACAAAGCAGACCTGCAAGTGCTTCTTCTCCTTGACTTTGGCAGTATGTGCCTAGAGCTTTTACAACGGTTGCTGCATACACATCTCATGGTGGTGTTTGGAATATGATTAACATTAGTGGATGTATTATCACTCCTGACTCAGTTTTGCCACAGGTCAAACAGCATGCATGCCACATGTCGTGGTTTTTCTTTATAAATGAGAACATTGACTTTATGCATTTAGAATCTAAGATGAATATTATTCCAGAGTACAACGTATTCCTCAGCTTAGTCTGGCAACATAACATAATCCTACCTAAAGCTGGATCTCCTTCCACAGAAATTACACCAATGTTTATTTAAATCTCCTGAGAATATATCCTGAAGAATTCAAATCACTCTATAAAAAAGATACTGCACACATATGTTTATTGCAGCATTGTTCACAATAGCAAGAACCTGGAAGCAACCACGCCGCCCATCAAAAGAGGACTGGATTAAAATAATGTGGTACATATACACGATGGAATACTACACAGCCATAAAAAAGAACAAAATCATGAATTTCGCAGCAACCTAGATGGAACTAGAGTCTATACTAAAATACTTAGTGGCCTCTCACAGAAACAAAGATCCGAGTATCATATGTTCTCACTCATATAGTGGACCTTGAACATCCAATGTAATACTATAAGAAAATGACTGACAGTCGTGGGAAACTACGGTGGGGAGGGAGATGGGATTAACGGTAGTAAATATCTGTCTGGGGACGGGGAAACACCTCTTATCAACAAGGATGCCTGAACCCTTAACTGTATACCTAACCCTTAACTGTACCCCACAATATCATCATAAAAAACATTGACTATAAAAATAAATAAATAAATAAATAACTCTCCTGAGCACAATGCCACCAGCATAATGGCCCCCATGGCTTGGCATAGCGGGATGCTTTTCAGCAGTACAAACAAACCCTTCAGTGACCAGAGCAAATGCCCACGGAAGGAAATCCAAGCTCTTTAACCCACCTCCACCTCTTGCACATCTGGCTCCTTCCCATTTCCTAACCGCCCCTCCTTCCCTCCTGCCACAGGTCCTTTGCGCCTACTGTCTCCATGGTATGGAATGCTCTTCCCACAGAGTCCTCATACCATTCTCCCCACAAGTCCTACTTGTCCTTCAAGTCCCAGCTCAAGTGTCACTTCCACAGGAAAGACTCCCATGAGCCAGCCCCACCTCCACCCACCCAGTGTACTTACAATCCTTGCTACATGCTCTCAAAGAGCTGAGTTTTATCTGTAATTATGATTTGTTCATGGGATTCTTTGATTAATCTCTCTCTCCCTCCCATTCAGTTTGCATTGGAAGAACAGGGACTAAGCTGGTTTTTCTGATGGCACTGCAGCAGCCAGCAGGGCACCTCCCGTAGGGCAAGGGCTTGGTGCTGCATGAGGGTATGGATGGATGAGCGAGTATCGATTCAGAAGCTAGCTAGTCCAGTGTCATTAGTGCTGCTGGAGGGCTGCATGAGGCTGTAAAAAAGGCAGAGCTCCATGAGCAATTAGCCCAGGTGCCCTTGGGAATTGTCACACTAGACCCCCATTCCTCACCCCCGCTTTCTCTAAAGAGCAGCTGATTCACGTTGAGCCAGGACAAGATCAAACATTTGATCCATTTGATTTTGGAGTTTTAATTTTTCCCGAACTCTTGGGGTTCAAGCAATCCTCCCAACTCAGCCTCTCAAAGTGCTAAGATTACATGTGTGAGCCACTATGCCCAGCCAGGTGTTTTAATTTTTTGCAACAAAAGAAAAGTCTATTTTTTGGTACCGCTGAAAAATGTATTCCTATGTGGGATTATACCTACTGAAAGTTCTGTCTTCACTTTTAGTGTTAACGGAACTTCCTTTTCATAACATCTCACCTTGCTTTTTCAGCCTCAAGAACAGGGCTTGGTGCTAAAGAGAAAATAAAAGTCATACAAAGATATGCAGAGTAAATAGCAGCAGAAGCACATGTCAACTTACACTGCATGTAGCACCATTTAAATTGTTCATAGAGAGACTGATACACACCATCCAAGAGAAAGAATCAAAGACACAGTGATTCTTCTAAATGTTGGCAAGGGCTAGGAAGCACATTCACATCACTCCCTCCTCCTTGGCCTTTTAACCTTGATACTTATTGTCAATAAAAACTCCATGGCAGCCTGGGCATTACAGACACCAGACAGTCCAGGGGAGAGTAAAATCAAAATCGTTCCTCTCATAGCTCTTCTATTTTATTTTCTGCCACTGAAAGAATTCCCAGCCCACGTGCCAGGGCGACTTAATTTTCATGCTGTTGACACAAGTCATTTTCCTTTCATCTTTCTCTGGGAACAGTCAGCCCCCTGCTACTATATCCACTGACAGGTAACTCCAAGCAGGTCGTTTAAAAATGTAACGGTCTGATGAAACTTTTTTTTTTCATCTTCAGATACAGTATCAAAGGCAGCAACGCATACTTGATGCCATCCACAGTGACATGAGTGACACAGTGCCCTTGGCTATGTATATGGGCTGTTCTGAAATGGTTTCTACTTTCAAAAACAAAACCACTTTCTATTGGGTGCCTAACTTTTTTACCTCTGACTTTCCTTGATGCTCACTTGAATTATAACGTAATAAGAAACATTCAGTTGGTCACTCACCTGTGAGAACTTCCATTTGGAAGCAGAAAAGAAAGAAATACCAGAAGAGGTCTGACTTCATGTTTGCCAGAAACAGATACGGTCCTCTTGCTCGCTGCTCAGGGCTGACAGAGAACTCATGTTCTCAGTCGTTTTGTTTGCAGGAAAGGAAGTGGGTTTTCTGGGAGTTGATGTCATGTCATGCTTACTATCAAGTCAGGTGGGCGTCTCTTCTTCTATATCAATGGCTATGTAGGAGCATGATTTCTTTTGGGGTTAAATATTCAATCTATAGATTACTGATGATTTTGAAGACAGGAAAACTTTACCCTTATTCTGGTTCCTACAAAACTAGTTAAAGAGACTATGCCTATATGTTTTCAGAACCACCCTACTTCTCTGAATTTATTGCTGTTGGGGGTAACAGGATCTAAAATACCCATACAATGAATAAACATATAATATAACACATATATCTTGACACATTTTTATCTTATGCTATATGCTCCAGAGATGAGAAAGACTTTGAATAGGACAAGAGATAAGTAACATTATTACAGAAATTGAAAAGAAGAGATCTGAAGGAGATCATAGAAATCTGAGAAGCAATATTTATGTGGCACTCACATTGTAGATTGTAGATTGTAATTTTTCAAATGATGGGGTCAGTTTTAAACTAACCCTGCTGTGCCTATTACAACAGAGTCTGTAGAAACCAGAGGTTCTGCATCTGTAGGCTTAGATGAAAGCAAGAATGTTGAGAAGCTCGCCATGGTCTCTCTCTCCCTTCAGGGATCCAAAGTAGACAATATCGCCCAGGCTAAGTAATTAGGTTTATATGTATTTAATCTTTTATATGAAATAAAATGCTCCATTTTCTCTAACACCATTGCTTCCCAGATGAGGAAACTCACTTAATTCTCTTAACCACCCCATTGGGAGCCACTATGCTCCCATTGTACAGATGAGGAAAGCTGAGGCACCCAGAGCTAAGATCCTGGCCCAGGTCACATAGCTCATAAGCATCAGTGCTAGGATTTAGAAAGCAACTCCAGAGTCCTCACTATCAAACAAAGCAAGCCCCATAGATCCTGTCACATGAGTCTGAACCAGCTTCTGGGATACAGGGAAGGGGCCGGGGAGCTTTTGGGAAGTGCTGTCAGCCTCAGAGAGACACCTAGGCGAGAAGCTGAAAGCAGCAGGACAGCCCAAGCAGGGTGCAAGTCCACCACGTTCAGGTTCTCAGGCAGAATCCAGGTTTGGGGCTTCAGACCAGCAATTGGGATACTAGACAGAGCCAGAGGGTCAAAAGGAGGCTGATCTCGCAGCCTCTTTGTGGGACCAAGACTTCTCCTAGGGGCCTTTAGGATCCAGGGTCTCCGCAGGGGTGTGGAAGAAGCCTGAGCTCAGGCATAGGGGTTGCGCCACCAGGACCCTGGGAACGTGCTGCTCTGACTGCTTCTCTTTCCCTTTACCCACCCCATGCAAGCATTGAGAGGAGAGGCTCCCAGACTCTCCAGCATTGACCGGGGTCCTTCTGCAGCAACAGGCAGTAGAGAGTGATTGACTTCTACCCAGGCTGGCCTTGCCTTGGAACTGCGTGTGGGCAGCTTATACTTCATCCGGTGAAAGCTGCCACCAGTTCCAGAGCTCAGCAGCTGTGGCACAGGGGAAGACGTGAGGCAGGAATCTAGTAATGAGCATCTATCGAGTGCGTACTGTGGGTCAGACACAGTACTGCACAGGGTTATCGCATTCTGTCCTCAAACAGCTCTGTAAGGCAGAGCCCATTGCCATGCCCATTTCACAGATGTGGAGACTGAGAGTCAGAGAGGGTAATTAACTTGCCCAGGATCACAGGGCTGGTAGGTCATGGAGCCAGGCCAAACCCAGATGAAGGAGCTCTGGATCCCTTGCTTGTCATGGCCACCCTGCACTCTCAGTTGCTGCCCCACTGCTCTGGCCAGAAATTCCTGGCAACATGGTTTCTGTGTCTCATATTTTCATGGAGGAAGGATACTTAGGTCCCAGAGGAAGTTGCAAAATATTTGAATGCAAAAAAGTTTTCCTAATACCATTCAGGTGGAATGTTTCTATCCCAAGGACAGGAAAGTTGCGCCAGTTACAGGTGAAGTTGGCTTGAGCTAACTGGATCTGTGTGTTTTTACTTGATCTGAATTTGTTGGCTCTTTGTCCACCAGCAGGCTTCTCAGTTTGTAAGACATTTGGTAGTGACCCGGCTTCAGTGGAGTGGAGCTTGCGTCTATGTCTTCAGGGTTTGATGCCAAAGTCCCCTGCATGCGTCCTTCCATGCCCCGCCTTCTCAAAATCTCGGCCAAGAACACCAGCACTTGTGGTTTTAAATATTCAGCACTGCTTTTCATGTGCCTGGAAAATTAGTTGGGTAAAAATTTCCATTCACCCCACAGGAAGTGCTTATTGTTTGCTTTTAATTTTTTTTCATTCCATGACTTAAGAGGGTTTTGATTTGTGTGTGCAGAGGCCTGGGGCGAGGGTGGGGCATGGAAAGTTTGTTACATTAAAGCGGAATGTTTGTTATTTCTTGCCTTGTGGGCACCAGAGAAAGACTTTGGGACAATAAATAAATAAAATTATTATAGAAATTGAAATGAAGAGATCTGAAGGAAGAGCATCACAGGAATCTGAGAAATAATATTTACATGGCATCCACTGTAGATTGTAATTTTCCAAATAATGGGATCAATTTTAAACTAACTAAAACCCTGCTCTGTCTATTACAGCAGAGTCTGCAGAAACCAGAGATTCTGCACATGTAGGCTCTGCACTGGCGGCCTGCTTGCCTTTCAGAGGGGCCGCAGGTGAGCATCTTTCGTTTGCTTTGCTTGAAATTTATGAGACAGCATTTGCCTGAATAGAAGAGCTCACATGCCAGAGTGATACCTTCCAAACAATAAGATTCAAAAGCACTCCCAAGGCTGGACGCAGTGGCTCACACCTGTAGTCCCAGCCTTCAGGGAGGACGAGGCAGAGAGATCACTTGAGCTTATGAGGTCAAGGCTGCCATGAGCTTAATCGTGCCTCTGTACTCCAGTCTGGGCAGCAAAGATAGACCCTGACTTAAAAAAAATTTTTTTAATGAAAAAGTACCCCCCAAATATCTATGCTTCACCGAAATATGGTTTACCCTTCTGAACGGACATGCACTGAAAGAGAAAGGTTCTTCCTCATCAAAATGGTTTCTCCTATAGTGCCCACATTGTGGAGCGGTGCCACCAACCACCCTGTCCCTTCTGCCACAAATTCCTGGCCATCTCCCAAGTCATTTTTCTTCCTCTCTTGCCATCACCACTGTCTCATATCAGGCCTCCGGGATTTCTACCCTGGACTTTCTGTCCCACTCTTGTCCCTCTTCAATCTGCCTCCACCCTACAACCAGGACAAGCTTTGAAAATGTAAATCAAATTCATTCATGCTTCTCAGCTGAGCTGCCTCCACTGACTCCTCAGGGGTCCTAGGTAAGGGCCCAAGTCCCTCCAAGACCCTGTATGAAGGGCAACACCTTCCCCAGTTCAACCTCCTCTCTGGTTGCGTTTGTTCTTCCTTCTGCCCTGAATGCTTCAGTCACGTTGGATGATGTAGAGTTCTCTAAGTTCCCCAAGCTAACGTGTGCTTCTGCTGCCAGGAGCTGTCTTCTTGTCCTGGCCTCCCCTCCTCCTCATCCCACTTTTTCTTCCTCCACAGACGTCCTACATCCTATAGGACTTTGCTCCCACATATAGTAAAGTAGCCATCCCGTTCACTACCAACCACACCCGTAACTGGTCCACATGGGGCCTTTTCTGTGCCCTCCCAATGCTCTTCTGAATCCCCCATCCTAGATCTTATCCTATTATTGTAATGGCCTATTTGCTTTCTGGAAGCTTCTACTGAACTGTGACCAATGTCAGAACCAGGACTGAAGATGCCTTCTTTGCAGTCATATCCTCAATGCTCAATATGGTGCCTGGACAAAACAAATGCCCCATCCATTGTTGAATGAATGAGTGTCTTGAGAACCTGTGACTTTCGGAGGAGTCATGTGACTTCAGGAATGCTCACCAGTGACTATTTTGCTCTTTGAGTCACAAAGTGACAACAAAAATTATCAAGATGTGTTTGGTTTTCACATTGAAATTGATTCACTAAATAGAACAATTTATCATCCTGATTCATCTCCCATCTGGTCATTTACCCATTCCTAATAAAAAAAAAAAATTCAATTTTAACAGCTAAATATTTTCCCAGCTAAAGTTACTAATTAATCCATAAAGCCCAGAAAATGAATTGTATACTTCCATGAAAGGTGAAAACAATCACAGTGTGAGATGTGACTATAAAGTGGTATGATTGAAATTGCTAACAAATACGCCTCAAGTCAGCCACGTTGGCATCCATTTCAATGGTGGTGCCATTGCTCAAAACATCAGTAAGGCACCTCTTCGGGTCTCTGGCTCCCTCAGTCCTATCTTTTGCCCCTCAATCACTATAGCTTCTTCCCTCAGTTTATAAATACACTAGAACTCTCTAATCACACACACATACATACACACACACACACACACACACACATACACACACACACACCCCCAAAACTTCCTCAGACTCTGCAAACCTGCCATCTACTCTTTTCTATTCTTTCTTAGTAAAGAGAAGTCCACACTCAGTCTCTACTATTCATTTATTTAAGTTAGATTATTTATTTTTTAATATATCTATCTATCATGAGTTGTGGGGTACAGTAAGGATTTACTCTGTAAGTAGACTGCAAAGGTGAAGCTTGACTCTCACTCCCTCGGTAGTAGACCAGGTACCCTTTGTGTTGTTGTGGTCCCCCCACCTTCCTTCATCCCTCCCATCCCTCCTCAGTGCCCAGCAACTGCCCATCGCATCCTTGTGCTAATGTGACCTGTGAGCAGAGCCTGCTTATGAGTGAGAACACGGGTATTCAGTTCTTTGTTTCTGTGATGGTTCACTTAGAATGGTGGTCTCCAGCTCCCTCCAAGTAGCTGCGAAGGTTCTACTCTTCATTTATCCTAGTTGTTCTTCAACCCGCTGTGGATTGGGAACATGTCTATCATTCCATTGAAACCATTTTTCCTAAGCTCACCCTGAGCTCCCCGGTGCAGATGCCAGTGAGCACACTCCATCCTAACCACCTTGATCTTTCAGAGCTGTCTGAAGCGCTACCTCATGCTTGATGTTGTCCTTGCTTTATCTAGAAGTGGAGCCACCCCTTCCTGATTGAGTTGTCAGAGCTAAGAGCTACTCTGCTAACTGTAGCTTACTTTGCACACCTCTACTCTGATCCATTCTGTACTGAATTTAAAGTCTGACTCCCCTTCCTAATTTCAAACAGCACCTCATGACCCCCCTCTATGCTCCCAGGTGTGATCAGAGTCTATGCTTTCCTCTCTGTCCCATCTCTCATACCCATCTCTCTGCTTGGTTGAACTCCTTTGTCAGTTCTTCTCATTGCTCTCTCCTCTTAAATGTTGTTGATGAGCTCGAACTTTAGTTCTCTGCTTTCCTGATTCTATAGGTTCCTCCCGAGTGATCAAGCAGGCAAGGTCACTTTTTCATTACCAAATTAAAGAGGGGAGGCTGAGACAGGAAGATTGCTTGAGCCCAGGAGTTTGAGACCAACCTGGGCAACACAGTAAGACCCCGTCTCTACAAAAAAATTAAAAATTAGCCTGGCATGGTGGCACATGTCTGTAGGCCCAGCTACTCAGGAGGCCGAAGCAGGAGGATCACCTAAGCCCAGGAGGTCAAGGCTGGGGTGAGCTGTGATTATGCCACTGCAATCCAGTCTAGGCAACAGGCTACTAAAATCAAGACATTATTTTCCTGTGTGTCTCTTCACCTGACTCTGGTCCCAAAAGTGCTCTGAGTCACAAAAACATAGTTGAAATAGGCTCATGATCATTCCTGAAAAACTACAGCTCAAAAGTCTCAAATGCCTGTGTGCATACAGGGCCAGGCAGAGAGAACAAATGAGAGGCAGGACCCTGTGTGAGGTGGTCGGTGGTAGTGGGCACCGGGCAGACTGAATAGGAGCTACCAAGCAGGCCCAGGTATAGACTGTGCAGGAGTACGAAGTCAATGTGGCCATCCCTTCTGAGTTTTTCCTACAATGACTACTAGCCATTGCAGGAAATAGTCCAGTTTTTAAATTTTGCAGCTTATTCACATTTAAAATACAATGTGAGCTAACATGGTGGGAGGCAAACAAAATATATCTAAAGATCCAATTTGGTCCATGTATGATAAATTATTTTGTTTTATTGTATTTTAGAATTGTGGGATACATGTGATGATTTACTATATCAGTAAATTGCGTGCAGTTGAGGTTTGGGCTTCTAGAGAGCCATTTTAACCTCTGCTTTAAAGGATAACACTCATTTGGCAGGACGTACATTTCCACATGGACATAAAGTCCAGAGACCCATACTCTAGACCTGACTCTGTCATGTATCAGTTGTGTGGCCCTGAGAAATATGTCAACCCTCTTTGAGCAAAAGTTCACTCATCTGAAAACTCAGGAGTCGTGTGAGGACCAAAAGGTAATGTATATGAGGGGGGAAGCTCCCCAAAAGCAGGAATTTATTTATTAAAATTGTGTATCTTTAATGTGTTTAAGCTTCAGTCATCTTCAAAGTACTCTCCATTTGATTCAATACACCTATCGAGACACTTTTTCCTCTGCTCAAAACTGTTTTTGAATTCTGTCCATTTTGATGCCTTTTAGTGCTTCTGTTGTTTTTTGTTTCACCTCTTCCACACCAGCAAAACATTTTCCTTTGAGGAATTTTTTTATCCAGGGAAACAAAAAAGTCACTAGGGTAAGATCAGTTGAATAGGCAGGATGAGTCACAGGGGTCCATGCCATTTTTGGTCAAAAAAATTGGTGAACGCTCAGTGCAGTGTGGGCAGGTGCATCGTCATGGGGGAAGAACCAGTCACCAGTTTGCCACAACTCGGGATGTTTTTTACACAAATTGTGGTGCAACCTTCTTCATACTTCCAGATAAAAACTTTGGCTGATTGTTTGGTCTGGAGGAACAAATTCTGAGGGTAATACAAGGGGCCCCATCCTCTAAAAGATAATTCAGGTTTTTGGGGGTCCCCCTTCATACAAAAACTCTTAGAAACTATCGCAGGATATCAAAAATTTGGTCATTGTGATTTTAATGTTTTATTAATTTTTAATAATTATTTGATATTCTTAAAATGTCTTATGTTTTGACTCATCCCAAACATTTGTACACAGAATTAAGACTGGTGACCCCCTTTTGGAAAACCATGAAAATAACATCACTGGCCTTTTTTGAGTGGCTATTTGGAGTAAAATTTTAACAACCTCTCCCCAGTAATTGATGTATTTTTAAGATATAAAATTATAACGTCAAACCTATGAAATTCATTTCATTTAAAAACTACTCTCTCTTGATTTTCTTTCTTTTCAAGTACCATAAATGGCAAAAATAACCTTTTCTCTAAATTCTATTTAAAGCCTAAATGCCCTTCATCCAAGGAGATTAGATTGGCTAGAACACAATACTGGGATTGCGTAGAAATGACAGAGGTTAAATTCAATTATATTCAGTTTCTTGCACTGTGCTTTGTGTGAATGGATGACACCTACTGGTACAAACTGAAAATTGGCTTTCGCATTTTAAGAAGAAAAGTAACTATTAATCTCTCAGGCCAAGAAAGGAAGGAAGGAAGGAAGGAAGGAAGGAAGGAAGGAAGGAAGGAAGGAAGGAAGGAAGGAAGGAAGAACAAACGAAAAAGAAAATCACATGCTGCAGAGTCCAACACAGTCCACAGTGTATTTGCCAGAGGAGTGAGCCAAGGGTTTTGTGAAGTCACAAGAACGTGCTTATAGCACAGCACATGGAAAAAGCAGTCCACATGTATGACAGGTATATAAGCTTACTGCTTAAACCTCTATGTAAACATCTATAGAGAAAATATGTACAAACCATATATAGAATAAATGGAAATGATAAGCAACAGAATGTTAATTTGCTAATTAATGTGCTAGTATTACCAATGAGTATTTTTTCTTTATGTTTTTCTGCACTTTCAAAACTTTCTCCTATGACCATGTATCATTCCCATAACAGGAATAAACAAACGTGTGTGTGTGTGTGATGGGTTTTTTCTTCCTTAAATAGCTCAATAATGAGCTTTAAATTTTGGAAGCCAGGGTCCCTGTGGTCCATGATTATTTTTTTTAATATTCATTGTCACCTAATTTTTTCCAAATGAACATGAGAATCATTTAAGACTTTTTCACAAGTCTTCCCTGCCCAGCCTCCATGCTCCCCAAGTCACTAGAAATTTGATTCCATACAGTTTGAGGACCCAGACCTCTACGTTATCACTTTGGAAGCCCAGAAGCAGCCCACAGCCTAGGGATTCATGGCCTTCATAAGCCATTTTATTTTAAAAGTCAAACAGAGGTTAACAGAGGTAAGTATGAGTGCCATGAGACTGTCCCGATATAAAATGAATCTCATACTTTTTATCGATGTCCACCTGTGTTTCTTAGTCGCTACTTCATGTCTTAAGTAAACTTTGGTGGCGATAAGAAATTCCTTTAACAGGAGGTTTCCCCATTCTTCAGTGCTGAGCCACTTGAAAAGGAGGCAAGGATCTTAGAGGCTAGTGGGATTTGACCGAGAATTATGAGGAATGACAACTGAGCTAGGTAAGTGTCAGAAAACATTCAAGATGACTAGAAAGCTTGATGGAGAAGCTGGAGTGACAGACAGACCTGAATGTGTTGGTGATTAAGGCAGGTCAGAGAGATAATAAAAGGCAGAAAATACACGAACTCACATGCGCATGGAATGGTGCCGTATGCATGACATCTACACACAGCGTGTGTTCAAAATCAGTGACTCGTGCAAAAACAAATATCACCATCCCCACCTTGTAAGAATGGAAGCCTGAGCCTCAAAGGAAGCCTCAAAAGTTTTGCCCAAATTAGCTAAACCAGAATGAGAACTCATATATAATTGCTTAAAAGATTAGTGCTCTTATAGGTGTCTAGAAAAAACAAGAGAATCCAGGGTGTTCGGCTTACAGGAATTTGTCCTGAAGGCTTGGTTCTATCTTAGTCTCTCTGATTAACATTTTCCTATATCTAATGAATGCAACTGTAAATAATATTGGACCCAGCCTCTCCACAGGTAACCATTAATCATTCCCCAAGTTATAGATGCACTGAAGTGACCAGATCTCTCTGATGTTACCTTTTAATAAGCCATTTGCTATACAACTATAAACAAAGTTTTAGAAGATGCAGTTATAAAGTCATGAAAATAAATGTCACCCTTTATTATCCAAACCTTTTTCTTAAATCTTTAGAATTACTTTATGACAGGTCCACTAGATTAGTTATCAAGACACTGTGAGCCCAACACGGACCCCCAGCCCAGATGATGAGCAGTTTACTCAAATGATATACTGAATAAAAATGCTCAAGGAATGTGGATGAGAATTGTCAGAGTGAAATTAAAATTCATCCAGAAGCCAGGCTCGGTGGCTCAGCCTGTAATCCCGCGCCTTTGGGAGGCTGAGGTGAGTGGATTGCCTGAGCCCGTGGGTTCGAGACCCGCCTGGGCAGCAAGACCTCATCTCTACAATAAATCAAAAAATCAGTCAGGCGTGGTAGCGCATGCCTGTAATTCCGGCTACTTGGAAGGCTGAGGCGGAAGGATCGCCGGAGTCCAGCAGGCGAGGCTGCAGTGGCCAGGAGCGGCCGCTGCACTCCAGTCTGAGCGACCGAGTGAGACTCCAACTCAAAAAAAAAAAAAAAATCATCCAGAAGAATAAATCATTTAACAAAAAGGAGTAAAGATGATTACTAGGCCTGTCACACATTAAACCATATTATAAAGTAATAATAATTAGATCATTTTATACTGGCACAAAGATTCAATTCGATGTAACAGAACATATGTCCAGAAGAACTAGGTGTTTGTGTATATAAGAATTTAATGCTTATTGAAGTAATCATATTGGGTGATGTTCAGTTGCAAGTGAGATAAACCATTCCCTCTAACTTAACCAGAAAAGGATTTGTTACTAGATATTACAAAAGGTTTGCAAGAGGTGGAGAAGCAGATTCTAGGCTCCATTCTCTAGAGTGACATGTTGCTTTATTATGATCATAAAAGCCACCACAGAGCCTGTTGGAGGTTGCCATGTCAGGAATCCACTGATTCTAAGACTATCCTGCTATCACAACTTGTGCACAATAGGTGACTGCTCTTCCATGAGTGCCCTTCCTAAAGCAAGGATTGTGTTGGCACATCTCATCAATGCCACCAAAACTGCATTGGAACCATAGCTTCAAGGGATCTCAGAAAAGGCAGTTTTCAGATTTTCAGTCTCTACGTATAAGGAGGCTCACTTGGACATTGGAATGGAATTTGAGCAAATCAATTTCGGTATTCATCAAAACAGCATTTCACATCAGCTGGAAAATGATGCCAAAGCATTTAGGTAGCTAGTTGAGAAAAAAATTCATTTAAATCTAGGCTGGGTGTGGTGGCTCATGCCTGTAACTCCAGCACTTTGGGAGGCTAAGGCAGGAGAATTGCTTGAGCTCAGGAGTTTGAGACCAGTCTGGGCAATATGGTGAGACCTCATCTCTAAAAAAAAAAAAAATTATTTAGATCTGTACCTTATACCATACACCAAAATTAACTGCATATAAATTAAAAAGTTAAATTATAAATTTTACATTAAAATTATAAATTTACATTAAAAACAAAAGAACATGGAGAAATATTTTCTAAGTGCAAAAGAAACCCTGTAGAGAAGCATTAATAGATTAGATTCAAAAAGAATTAATCACATAAAAAATAAATATTATAGTTCAGATTAGAGAAAACACAAGAAGATGCAAAGGATTAACACTTGTCATATTTAAAATACTCATGCAAATTGACTGAAAAGCATTAAGACCCTATAGATAAGGAAAACACTTGAATATAAATTTGGCAAAGAGGGAAAATGAAAAAAAGATGTGCATAAGTATAATAAATTGTTACAAGTAAAAAGAAAATGGGGTCAAAATATTAATGTCAAAGGAAAATTGAAGGCAAGAAAGTTATGTTGTGCTGATAAAAAGTACAATTCACAATGAAGCCTTAGTAGTCATTAATCTTTATATTTATATGTCATTGACATATATAAAGTAAAAACTTCCAAAAATATATGAAAAATTGACAAAAACAAAATTGTTATGAGAAGTTACTCTAAATTACTCTAAATCTTTGAGTGTTAAAGATAGAATTTGAGTTTAAATTGTAAAAGATTGATTTATTAGATTACATATTAAACTTTTAGTCTATTGGGGACTATATCTGCTTTTCAACACTCGTGAAACATTTATGCAAAGCGATGGTGTATTAGAACCGAAAGAAACTCTCAATATAAATTCAAATACAGGAAATTTACATCTTTATTGATTACTATGCAATAAACCTAAAAAGTTTAAATGTTAAAACATAGCTACTTGAAAATTTCAAGCATCACTCTCTAAAATGACTCTCTGGTCAGGAGTAAATAGTAAATTGCAGTTATAGACTACTTGGGGAAAGTGACAATAAATGCAATTACCAAAACATATTAGATGTGACCGGCCAAAGCTATAATTGGGGGAAGATGTAGTCATATCACTTGGAGGTTTTTTTTAATTACTAAACAATAATGAAATGACACTAATGGGTTATCATTTAAGTAAAGAGATGCAAAAAAAGAGTACAAAGAAATTTAAAGAGTTTCTTTAAAAAGAAGAAACATAGAATTAACATATATTTTTAATGTAAAATACAGAAAAAATTGTAAATAATAAATTAAAAGTCTTTTTTATTTTTAAAAATATTAATTTGAGCAAGACTCTTGGCATAAGGAAAAAGAAACTATGCTTGTAGGATATTAGAAGAGAAGAAGAAAATAATTCAGATACTGATGAAATTTTTAAATATTTTAAAGAAAACACAAAACCCAAACCATAAAACTTTTAAAAATATAGTTAAAATAGCCAGTGTTCCGGGACATAGAAAATTGACACAGTACTTAAAAAAATCTAGTAACCTCAGAAGAAAACAACACTAAGAAACTAGCCCATTCGAAAGAGCTGAGCCCAGACTATTCTACAAGTGAGTTCTTTAATGACTTTCAAAATGTAGAAAATTCCCATGGTATTTAGCCTCATTTGGAGTACTAGAGGTAAAAATTGAAAGTGTTCCACTTTATTTGAGAAGGTAACATAATGTTAATAACAAAATTTAACAAGGTTAACTCAAAAAAAACCCACAGACCAATCTCATGAATATAGGTACAAACATTCTGAATTAAATACTAAAAAAAAAAACTAATTCAGAGGTTTATTAAGGAAATAATTCACCAGATAGAGTTTACTCCCAAAATGCAAGGATTGCCTAATGTAAGAAATATATATTAACTCTGCATGATTTTTAAAAAGAAAAATCTGTTAATATATCAGAACTAGAAGGAGACTTCTCAATCTAGTGAAAAGTCACTGCCTTAAATCACTGGACATTATCATGTTTACTTATGGAACTCTTAAGATATCCCCTGAGGCTAGAAAAAAGGCATCATTCTTGTGGTTTTCCAATATTCAGAAAAATATTTAAAAGAAATAACCATTATACATTTTTACAAAGAGAAGAAACAATTATCATATATTTGCTCAGGTTTGATTGATTGCCAAGATGATCTGAGAGATTGAGGTGAAAAGGCATTATAATTAATAAGAAAGTTTAGCAAGGTAGCCAAGAACAAAGTAAATATATTTTAAAAAGCCAATAGCTTTCTATACGTCAGGGGAAAAATTAAGGGTTAGGAAACGACTGGGGGAAAATAACAATAAATATACACAGTCTATATCAAGAAAGCTACAAAACTTTCAGAACAGCCAGGCTTGGTGGCTCAGCCTGTAATCTCGTGCTTTGGGAGGCTGAGGTGAGAGGATTGCCTGAGACCGCGGGTTCGAGACCCGCCTGGGCAACTTGGCGAGACCTCATCTCTACAATAAATCAAACAATCAGCCAGGCATGGTCACGCATGCCTGTAATTCCAGCTACTCGGAAGGCTGAGGCGGAAGGATCACCAGAGCCCAGCAGGTCGAGGCTCCAGTGGCCGGAAGCAGCCACTGCACTCCAGTCTGGGCGACAGAGTGAGATTCCAACTCAAAAAAAAACCAAACAACAAAAAACTTTCAGAACAACATAACAGAAGATTTGAGTGAATATAAAGGCCCACCATACCTCCAAATGGGAAGACACATAAAGATATTCTCTCCATATTAATATATAAATGTAACGTTTTTACAATCAAATACCAATTGGATTGTTTCATGTTTGGGAATCTGACAAAATGATCTGAGTATTCTCTGGAAGAATTAAGTTGAGAATAGCCATGACAATTAACTGTCTGGAAGGGGAAGGACCAAGGTGAAGTGAACTGAAGAATAGATGTGATAGCTCTTGAAACCAAATACAACACCCAGAAGCAAATCCAAATAACATGGAGCTCAGTACAACAACAGATGCACAGCATTCCAAGTTTGTGGCATACATAAGTACTTTTCAGTTAACAAAGAGTTAGGAATAACTATCCAAACTTTTGGAAAAAGTGGAGTTAGTGCTCTGCCTCACATAATGTGGCAAAATAAATTCACGATTCAAAATTAACTGTAAAAAAATGAAATCATAAGAGAATTTGAGAAAAATTTAGTTTTGACAAGTATGCCCTAACTGCTTGGAAGGATAAACTCCTTATCTGTGTTGTCATCTTTTTATTTTAAACAGTGATCGTGTGCTAAAAATAAGAATGACATTTTTTGTGAAAATATATAGATGAATACTTTTTCTGATCCCTAGGTGAAGAAGGTATTTCTAAGCCTAAAAGCAAAAAAAAAAAAAAAAAAAAATTAATTGTAAAAGAAAAATCTTGATACAATTAATTTATAAAAAATCACAAATTTTCATGCGTCAAAAATATAAAAGTAAAATAGTGAAAGGAGAAAAAAATACTTGCAACTTATATGGCAACAAAAGTCCAATGTAAGCAATCTATAAAACTTCTTGCAAGTCATTATTAATAAGATGATCACTCTAATTTTTGAAAGCAGATAAAAAGTCTAAGTAGACAATCTACAAGAAAAATAAAGACCAAATTCCACATTAAGAAAAAAAAGGTTGAAGCTCCCTCATAGCAAAAATAAAAGAAATACATGAAACTACAGATACAATTTATTCTGCTCAAGTTGGCAAAGATATTTAAATGATATTTAAAAGTTACTCAATGGTGTTGTGAAGATATTAAATAAAATCTAATGTTCTATTTTGGTAAGAAAATAAGCAATGGGCATTTTACCCTCAGCTGCTGGGAGCAACGAGCACTGATTCAATCTTCTAAAGAGCAATTTGGTAATAATATCAGAAGTCTTAAAGCGCATCACATGGTCTCCTGACCAAGTAGCACCCTCCCCAGGTGTCTGATCCCTCATTTCATCAGACACTTCCAAGCAGGTCAGGAGCCCCAATGAAGCTCAAGTCATGCCCCAAGCCCATACATATATATGCATCTATATTATAAATTAACTTATATCTATACAGACATTCCTCTACTTACGATGCAGCCTTGTCTTGATAAACACATTATAAGTTGAAAGTGCATTTAATGCGCCTAAACTACAGAACATCTAGCTTAACATAGCCTACCTTAAGCATGCTCAGAACACTTATGTTAAGCTTAAATTTGGGCAAGATCATCCAACACAAAGTCAATTTTATAACAAAGCATTGAATATGTCATGAAATTTATTGACTGGTGTACTGAAAGTGAAAGGCAGAATGGTTGTATTCGAAGCCTCATCATTAACTATGCAGCTACTGCATATCACTAGCCCCGAAAAAGACCAAAATTCAAAATTTGAGATAAGACATTACTTTCATACTGTTAAACCCAAGATTTTAAATCCGAGAGACCACAAAGAGTCAGCTCCGATGCAAACACACGAGGGTCTTTATTCAGGCTCGAGTCTGGGCTCACATTTTAAGCCGACCAAAACCGGCAGCAATTTCAGGGACGAGAGCCCCGACCCAGGTTAACACGCACATTTTATACATAATTCTGAAGGGATGGGGTGGCTTTACAAACTTGTGCACACAGGATTGAATAAAAACTATATGACGCAGTTACAAAGACTTTGGTTGATTCAAGTTCGATTTGCGCAGGCTCAGGCTTAGTTACTTGTGATGGACAAGTAATTGCCAAATGGGTGGAATGGAATGCCAGATAAGCTAGGTTTACACAGTCACTGCGTGTAAATTAACTTTGGCATTAGAGCCAGAGGTTTGAATCAACATAGAGCCCACCAGGAGAGTGGCTAGCGCCTCAGAATCTACTGCAATCTAAGCAAAGGAATGTCCGGTAGGGGCTTATTGCTTAACATTCACACACTGCTAGCAGCAGTTGCAGAAGCAAAAGAAGCCAGCATGGCAATTGGGACAAACAAAAACTTAACAAAGTTCTAAGTACAAACACTGCTTAAAACATTGTATAACTATACAATCAGTTACTACCCGGCACCCGACATGTGCCAAGTTCTATGGGGTCTGAGGTAGGATTTAAAATACTAAGAATTTATAAAACATAGTGAACGTGAGTTAGGAATATATATAAAATGCAATAAACGCTTCTTTTACAGCAAGTATAGTTTTCTTTTGGATCTCTTGGGTCTCTCACATACCATCTCAAAGTCAAAAAATCTTAAGTCGAAGCATCCTAAGTCAGGGACCGTCTGAACAAACTCCAAACATCCACATGTTGTCCTACCTTATTTATAGCCAGTTGGAACCTTCCAAATGACTGGATGAATTTAATTCTTTTAACTGTTGAGTGTTAGATGGCCAAAGCCTGAACAGTAAAGAGCCAGAAGACATAGCTATTCCAATTTTTGAAAACTTGTCCTGAAAACAGCCTTAGAAACTTACAAGGGGAGACCGCCAAAAAACTGAAATTATTTTTTGGAGGGCAGGCCTCTTGTAGTACAGGTTTCCTCTCCTAGGTAAGTGTTCTAGGAACCCATCGACATCAGTGTACCAGCTAGCTTTGTTGTGAGAGTCTGTGTGCGGATTTGAGTTTTTTGTTTGTTTGTTTGTTTTGGAGATTTTTTCCAATGTGTTTGCCCATTTCATCATGGTTGATTTACAAGCATGTCTGCCTACACTATGCTAAGTGTTCAGCAGTTTTTGACCCAAACCAGCATGAACCCTATGCCCCACCCTCCCTATTCACCCAATCACTCACTGAGCAAATTTTGCTTTCTGGAATGAAAAAAGTTCTCAAAGAGTAACATTTTGCCAATGTGGAAGAGGTGAAACAAAAAACGGTAGAAGCCTGAAAGGCATCAAAATGGATGAGCTCAAAAACAGTTTTGAGCGTTGGAAAAAGTATCTCAATAGTTGTATTTCTTCAAAAAAAAGAGTAGTTTGAAGGTGACTGAAATTTAAACATGTGAGAATAAATACACAATTTTTTAGAAAATAAATTCTGGGTTTTTTTGGGTACCCCCCCATAAAATTCTAAAATGAGGTAAGATAAGATCCCTGAATTGTAGTGGTCAGTGCCCTGACTGACTCCTAGGGATCACTACTCCAACAAAGGTTACTTACAGAGCCTTTTCAGAGACTAGCCTATTCAGTCGGTCCTGCCCCAGTTAAACAGAGAACATCTACACATCAATGGAAGGCAAAACCAAAAAATAGACCCAGGCAGTCATGTTTTTTTCTCTCCATAGGAATAAACACCACCAAGAAGCCCTCTGTTTCCACACAATTATTAAAAGGTAATGGATTCTTTTGTGGAGCTTGTGCTTGGGAACCCACTGCCTTAGAATCAATGTAAAAGCATCAAGTGGTTTGGGAGTGATTAAAAAAACACACTCAAGGAAAATCAAAAACCAAACTGCAGAAGCCTTAGAGACCTCAGCCTGGAAGATGGAAAGTCGTGGGTAACAGAAGCCCCATGAGTGGAGTCATTTGTTTTATACGCCCCCATTTTCGTTTCAAGTGCCAGAACTGTTCATTTTTACTTGATTGTCTGAGGTGCCATGTTCATAACAATGGCTTATACGAGTCAGTTTCTCCTTCAAATTTATAAAATGAAAAGTTTTGCTGCATGCTTAAATGTGATTTTTATTACACCCAGTGCCCAGGAATTCTTCCAGTGAAATACAACCTGATTTCAAAACAGAAAAACTGGATTCCCTCCACAGACGCTTGTTTGACTGCAAACTGTTGGAGTGACTGTGGCTTCCTCCAGAGAGCCCGGTTGTCTGGGGCAGGGATTAGGAACCAGCCCTAGAGCCAGGCCTTCTGGGTCCCAAGCCAGGTGTCACTGTCACAGCTGCAGTCCCCAGACCAGTGACAGAACCTCCCAGAGGCCCACTTTCTCATCTGTAGAAGAAAATGAGTGAGTTTGTTGTGGGAATTGCATTAACACAGTAAACCACTTCAACTAGTATGTAATATGCTTTTTTTTTTTTTTTTTTTTTAGTTGGGGTCTGACTCTGTCACCCAGGCTGGAGTGCAGTGTCATAATCACAGCTTACCACAGCCTCGACCTCCTGGGTTTAAGCAATCCTCCCTACTAAACCTCCCAAGTAGCTGGAACTAGAGGCTTGCACAACGCCAGCTAATATTTTTTATTTTTTGTAGAGATGAGGTTTTGCTATGTTAATTAGGCTAGTCTCTAAACCCTGGGCTCAAGCCCCCACCTCAGCCTCACAAAAGTGTTGGAATGACAAAGGTGAGCCACTGCGCAGGCCTTAATCGGCCTTAAACTGTCTTATTTACTCAATAAATACTAGTCTAGTCGCAGCTGCTGTTGTCAAGGTAGCAGAGAAGTTGTACTTAACTCCTCACTCTTTCAGACAGATGATGGCCTGGGGTTGCTCTAGTGAATCGAAGGGTGGCCTGTGTGATTGGCTAGTCAACAGCCAAGCTGTCTTGCAGGGGCTCTGAGCCCGGGCTGTGGTGGCTGGTGGTGAGGTCTTGTGGCTCAGGTTTTCTTGGTGGGTTTCGCTTTGAAGATGCAGAGGTTGTTTACCTTTTAGAAAACATTCCCTTCAACCTTTTTCTTGCTCTGCCTGTAAGAGTCAGCCAAAGCTTACAGCTGTCCCTTCCTTGCCCTACAAAAGCCAAGCGTTGAAAGAAGGCCACCACCAGGGAATGTGAGAAAGGAGAAGATGCGTGACTTGCACTGTTTTCAGGGCTGAGGTCAAAAGGTTTTCCCCTATTACCATGCAGTGGGAAACTCCCTTAAGCCTCTCCTTTCTGCCAAACACCATCCATAACGATGTCACGTGGAAGAGATGGAAATACAGTCATTACTTTCACCCAGTTGCTGTGTTGGGTTATTAGAGTTTCAGTGGCTGCACTCTTTCTAAATGCTTCCAGGATTTACTGCAATAATGACAGTCCCTCAAGGACAAAAATCACCCAAGCTGGGTGTTAGCAGCTCCACTTTACTATCCTGTGAGCACGTGAGTGAGTCGGTAGCTTGGAATGCACCAGAAAACCAGTCATCTGGTCCAAGGGAGTCAAGGGTAAAAGTGTCTTAGGTACTGTTTTCCCCAGTGGGAAGCAGGACCTTCCAATCACCCAGAATATGAACACAGAAATCGCTCAAGAAACCTCGAAGGGATTCAAAAGCATCCAGGGAAAAGCCCTGTGGGCACATGGTCTCGCTGAAGATACTGCTGAAGCCCAGGTGTCAGGTGCTGCACTCTGACAGGTCCAATGGCAGTAGCCCAGGTTGTGAGTGAGGGGTCAGAGGGTGGGGGGGGTGAGAGGTAACAGGGAGGGGCAAGAAAGGACAAAAGGAGCAGGAAATAAAGGGACAGGGGAGAGAGAGCAGCCAGAGGAAGGGTGGGCTGTGGGAAGGAGAGCGCCTTGTTCCACCCCCAGGCTGGTTTTCTTAGAGGATTCTGCAAGGGGCACCTCTGAAACTGAAAACTGATCTCCCCAACTTTCAAGCATTGTCCTAGTCCCTGGATGATTTCTGTTTGTTGATTTTCAGGTGTTTGTTTTCGCTATTTCCCAGTGCCACTTGGACCATGATCATCTTTATATTTGCATTTTTAGTAAATTTATTCTTATATTTTTATTTTAGAATTAAATAAATTGAACATATTATATCAGTAATTAAATGGAAAGCCAATATATTATTTGCCACAAATAAAAGGCAATGATAAGAATAAATAATACATTAGATTATAGCCAGATAATATTGAGAAAGAGAAGGAAAAGTAAGAGAGAGAGAGAGAGAGAGAGAGAGAGAGATTACCTTGTGTGTTAGGGAAGTGTTAAAGATGTAAGGACACTAATCCTTGTTTCTTGATATAGTCAAAAGTAATGAAAGAGAATAGAAATGGGAAAAAGATACTCTCACTTTGTGAATGAATGTTATTTAAGGCCTTGTCCAATACCACCCGAAATCATTTTTTTCCCCTCAGACCTCCTAAAACTGTTAGTATGCATGCCACACTTTAGAAAATTTTAGGTCGATGAGAATTTCATCCCCTGGAAAGGACTATGCTCTTTATAAATTAAGACAATTTTTCGACTGGGTGTTGTGTCTCATGTCTATAATCCCAGCACTTTGGGAGACCAAGGTAGGAGGACTGCTTGAACCCAGGAGTTGGAGACCAGCCTGGGCTGCGTGGCAAGACCTCGTTCCTATGAAAATTTTTTAAAAATATATATTATCCAGGTGTGGTGGCACATGCCTATAGACCCAGAAGGTCAAGGCTAGGTGAGCGGTGATTACACCAATGCACTCCAGCCTGGGCAACAGAGTAAGACTCCAACTTCAAAAAAAAAAAAGTAGATAATTTTTCCATAGAGCAGTTACCAATGTTACCAGAATTTAGATTATCTGAGCCCCCCTCCAAGAAATGAATCGCTTCTGAGAGTACCAAGTGTTTAGGGGGCAGGCCCAGGACTAGCACTAGAAGAAGAACCAACACAGAGATGCTACCCAGAGTCTCTGGGCCCTGGAGTACCAGTACTGTGTCTACTTCTGCGTCATTCAGTGCACAGCTGCAGGACACACAACTCCTGAGCGCTTGCCAAAGGCTCATGCAAATAGAGATCACACAAGTAGGCATCATGCAAAGGGACATGCACAGTGTAAGATGCACTCAATATTTTTGAGACAGAACCAAAAAAATTATAATTTCGCATTACTAATTTCATGCTGATTACATGTAGAAATGATAAATTTTTAATCTATTGGGTTAAATAAAATGTGTTATTAAATTCATTTATTTCTTTTTAGCTGTTTGTTTTATTTTGAACCAATTTTAGACATACTGAGAAGGTGCAAAACTGTATGAAGTTCCCATCCACTTTCCACCTAGCTTCCTCTCAAGTGAACATCTTTTATAAACATCGTACAACTATCAAAACCAAGAAATTAGCATTGATACTATCGATTAAACTAGCAACTATACTCGAATTCACCAGTTTTCCACTGACATCTTTTCTCCCCCGAGGATCCAAGGCAAGACACCACCCACATTGCATTTAGTTGTCACGTCCCCTTAGTTTCTTCCAACCCATGATGGTCCCTTAGTCTTTCCTTGTCATTCATGATCTTGACACTTTTGAGGAATACTGGCCAGTTATCTTGTACAATGCCCCTCAACTTAGCTTTGTGTAATGTTTTCTCATGATTGGAGTGAGACTATGACTTTTGAGCAAGAAAAATCACACTTAGAAATGTTCTTAGTACATTCTATCAAAGGGTGTGTGATGCCCAATATGTCTTATTGCTGGTGATTTTTACCTTAATGTGGCTAACGCAAAAATTTTAATTACATGTGTGTCTCACATTATAGTTTTATTGGGCAGTGCTGGTTGATACCATATATACGTAAAATAACAGACACGGGTTGCATGTCTGTAACAGGAGCGTATGGGCTTAACTGTCTGTATTTTTCTAGACCCTTTAGTTGTGTGTCAGCCTTTTAATCCTAATGGCACCAAACGCCTATTGAGAACTTGCTCTGTGCCTGACTGTCTCCTAAACACTGCATGTATCAAATCATTTCATCCTCCCACAACCCACTAAGGTGAATACTTCTGTCATCCTTGCTTTGCAGCAGAGGATTCTGGGACATACAGAGGTTGCAAGTCGCACAACGTCCTCACTCAGCTTGAGAAACGGCAGACCCAGCATGTGAACACAAGGAGAACATTCCAGAGCCTGGGCCCTAACCATTATGCTTTTTTTTAAAAAGTGACAGCATCAGTCAATTCAAATTTCACATCTCAAGGTTTGCCAACAGTAAACTCTGTTTTAACTTTTCTCTGTTACAGCATGACATGGAGTGGGGGAACTGATGTGGATTAAGCAAGCTTCCACACGCTGTGCTAAGAATTTAACACGCATGGTATCATTATCACAGCTGTTCCATTTTACAGCTAAGAAAACTGAGTCTCCAAAGTATAGCAGTGGCAGAGGCTGGGATTCATATATGTGACTCCCCATCTTTCCATTATACGCACATGTTCTCCAGCTGGATCAGCTGCATACACATTTTTAATAATTACTAATTTTGAAGACTCAGGGCTCTGCTCTGGAGATTCTATCCATCGGCAGCACTTCAGCCAATTCGTTTTTCTGCGAAAATCAATAATGACGCTGATGTGACAATTTAGGCACCAAAAGAGAAAACAGTACCATGTTGGCACAAATTACTAAATGGGTTAGATTTTTAGTCATGTATGTCGGGGATCTAAGGCAACTCTTAGTTATTCAGAATGTCTAGTAGAGAAAATGAGACATTCGACCTGTCTGAGATTAGCCTGGCTCATTCCTTTTACTAATGTCACAAATACTTGTCACCCACAGCACAGAGAGTGACACTGAAATGGAGCTGCCTATGGCCGAAGGCAGAATTCATCAAGTTAACCAGTGCTCACTCCGGTGGCTGGGTGACAGAGTATTCCTTAATGAAAGAGTAGGATTGGGCACTGCTTCCTGGGGTTGTGCCACCTACGTGGAGACAGTGTGTGGCCCACGTGGAATATTCCAGTGACTCCCGAGACCATACACAGAAATGCCGTTGTTTATCTACTTACTTGAATTGCCTCAAAAAAAAAGGAAAAACAATAAGATGATTATGACTGAAATATTGAAAAAAGGTCTATATAACTAAACATACTTGGATAAGATGGGAGGTAACTCATATTCTTTTTGTTTGTTTGTTTGTTTGTTTGTTTTAAAGATGTGGAGGACAAGTCAGCATTGGGTACATAAATGGTTTTGGTACAGGTGAAGTTTGGGCCTCCAATTGGACCTCACTTGGGCCTCTCATATTCTTATGTACTGAAAAGAAAAAATTTTTTTCCTTTTTTTTAAAGCAGGATTTATTGAGAGGACAGAAAAGCTCCCAGTGGGAGGGGGTTGCCCCCCAAAATTATTTCTAATCCCAAGGTTCCTTCACCTCTCAGAGCCTTCTACAGTTCTCAAATAAGCCAGTAGATGCCGCTGCTAAATCATTCTTAACCTCCAACCCCATGGCTAGGCAAATGCTTTTGTTCCTTTCCCACCAAAAAAAAAGAAGAAAAAAGACCTGACTTCATAGGCATGCATGCAATGCAATGTAAGGGACAAGATTTTTTTAAATTCATTTTTAAAAGAGATTTAGGCACAGGCCAGAGAGCAACCGTAGTGAATTCACGTGTTGCCAACAGGAGCAAGTTTGTCTCGGCAGGAGACCGATGCATTGTCTGATGTGGTTCCTGCCCCTTGGGTTATCCTCTTGAGAGGATTTTGTGCACTGAAGGAGATGACTGTCTGAAAAACTGCATATTTTGTTTTTGCTTTGCTTTGTGAGTTGGGGGTGTGTGTGAGGGATGTGGGAGCGCTTCCATGCAGCCATCTGAGAAGGAAACAGATGTCCTCGGAGGTCCCAGTGAGGGCAAGAGGGCTGGCTGCAGTTGACATACATCGTCTGTCTCGGTCTCATTCCCACGCCCTTCAACTGCAAACCCACTCCATGGGCATCCCGCAGAGACTGCTCAGCATGTGGATCTGTGCCCTAGAGGGCAGGATGAGTCACCTGAAATAAATCGTGTGTCCCCAGATACAGGGAAGAGACAGAGTGAGGCAAAGCCTGCTGAGAACAGAACATGAGCCTGGCACCTGCTGGGTTATGTCATCAAGCACCTGAAGAGGTTGGCTGGCTGAGACACAAGCAGGCCCCAGTTCACCATGACCCTTGCCCTTGTGTTCTGAAAGTTCGCCGGCAGGCTTGTGCTTGGGATGGACAAGGCTGTGGAGGTTGGTTACACTCGCAGCACAGCTAAGGCACACCCTCTCCTAAGCTGGACAGTCTCCCTGGCCGAGGAAACCAGCCCTCCCCGAGCACTGACTACACACCTCCACCCTCATTCATGACCTTGTATTGCTCTCAAAGAAGTGCTTAAAAGCGGGTATTATCCCATTTCACAGATGAAGACTGGATGTAGACAGCTTGTAGTGACTTGCTTTGAGTTCAGCAGCTGGCCACTGTGGAGCCCAGCCAATGGCCTTCAAGGACGGTGGTTTTCACGTTAGTCACTTATGCCCATGGAGGGCTTTTGATGTGTCAGCCACTGTTTCTTTCTTTTTAAAAAAAATTTTTAAGCCACTGTTTCAAGTACATCACACACATCGTTTCATTATACCCACGACAGGGGTGACAGACAGCTACTCTTCTTATTCCCATTTTAAAGATGAGGTGACTGGAGCACAGAGAGGTTAAGAAAGTCGTCCAAGATTTATGGAGCTAGGAAGTGATGAGGAATGATTCAGAGCAGGTCATGGGCTCCAAAGTTGTTGCTCTGAACAAAACCCCACCCAGGATACTCTCTCAGCACCTGCTCCATGCTCAGGCATTGACAAAGTTATGGGTCCTCAGACCGAAGGGCTTAACTCCAACAGTGAAAGGACTTGGGCTACTCTCCCTGTGCCAGGCAGATTACATAAGGCCTACAAGAGCCTGCTGCTTACTGGGCTCTGTGCTTTGTGCTTTAAATACATGATATCTGCAGGGTGTGGTGGCTCACGCCTACAATCCCAACACTTTGCGAAGCCGAGGCAAGAGGATTTCCTGAGCCCAGGGGTTCAAGACCAGCCTGAGCAACTTGTTGAGACCTTGTATCTACAATAAATCAAAAAATTATCTGGGCGTGGTGGCACATTCCTTTGGTTCCAGCTACTCAGAAGACTGAGGCAAAAGGATTGCCTGAACCCAGTAAGTTGAGGCTTTGGTGGCGGTGAGCCTGCCACTGCACTCCAGTCTGGGCAACAGAGTAAGACTAACTAAGAAAAAAAGAAAAAACAAATAGATACATGATATCATTGGGTTCTCAAAACAGTCCTGGGGATAAGGAATAATTATCCTCATGTTTCAGTAGGAAAACTTGTGCCAGAAAAGTTACTTAACCTGCCAAAGGACATGCAATTAATAAACAGCAAAGGCAGGACTAAAATATAACATCTGTTTAACTTGGTGGAACTTCCATGAAATATTGTTGAACAAGAAAAGCAGCCAGGTACAGTGACTCACGCCTGTAATCCCAGCACTTTGAGAGGCCAAGGCAGGAGGATTGCTTGAGCCCAGGAGTTCAAGACCAGCCTGGACAACATAGCAAGACCTTGTCTCTATAAATAATCAAAAACTTAGGAAGGTGCCTGTAGTCCTGTAGTCCCAGCTACTCAGGAGGCTGAAGCAGAAGAATTGCCTGAGCCTAGGAAGTAGAGGCTGCAGTGAGCTATGATCATGCCACTGCACTTCAGCCTGGGCAACACACTGAGAACCGAGAACCAGACTTTTAAAAAAAGAGTAAAATGCAAAAAATGTTCATACAATGTACATTTATAAAGAATTGAATTATTGGGCAACCCCCTCGGGTCCCCTCCTGCTCTGGGAGCCTTTCTTTCCTCTCAATAAATCTTATTTCCCTTCCCCCCGCCCAAAATTGCATTTTTATGGGAAAAAATACAGAGGACTGGATCTTACATTACTATTCTGCTATATGGGGAATGTATGATAAGGATGTAAAAAGTATGTATATTACACATTTATGCATCCACGAAAATTCTGCGTGTGTGTAAGTATATGTACATATAAAAAGTTAGGAAATGTATATAAAAGTTACAACAAATAAAAATGAATTAATTTAAATTAATTAATAGACATTTGACAAAATTCAATAGCCATTTCTAATAAAAGTTCTTAGTACACTTAATCTTCTAATCTTGGATTATCAACAGAAATCAAAAGTAACCATTATATTTAACATTAAAACTCTGGATGTGTTCACATTAAAGTCAGCAAAAGGCTAGGAATCCAACTGTCATTCTTCATTATTCCACATTATTCTAGAAGTTCTGGTTGATGCAATAAGACAAGAAAAAAAATTATGAGGTAAAATCTTTAGAAAGACACAAAATTACACATGGAGATGATTGTATTATAAAAGAAAAAAATATACACACGCAGACAACTACCAACAAAACACCGTCTTCGCACAACAGAGGGCCAACCCTGGAGTATTAGAGAAACAGAACCAATAGGATATATGTGGATATATAAAAGGAGATTTATTTGGGGAATTGGCTCACACAATTATGGAAACTGGGAAGTTCTTCCACAAGCCATCTGCAAGCTAGAGAGCCAGTGGAAGCGGTGGTATAGGTCCAGTTCAAATCTGAAGGCCTTAGAATTCAGAGGAGCCAATGGTATAAGCCCTGATCCAAGTTCCAAAGGCCCAAGAACCAGGAGTGCTGATGTCTGAGGGTAGGAGTACATGGCTGTTCCAACACAAGCAGAGAGCAAATTTGCCCTTCCTCTACCTTCTTGTTCTGCTTAGGCCCTCAGCAGACTGGATGATGTTCATCTACATTGCTGAGAGTGACCCTCATTATTCAGTCTGCTGATTCAAATGCAAATCTCTTCTGGAAGAACCCTTCAAGACACACCCAGAAATAATCTTTTGCCAGCTATCTGGGCATCTGTAAGCCTAGTCAAGTTGACACATAAAATTAATCAGTACATCTGGGTATCATTTTTAAATTGGCAAAAATTAATGATACCGTTTTACTTCCCCTAACACCAACCACCTACTAGTTTCTACCCTTCCAAGTTTCAGGGCGATTATGTTACCCCAAGCCCTAAAATTACCGTCTTCCTCCTTTTTCTACCTAAACTCTCTTCCCCCACTGGTAGAGAAAAAAATGGCCTTCCCAAACTTAAGTGTGAATAACCATTAAAATTCCCTTACTGTCCTAAATACTTATTTATATTTGTTTTTATTAATAATAAATGTTATATTTTTAGAGCAGTTTTAGGTTCACAGTAAAATTGAGTGGAAAGCGCAGGGAGTTGCCATGTAGCCCTATTCTCACACATGCACAACCTACCCCTTATCAAGATTTCATTCCACAGTGGTACATCATTACAATCAATGCACCTATACTGACACATCAGTATCAGCCAGAGTTGATGGTTTACGTTAGAGTTCACCCTGAGTGTACATTTTATAAGTTTGGGCAAATGTTTAGTGACATATTTCCACCATGGCAGTATCATACAGAACAGTTTTACTGCCCTAAAATTCTCTGGGCTCTGCCTACTTAGGCCTCTCTCCCTCAATCCCCAGAAACTACCTAATCTTTTTCACTCTCTCTATAATTTTGCCTTTTCCAGAATGTCATATTGTTGGAAGCATACAGTAAGTGGGATTTCCAGGTTGGCTACTTGATAGCTCACTTATTTTTAGCACCGAATAATATTCCATTACCTGGATATACTACAGTTTATTTATCCACTCACCTACTGAAGAAAATCTTGGTTGCTGTGAGTTTAGGCAATTATGAATGAAGCCGCTGTAAACACTCGTGTGCAAGTTGTTATGTGAACATAAATTTTCAGCTTGTTTTGGTACATACTGAGGAGCATTATCGCTGGAGTGTATGGTAAAAGTATGTTTTGTTTTGTAAGAAATCCCTAAAACGTCTCCCAAAGTGACTGTACCGTTTTGCATTATTCCCATCAGCAATAAATGAGATTTCCTGTTGCTCCACATTCTCACCAGCATTTGTTGTTGTCAGTGTTCCAGATTTTGGCTGTTCTAATAGGTGTGTAGTGGTATCTCATTGTTGTTTCAATATGCAACTTCATAATGATCTATGCTATTGAACATCTTTTCACATGCTTACATGCTATCTGCATATCTTATTTTGTGAGATATCTGCTCAGGTCTTTTGCCCAATTTTTTAAAAAATTTTTATTTTGAAGATGTGGGGTACAAATCAGGGTTAAGTATATAAATGTTCATTATGCAGGTACCCTTGTTGATGAGGTGTAGTGGGATTCCCCTGGTAGAATCCCACTACTGCCAATACTTTTCTTACAGTATTACGATAATTGTTCAAGGTCCACTTATGAGAACATGTGATACTCAGTTCTATGTTTCTGTGATAGACACTTAGTATTATAGACTCTAAGTCCATTCAAGTTGCTGCAGAGTTCATAATTTTGTCCTTCTTTATGGCTGCATAATATTCTGTAGTGTATATGTACCATACTTTTTTATCCAGTCCTCTTTCAACCGGCAGCACAGTTAGTTCCGTCTTTTTTGCTATTGTAAACAATGCTGCAACAAACGTGTGTGCAGGTATCTTTTTCATAGAGTGATTTGAGTTCCTCTGGGTGATATTCCCAGTAGGGTGATTGCGGGTCACATGGAAGGTCGATTTTTAGACCTTTTAGGAATCATCAAGCTGTTTCCCACAGAAGTTGTACTAGTTTACAGTCCCACTAACAGTGTAGAAGTGTTCCCTTTTCCCCACAACCTCTCCAGCATGTTGTTTTTTGAGTTATTGGTGATGGCCATCCTGACTGGAGTTAGGTGGTATCTCAGTGTGATTTTAATTTGTATGTCTTTGATGGCTAGTGAGGCTGAGCATGTTTTCATATATCTGTTGGCTGCTCATATGTCTTCTTTTAAGAAGTGCCTATTCATATCTTTGGCAAAGTCTTAGGGTATAAAATAAATGTGCAATAGACAGTCACATTTCTATACACCAACAATAAACAAACAGAAACTTAAATTAAAGAGCACAATCCAATTCACAATAGTCACAGAAAAAAATGAAATACCTTGGCATCTTCCTAACCAGAGATGTGAAAGACCTTTATAACGAAAACTACAAAACACTGCTCAGAGAAATCAAAGATGACACAAACAAATGGAAAAATATTTCGTGCTCATGGAGTGGAAGAATCACCATTGTTAAGATATCCATCCTACCCAAGGCAAGCTACAGATTTAACGCAATACTCATTAAACTACCAGCAGCATTTTTCTCAGACCTGGAAATGACAATACAGGAATTCATATGGAAACATAAACAACCACAAAGAGCTAAAACAATTCTCAGCCAAAAAAAAGTGGGAAGTATAAGATTTTAAATTTTATTATAAAGCTGCAGTACTCAAAAGAGCCTGGTATTGGTACAAGAACCAGCATATAGACCAATGGAACAGTATAGAGATTCTAGAAGCAAAACCTCAATTGCCCAATTTTTAATTGATTTATTTCCTCATCATTGAATTTTAAGAGTTATTTTGGATAACAGTCCTTTATCAGATGCATCTTTTGCAAATATTTTTTCCCAATCATGGCTTGTCTTCTCATTCTCTTAACATTTCCTTTCATAGAGAAGTTTGCAATGTTCTTGAAGTTCAGCTTATCAGTTTTGTTTTGTTTTGTTTTCTGTCATGAATTGTGCCTTTGATGCTGTATCTGAAAAGTCAAAGTCATACTCAAGATTATCTATGTTTTCTCCTGTTACATAGTTTTGTGTTTCACATTTAGGTCTATTGTCCATTTGGGGTTTATTTTTATGATGTGTGTGAAATCAGTGCCTGTGTTCAGCTTTTGCATGTCAATGTCCGGTTGTCCCAGCACCATTTGACTGTCTTGGATTGTCTCTGCTCCTCTTAGAAGAAAAACTTTAGACAAATTGAAGTTCACAGAGTTTAACTGAACAAAGAATGATTTGTGAATAAGAGAAAAAAGAATACTCCAGGCTCTCCAAAACATTCACCAGCTTGCCTGAAGAATATTTACCAGGTTTTATCATTATGAACAAGATAATCAGGAAATAACAAAAATCATCCGAACATTTTAAGTGAAGTATTTTGGACAAGTAGTTTGGATGCACTTGTCCAAACCCATAAAATGTATAACACCAAGAGTGAATCACTCTGTTGTAAATGATGCACTTTGGGAGGTAATGATGTGTTAATGTAGGTTCATTGATTATAAGAAATGCGCCACTACCATGGGAGATGTGAACTGTAGGGAGGTTGTGCATGTGTAGGGACAGGAGGTACATGGGAACTTTCTGTACTTTCTACTTAATTTTGTTGTGAACCTAAAAGTGCTCTAAAAATAAAGTTTATTGATAATAATATTTTAAGTGTTTAGCACATAGAAGGAATTATAATATAATAAAATAATTTTTGAATGAAGTAGTTCATACTATGGATACTATTTTTTTGTTGATGTTGGTTGACACTCAATTTTTAAGCCAATGGGTCAGTGCTGATTTATAGACCTTACTTAATGCATCTGGAATGTTCAATAGCACACACAGTGATGGAAAAAAATCCTATGGGAATCGTAGGTCCTCAAAATGTTTTGTAATCAGCTAACTGGAAGAATGACTGTCCAAAGGTTATGGGTTCAGCCTCAGTGTCTAATACTTGGGCAGATGTGAGTTGACCTGGTCAGTATTCCACATGGGCAGAAATTCTAAGCTGGATCTCAGTAGGCTGCTCCAAGGTTAATAACTACTCCTTGTCATGAATTTCTTCTTTCTGCTCAACCAAATGCTCAGTGATTTTAATCCAGTTCTTCCTATTTTGACCACTAAAATTATTTTAGTTCCATGTTCTTCACACTATATCTCAATTTTTGAGGAATGATATTAAGACTCCAAGGAAAGCAATCCCAAATCCCTCAAACTATTTTCTTGTTTTCTAGTTCTTCCCCATCACATTTTTCTAGTTTACGACAAGAGAGTTGGGGAGACAAGCTTATTATATAGACTAAAAAGAGGATGAAAAAAAGTAAGGCAAGACTAGAAAGGGGGCAAGATACAGATAAATGAAGCTAGACAACCTTAAAAACAATAAATACAGCTAACATATCTCCTAGACTCTTGACTTTCACAAAGTAAATTTTCAAAAATAAATAAATTAGGGTTGGGGAAAAATCTAATTAATAAATGAAGTAATTGATCAGTGAGGGACTTTATTCACTTTTCACTTTACCAAGTAATGACATTAAATAAATTTTTTTAAAAAACAAAGATCATAGTATAAACTACTATGACAAATTCATAGAAAGAAAGAACACATCTGACCCCAAAAGAGTAGGGAAAATATGTTCTCAAAATAATGACTCTTCTTTACATCAAATTAAAAGTGTACTACATCAACCATGTTTTTCTTATTTCACTACAGATGAGTGAAACTTTGTCAAAGAAAAGTACTTTTTCTCCAGGGCCTGGCATCTGAAGACCACTAGGCTACTCCATTGTGAGTATAAAATTAAACAGAAAAGCCCAAGATGCTTCAAGCAGAAGGTGGTTTCATAGTGCTATACAAGAAATATTCTGGCATTTGTGGCTCTGCACAGTGAGCAGAGTCTTCTTCATTAGAGTCCCCCATTGTTTCTGTCAAGAAGGGAAGACTGCCAATCTTCATCATCCTTTGATAGACACAACTGATTTTTGTATATTGATCTTGTTTCCTGCAACCTTGTTGAACTTATGTATTAGTGCTGACTAATAGTTTCTTGGTGGATTCTTTTGGGTTTTCTATATATACTATCATGTCATATGCAAATAGAGCTTTATTTCTTCCTTTGAAAAAGGGATGCCTTTTTTTTTCTTTCTTAATTGCCTTGGCTAAAACCTTCAGTACAATATTGATTAGAAGTCGCAAGAGATGGGCAAGCCCTCCTCCCCAGGTCTTTTCCCACTCTGGGAGCATTTCTGTCCTCTCAATAAGTCTTGCTTTCAAGGAAAATAAAAGTGGCAAGAGATATCCTTATATTGTTAGAGGAAAAGCTTTCATACTTCCAGCATTGTTAGTTATGAGTTTTTTATACATGACCTTCATTGGGTTGAGAAAGCAACATTCTATTCCTAGTTTGTTGAGTGCTTTTTTCTCTTTATTATAAAAGAACACTGGATTTTGCCCAATACATTTTCTGTATGTACTGACATGATCTTTTATTCTATTAATATGGAACATTACATTGATTTATATTTGTAACATTGAACCAGCCTTGCATTTCTGGGATAAATCTCATTTGGTCCTGGTGTATAATCCTTCTTATATGCTGCTAGATTCAGTTTAGCAGTATTTTATTGAAGATTTTTACACCTATATTCATAAGTGATATTGATTCATAGTTGTTTTTTTCCTTGTGATTTTTTTTTTTTGGTCTGGTTTTAGTATCAGGATAATAGTGGCCTAATAAAATGAGCTAGAAAGTGTTTTTTGTGGAGATAATAAAGCAAGAAACAGTGGGCAAACAACAAAAGTTCTAAAATGAGACAGAAAAATCAAGAACAACTGTGTCTTATTTTTAAAAAGTAACTGCACCAGGCATTTTGTAGACTATGCTGTAAACAAATGTATTTTTAAAAATTGAATTTTTTTTTTTAGTTGGAGTCTCACTCTGTTGCCCAGGCTGAAGTACAATAGCATAATCACAGGTCCTGCAGCCTTTACCTGCTGGGCTCAGGCAATCCTTCTGTCTTAGCCTCCCAAGTAGCTAGGTCTACCGGCAAGTGTCATTTTTCTTGGCTATTTTAAAAAATTTTTGTAAAGATGAAGTCTCACTACATTGCCTAGACTGATCTCAAACACCAGGGTTCCTGCAGTCCTCCTACCTCAGTCTCCCAAAGTGCTGGGATTGTGGCATGAGTCACCATGCCCAGCCAGAAAAGAAGAATTTTACACTAAGTAGATACAAGTATAATCTGGACACAGGAAATGACCACGGTAGCACATAAAATGACTAGTATGACCTGATGACTAATTCCTAATGGGAAAAAATCTAAAGTTTAATATAAGAGCCCCACTATGGATTAGTATTTGCTGAATATAATTATGCTTGAGGTACTGTGTAGAAAAAAAGTACAGAGTTTTTATTTCATAGTCACAGTTTAGTTGTTTTCATTGAATCATTGCAGCAAAGATTGCTGTCTCTCCATTATCTCCTCAATATTTTCTTTTTTAGGAATAAAAAGAATTCATTGAACATATAAGTGTGCAGCCTTGCAGCCTTGCAGCTAGGTGTGGCCATGTAAGTAGGCACTAGCCAATAGCAGGAAAGAGAACATGATGTGCAACTTACAAATCAAGTCTTTAAAAAGATAGGAATTTGCTTTTCCCTATACCTGCTTGTTGAAATGTGGGAGTCATGGTGGAAGCTAGACCACAAAGTAGAAGCCATGTGTTGAATATGGCAGAACTAGAAGGATCTGGGTCACCAGCATCACTTGTCTTCTTGAATTCTTTCACTCAACTCACCAAGTAAGAGAGAAATAAATTTCCATCCTGTTTACTGCTATTTTGACCTTAGTTGCAACAGCCAAATTGATATCATAACACAATCTTTGTCCAAAATTCCAGGTTCAAAAGAGAAAACCTGGAGTCTTTATTGAAGTCTAATTTAATTTTTATATAGCAGGCTGTAATGTTCAATTACAGTCACAATTTCGGTATTGCCCAACAAATGAGCAAAAAGACTAGATAAAGAATATCCTTTTTCTGTCATTTATTTATTTATTTATTTATTTATTTATTTATTTAATTTTTTTTGTGTTGGAGTCTCACTCTGTCACCCAGACTGGAGTGCAGTGGCCGCTCCCAGGCACCTCAGCCTCGACTTGCTGGGCTCCGGCGATCCTTCTGCCTCAGCCTTCCAAGTAGCTGGAACTATAGGCGTGTGCTACCACACCTGGCTAATTTTTGATTTATTGTAGAGATGAGGTCTCGCCAAGTTGCCCAGGCGGGTCTCAAACCCGCGGGCTTAGGCAATCCACTCACCTCAGCCTCCCAAAGTGCTGGGATTACAGGCTGAGCCACCGAGCCCGGCTTTTGTCATTTATTTTTTCTCCTCTCACTCTTTCTTCAATATATTTCAGTTAAGTCCCCTCACCCTACTCCTGCACTCAAACTGCTCCTGTCAGGATCAACAATGACCTCCCAGTGATGAAACTCAGTGGTTAATTCTCAGCCCAAGTTGTACTTGACCTGTCATTGTGGACGTACATGTATCTTTTCTCCTCCTTGAAGCACTTCACTTGACTTGCAGAGCCCACCTCTCCTGGGCTCCCTCTTTCCTCACTAGCTGTGCCTTTTCAGCCTCTTCCTCTTCCCTACTCCCACTCCCCATCTCCAACCCCCACTGCATAGACTGCTTCTCAGTTCTTGGAACTCCCTTTCTAGCTACATTCACTTCCTTGAGTGCAGCTCCAAAATTTCCAGCTCACTAGATTGTGAGCCCTCTGAGGGCAGAGGATCTTGTCTGCGGCCTCCTGTGTACATTTTCCGTACCTAGAACTGGCTGCCACTGATAGGTGTAGCAAATAAATTACTTATGGAATGGATGAATAAATAACTCAAAACTGCTTTGCTTCGTAACCAGTCTCTTCAAAGTGCTTAATATTTTTTTTTCTTTTGAGTTGGAGTCTCACTCTGTCGCCCAGACTGGAGTGCAGTGGCATGCTCATGGCCACCCCAGCGTCGACCTGCAGGGCTCAGGCAATCCTGTCTCAACCTTCCAAGTAACCGGAACTACAGGCGCGTGCTACCATGCCTGGCTAATTTTTTGATTTATTGTCGAGATGAGGTCTCACCAAGTTGCCCAGGCTGTTCTCAAACCCGTGGGCTCAGGCAATCCTCTCACCTAG
Source organism: Cephalopachus bancanus (assembly GCA_027257055.1). NCBI lineage: Eukaryota > Metazoa > Chordata > Mammalia > Primates > Tarsiidae > Cephalopachus > Cephalopachus bancanus. The sequence continues at coordinate 602,606 of JAPVLO010000329.1, read as the reverse complement.
GCCTCCCAAAGTGCCAGGATTATAGTCTTGACCCACCACGCCCAGCCCAAGATGCTTAATAATTACCTTCCCCCTCGGAAGTCTTACTAGAGGGGAAGGAAACCCCATCTCCTTGCCTAGTGTAGGGAACATATGCAGAATCCATCGCAGCTCTGAATTCCTGGGGAGCAGCCAGGCTGTGGTTTCACTCTCTCTGCTGTCGCTAGGGATGCAGAGCGGGTGATGGCAATATTCTGTGCTGGTTTTAAGAATTTATAGCACTGCAGAATATGGGATGATATGCCAAAGTCAATAACAGGCTTAAAGAAAATGAGTGCTCATTAGTATTCAGTTCTTCCTGTCTGCGAATTCTAATTCTCAGAAAGATCTCTGTCAGGGCCACAAACAGTGCTCAAAGAGAAGCACTTTCCAAGGGTGTTTACAGGGTCTGCTTGTTTCTGGGTAAAGTTAACAACCAATTACACTCAGAGGGATCCCAGGGCACTTGGCAGAGAGCACATGTGTCTAATTAGAGGTATTATCAGTCAAACGCAGGCTCTTAGTCCCAGTATATCCTGTGCTTACCCAAAACTGAGCCAGGGACAGCAGTGAGCTTTTCCCCTTAAAAGCCAAGCTTATAGCATGCACAAATTTAGACTTTTGGATATCGAATGGTCTCTGAGTGAGCAGCTGGAGTGGGTGTCTTTCTCCACATCTCCTGTGTGTGTCAGTGTGCTTATCTGTATATGTAAGTCTGGGCCCGAAAAAGCATGTCGGCGTCTATGTTGTGAAAATACTCTGCTCAGAGAAAAAGGAGGAGCTGACCGTCACCTGAAAATCTGTTTGTGAATGGATAAAACAGAACACTCAAGAAAAAATACTTCTGTCTGGGAACCTAGATTTTCAGAAATGGTATCTTCAGAGCTTGTATTTGACAGATTGTTGCCCATGTTTCAATTTAGCAAAACAGACTCGCCTCTCACGTCTTAGAAAAATGGAGATGAGAGAAAGCACAGCCGTGGGTCCAACTGGATGTCCAACCAAAGAGCATCCGTCTTCTCCTCCTTCCTTCTAACAGGAAGCAGTTTTTGCTCAGATAGTCAGCTCTGTAGTCCATGCAGCTCAAGGCAAGGCTGACCCATTTTCAGCTCCAGAGGCAGACCCTGATTTCTTGAAGACAGGGGTTAGCATGCTTTTTCTGTAAAGGGCCAGGTAGTAGATATTTTAGGGTCTGCCACTACATAGGTCCCTGTTGCACATATTCTTTTTATTTTAGTAACTTTTTTAAAATGTGAAAACTTTTTTTTCTTAGCTCATGGGTCATACAAAAATCGACCACAGACTGGGCTTGGCCCTTGGGCTGGATGTAATTTGCCAACCCCTTGTCTAGCTAATCATGAAAACGCCAATTCTCTTGTCAGTAGCTGCTTTAGAAGAGGGTGTGTGATGAGACATAAGGGAAATCTGTCATGGACTCTTGAGAGAAGTGTCCTCATCTCTCCCATCCCCTAGAAGCTACGGTAGCCATCTTGCCATGCCCACCAACACAGAGAGGAGGCAGAGCCAGGAGGCTCCTGGGGGAGAGAAACCGGAGCCTCCACAACATGCTCCAAGCCGTCCTTCCTCTGAACTTGCCTAGGCTGAGTGCTCTGGCATGCTCATGGCTACCGCTGCCTTGACCTGCTGGGCTCAGGTGATCCTCTTGCCTCAGCCTTCCAAGTACCTGGGACTACAGGCGCACACCACCATGTCCAGCTAATTTTTTTCAAAATTTATTTATTATAGAGATGAGGTCTCACCATGTTGCCTAGTCAGGTCTCAGACTCCTGGGCTCAGGCAATCCTTTCGCCTCTGCCTCCCACATTGCTGGGATTGCAGACGTGAGCCACCATGCTCAGTCCCTCTCAGACATGAATCGATAAAGATGATCTGAATGAGTCTTAGCACTTTTTGTTTTAATAACCATAGTATACAAAGTCATAGAGATGCAGGATGAATAAGACTAGAGATATAACATGCAATATGAGGACTATAGTTATGATATTGTATTGTATATTGGAAATTTGCTGAGCATAGATTTGGGGTATCCTTACCACACACACTCCAAAGGGTAGTTATGTGAGATGATAGATATGTTAATTTGCTTGACTGTAGTAACCATTTCTATGTATATCAAAAACATCATGTTGTATACTTTAAATATATACAATAAAGATAAAATAGAATCAAGCCCTAAGATTTTGGATGTGGAAGAAACATGAGGGGTAATTCACTGTGATTCCTTCACAAAGTGGATGAGAAAATGGAGCACAGAGAGAAGGAATTTGTCCCTAATCTCACAGCTACTTGATAACAGAGATGGAATTAGAATCAGGCTTTTGAATCCAAGTCTATATACTAGAACAAGTAACCCAACAAAATCTACACACTACATGGTCTCCCAGCAGTACTCATCATGGACTCCGGGAAACCAGATTTCCCTTTGAACATCAAGAGATTTTGTGAGGTCCAGGCATAAAATCATTATATCCATGCATTAGTTAGGTTCTTGAGAGAAAGAGAGAGGGAGAATATATATGTGGAGAGAGAAAAAACATATATGATGAGAGAAAAAAATATATATGTGGAGAGAAAGAGAGAATATATGTATGTCAAGAGACAGAGAAAGAAAGAAAATATATGTCTGTGGAGAGAGAGATTTATTATAAGAAACTGAGTCATGCTATGGATGCTGAAAAGTTCCAAGATTTGCAGTTGACACACTGGAGACTCAGGCACACATTCTGACAATTAAGTTCATGAACTCATTCTAGAAAAAGTGCTTCAAACCTCATTGCTAAACATCACTACAGACACCTTCAAAGTACTCTCCTTAGGAAGCTGTGTCATTGCGAGAACATAGGAGTTTGAATTAGAGCAACGAACAAACATTAAATTTCTTGTTAAACTTTGCAAGAGAGGAAGTGAAACTAGGGACATGCTAGTCCAAGTTGATGGGGATAAGGTCATGAAGAAAACAGCAGTGTACAAATGGATTAAATGTTTTTCTGAGGGGAGATAATGTATCACTGATGAAGAGAGGTCAGGATGGCCAGTAGTAAGCAGAACTGACCAAAAAAATTGCAAAAAATTTATTGAATTGTGTGTCAAAATCATCAACTGACTGTGAGAAGCATAGCAGATACGATAAACATCAATAGAGAAACAGTTATCTTGGTATGAGAAAGGTGTGTGCAAAAATGGCTTCAAAGGAGCTCTTGCATCACAACAATGTACCAGCTCACACAGCAATGTCTGTGAGGGAGCTTTTAGTCAGTAAACAAATAACTATATTGGAACTCCCTCCTTACTCACCTGATCTGGGCTCCCAGTGATTTTTTTCTTTACCCAAAGATAAAGGAAATATTGAAAGGAAGACATTTTGATGACATTCAGGACATTAAGGGTAATACAACGACAGCTCTGTTGGCCATTCCAGAAAAAGAGTTCCAAAATTGCTTTGACAGGTGCACTAGGTGCTGGAGTTGGTGTATAGCTTCCCAAGGGGAGTACTTTGAAGGTGATCATAATGACATTCAGCAATATCATTATGCACTTTTAAGGATGAGTTCGTGAACTTAATTGTCAGTCTGTGTATGGTTCCAGTCTGAGTCCAAAGTCAATGTTGAAATTACAGTCTGAAGACTGGCAAGCCCAAGCCTCAGGAAGAGTTGATGTTTCGGTCCGAATCCAAAGGCAGTTTGCCAAGATTCCAGTCTGTAAGGAAGAGCTTCCCACTCCATGATGGCTTTTTATTATAAACTGATGTTCCAATTCAAGGACAATCAGGCAGAAAGAATTCCCTCTTACTCAAGAATGGGGCAGCATTTTTGTTCTATTCAGGTCTTCAACTGATTGGATAAGGTTCACCCACATTAGGGAGGGCAATCGGCTTTACTCAGTGTATTGATTTAAGTGTTAATCTTACTCAGAAACACCTTTACAGACACACTCAGAAAATGTTTGACCAAACTCGTGGGCACCTCATGGCCCACTCAAGTTAGTGCATAATATTAGCCATTATAATCTGCCACCATTGGATGCATCTGCTTTGACAACGGCTACTGGCCCAGAAGCAAGAGAAGACTAGGGTCCCAAGGCCTTCTTGCTGAGCCTGTTCCTTCAGAGTTGGGGAACAAGGTAGATAGATCAGAGCTAAAGATGACAACTTCATGTGCAGAAGTATTTGAAATGCAAATCCTGGTATTTTAGAATGAAATGGAAAAAAGAATAAAAAGGTAAGATGTAGCTTAGAGACTCTTCTTCTTAAACTAAGAGGACTTTGAAAAGGCTGAAAGTCTTTTATGAGAATAGTATATGCCTTTGTAGTTTCTCTAGGAAGCAGGGGGCCCCCAAGTTGGTGGCAAGGAGCTACTTCTTACTCCCTCAAAGCCTATGCTCACAAGTGTAGGGAACAAGGAGGAGGAAAGCCGTCATAATAAAGCCATCATAAAAAGCCATCATGGAGTGGGACGCTCTTCCTTACAGACTGGAATCTTGGCAAACTACAGGGCTCTCTGCTGGTAGTTAAAAAACCTTGGAGCCTCAACCATGAAAAGATGAAAGACTTACAGTTGGGGTTCATTGGTATTGATGCCTAGTGCCCTGTAAATGCTCAAAAATAAAAATAATAGGAAGAAAAATTAAGAAGGAACTCTTAGAAGACATATCCAGTAACAAGATTTTTTAAAATTAAAATGTCAGTGCTTTCTATTGGGAAGTGAAAGATGTATGAGGAGCTCACTATTTCAAGAATTCAAGAGAGGACCATGAAACGAGGACTCTATTCATGGACTTCAATAACATTTTCTCTGGACCTGTTGGGTGGTAAACAGGAATCATTTTTAGGTAAAGTGCATTTTGCAATTTCATTGTGCAGGCTGCATATTTAATTTTCAGTCCATCAGATGGACTATGAGGCCCAGAGAGTCCAGTTAGAGGCAGGGAGGAGGTTGGGCCATTATTTGAGAATGTGATATGTGATTCTGTGGCTTGTGCCAGCACTGATATCAGGAACAACACCCAAAATTACCACAAATGTAGCACACCTGGGCAGGAGCATCCTGTTTTAAAAAAATTAAAGAGAAGTCAGTTAATTACCACTCTTTGGAGATCACCATTCTGGGCTGGCAACCTTCCTTCTACCTCCTGGAAATCTTCCAACCAGGGGCATAAGACCCTATCCTATCTAAGAATTCATCTCCTCCCTTCGGCCTCCTTAAAAAAAGGGAGGACCAGTATCTGACTCTGGAGCCCACAAAAATGGCATCGTGTTTGCTGACCTCCTTCAGAACCATGGCCAGGGGTAGAAAGATTGAAAGCAAAATATTTGGAATTAGGCTTTACATTAAATGAAGAGACAGAAATAAAATGCCCAGTATCTGCTTATGGTCCAGGCCATGGTCAAGGAACTGAATTATCAGCTTAGCGGAGCTAGGCCCTCGAGATTCTCCTCCTGGAGTGTCTTCTCACCATCACTATCCCCTCCTGGGACCACCAGTAGCAAGCCATGGACTCTAAGGAAGCGGGCCAGTGGGAAGGGAGGCCAGGAAGCATGGCAGATGCCTTCCCAAGTCAGATTCTGACATAAAAATGGGCATACTATAGATTTTAACCTCAGAGAACAAGATTTTTTTTGTTTTGGGGAATTAAAAAATTAAATGTTGTAGGTTTGGAGACATGATTTAATAAATAGCATATGAGGGGAAAAAAAGATATTTGTGCCCCTACTGCTTAAAATACTTACAACTATCAATAAGGCCAAAGACATTGAAACCTCACAACAACACCGGGTGATAGCTACAATGGTCTTCTCTATCCTTTTTATAAGAAAAGAAAGTGGGATGCATAGAAATAAGGCAAACTACATAGCCGTAACATAGAGGCTTGGCTGGGAGGTTAACCCGTCCTCGTTCCAGAAAGTGTGTCCTTTCTGATCACCATTAGACTTTTCTTCATCACTGAGGAAAGGGAGAGGAGAGAGAGAAAAAAATACAGGAAAACATAAAAAGACACTTGTTTCTCTTATAACTTCATTTTTGCATGTAATTTTTAAATCTCCAGGACAGTTGGAAAATGTCAGATATTTTTAAAATAATAACAGCTAATTCATGTATTAGCAATCTAGTGCTAATGATAATCTATCTTCTTCAACAATTCCTAAAACAGCTGCACATTTAGCAACTTTTTTCTCTTCGAGGTAAAAAATACTGAGAAAAGAAAGATACAGCTCTCTTTTGCTTTGCTTCCATTAAGGAAGGAAATTTCCATTAAGGAAGTGTTCCATTAAGGAAGGAAATTTCTCTATCAAATCTCATTGGTTTTCATGATAGCCAGTGAGAGAGATTCCCACGAGGAAAGACATGCGGGAGAGGCTGAATTAACTATAGCAAGAAAGGGGCTATGTGCTGCATCGGCTTTGGATGGGCTACGTCCAGTGTGTTCTGTGCCTTGGGCCAGCTCCACCTCCGAAGGGGACAGGATGAGGTGTCTGATGCTTGAGCAGCAAGATCTAGTAATGGCTGAGAGGGTGTCAGCAGAACAAGCTAAAACTAACTGACAAAGTGTGGTCAAGCAGATTCTTGGGACCAGTTGGGTGTTTGGAGGGACAGTCCAAGGCTGTTGAGGAAAAGGAAACTGAACAAGGTAAGTCTGTGTATGGACATGCGAGACGGGGCATGGTACATCACACAATCCACACCCCTGGGTTTCGTGCCTCAGAAGACAAAGTCTCTTGGGTAGTTTGGAGTATAACCATTGAACTCGACTGCCTCCTCTTGACAGAACATCCCCATCTTGAGGAACTTGCTCATACTGAAAAGATGGGGTCTTTCTGACCGCATTCCTCAGGACTGGCATGAAAGAGGACATTCACATCCTCAGCTAAGCTGGAGCTCTAGTCAGAAAAGAGGTCATCCCTGGAGTGGTAAGACATGACCCGGTCCATGACCTCAGTGACCCAGAGCAAAGACAAAAGGTCTCAGAAAGCTCACCTGGCCAAAGAAACTTGTATGACCTCCCAGATTGTTGCTGAGTCATCTTCAAGTACCTGTCTTCCTTGCTGACTCACAGTCATCAGCCCTTCCCTAACCAATCAATGTTTTCTCTGCCTGGGTTACCCCTGAGTCCAAGTGTCCATTCCTTAGTTCCCTGTGGCCCTCTCTTGATAGGTCCCATTTATAAAGCCTAAGAAGCTGAAACTGAATGCCCTACTCTACCGCATAACATCCTAATAGGACACCTAAAGAATTCCCTGTGCCCAGAGCTACTGATACTGTAAATGAGATCATCTTCTTTAAAATTTACCAAGTTCATCACCCAGACCGAGGGCAAGAAAAAAAATGGCAAAGTTCAAACTCTAAAACGAATTTCCTTCAGAGGAATTCTTGAAACATGAGGAGAAAGGAGAAGTATTTCCCTGTCCTGGTTTTATTCCATGCTTGTCATGACAAAAAAAAAAAACGTTCAACTGTACATAGCAGCTTGTTCCAATCTAGAGCTTGATCTGTGGGTCTCAATTCCAGCTGCACATTAAAACCATGGGGGAGTTTTAAAAAAGGATGTCTGTGTCCCAGCCCCAGTGATTCTGACTCAGTTGGTCCCAGCCCCAGTGATTCTGACTCAGTTGGACCCAAGCAACATTAGTATCTTTAAGACGATGCCCTCAGTGACTATAATGAACAGCCAGGGTTGAGAGCCACCACTAACTTCATCAATAGTGCCTTCCTGCGTCCATCTGTAGCTCATCTCTCAGGAAGGTAGCTCAGAGCCACTTCCTGCACCTGCCTGTCACGTATGTCTTCTTCATAGTTGGCTTAGAAGGGTCCAGTGACTCATTTCAAAAGCCAAAAAGTGCAAATTCCATTTTAGGTAGCTCTGAACAACTACAATTGTCAGTCCCTTACATTTGAAAAGTGAATTATACTTTATAGATCATTTTCCTACGGCCTTGTCTCATCTGATCCTCACCATAGCCTATGGCAAGCAAATCAGATCTTCTGCTTCCCAGTTATAAGATGAAGAGATCAGTACCCAAAGAGAGGGAGTGATTTCCCCAGGGTCACGCAGAGGAAGTGGCTAAATCGGGTCTAGAACCCAGGTCTTCTCTCTCAGTCTTGTCTTCTTGGCATCCCTGATACTGGCCACAGCCAAGTTTTCCATTCAATCCTGTTGACCCTGTAGTGTGATCTGAAACAGTTTGATTCCTACTGTGCTTCTTAGTAGGGAGGTACATACAAGTCATCTGGGATTCTGTTAAAATGCAACATCTGAGTCACTGGGTTTGAGGTGGGACCTGAGACTCAGCATTTCTAACCTGCTGCACGTGACCCCAACACTGCTGGTCCATTTACCACACTTGGAGAAGCGAAACAGAAACAAAATCACAAAATACTTCATATAGTACTGAAGAAAAAATTAAACTGAGCCTTCTTGGTTCTCAAAATACTCATGGGAACACACACACACACACACACACACACACACACACACTGAAGCAAATAGGCAGGTCCTTGAAATTCCTCTCTGACTAGACTTTGTGTCACTCTTTGGGCAGCCAGATCGCCATTGTTCTCATGTCTGGAATAGGATCAGCAGCAGCTGGAATTGCAGAAGCCACTGGTTATGATCTCAAATCTCTCTCTCTCTCTCTCTCTCTCTCTCTCTCTCTCTCTCTCTCTCTCTTCCCCCCCCCCCCGCCCCCTTCCCTTCCCATCCTCTCAACTCAGAAGGATCAGATCTGCAGGGCCATCTGGCCACACATCTGACCTGGGCTTCTGAGTCTGAGGACACAATGGTGATTCACTTTGCAATCCAAATCCTCAGATGACATTTTCAGTTCCTGGAAATAAACTGCCAAGGGACTGTGACAGCAAAAGAGTTTTGTCTTTGAAGCCCATTTAAATACTGTTGTGTTGGCATTGATGAAGATGCTCTTATCATTTGTTCTCATCCTTTAAGTAATCAAATTGTTAAATGTATTTACAGCATATAGGACATCCTGGAGAGGACAAGGGACAGAGCCCTTGAAAAAAGATTTAGTTCCACTGTTGCCACAGTCTGGGCAATTTGAGACAAAGTTTTTAACCCATCAGCCCTTTAAAAAGTGGGATGATGGAACACAATGTTCTCCAGTGATCTTTCCTAGCCCTAAGATCCAGAGTCCATGTTTATTCCTTTACAAGTAGAAGAAAGTGTTTTAGAGAAATTTCATCTCTCTTTCTTCTACTTATCCCTCCCTGCCACAAAAATATCCCACATTCCAAATGTCCCTCAAGCCATTTGATCATTGCCCACAGTACTATGGGTCATCCAATCCTAATCAGTCATCTATAAGAGCTGCGGCCTGTATGCCACTCAGGTCCAAGGTGGCAACATTGAGAATGTATAGCTATGTCTTGACACACCCAAAAACCTCTCAATCCCACCCTCCTGGTCCCCTTGGCCCCTCCCCTTGCTGGCATTTTGATGAGTATGTGCATTTACATCTACGGGGTTGCTGAGCATTAATATTTTGAAATAATCATTTATTTTTTTCTTCCCCGTGTTATCTCCATTCCCTTCTCTCTACCCCAGTCTTCATAACTTGCCTCTGTTCTTCATTGACTGAGGGGAAGAACATGCCAGAGAAAAATGTAGACCTGTCCCCACTAGTCTTTCTGCCATTTGTTTAACAGAACCCCTCAGAATAAAGAAGGCTCTCAAAGAAACCTGAACAGAAAATGATTTCCCTCAGCCCCTAAAGAGACTCCCCCTGGGATCAGAGGGGGAGAGAGGTAGGACTCGGAACAAAGAGGACCTGTACTGTAATCCATGGTGCCACCATTGGAAGGCAGCAAGATTCAGAGAAAAGAAGGGAATTGACTACGGTGTGCACACGGCCTGTGAGACCAAAGACTCCTCATCCAAGATCTTCCTTCCCAGGCTGGGCATGGGGATGACTGAGAGCCACATTCTTGAAGAGTGACAAGACAGAACAATGGAAGCGGACAGGTGTGGAGGACCTGGCAGTACCCTACCCCAGTTCTCAACATTGTGCAAGATCCAGAGTGTGACACAACCCTGGGGAGACATGGGGAAACCCCAGAAAGGACTGAGGTGAGGGTTTTTTTCCACTAGCCTAGCAGAATGAAGCTTGCAGTCAGAAATTAAACTACTAAAATGAAGAGTGTTAAATACAGAATACCCCCCTAAGACTCATATCTGCTCTACCTCCATAAGAGATTATACTGGCATTACCCAGTATGAGACACTCCAGTTGGGATTTACTTCAAAATATGAGGGAATTCAATGGTTGACCATGAAGTATCCTTGCAAGCTAGGTGTCCGCGAAGCATCTAGACCAACAAGTGGTGTAACAGCCTCTTTGAACATTGCTGGCTGACTGGTTGTCTGAATGACCAGGATACTTAATGCAGCACTAGAGCTATTCCCTTCCTTTATTTTATTGTGCTAACTTGAATACAGAAAGATGGAAAGCCACTCAAATGAGTAAAGTGTGAACTAAGAATGAGCCCTTAAGAATAGCTTTTTGCAGCTCCATTTCCTCAGATGTCTCTGAAGATCTAGCCTGAAAAAGTTCAATCCTTTTCATCTGAGAGCTAACCCCGGAAGGCAAACAGCTGCTGTATGTGGTTTTTAAGAGGAGTCTAAAGGTGTTAACAGTCTTGAAGCCTTAGGACCCCTGTGAAATCTGGGATGCTATGTTTCAAAGTGAGAAGTTTGCCCTTGGCAGCTGTGCTATAATCAGGCATGTCTGGGTGTTAAGTGAAATTGAAAAGAGCCTTCCAACAGCCCTAGGTCCTCGTTCGTTTTGCACATAATAGTTCACATTGCTAAAAATATTCGTAAACCTTTCCCTTTTGATAATTTAGAAGGGGAAGTATCATATTGAGAAACAGTTAAATAATAATAACCACCTCCCTACTGGAGGTTCAGGATAAACCCCGAGAAGGCATGGGACTTCCTCTGAGTGGTGGCCATATTGCATTCTATCTGTCACCACCAAAGTCTCTCTTCTCCCAGTTGAAGATGCTCTTCAAACAGCCTCTACTCTTCTTGTCTGAAAGGGACATGATTTCACAATTCACATTGTCATCAGTCACTGCATGAAAGTATTAACTTATTACCCAGCCTCAAATCCTATTTTGTCTCCTTAAAACATTTCTTTAAAAAAATGTTTTAATGAGACTTAAAATTGGGGCTATAAAGCAAGACTACAAGCGAGAGATATGATTTCAGAACTCAATCACAACTGGCAGAATTGTGACACTGGAGCTTATTTCAGTATCAATTCTGATGCCTGATAGGACTGCCTTCCTTATTGATGTTTCAAATCCTGCATATATTTAGATAACTAGACCAATGATTTTCTTGGTTACTGTGTACATTAAACACAAAGCACAAAGTATAAAGGAGTGAATCAATTTTTACCATCCACTCCTAGTAGAAGGCCAAGGGTCTTACAGTACTAAATGACTAATGAGAAACTCATGTTTCTTATTTTTCAAAGACAGCAACCAGAAAAGGAGAAGTTGCAAGCCCAAGATTTTGTAACGAGTTAGAGATACATAGATATGTTATAGGGCAAATGTAGACATGCTCTCAGCCCAACCAGCCTAGATTCCCTTTCACAACTTAGTTGGGGTACTTGAAATTAAGTTGTTTTGCCTCTGAAATACTCCCTTTTCCCTAAATGCTCACGTAGTTACACAGGTTTAGCCACCTGTGTGATGCTTGCCCCCTGATTTGAACTCCAGTTGCAAAGAAAAAAATCCTCCCACCTCTTTTTCTCTTGCCTAATCTGTTTACCCAACTTTCCCTAGAATGGCCTTCAGCATGGAGCCAGCCTACCTAGCTCTTCTCCTTGTCAGCCCATTGACAATTGCTATGGTTTAAAATGTGTCCCCCAAAGTTACTGTGTTGGAAAATTACCTCCCAATGCAACAGTGTTGAGTGGTGGGACCTTAAGAGGTGATTAGATCATGAGGGTTGTCATTATCACAGAAGTGGGATTGTGACCATAAGAGTGGTTTTGTTATTAAGGTTGTTTTGGCCCTTTCTTGCTTTCCTCTTGTCCTCTCTTTGCCCTCCCACCATGAGATGACATAGCAAGAAGAACCTCTCCAGATGACAGCCCCTTGATATTGGTCTTCTCAGTCTTCAGAACCATAAGCCAATACATTTCTGTTCGATTATAATTGCCCAATCTTAGGTATTCTGTTATAGCAGCATAAAACAGACAAAGGCAACAATAGACACATTAATTAACCATTCTACACCTCAATTTTCTCATCTTACAGGTAAAAGTAATAATAGTTTCTATCTCATAATGTTCTAACAAATATAAACTAAGCCGGGCTCGGTGGCTCAGCCTGTAATCCCATACCTTGGGAGGCTGAGGTGAGTGGATTGCCTGAACCCGCGTGTTTGAGACCCGCCTGGGCAGGTGAGACCTCATCTCTACAATAAATCAAAAAATTAGCTGGGCGTGGTAGCGCGTGCCTGTAGTTCCATCTCCTTGGAAGACTGAAGCGGAAGGATCGCCGGAGGCCAGCAGGTCGAGGCTGCGGTGGCCAGGAGCAGCCACTGCACTCCAGTCTGGGCGACAGAGTGAGACTCCAACTCAAAACAAACAAACAAACAAAAAATATATATAAACTAAATACTTTCATTTTTAGGGTTTAAAACAGTTTGGGTGCATATCAAGCATTAAATTTTTGTCATTATTATTCCTGAAGACTCTGAAGGGTTTTTTTCTTATGCATGTACATATGCCATTTGTCAAATTATAGAAATGCCATTTTTAATAGCTATCTCATGATTATTCTAGAACTGGGACACTAATTACTTGTCCTTTGTCCATGTGTTCTCTTAGTGTGGTGAGCCCACCGTCATTTCCCCTGACGTTTCCTGGACAGGACAGCCTTTGTGAGTCACCCACCTCACTTGCAGTGTTTCATCAAATAGTCAATAGGAAACTCACAAACCTCACAATTTAATCAAATTTAACCCCATTGACCCAGAGCTGTCCTTCCAAAAATGCTGACTCTGCAACTGGACAGAGGCTGCTTGGGACTCTTCAACTAGACATGTAAGCAATAGGTGGGTAGCTGAAGATGTTTCAGGTGAGGCTATGATGGTTGAAGCTGTCCCAGGGAATCGCGAAGCATGGTTCAATTTCAACAGAACCAGCCAGTGTTTATCTACTCTCCTCACTCTTTTCAACCTTCTCTTAGACTAGGATTTGGAACCAGACAAGTTGCCAAGGGTTATGACAACAGGAGATTTCTATAGCAAGGAGGCTATGATTCCTAGCTAAAAGCAGTTGTCAGCATAAACAGAAAATGTATAAAGATGAGGCAGACATCACAGCTTCAGGGTAATTATAGAATCAAGTTTGTTCCTACCCAAAGATGACTGCAAGGACATTGAATGGACTCCCCGTAGGTTCCCATTCCATACTTTTCACAGGCTCCCAGGGACTCCAGTCAACAGGCAGCCAATGCATATCTACAAATGTTGGGTAGTCTTTTAGCGTGGCCTATTCCTAGCTGTTTCTGACCTGAAATAAGAGTTCACCTTATAGTTCTGGACTTGCACCAAAGCCGATACTTTGAGGTTGTAAACATTTATTTTATTCTGATCTCTTCCTGAGTGACCACAATTACCGGGTGATCTCCCTTCAACAGTCCTCACCTCACCAGCCCCATCACAGTTCTCCTCTTCCTCCTCACAAAATCTCATACCTTTGTTGCTTTTCCACCCTTCCCAATCTCAAACCTGGCATTACTGAATGGCCATGTGGAGGTGGATGATCAGATTCTGTGGCAGTTTCCTCACAGGGAGATGTTGCCAAGAACATGTCTTGTGCAACATGTTCTTAATTAAGCACAAGAAAATCCTTGCTTTGTTAGTAGTGCTAGGGGCTGTGGGAGACACAGCAGGACCACGAGGCTGAGGCTCGACTCAGGGAGGTTATCCTTAGTATTAACCTTCTCTAATGTACAGCCACCTCCTCCAATATTTTCTAGATAAATGACTAGTAATTCCCAGGTGAGAAGATGATGTGTCACAGAACATGGTGGCATTAAGTGGATGCTAACTAAATTCCCCATTTTCTCAACCCCAACCCAGCAAAAGCATGAAGTATCTCCAATAATAAATGGATCTTTGAATGGGATAAGACATCAAATCATATGACAGGGTCATCAAATGCATGTATATACACAAATGAATTCATGGCTTTCCCCTAAATCATGAATCTAAGATATTTTTGCAAATTCTTGATAAATGGGTCACATTCTGGCTATGTGGTTTGTTTTGTTTTGTTTAACTAACATCTGTTTCTTGTAATTCATTCTATGATTGAAGTGGCAAAATGTCATTCTGCTGGTTCTATGCACCTATTGTTTAACTTGGCTCTGTGTTCAGCAGTCTGAATAGTGTTCTCTCAGCTGGACAATGTGTTTATTCATTTAGCTGTAGCTGTTCTGTTACTAGGAGTGTGTGTTTGAAACAGACATAATGTCTGGAAGGAGCGAAAACACCCCCCCAAAAAAAGTAAGCATATATCATTTTTTTCTTAATGCTTTTTGTCCCCTATACACATATTAAACACATCATACTCCTCAGAATGTCTTTATGGAAGAAGACTTCTATAGAGACTTATAGAAGAAGACTTCAAAGAGTATAAGACTATCCCAAGATTGAATCTAAGTGGACAATCCTCAATTCCACATTGCTTAAACATTGATAGGCCTCTGAGATACCTCTTCCTTTATGGAAGACAGAATAATGCTTCTGCTCATCCCGCACTGCTAAAAATAGCTACATAGACCCTCCTACTTAAATAAAAGGAAGCTCCTTTATTATAAATTTTAGTATAACATCTTCTGATTCCAGGCATCATTTTGTAGTGTGGGAGCCTATGATTTTGAATGACAGTATAGAAAGCAATTGGGAAGAGCCGCCTACAAAATATTCCACAGAGACGAAGAAAAGGGTTCCTGGGCCCATCTGATAAGGATTCAACATAGGAACACAGAATGGCTACTCTTGGGAGAAGGACTTGACCTCTTGAATCCCTTCGAGCTCTCCTGTTGAATGATTCCACACTAAAAATGTGACTGTAGTTTTTAAAAGTATCGTGGTAACCATATTTGCCAAGGAGATAACATGAAGGAAATCTGAGTAATGAGTTAGCTGCCTGTCAATCATAATGTAACTCAATAGGTGAAACAGAAAGAAGTCTCTTGAGAAATGGTTGGCCACAGGGCACAGCACCTCATCGAATTTCCTACTGGCGAAACTCTCTCGCCTTGCTGAGAAGGTCTCATTTGCTGAGCTTTCACAGATGTAGAAATATGAACTCAGCAGGTTGCAAAGCCAATTGGCAGTTTCAGTCATGTCACTTACAAGAAGAATTTGATAACCAATTCAGAAATGAATTGTGCTCCCTTCCTCTCCTGATTAGCATACCTCACCAAACCCATTCTGACTTTCCAAGTGTGTGGTCTCAAGTCGTATTTGTTGTGGAGCTTATGTATTGAGGTATTTCCAGATAGCAAAGCTCCGAGGTTTGGGGGGAGGGAGGAGAGAAGGGCATCCATTACAAAATCAAATGACTTGCCTTTCATTCAGTAATTAAAAATTAACATTCAATCAAAAAGGACCTAGGAACACAATCTGTGTTGAATAATTTTACTTGCTTATCAAAACTTACAGGACAATAATTAACAATTAAGTTCCTTATTAAGTATGTCATGGAGATGATACCACAATAAAATTAAGCTGAAAATCAGTTGAACATTTAAAAACACCCCACGAGAAAGACTGGGTGTAATGAGACTTTGTTTCTTAACCAAGTTAATTAACATCCCTAAACCTTGACCCTATCATCCACAAATCATGACTGACCTGGCACTACATACTGTTTAGGGCAGTTATGAAGGTCAGAGGAACTACCACTTCCTTTGACTGCTACATTTCTGCAGTGTAAATGAAAATGCTTTCAAAACAGGAACGTATTCCTCAAATGGAAGGTAGTGAGAGGATTCCAGCCCAAAGAAGTTAAACGACTTACATGAAACTGGCAGCTAATTCATGACGGAGCTGGGACTCAGAGCTAGCTGTCTCTACTTGTTATCCAGATCTACTTACTCTCTAGACCCTGCTACCTGGCCAGTTTTTCATGGTGAACCAATTATGAAACCAAGATAACAACTTTAAAAGGCATGCTTTATTGCCTGAGCCCGCAGGTTCGAGACCCACCTGGGCAACTTGGCAAGACCTCATCTCTACAATAAATCAAAAATCAGCCGGGAGTGGTAGCACGTGCCTGTAATTCCAGCTACTCAGAAGGCTGAGGCGGAAGGATCGCCAGAGCCCAGCAGGTGGAGGCTGCAGTGGCTGGGAGCGGCCACTGCACTCCAGCCTGGGCGACAGAGTGAGACTCCAACTCAAAAAATAAATAAATAAAATTAAAATTAAAAAATAAAAGGCATGCTTTAGAAACAAGCACTACACTCAGGTCTTTACCTAAAAGCAGCTGAAAGAGTTTAACACAAACCATGGAATACCTACAAAATGGTCATCTTCTATGTAAAACATCTGGACATTCTGCTGTAAAACCAACATTTGGGAAACACATAGACACAGCCCTAGGTTGTTCTACTGGTAACATGTTCTTCCCTAATCACCCACCAAGGAGGTATGTGAATTGCTGCCCATGCCACTGTCACCCAACTCTCTGACATAAACCATAGCCAGGTCAGCTTCCAGCCACATGAGGGACTCCTTTAGTAGAATTTTGTGCTTGAGATTTGTTCTTAAAACATGCAGAATTCCTGCCTAGAGTTCATTCCTACGTCATTTCCTGGGAAGCAATATTACAGGTCTTTGCCTAGTAAGTCAATGCCTTTACCATCCTTTGAGAATTTCTTCTTACATTGCTCTTCCTTTCATCCAAATGTCCATTTTCATATGCAATCAATCAGGCACTTGTTCTATGGGAGATATTCATTAAACACCTGTCCTAGGCTAACAACTGCCACCTCAGTGAAAAAAGCCACTGATGTCCAGGCCATCCCAGTGAAAAAAACAGGCAAAATGAAAATAATGTGTTTTCAAGTCTCCTCAATACCATCAGTTATAAACCCATTAACAACATACAAAGTACTAGCCATTGTCATGTATGTCTGGGATTATGTGGAAAATAAGAATAGTGATTTATTTTCAAAATGGAGCCTAGCTTATCTTGGGTTCTCAAAATGGTGTCTAAATGCTTTGTGCTTCTCTTTTACTGATTCACTTCCTGCTTCTTTGACCCTCCTTTTCTTGGGCTTTTTACTTTGGCGGACTTCGTCTTTAAACTTTTGGCAGGATCCAATCAGAATGGCAATTCTGTAAGCCAATCAACAAATAGAACATTCAAATGAAATGATTCTGTAAACCAATCAGCAAATAGGACATGCAAATAGAATGATTCTGTAAGTCAATCAAAATATGTCACATAGTTGTTGTATGGGTGAGTCTAACTTCTGCAGTACTTGACCAATAGGGAACCAGAATAGGGACTTGCATTTTAAGGATAAAAGTGGTTTTTCCACTTTGGTGTGCCTGCTAACCCGAGAGACTCCCTTTCTTGCAAGAAAGATATTAAAAGAGTTGCTTCACTCCACCAATCTCTAAGTCTACGAGTTGTTCTTTAATGACAAAGCTGAGGAGGGTCAATTCTGTCTCCCACAGATTACATGCGTGATTAATATATACAAAGTCCTCAACATAGTTCCTTCTGGGACACAGGGCCTTGAGAGGTCCCTTCATGTAGACAGGAACTGCTCCTGAATTCTAGTTTCAGGCCTTCAAAAAAAGGAAGAGAAGAGGAAGGAAAGAAGAGCTTGAACTTTCTGTGGGAGATATTCATTAAACACCTTTCTAAAAGCCATTTTCCAATTTCAATCCAACTTTTCTCTTAAGTTTCCATCTTTTAAGTTACTGAGCCCACAATGGGAAGCATCTCCAGGAGTTGACTTGTACTTCCTGCATATCATACCCCTCTGTACCCCCAGATGTACTCAGTTCTAGCCACGCCACATGCCGCTTCCTCAGCCCTGGTCTTTGGGCAATGTATGTTACATAGCCAGGCACTTCTGTAATTTTTTTTCTTCCCAAAGTGCACAACTATGCACTTATTCTTGATTGGAATTCATCTTGTTTGTAACAGAAACCTCTACCGTTCAATAAGGTAGTTTAACTTCTCATGACAGCTCTGTAGGCTCTCAGACCTAGAGGGGACCTTGGAGATGGTGAGCCTGGCTAGTTCCCTTCTGCTCCTGATTAAATCCTGGTTAAAATGGAGATGATATGAGGATGGGGTGATTGAATCCCCTACATCCATTGACCATTCCTCTTTACACCAGTGACTCTATTCTCTAAGCTCCCCCTGCTCAGCTCCATCCTGGGGGAAACTGACCAGAATGGGCGCATCCCCGCCTGCCCTGCCCTCTGGGAGTCGGTCCACCTGAGGAAAGCACCAGCAGGAGACCAGAGAGAGAAGAGTGGTTGGGTGTCTCTTCTATCCATCACTGCTTTGACACAGCATCTGGACATGAAGAGGACATGGAGACCACAGACAGTAGAGGACATTTTCAGAGACAGGTGTGGATCAGTTAAGATCTCAACACAAGATGAAATTCATTGCAGATGATTCAAGTGAAGAAACATGAATAAAGGAACTACTGACAGATGAGTGGGCAGGATTAAGGGAAAATAGTGGATGCTGAGACCCCCAGTGACCAGCAGAAATTCCTTACTTCACCTAGATCTAAAGGCGAAGGAAGAAAAATAGCAACCCAGGAAGAGCCCAGTGAGAGCAGAAAAAAGAGGAGGTATGAGGCCAGAGCTATTGTCAAGAAGGGACACAACGACCGTCCAGATGCTGTGTCAAAGCCGTGATGGGTAGAAGAGACACCCAACCACTCTTCTCTCTCTGGTCTCCTGCTGGTGCCTTCCTCAGGTAGGCCGACTGCCAGAGGGCAGGGCAGGCAGGGATGTAGCCATTCTGGTCAGTTTCCCCCAGGGTGGAGCTGAGCAGGGGGAGCCTAGAGAATAGATGCGCTGGTGTAAAGAGGAATGGTCAATGGACGTAGGGGATTCAATCACCCCATCTTCATATCATCTCCATTTTAACCAGGATTTGTCTCATTACAAAGGCTCTTATTTGCTTAATAAATATTTACTGAAGGCAAAATAGAGGAATAGAAAAAGAAACAAAGGCAGGTAGGAAGAAGGTAGAACTATCGCATGCTAAGTACTGCACCAGGAGCCATGAGGGGTTGTACACCATCATGATGTACTTACTACATATGCTAGTATATTACGTATATTACATCGTATTTAAACCAATGCATGGAGTATTGAGCAGGAAGAGCCCTAATCCTTTTGCTGAGAGGTCATGCTTTAACCACTGCTCCACACTGCCTCCATAATATAAAAGTCCCTCAGGAAATTCATTGTGTATTTGGGAATATAGTGATGTGAATGCATGAAATTATGAGCGTTATTAAACAATTAAGAGAGTTATTAAACAATCCAATCACATCATTATAAGACAGCATGAGAATGGGCCTGAAGGCAGGGAGGTCGGCTCTGGCTAGAATAATCAGGAAGAGACCAGATGATTATTAAATAGCTCCTGACCAGGAAATGGCTCTAGGCACCAGCAAGCCTGCCAGGGCTGAACCAAGAGCAGAACCTGAGGCTGCTAGTTCTCCAAACAAGAATCACTAGTTCCCTTGTCCTTGAGGAGTCCAGGGCTCCACAGAAGCATTCTCAGAGACAGGGTTCCCATGTACAGATCTGCTACCACGCCCAATCTCAGGGGGTCACCTTGGCAGCCTCCTGCCTTTAGCCTAAAAAATATTACATGCCCTTTTGTCAGACAAAGCAACTCTTTGGTGCTCATTTTCTGGATTCTATGGGAAGGCTGGTGACCAGTAATTTTTAAAGAATTGAACTCAGCTGGTCTCAGTGGTTCACACCTGTAATCCCAACCCTTTGGGAGGCCGAGGCAGGCGGATTGCTTGAGGCCAGGAGTTCAGGACCAGCCTGGGCAACATAGCAAGTCTCCGTCTCCACAAAAAATAAGAAAATTAGCCAGGTCTAGTGGGGTACACATGTAGTCCTAGCTACTTGGGAGGATGAGGTGAGAGGATAGCTTGAGTTCAAGAGATCAAGGCTGTAGTGAATTATGAATGCACCACTGCACTCCATCCTAGGCAACAAAGCAAGACTCTGTCTCTTAAAAAAAAGAAAGAACTCAGACTTATAAATCTATGCACAAGAAAATATTCAAACAGTAGAATATAAGCAAAATGAGACTAACCTTGTACATTATTATAATCTTTACTCTTTCATGTAATTAGACTTTGGAGCAAGTGATCACATTTACTTTCTTAGTTACCTGTCTCCTAGAACTGTGCAGTATTTAATAAAAATTTGAACAGAGGTCTTTTTGTTCAAGGACCAAGGCAAGTAATTTTCCTTACATTGGCATGCATTTTGACCTTGAAGGGAATAGACACCACGTTTGGTTTTATGATGTTGCAGTGTGGTTTTCAATTAGGTTTCTGTTATATTCTGCAAAATGAAAAACCAGCCTGTATCTAATTTAATACCCATAAATTTCCACAGATGGTCACAGAATACTGCATAGGTAGTGGATAAAGATTTTGCCACATGTTTTCCAATTCATGACTTAAAATTCTACTTCTACCACATTCTTTTTTATTAAAAATTTCCATTGACTATTTTTTTTCCAGAGGGTGTGATTATAAAATAATTCTTTCAGTATAACTAGACAAAAAGGCATGTGATTTGAAACAGTTTGTAGGTTAGGCAGCCAAGTTCGACATAGTTCAGCTGCAGCTGAATAAAGGCAATAGTGTTAGGACGGTTGTCAAAAGTCATATTCATCAAGGCGAGTTTGATCCCAGCATATACAATGCACCACAGGCGATGGAAGTTTCTGAGGGTGGAGCAGGGGCTCTTTACTTCTAGAGCAGCCATGAAATTCCTCATCTGTATGTCTGTACTCACAAATGCAGTCTGTCCTCTTCCTCCATAAGCCCGTGCCAGCTGGCTGAAAGGCACACCTTTGAGGGCAGGGTTTAAGAAGACAAGCACAGGGTTTGGAACTGTAATTGACTTGTAATCAAATCCACCTCTGCCATTTCTCCTGATGAGATCTTGGGCAAATTATTTGACAAAAATAGAAATGACGTCTTTCTCTCTAAAGGTTTGAGTAGGCTGGGACGGTGACTCATGCCTCTAATTGCAGCATTTTGGGAGGTTAAGGTGGGAGGATTGCTTGAGGCCAGGAGTTGGAGGCCAGCCTGGGCAACATAGCAAGACCTAGTCTCTACAAAAATTTAAAACAAATAAATACATAAATAAAAATAGATAAAGACATGGGTCAACAACATGAGAGGGACTCCCTCATTACCCATTGTAAGCTCAGTCTAGAGAAGAGAGAGACAAGACCAGAGATAAACACAGTGACTGCGGGACCACAAGAGCTAAAAGATTTAAGGACCACAGGTGGGGAGAGCAGCCATGTGGTGGGGCTTGGGAAGGCTTTACCAAGGAGGGGACATCTGAGCTGGGTCTGAGAAAAGGCAGGAAGTGGTTTAAGGTGTGTGGAGTTCCCAATGGTGCCTCGAGTGCCCATGGTGATGACTATGTATGATTCTCAGGGAACCGTGTTGAAAGGATGTGTAGGACATGGCTGGGATCCGTGATAATTCGCTTAGGATGGTGGTCTCCATGTTGTCCAGCCTGTTTTGAGTGGAGGCTTACCCCACGAGGAGCGACCTGCCAGTCATGTGAGGATCAAAACTTCTCACTGGCTTTGTTCACGGTTCCCAGCTCCCCAACTCTGAGCCAGGCATTGGCATGAGAAGCGCTAACCCCTGAGGGCTAGAGAGGCGTGCTGAACAGTGAATGGGAAGGTAGCCAGTTGCTGCTGAAACTGTGGGCTGAAACCAGCGGGCTAACTTTAAATATCTTCTCTTTTTTTCTCTCTCCGCTTAAAACTCTCAGCTGCTAACTACAAAGAAGGAAAGCAAGGCCAGGTGCAGTGGCTCACACCTGTAACCCCAGCATTTGGGGAGACCAAGACAAGAGGATTGGTTGAGCCCAAGAGTTTGAGACCAGCCTGGGCAACATAGTGAGACCCTCTCTCTACAAAAAAAAAATTTAAAAAAAAGTTAGCCGGGTGTGGTAGCGCACACCTGTAGTCCCAGCTACTTAGGAGGCTGAGGCGGGAAGATTGCCTGAGCCCAGGAGGTCGAGGCTACAGTGAGCTATGATCATGCCACTGCACTCCAGTCTGGGTGGCAGGGTAGTGAGAATCCAACTCAAAAAAAAAAAAAAAAAGCAAAATTAATTTCAACAAGATAGAGTAAGCAAGCTGACAATGGAATGCAGGCAGCATGGACCCAACCATGTCAGGCGCAGTCAGAAATAGGAGATGCCCCGCAAGAAACGTAGTCCTGAGAAGCTGTTTGTGCCACTTTCTAAATGCGAAATCACCCCCTGAAGCACAGGTCCTGCAATTCCTCCCAGAGAAAGCTTCTTCTTTTTGTTTAACTATATAATATTACTTTGTGTGACTAATATCATGTTTTTGAAACATGGGTGGTTGCCATGGCAACCTGAAGGCGCATGATCAAAAAGAGCATGCATCGTCTTAATGGTTGTTCCACAGCTTCCAACAGAATTTTAGAGGCTTTCTCCATGAACTAGGCATCAGGACAGATGGTGGTGGTTTGCTGTGTGCCATTCCCAGGACTGCCAGGAACAGACTCCTGCAGCACCCTAGAAGTTCAAGAAAGGATACAAAGAATGGAGGAAACATCAGGCCAGGAATGACGGTGACTCCATGGAGACCTAACAGGAACACTTGGGGTAAAGATGGGAGGAAAGATTTTCTGGAGCATACCCTGGAGCTGTGGCAGTGGCACCCCAGAAGCAGCCTGGTAAGGATAGTCCCTGAAAAGAAAGGTTCATAGCATCACCCACTGTAGAGCCCTGATATTAAAATCTGGAGACATGGCTTCTCAGTTCGGTCCAAATCCCGCGTTGCTCTATGAGCTTTGACAAGTTTCCTAACATCTCTGAACCTTGTTTTCTTCTAAAATGTGCCAATAATCTCCAAGACCTCTTCTCTCTTCCTCATCATCCATGATGGTAAGATCCTGAGGGAGACGAGGGCTTCTGCAAGTGAGGCCCCAGAGACTTGCCTAAGTTAGATCCCCGGACCCTGCCTTGGAGCTTATGAGTGAGAAACTTTGGGTCTGAAATGCCTCAATCTGTGTTTTGCCCAAATGGTCCAAATGATTATGGAGCACAGTAAGCGTGAGAACAGAGTGCACCCACGGAAGCCATGCTTTCCCAGAAGGGCCTGAATGTCAGTTTCCTCACCAGACATACCAGGGTGGGCTGACTTCTAGGAAATTTGCCTGGAAGATGAACAGCTGCTTCCACTGCAGATCCAGTTGCCTCCTGGGACAGCATCAACCCAGATGTGCCGGGAGTGGGGACAGGAGACTGTGTTGGAATGGGAACACGGTCACAGTCTCAGGTAGTTCTTGTTCAGAGGGTCCCCAGCACACTTCTTGTTCACACTGCATTAATAAACTTTTCTGCTGATAGTGTTGTCAGATTAATAGAGGGTGTCTTGTTTTTTTGGTTTTTGGTTTTTGTGGGATTTTGGGAGTGAATCTGGCAAACCTACCTGCTAACCCCTATCTCAGCCTGTAGTCAAGAAAACATAAAAGAGAAAAGAAAAAAAAATTCCTCCCTTTTCCCCAAGAGGTCATGTCATATTTCTGGGCTAAACAGAGAAAATTGACCTGAGATGAGAAAAACAAACAAACAAAAACACATCAAATGAAACAAGGTCTCCAAGGAGCCTGAGTCATGGTTCTAACCAGGTGCAAGAGAGAATGAGGCAATAGGAAAGGCTTTGCAGAAAAAGCCTCTTTCCCTTTTGCTTTGAGACCTCCCAAAACAATAACTTCAATTCATAAATTCTTGAACTTCTTACCTGGCTTTGCTCCAATACAGTGACATTGATATTTCACAAGGTCAGCTCCACTAAGTTAAATTAAGTGTGTATTAACTGTGGATATCAAAGAAAACTCAGATTGGGTGTAAAAATGCCGTCGGTTTTAGCTACAACCCACAGGTCAAAAGAAAGAAAGAGCCAGGCACAGTGGCTCCTGCCTGTAATCCCAGCACTTGGGAGGCCAAGGCAGGAGGATTGCTTGAGCCTAGGAGTTCAAGACTAGCCTGGGCAACATAGTGAGACCTTGTCTCTACAAAAAATTCAAAAATTAGCTGGGAATGGTGGCATGTGCCTGTAGTACCAGCTACTTGGGAGGCTGAGGCAGAAGGATCGCCTGAGCCCAGGAGATCAAGGCTACAGTGAGCTGTGATTGTGTCACTGTACCCCCTGGGCAACAGAGTGAGATCACAGCTAAAAAAAGAATGAAAGAAAGAAAGAACAAAAGAAAGAGAGAAAGAGAAAAAAAAAGAATTCTGAAAAAAAGAAAAGATTAGAAATAGTACTGGATCGGGGTAAAAGTAGAGTGTGTGAGGCAAGACTGTAGCTGGAACTCACAACCCAGAGTCTTACGGTTTACTCCAGCAGCTGCGTTGATCTGCACACAGATCTGCCCATCACCTGGGAAAGAGGTGAGGTGGGCTTCCTGAGCAAGCACAGTCGAGCTCTGTGTGGACAACTGCTGTCCTTCCATAGTCCCAATTGTCCTGGCTTCTCAACTCTTCAATCCATTTATTCAAGCATCTACTGGATGCATAAAGCTGTGACGATCCCTGTCTTGGAGAAGTTCCTCATAAAACTAGGCAGAAAAGACATACACTCTTGGAATTACTAGAGAGGAAACCAAATACAGCTGTGACACAGACGGGAAGAGGTCCACATGGGCTTAAAGTGTCAGTGAATCTGAGAGTGGAGGCAAAATCTGAGATTTGTCTTGATGGGTTTCAGGATGAGAGATGACGGTGCCCGCAGGTGAGAAGGGGGATAGGATGTTGCAGGAATGAGGGCACTGTGCTGGGGGATCCAGGTGGGCAGAGGCCTGTGGTGGGGCGTGTTGGAGAAGATGGCCTGGAGCCCCTGACAGCTCTGTCCTACTCTCTTGTCATTCATGTCCCTGCCTGGAACAAGTGACTCTAGGAAGGAGGTCACAGCACCCAAGCTCTCCTTGCATGGTAGACCAAGCCCCATGTAGATGTATCTTCAGGCTACCTCAGGACACTGACCCCAGAGATAGAGGTGGAGATGGAGGCTGGAATGAGACAGCTGGGACTCTGACCTCCCTGAAGACTGCAGGCACAGGGCCTGCCCTCACACACAGCATAGGGGCTAGCTGAGGCTGTCACTTGGTGCCCAGATGCGCTCTTCCTCATAGTTGTTCTCTCCCCTTTCGATGAAGCCCCAGGTGGCAGTCTTTCTTGACCAATCCTTCTGCCATAGGGGAGATTTTTTTAGCTAAGGCGTATTTTATTTTTACAAGATTGAGACTGAAGGAAAAGGGCAAGGCTTAAACTCAATGACTAGCAAATGGTAGGATTTTAAGTAGTAGTAGAGGAAATATCAAGCTTATGTAAAGAAGTCTATTTCCCAAGGGTATCTAAAGGTAACTAGGAGGTCCCTTGTCTAAGGCCCTGTCTGCCACTTAGGACTGCCATCAGCTGTGGAAGAGTGAGTTCTCTGAAGACATTTGGAGGAGTAGAAATGGTATGAACTAGAGTTCCCAACTTGTATATTCCTTCATGGCTACCACCCCAAGGCCGAGAGAGCAAGAAGCAGAATTTTCCACATATGGGAGCCCATTCTGGGTAATAACCATCACCCACTCTGAAACACCTATTCATTTATATTTAACTACCCTTTAAGGAAAGCTTATTGTGTGCTGTCTCATTTGTTTGTTAGCACTTACTGGGGAAAAAAGAGAGAGCAAGAGAAAGAGTAGGGGAAGAGAGAAAAAGACAGAGACACACACAGAGAGAGAGAGAGAGAGAGAGCTGCCTAAGTAGCAAATCTCAAAACTTGGTGGGTATAAGCAGCACTGGGGAGACTTTTGGAAGTGCACACTCCTGGCCTCAACACCCAAAGATTCTGACTCAGTGCATCTAAGGATAAGCACTCGAATCAGTGTTTTTAACAAGGGACACAGTGGATTCCATGACAGGTGGTCCCTGACCACACTGAGAGTCAATGCACAAGACAACAACAGGATGTGGAGGTCAAGAATAAGAAACTGTAAGTAGAAACCGTAAGTGGAAACCAAGCAGCCTGAGGCTACACACTGGTTAACCAAGAATCCCAGAGAGCCCTGTGGGCCAGGCCCAGGCCTACTGGCTGACAGCAACAGAGAATCCCTCTGTTTCCCCCATGTTTTCACAATCATCCATCTGGAAGCCACAAGGGAAAACTTCATTTGCCGGCATGGATGGTGAAAATGGCTGCCAGGGGCGTGGGTGGTAACACTGGCGTTGCCATGGCAACTGCCATCCCTGTGAGAGTTGAGCTGAGAAAGTGATGGTGAAAAAGAGGAGGTGAGGAACCATGTGACAAAGCCGGCTGCGTGATTTATTTAGGATGGCTATGGCCATGCCAACCATGGTTTATCCCAAACAGCTGTGAAGAAACCAAAGGAGAGAGGAAAGGTTTATCCGAGAAAGGCAGTGGGCGCCAGGGGATGGGCTGGTGCATGCTGACCCATGCAGTATGGTTTACCCTTTCGTGTTTTTCTAATGTGTTTCCTCCAACATTTCTAATACTAGGGACTCCACCAACCACTGAGTGAATCCATCAAAACCAGACTCAGACACGAAACTCCAGTGTGAAGATGATAGAAACAACCCTGGAAACGATCGCCACAGATTTTTATTTAATTAAAAATATTATACATGTTGTTGCATTTTCATGGAAAATATTGAGTTAAAAAACACCAACAGTGCTAGTTCCACCACCCGCTGCTTTCCTCTGTACTTGTGTTAACCATGTGTTTATAAGAATCGGGCCCATTTAACCTGAACTTCCTAGAAGGTCATACCTGCAGGTCTCCAATGGCTAGAGTGAGCCATTGTCTTGAAGACAGTGTTCTGTTGAACTAACCCAGATGCCACCAGCCTTGGCTTCCTTGCAAACCATTAAAAGGAGCTGGCGTAAAGCCCTGGAGCACTTGTCAACACCAACTCAGCACAGTTCCCTGCAATTGATTGCTGCTATACATTTTTTTTTTTTTTTGAGTCAGGATCTCACTCTGTCACTCTGCCTGGAGTGCAATGGCACAGTCACAGCTTACCATAGCCTCGACTTCCTGGACTCAAGTGATCCTTCCACCTCAGCCTCCCAAATGGCTGGGACTGTAGGTGTGCACCACCATAACTGCACAACTGGATAATTATTTTATTTTATTTTTAGAAATGAGGTCTTACTGTGTGGCCCAAGCTGGTCTCAAATCCTGGACTAAATCTGTCCTTCCTGCCTCGGTCTCCCCAAGTGCTGAGATTCCAGGCATGAGCCACTGTGCTTTGCCCTTGAGCGCTGCTACAACCTCACCCAGTTCCCGAGTCAGTCAGCAAATGACCTTGTGTCTTACCTGGTCTATTAGTGTCCTCTCTCCTCCACACAAATTCCCTGGGACCCACAGTGGGAAGACACTGTTATATAGTGTTTATATTCAAACCATCAGCAAACACACAAAAATATATGTGGCCCCATGCACAATACTAGCAAATTTTTTTAAAACTGCATGTCGGTACAATACGAACTTGGGAATCACTGGCTAAAACATAGCCGTGTGAGTACTTGTAAAGCCTTGACGTAATTATACATTTGTTCTTTATATTTAAAAAAGGCATAAAAACTTAACTTGAAAAGATCATTTCAGCTGGGAATATATCACACATAAATACAAGGTATGTGCAATACAGTCCCCTCCCTTACTCCTGTCCTTTCTCTTCTTTGGACTGTGCCATTCCCTGACTTAATTCCATGACCCTACATCATAATGCTGCACCCCATGTTGATCCCAAGAGATGCTTTTACAAAAATGGATCTGATATGACAGGAACAAACTGGCTCTGTTTGCTCCTTTGCTTTAAATTGTAGTATACTTAATGATGGTTCTGCATCCAGCTTTATATTAAAGAGAGATTATTTCCCCCAAAATACACAAACAAATAAAAATAGCTGGATGGCAAAAAAGTTAGAATTGCTTTTGCTCTTAGAAATTGCAATATGGTCTTTCTTCTTCATAATGGTTCCTTCAATTGATGGGAATAAAATATGGCTGAAATTGCTTTTCACATTCTGGCTCTGTTGGGGGCATTTTCACATAGACCCCCGTTGTAAGCTGGCTTCTTTTCTTTAGCTGCCAAACACAAAAAGAAACAGTAATTACTATCAAAGAATACAGAGCCACTTCTAGGCATAATAGGATTCAACAATAGGTCACTATCCAGTTGAAAATGAATGTTCACAGCATATAGAATTATAAACCTCAGGAGATAGTCTTGATTCAGCTGTTAAAATTCACTTTAGATAAATAACTGTGATTTTGATGTAAAATAGCATTCATTTGCCTTGACTGGAAGCTAGGAGAAAGAGACTTTTAAAAAGCTTCACAAAGAGCACCCAGAATGCCTGTGACAACTGGCCAATTCTTGTCTGTGAGGGAACACACTCGATAAGGTAACAGACTTCAGCTATCCTATATGAGAACTGCATTCCTGGACCTACAGCAGCAGAACATCACTGTCAGGTGGAGCAGAGGCTCTTAGAATAAAGTGTGTGTGTGTGTGTGTGTGTGTGTGTGTGTGTCTGTGTGTGTCTGTGTGTGTCTGTGTGTGTCTGTGTGTGTGTGTGTGTGTGTGTGTGTGTGTGTGTGTGTGTGTGTGTGAGAGAGAGAGAGAGAGAGAAAAGAAGGAGGAGGAGGAAGAGAAGGAGGGAGGGAGGAGACGAGGGAGGAAGGAGGAGAGGGAGGAAGAGAGAGAGGGAGGGAGAGGAGGGGAGAGAAGGAGGGAGGGAGGGTGGGTCTGTGATGGCAAAGCCAGGCCCAGGCAGAGGTGACTGAGAGGGACTGTCAGAAAGAAATCCTGACAGGAGGTCTGATTCTACACCTACACCCCTTCCACCACCACCACCAAGTGTAGCAAAAAAACCAAAACAAAACAAAACAAACCACTAGGGCTTTCATTTACTGGTCTGGAGGGAAGGCAAGACATCTCAGTCAAGCCGACTGGATAATAGGGACAGGTGTTATGTGAGCAGCTACAGTTTGGGCAAGGAAGGCACAAGTGTGGCACCAAAAAATGCTATCCAGGTGATATAGCGGGACATTTAGGAGGAGAATGAAACCTCTCAAGTGGTCCTGTCTAGCAGCATTTTACTCCACCTAACCATATGTCTCAGGGCAGTTAACCTAAGTACAATTGTCATGAAGAGAAAGAACAAAATAGCTGCCCCATGTTGTTCAAACGGTTACTCAAACTGAAACCCTGTTCAGAAGCACACAAACATTCAATGTCAAACATGCTCATCTGAAATATTAGTCATACCGAAACCTCAAAGGCAAATGCTTGGGGTTCTAGTGTGTTCTTCACTGCTGTCCTTCCTCCTCTTCATGCACTGCTACATCTCATGAACACTATACCCAATGCCATCATCTGGTCAGTTGATACCACCCAAGGTATCCCCATCCAATAGGGTTCCCTGGCAGCCCCAGACTCACCGTTTTGCTCAGAACGACAGCAGTAAGGAAAAAGCTGTAGAAAAATAACCCCGAACTAACTGCTGCGAGGGTCCAGAGCAGGAAATCAGAATCTGGGCATGGTTCTGGATCTACAACAGAAAACAAAGCAGAGCCCCCGCTGTGGCCATATGAAACCGTAGGGCTCCACTCCCCACATTGTTGGGAAAAGGAAGAAGTCATAGCTTCCAGACCTTGCTGTCTACCCCTCAATTGTACTGGTAGGCCACAGACAAGTCTGGCTGATGGGACAATTTCCCAGGAGTGTCATAGCATGTCAAAGGCACAGGCCATACTTCATGGTGGTTGACACTCCAGAGTGAGAGCCCCGACCTCCCCAAGTCATTTTATTTTAGTCTGAATGTCATTAGAGTTGTCACCCATCACGAGCAAGATGACTATGGGGTAGAGAACTCCTAGGGAGAGTTTGCACGGCCCTCAAGATGAACCACACAGAATTAAAGAGCAAAACTGCTTTTATGCAGAGAAGACAGCAGTGCAGAAGGTGCCAGCTTCGGGAAGCGGTTCTCACCAACGACGTAGATCTGGGTCCCATTGCCCATGCCCGCATAGTAGGGTGGTGGGTACATGAGCTCCACCTTGCAGAGGTAGAGTCCTGAGTCCATGGCCCTCAGACCGTGGATGGTGAGGTTCACTCTGTTTCCACTGGAGGTGCCCGAGCAGATGGACTCATCTAGGAAGGTCAAATCCTCCTCCACCATGTAGGTCGTGGCACAGACTTCGGTTACTTGGCCATTGGCCCGTCGAAGCACGGTCACCCGGATCTCGGCAGCTTTGCCCAAAGATGCAAACTCGCACACGAAGCTGGCGATGCCCCGGCTGCTGGCCAGCACCACTGCAGGCTGTACCACATGCATGGCTGGCACGGAAAAACCAAGGGAACTTGGTGAGCTCATGCCCGTTGCTGGACCCAGGCGAGCCCTCCACCAGAGAAGATCAGTCTTCCATGAGGCCCTACAGTTAGCTTTATGCTCCATGGCCTGCTGCCCCATACAACAAACCCCTCGCCTACCCCTGCCCTCTCCTCCCTACCCTCTGTCTCCCAGCTGTCTTCCAGTCACTCTCCATAAAGGCATTTCCTCATTCGGAAATCATTTCCTCAGGACTGGACAAGAAGAACACAGTTGTGACAAGCAGAGGACCTGGTCCTACCATGAAATATATGACTTTGGGCAAGTCTTTCCTCCCCTAGGCTTTCTTCATCCCCACATATGGTAAGAGGGGATGAGTGAGAGAATACCCAAGTGCTTTTCGACTCTTGGGTTCTGGGGCAGAATGACAGGAAAGGAACCATGGTTCAGGAACCACTGTGAGGCGCAGGGGACAGTCTGAAGCACACCTCATCCCTCTAAGCACACCCTCAAGCTCTGCCTACTTTCTCAGCTGGCCCTGTGCTCTTTCTCTCACCCAGGAGCCACTGAGCCTTGGCGTG
Source organism: Cephalopachus bancanus (assembly GCA_027257055.1). Classification (NCBI taxonomy): domain Eukaryota; kingdom Metazoa; phylum Chordata; class Mammalia; order Primates; family Tarsiidae; genus Cephalopachus; species Cephalopachus bancanus. The sequence continues at coordinate 571,289 of JAPVLO010000329.1, read as the reverse complement.
CCGAGCCAACCGCCGCATCCCCGAGGTTATGGTTGTAGGGCAGGAGATACGTTCGATGAAGGAAGCCACAGAGCCCCAGGCACCGGGTCGTTTCCTCTCTAGGCGGAGGCAACCCTGCTGTCACTCCTGTGGGCTTCCCCTGCCACCACCGCCACCGCTCTGCCCTTCCTCTCTCCTCCACTTGAACGCTCTTTGTGTTCCTTTGTGCTTTATTTTTTCTGCTTCTACAGGAGAAAGGAAGCCAGCTCTCCATAGAAAGAGGCTCACGTTGTCTGAGAAATGGTGGCTTCATATCACATCATCTTCCCACATCATCTAGCCAGTCTTACAAGTGAAACCCAAGACCAATGTTAAATGATGTCACTCATCTGCTCATACCCTTTGACACTTTACTAACACTGATTGCGAAAGCAAATAAAACAAGGAACATTCAATGTCCTTTGTGATCCAGTTTCAGTTGATCACTCCAGTCTGAGTTTCCAGGATACCACTTCCTGCTCATAGATCACCCTGTCCTAGAGATGTTAGTTCCTTCCTCCCGTCCTAGACGACATCTGTCCTTAGAAGAGAGAACAAGATGGTGCCTGCCACTACCATGGCTACTCCAGTTGCGCTAGCTGGAACCGTCTCTGTCCCCACCCTCATCTCTGACCATCAGATGCCCTCTGAGCAGCCTTTGCACTATGGTAATTCCATTGCAGTACAGAATTAAGTTCTGCCCTGTGTTAGAGTTATTTGAGCTAGTAATTGTCTTCTAGCCACTGCCTTAGAGTTATTTGAGCTAATCATATCTCCTCCCTCTTTTACCTGTGGCTCGTGAATTCCTGGGAACAGTAGTTCTATCCTGCCCAAATCAGCACTCAGTAATCTTTATTGTATTGACTCTAAGCCTAAGAAATTCTAAATGTCCTCCCCTTCTCCCAGGAGAGTTCACCCTTGTCACAACTAAATCTAATCACACCCAGTTTCCCAGTATTCATCATGGGAAGGTCCTAGTTACAGGCTGAGATAAACTTCCTTTAGGAAATGTATATACTCCCGAGGATACTTAGTCTTTACGTGTTCAAAACATATGAGTGAGAAAATGCATATCAATATTTCTTCTCCAGCAAAAGTTAAATCATCAACTTTTGAGCACCTACTTCATATAAACCATATGGTTTCTCAACCAAGAAGGTCTAGAGAGAGGCAGGGTTGAGATTTGGTTAAAATGCTCCTCATTTTAAACCCTATAACAAACCTGGTATCCACCTCAAAGAGCTGAAAACTGGGAGTCTGCATCTGAGACCCACACATAGATCTGGCAATAATTATGAATCTATTTTATTTTTTAAATAATTGACTAACTCATTTGTAGAACTATTAAAAGGAACTTAAAACCTTGACTTGAGTAAAGAAGGTGTTGTTTCCATGGATTTGCTTAAATTTTAAACCAGCTGGCTAATTACTCTATAAAATAAATGACTTAGAGGACCTTAAAACTCTGAATTGTATAGGAAAGAAACCCTTCTCATGATTTGCTCAATGTTTTTTGTTTTGTTTTGTTTTAAGGGAAATATTGTGCTCACCCTGATACCCAGCTCAAACATACTCAGGACGGTGGATATTCTTTCCCTCTTGAATAACCTAACTTGACAGTATTTTCTTCCAATCTCATAGAAGTGTCTGAAATTGCCCATGTTTTCCAAACCAACTCACATGCACTCGTGAAGCCCCTTCTAAATACCTGTCCCTCTGTTCTTAGCCACATCTCTGCTTGCTTGCTGCTACCTGGCTATCCTCTGCTGGCCTTGGAAGGCAGAGCCAGCCCAGCTAGGAGCCTGAAGTTGAACCATTCACTTCGGGTTCTGCTGTAAATCACTGCCCTTGACTGCTGGAAGAAATGAAACCCAGGTGGGAGAAACAGCTTCTCCTCCTTCACACTCCAGAAGCCTCACTCACCTTCAGAGAAGACAGGGACAAAGAGTAGAGCCAGGAAGGCTGCACAGGGCCGGGCTCTGGTGGCCAGGTCCAGCCCAGCCTCCGGCCTCTGGAATCCGAGGCCAGCCATGGCCTGTGGGAGCCACGTCAAGTCTTCAGGAAGCAGCGAACACTTTCAGGATCCTGAAGCTTTGAAATGCGTTTGAACCCACACAGAATCAAGGACTTTATATAGACGGCTTTGATCCCAGGTATGTGCTACACATGAGCACACACATACACAGCACCTGAATAGAAAGCCTTTTTGTTTTGGTTTTACGAGAAAGGAAGCCGTGGGTTTAGCTGTTACGTCGAAAAGACAACCTCAAACACTCAAAGTAAAACTGAACAAAACAAGCTGATCCATGGATGGAAAATGTACTCAGTTTGAAACTGAAGCTTCATCTTCACTCTGAGGATCTGGATAACTAAGTGGAGACTTGGAGAATTTCCTGGAGTGCAGAGGTCCCCTGAAATCACAACTTTATCCCATCTTCTGGGCATATTTTACCACCCCATTCATTTCATTGACATCTTCAAAATTGCCAAGCTCTCTGAGCCCTCAAGTTAATGGCAGAACTGGTCAGTGGACATCATTAATAAAAGCTGTGTTCTGTCTGAGGCACCACCCTTCAAGCGTCCCCTGACATGCCTTACAAATAAGAGTTAACTTCTCCTAACTCCATTTAGCCTTTCGTTGACAGAAAAATGTCAAAATCACGAGAAATAAACTGAACATGAGACAGAAAAAAAAACTGTCTCTGGTTTTACAGATTAAAAAAGTATTTAGATGTTCTTTAAAACCTTAGCAAAAACAGAACAGAGTTGGATTGTCTAGGAATAGTCAACCAAAATGATCTAAGAAATTTAAAATGCCCTTAAGAGGATAGAAACTTTTTTCTAATAGGCATCATCAAGCAGAAAATTTGAAAGCTAAGGTTAAATATGCCCAAAGTTCTCCAATCTAGTATTGGAGAACAAATGTTCATCTAGTAGTAGAATACTAAACATTGAGGACCCACCTTAAATCTGGGGCGTTCTCATACTATTCATGCATTTCAATGACAAAAGAAACATTTCTTAAGAACCAATAATATGCCAGGAATTGTGTGCACTTAGGACTGAATGACAAGACAAAAACACAGTTGGTGCCTTAAGGGACTTCTAGAAGACTGACGTGCAGACAGACAGCGGCAGCAGGGAGGATGGCGTTTGCCATGTTCATGAGCCTCAGAGCAGCAGATTGAGCTCGTAGAACATGAACCCAGGGCCTGTCTCTGTGCCTCCCAGCTCCCCCTCACACACCTCCTTCCTCTGCTTGTCACTTCCCCTACTTGCCTTTTTCAGGTCTCATCACCTTTACGCATGCTCTTCCCACTGCCCCCTTTCTCCCATTATCTTCTATTATTCTCCTTCTCATCCTCAAGGACTTAGCTAAACTGTCCCCTCCTCCAGAAAGCCTCTCCTGACCTGCCTCTTCTCTATATTCTCCTAGCACCTTATAGGAACCTTCAAACCCCAGCTCAAACGCCAGCAAGCAATAGATAGCCAAAGGGCACTTACTAATGGCCAGGTCCCAGACTGGGCAGTGGACATGTAAAAAAAAATGAAAAACACATTCCTGCTTTCTAGAGGAGCCTGCAGCAGTGACAGGGACCGACAGTTAGCCCCACAGTTGTGATAGAGTAAGAAAAATGCTGGGATTGAAGAGGTGCATATGCCACAGAGGAGCAGAAGTCATGGGTTGAGCCTCTGGAGCTCCTGGCTTCTAATTGGAAGGAAGCCCTGAGCTGATTATTGAGGACTAGGGCAAGGGGTTGGAAACGACATTAAGGGCTCATAGGGCCAAGGATAAGGCTTGTCTGGGATCAGCAGGAGGTGGAAGGCGACGCTGTTAGCAGTGAAGATCGATGAAGCATGACCAAGTTCACATTTTAGGGAGATTCCTCCTATCACAGGAGAAAGCATAGAGAACAGGGGTTCAAGGGGAAATGAAATATAACCAGGAAAACCAGGAAGGAGACTACTGCAATACCCAGGCACCAGGAGTTGGAAAATGTTCTGTGTAGAAGCACATAGAAATATATTACGAATTGCAGACCTATAATCTCTGCTGCCATTGCTCAATGCTGCCATTTTAGGATGGAAGCAACCATAGATTGTATGTAAACAGATGGGTGTGGATGCATTCCAATAAAACTGTATCTACAAAAACAAGTGATGTCTGGATTTGGCTGGCAGACCATGGTTTGCCAAACACTGATCTAAACTAAGGTAATGACAGCTGTGAAGACAAGGTCCCTAAAGGACTAATCCACAATCAATGAGTGCAGGGAGAACTTAAGGATGGGACCAGATTTACAGTTTGGGAGGTACTGTGGTGCTGCAGGAATTGTTCAAATGTTTGTCAAGTTTTGTAGGAGGCTCATAACACTTCTACAAGACAGGGGTTATTATTTTTCCCATTTTATAAAGAAAACCAAGGCAATGGGACTTATCCAATCCCCCATAGTAGGTAGCAGAGCCAAGATTTGAAGCCAGTGATACTCTTAGTTGTCACACTAAGGTAAAGACTTTGAAGTCAAAGAGAACTGGATTTGAATTCTGGCATGAAGACCTGCTAGCTGTTGACCTGGGGTTGAAAGCTCAATGTCTTCCAGATAATGGCATTTGCTTCTCGAGACTACTGTGAGGATTAAATTAAATAATGTATGCAATGTGTACAAAAGGACTATTATGATGGCTAGCTACTCGATAAATAGGAGTTCATTATAATCACAGGGGCACTGAGAAGACAGAAGCGAAATTTACAGAGATTAAAAAAACTTGGAAAGAGCAGGTCAGAAGAGAAATGATGGCTTCTGTTTGGGCATGTTGAGTTTATGATGTCTGTGGATGTTCATGTGGAAAGACCCAGAAGCTAGTAGTTATCTGGAGCACAGGAAGAGATATGAGATAACAACTGTAGTTTAGGCAACCATGAAGCCAATGATGAAAGTTTCGCAGGTCAAGGCACAAAATGAGCACTGTATAAACATTCGTCAAATGAGTAGGTCAATGAATGAAAACAGGTTAACGTAAGAGATGACAGGTTGCCATAGGAACTCTCAAAGAGGTCTTACCAGGTTTCCTAATTATGTGCTCATGAAACTATTGCTGTCATAGCAAGGAAATTCAATGGTTGGGAAAACCACTGGGTGAAAGAATGTTGAAAGAATATTATCTTCCTCCCTTTGCAATTATCAAGTAATGTGTGGGGTGATATATGTGAATGATATATATCACCTCACACATTGCTTGATAATTACAAAGGGAGGAAGATAATTGATAAATCTAGCAGATACTGCCTTCACCAAGTGGTCCAGCTGAAGATCACTTGTGAAGGGATATTCTGGCATCACGTACTTCCAAATACAATGCTCTGAGGACACAACACCTTTTGTAGAATTATTGCTAAAGTGGTTTAAACAGAATCTAAGTATGAAGAAAGAATTAGACATTCATATTCTGCAAAATTACAGGCCTGGATCCTTCAAAAAGTGGTAATAACATGAAAAATTTCAAAAGAAAAAGCCCAGAAAACCATTATAGGTTAAAAGAGGATACAGAAACATGGCAATGAAATTCAATACGTTATTCTTGATTGAAAAAAATAAACTACAAAGCAGATTATTGAGACACTTGGAGAAATCTGAGTATAGGCTATATTTGATAGTAGCATTGTCTTAATGTTAATTTTCCTGTGATCATTGTGTTGGGGTTATGTAGGAAACATCTTTGTTTTTAGATGATGCTTAAGTATTCAAGGCTTAAGTCTCCAGATGTCGGCAAGTAACTCTCAGATAGTTCTACAAAAAAATGTCTGTATATTTGTGTTAGTAGAGAAAGTGAAAAAGAATTAAACAGCAGTGACCAAATGTTAATAACTGGTGAATCTAGATAAAGAATATGTGTACATGGTAGTATTCTTACAAATTCTTTGTAAGTTGAAGGTTTTCAAAATAAAAAGTTGGAAGTGAAAATTATAAGGTCAATGACTGCATTAATATTGTAGACACTCTATCTCAGATGAAAATTTAGAGAGGGAAAATGACTTGGTCAAGGTTATTCTGCAGCCCCTTTCCCCACATCTATGCCCCCACCCGGGACAGACCCCTGTGATAAGATCTCCTGGGTTCCCTCCTTGGGGGCTTCTGGAGGGTTTAGCTAATGAGAGTCACCAGCAGGTCATAACACGCAAGGAGAGAAAGCAGGGTCTTCCTTCTTCTCTCTCTCCCAGGTTCGGGCCCCATCTCTGGTGGTGATGGTGCTCCTCTCTACAAGTGCAGCTCTTGTCAGGTGACCCCATCCTATGACAGCAGCCTGTCCTTTCAGTTCTAGGGGTGGGATCAGCGTCCACTGTTGCAGGCATCTGGGCGTATTACCATGCTCTGTCCTAACTCTCCTTAATACTCTCAAAGTAATCCTTTCATTGGGTCTCTTATTTGAATCACCTGTTTCCTGTTGAGGTTCTCATTGATCCAGTTTTATATCCAGTAAACAGCAAAAACTGGATATAAATCCTGGTCGTTCCCATTCAGTCCTTATTTTTTCCCTGTTATCTTACGTACAATAGCACATTGTAGCCTACGGGTTTGTATTTATTATAGTCACTCCTGTGTAATCCTGTCTCCCCTAATCCAAGTTCCGTTTCCACAGTAAGGCACTCATGCCCTTACCACACGCATAGTACCCAGCCAGGACCTCCTCTGTCCCTAGGATAACAGAATTTCTGCATTTCAGTTTAGATCTCAAACTTCTTTATTTCTCTGACATCTCATTTTCAGCTCTGGGGAAATACTAACAGGTAAGGAGACTATCAGAGGACTAACAGGCACCCATGAGTTCAGCAGAGTGGCTAAGAGCATGACTGGAATCAGTCAGACACAAGTTCAAATCCTGGCTCTGCTACTTCTAGATGTGTGATTTTGGATGACGTTTTGAAATTCTCTGATCCTCACCTTCCTCATCTGTAAAATATGGATAATTATGGTAACTATCTTTGGGATTATTTTAATGGTTCAATGAGCCTATGCCAATAAATTGTTGAACACTGTACCTATACTATGTATGTGCTAAGGAAATGTTAGCTTATATATTAAACACAGAGAGCGCTATAGAGTTTAAACCTCAGCTGTTAGATAAACCTTCTTTCATTATCATCTCTAGTGAATAGCTAGCACATTAGACTTAGATCGAGTACTAATTATTCTAACAATTACTGAATGTTTGCCCCTCTCAATGTCTACATCAGAATCTGGAACCAAATAGCTTATTATTTTTACCTGATTGAGTCTGAGAACTCACAACTCTAGACATACTCTAAGAATATTGTATTGTAAGATCTCAATTATTCAGTGACTGAATATTCAAATGTCTGAGGGCATCACATCCTTGGATATTTTCATTTCAGGTTAGGAAGGGGAAAGTCAATTTGTTATTTACTTTTACCACTCCAATCTTTTAAAAAGAGTGAGTGGTAAAGGAAACGAAAATAATTGGCTAAAATTAGGACTTGGGGATTCACTATGATTTCATTTATTCACTATCTTCTCATATCCTAATAGTTTGAGTCAACCCCAGATTGGTTTTCTAGTACTCTTAGTGGTTACTGGATTTGAAAGATCTCTCAAGATTTGCATAATTCACAGTGGTGCCTACTGTGAAATGTCTTCAGAATTCCAGGTGAGGCAGAGTTTGAAGGGTAAAGCCCATTCTGAGCTTAATTCAACATTTTGAACCTTTTTTTCCTAACCCTCCTATTATCCTTTGCCCAACAAGTGCACCCAGAAAACCAACATTTTGTTAAAAGATTTGCACCTGGCATTGACTGTGGTACATGCTGCAAAACATCCTTTGCTTGATGGTTTCAGATGTAATGGGAAGAATGAAAAGTCTAATATTTGCATAGCGTGCAGTTTCAGGACATCCCATTACGTTGAGCCTATAATCATGCCTAATTAAGGTTATAAACTCTGTGTTTTTGTGCTAATTAGCTCATCACAGTACAGCTCCTTTCAAAATCGACTTCAAAGGAAAAAGAGAATCATCTACCAAAGTAAGTGATTGCTGAAGAAGAATCTATCAATCATCTCACTTCGAAAGAGAATTAAAGAGAAAGGAAATAATATGTAAAGTGGCTGGAAAGAAATTTTAGCTTCATTGCCATTAAAGGGTGAAAATATGGGCTGGCAAGAACCCACTTAAATAAATATGGCAGATTAATTTTCAGCCCCTAGGAAACGATCATCTGCATCACAAAGTCAGATAAAATAGGTGCTTCTGAGCTGTGGACTTTCTGCCAGTCCTTTAGAGAGAAGTTAGGAAAGGTTCCTGCTTGCTCTTCAGTTTACACTGTCCCCTGTCTGGCGATAAAGTGGACAGCATTGTCAAGGAAGCAAAGATTTATTTGCCGGTCTGGATAACAAAATGAAATGCAGAGGCAGCTTCAGTTGCAGGTTAATCCATGCCTGTCAGAGATGAGATATTTGAATGGATATTTTTCAAATATTTTTGAATGGATAAATAATCAGTCAACTGTGGTCACAAAGCAATTTGTATGGGGAATCCATGTTCTAATTGCCCAAGTTCCTTACTTGATATGATTAAATCCTTTTGAATATCTTCTCTCCACTTATAGATAATGGTCTGTTATTATATTTCTGGTTTTAGGCATTATCATCTTTGATTATCTCACAATCTCCATAGCTTCTCATAACTAAAAGTAAAATTAAAGTTAGATTGTATATTGTCCTTAATCTGTCAGCCCTGTAGCACACAACCAGTCATGAATAAATTTAGGTGAGTGGCTTTATCAAAAGCCAAGAATAGATATCCTCAATATAGGTAAGCCTCTTATTTTACAAATTCAGAAACTGATACTGAGAAGGTAATTGACTTTTTAGGGTCACAACATTTAGATCTTATTCCTCCATCATCAAGGAGAAGTAAACAGAAAGGAAGAGTAAATAGTCCCGTATTTCATCTATGATCTGCCAGCTCACCCACCTGAATTATATACTTGGAGTGTCCCTGATTCCTATTTAATACAAGTTGAGATCTCCCAGTACTGTTTCCATTTGACAAAAAAGGAAACTTCACGAATCACTAATGTTTTCTTGCCTTTGTGCAAGGGGAGGGAAATCCTGGAGTGTGACCAAAAATTGTCCTTAATCTTGCATGTGCCACCCACCTACCTGCTCCCAAACGTTGCTAGCTATCTATCAAGAGTGACCTTGGAAGTGCCAATTGTTTGATGGACCTTGTTTATCGCATTTTTGTGACTGGTATAATGTCAGCCCCAAGCATTTATTTCAGTTTCTTAGTTACAGGGACAGTCACTGTTTTCATATTTTGAGCTGTGTTATTGCAGGCCCTGCTGTGACTGCCATGTTTCAGTTATTTCAGACCCTGACCCTCTTCATACCTCCAGGAAACAGTTATGTTTTTACCTTGGGCATACAATAGGAGTATCTTTGCACATTTGCAATGTAAGTAACAGCAGTTGTGATAGTGGAAAAGGGCAATAGGATGACAAGAAATACAGCGTGTTTGCACAGCCTGCGGCAGGCATCAGCTCCCAGAGCCAGAAGAAATACTAGTGGATTTTGCTCTCTCTTTTTACAGATGAGGAAACAAAGGCCCAGGGAGGTGAAATGTCCTTCCCAAATCACACACAGTCTGTTGGCAGCAGAACGAAGATGAGAACCTTGGACTCTAGTTTAATTCTCTCTTCACAAGGCCTTTACCCTCCTTCACCATCTTCCCAAGAACTGAACTAACATGACTTCTGGCTCTACTTTCTGCCAGTTTGTAACTTCAAAACCAGCCCCACCAAACTTCCTGCTAGGTCTTAAGTACCCACAAACACAAATCAGCAAATCAAGTTTCATTTAAGTAGAAAAATATGGTCTCATAGCTGCATTCATCACAGTAGCCAAAGTGGAAACACCCCAAGCATTCATCAACTGATGAAAAGATGAATAAAAGGTAGGTTACACATACAATAGAATATTATCCAGTCATGAAAAAGAAGGAAGATGCATGCTACAACATGGATAAACCTTGAAATCCTTATGCTGAGTGAAATAATTTAGACACAAAAGGAAATGTATTATATGATATCATTTACATGAAATATCCAAATATAGGCAAGTCCATAGAGCCAGAAAGTACATTATTGATTGCCAGGGCTGGGGAGAAGAGGAATGGAAGATGACTGCTTGATGGTTTTGGGATTTCTTTTTGAAGAAATAAAAATGTTCTGGAGCTACATCTGGTGAAGGTTGTATGACATTGTGAATGTACCAAAGGCCACTGAGTTGTACATTTTTAAGTGGTTAAAATGGTAAATTTTATATTACATGCACTTTACCACACAAAAATATGGTCGTGTTGACAAGCCCTGTAGGTATTCACCATTTTACAAAGCTACCATTGGTCTTAGAGCATGCACTGACCATACAAGAGGGGATAAAAAAAAATGGAACTTATAAAAAATTGTGTACTTATTCTTACATGTTTAAACTCCAGTCACCTTTGAAGTACTCTCCATCTGATGCAATGCACGTATCAAGACACTTTTTCCACTGCCTGCTCAAAACCATTTTTGAACTCATCAATTTTGATGTCTTTTGGTGCTTCTGCTGTTTTTTGTTTCACCTCTTCCACACTGGCAAAATGTTTCCCTTTGAGGACTTTTTTCATCCGGGGAAATAAAGTAAAAGTGACTGGGGACAAGATCGGGTGAATAGGGAGGGTAGGGTATGGGGGTCATGCCATTTTTGGTAAAACAAAACAAAAAACTGCTGAACACTAGGCACAATGTGGGCAGGTGTGCTCGTAAATCATCCATCGTGAAATGGGCAAATGCATTGAATGAATCTCCAATAAAAATTCATGGAAGCCGAACGCAGTCTCTCACAACAACACTAGATGGCACACTGATGTCAATACGTTCCTAGAGCAGTTACCTAGTAGGGGAGGCCTGGACTACAAGGGGCTCACCCTCCAAAAAATAATTCCCTATTTTGGGGGTCCTCCCTCATATGTTTTGCTCTTCTCTGAATATAATCTTGTCAAAATCTGTAGCCAGATTTCACGTCTTCCCAAGTATAAAAAGAATGAGCTGGTGGACATATCTTGAACAGGGTGAGGCAAGAAAAAAAGATTCTGATGTTTCTCATCATCTGAAATATCTGACTACACATTACACTGAACCATTACCAACCAGAATCTGAGATGTGGTTCATTGATTCTGTCTTCTTCTGGGCACAACTCTTCTAGCAGCTTACTCAGCTGTGGAGTAACTAAATAAGATGGTGGGCAGTCATGTTAGGAAACTCTGTCTCAATGAACTATACTATTCAAGTGTGCTTTAGGAGAATGGAATTTAGAAGCAGTTTTCCTTAGGAGGCCCCATTTCACAGATTATCGTCTAGGAGGAAAATCTCTGGCCCAGCACCTCATCTGTGAGCAGGAAACTAAATAATTGCACTTACATGGCTGCATCAGGGCCTGTGGAAGGCTATCAGACTAATAATGCACTGTCACTAAAACCTAAGTTCACTGATTTTTGTCTGGCATTGTCTAGAGCTCAGTTTCTGTGCTCACTTAATAGGATCATGCTACCACAAGGACATTGTCTGTTTAGGAATCCATTGCTTCTATTTTTGTTTTTTCTCAATAGTATTTAAATACAGTCTGATTATACAAAGTTCTTCCCACATGCATAGTGTGAGCTGGGTAGTTCTGGACATTTTTGTTCCATTGGTTAAGAAATGATGACAAGTAGAATATACCAGAAACATTTATTTCCTGTCCTCTTAAAATATAAGCAGGTCAAGAAGCTTCAGTCAACCGCATCTCCTGCATTTTGCCTTCAGATAAGACAGATCATTGTTAGCAAAGAACAAACAAATTTATTAGGAATTTTTAATTCACGACATTAAAATAAAAAGCGGCCACTGCACTCCAGTCTGAGCGACCGAGTGAGACTCCAACTCAAAAAAAAAAAAAAAGCTAAAAATGGTTATGATACTTAAAAATTAAGTGTTTGCTACTAGAATGTTTTGTCCTGGTTTATAGGATAAAGTCAATATCCAAGTTGATGATAATATTGCTAAGTAAATGCAATTATTTTCTCATCATTCAGAATCACAATTTTCATTTGAGAAAATCACTTCCAAATTCTCTAAATCTCTCTCCGGATATTCAGGACTTCCTTTAGTTAACATCATGAAATATCTTGCCGGGCTCGGTGGCTCAGCCTGTAATCCCGCGCCTTTGGGAGGCTGAGGTGAGTGGATTGCCTGAGCCCGCGGGTTCGAGACCCGCCTGGGCAGCGAGACCTCATCTCTACAATAAATCAAAAAATCAGCCGGGCGTGGTAGTGCATGCCTGTAATTCCGGCTACTTGGAAGGCTGAGGCGGAAGGATCGCCGGAGCCCAGCAGGTCGAGGTTGCAGTGGCCGAAAGCGGCCACTGCACTCCAGTCTGGGCGACAGAGTGAGACTCCAACTAAAAAAAAAAAAAAAGAAATATTTTGTATGTGAATGTCATTTGTATAATCTGGATATACTCATTGACTTTAATATTTCCTTTAGCAAAGAAAAACTGAAAAAAAATAAAATAAAATCTTTGAGATTTTTATTTTAAAGTAATGAGAATCAATAAAAAAATGAAAAGAATAAGATAAATGAGAAACGTGGACCAAAGGAAAAAAGACAAAATAGAAACTTCAAATGAAGGATAATTTGCATATATTCAAAGCAGTATCAATTCCAAGCCATCTGACAGAGTTAATCAACAATAAGAGAACATCAGTTTTCTTTATGGGTGGAACTTTCATAAATTCCAAAAACCTCTTGATATCACAAAACCTCAAAAAAAAAGATGCCTTGCTAGATGTTTTTATACAAAGAACGTGCAGATAATGTCACTCCAGTACTAAATTTAGCAGATAAAATTGATTGTGACTGATAAGACTCATTGAATCTTTTTCGGCATCTTTAACTCAAATTACTGCAGCATAAGTGGTTTTTATATGTCACAAGCCTAAAAGTCAGGAAATTCTTACTTATATTTAGCCATGTTTCTTTTGACACTGAATTAGATGTTTTAGAGATTTCAGGCATTTTGAGATGTCACCAAGATTCAATGCCTCAAACCCTGTTATTCCTACAGAGAGAATTCAACTTGAAGCCTTAAAGCTTGAAAACCAATCTACCGAATTCACAAATCATTTTCTATTAAATATTTTCAATAAATTCTGAGTTAATTGATCTTTCCCACTGTGTTTCCCAGCAAACACTTACCCAAGCTAAAACACACATAGGGAAGAGAATTCCTCATGTTCTCTAAACCCAGTTAATCACGTTGGGCTCACTCACAGCACAGAGTAAGGGCTACCTGATGAATAACTGAGATTTAAGAGGCTTTCGTTATAGACCTGGCTCTGATACTGTCTAAATGTGAATTATTTTAATTATATAATTTCACCACGGTTTAATTTTCTCACCTGTAAAATAAGGAGGCTCCATTAGGAAGAATCTCTAACTTTCAGCAGTAAATAATTTTTAATTAAAAGTGTATTTTTCAGCCGGGCTCGGTGGCTCAGCCTGTAATCCCGCGCTTTGGGAGGCTGAGGTGAGTGGATTGCCTGAGCCCGCAGGTTCGAGACCCACCTGGGTAGCGAGACCTCATCTCTACAATAAATCAAAAAATCAGCCGGGCGTGGTAGTGCATGCCTGTAATTCCAGCTACTCAGAAGGCTGAGGCGGAAGGATAGCCGGAGTCCAGCAGGTCGAGGCTGCGGTGGCCGGGAGCGGCCACTGCACTCCAGTCTGGGCGACAGAGTGAGACTCCAACTCAAAAAAAAAAAAAAAGTGTATTTTTCCTTCATGATATGTAAATAAAAAATCAGATTAGAAAATTATATCTAAAAAAGAAAATTATATTTAGAATATGATCCACTTTGTAAAATTAAACACAATGATGATTACATAATTTTTACATAAATTATTTTATTTATCTACAGCATCTGTACTTATTTTCTAATTTATCTACCTGTGTCTATTTTCTTAATTTATCTACCATAATCAATTTTATGGACGTGTGTATATATACACATGTGTGTGTATATGTATATGTGGTCAGAAAAATAGACAAGGTATTACGAACAATAAAATTCAGTCTTTTTAATGTTTATAGAACCAAGTATATACCAGATCATCAGAACTCTGACATTCCTGTTTCTGAAAAAGTTTAAAGGAAATTTGGATCTAGCGTCTTCTCTTTCATACAGAGATTTGAAATCCAAGATGGGTCTATATGAGAACTCCAGTTTCTAGAATATCAAGCAAAGCATCCATTTCTCCAGCACAACTTATACCATCAGCTTCTCAACTTTCGTTAGCCATCATAATAATCTGAAAGCACTTTTGTGTTAATTTTTCTAGAGCACTCTAAAAGATACTGTACACATTAAGAAACATTCTTTTCCCCAAAGATAAATAATATTATTGGATATGGTCAATTGGACATGCAAATAATTAAATTACATGAAGAACATAGGAGCAAGATGTTAGCGGAGTAAAGTTTTTGTCAGCTTTATTGAGATAGAATTGATATATAAAAATTATACAATTGGCCGGGCTTGGTGGTTCAGCCTGTAATCCCGCACTTTGGGAGGCCGAGGTAAGTGAATTGCCTGAGCCCGTGGGTTCGAGACCTGCCTGGGCAACTTGGCGAGATCTCATCTCTACAATAAATCAAAAAATTAGCCGGGTGTGGTAGCACGTGTCTGTAATTCCAGCTACTTGGAAGGCTGAGGTGGAAGGATTTCCGGAGCCCAGCAGGTGGAGGCTGCGGTGGCCGGGAGCGGCCACTGCACTCCAGTCTGGGTGACAGAGTGAGACTTCAACTCAAAAAAAAAAAAAAAAAAAAAAATATATATATATATATATATATATATATATATATATACAATTGATATACAAAAAATCACCCAGTTATCTGGGCCCAATTTCACTGAGACCTTGAATCTGGGAGTCAGAACTTACAGGTCCATCTCTTATTGGTATGACTAGGAGAAACTGACCCTCACAGGCAGAGAGGTAAGCCTAGCTTCACACCAGCCACAGACTTTGCATTTTCTGAACTACAAGTCCTTAGTTTCTAATGTTACAGAAATCAAACAAGGTACTCCAAGCAGGTCGGACAGATCATCCTCAATCCAAGGTAGACTTCAGGTGTCAGGGGTAAAAACTGTCCAAATGAGGTAACAGAGAATTCCTAGAGATTACTGCATGCAGTACCATAAATTAGATATGACTTTCAGCATACCGTGAATAGAAAATTGAGAAACCGATCTTACACAATTTTAGAACAATCTTCTGGCTGATTCCTGTATGTCAAAATAATATTCCTTCTTAAAGGTACTTTCCTCTCTGAGCTGTAGGAGTACAGCCTAAAGCTCACAACCATGCCAACCTCTTCCTTGGCAGAGACAAGAGAAAAAGAAGCTCATCTTTCATCAGCACATGGAGTTCTTTTAGTTACCCAAGCTGTATCGAACACTGTAGCATTCAAGGATTCATCTCCATGATGTAACAGGAAGAATGCTGGGAAATGTAAGGATGGCTGGCTCCCGAAATCTCACTGTAGCTCAAAAAAAAAAAAAAACCCTAGTGACAAAAGGTTCCATTGTGCCACCTTTATGGGTTGGTGAGTATGAAACTGCAAATCCAAATGACTGCAGCCCTTCAAATATGTCATTTGGAAGGCTATATTTTTCCAGTGATGCTGCCATTATTCAGAACATTCCTGGGTCCCCTCTTTTGGAATCACTCTCTCTTCTATGGGGGAGATGAAAAATGCAACATTGTATTACTTCATGGTTTTGATGCAAAATGGAAAACACCTGGTTTGGTCACCCACTTTTTTCAGTTGATGAGGAAATTGTTGGGAGAAAAATATAAAATTGACATTCAAACAGCAAATGAGTGCTGAATTGAAGATGCTGCAAAAACTTTGCTACAGGTCTTTGAACAGCAAGAACGTTTTCAGAAACGGCGGCACCACTAGCACAGGGGATGAACAATTACATCTTGGGATTCCAGCAGGGGGCGTCATCCTACCCCAAGGCCACACACACAAGGCAAGTGGAGATGGAGAGGAAGGAAGTTCTCTCCTCACTCACCCCTTAGGCAGGATGAAGGCCCTGGGGGGCCAGATTGGGCTTGTGCCAGACTTCCACAAGGCATAATCCAAGTAACAGCACTAGAGCACAAGGAAAAGACGCTGCCTCCAGGCAGGTTCATAGAAACAGGAATACAGGCAGGTAGGAGCCAGATCTTCCTTCATCCAGAAGGTCTTCCCACAGATTAATGAGTCTCAGGCCTCAAGATGGGAAGATGGAGTTCAGGTCAGGGCTGTTGGCCTCAGGAAGAGAGACTTGTCAGAATAGGGCCATCAAAAGGGCCAAAGCCGTCTGAGATCTAGGCAAAAAAGGGAATGGGGAAAGCTGAATCTTACCTGAGGATAGGGGGAGTCCTGTGACCATTTCCAAGATTGAGAGCCACGTAAGAGTCCCGGTGTCCGAAATTCACTGTCCAAGTCTTGTATAGTGACTGACTAATGCGAAGCCTCTTTCAGTGAAGTCCTAAGACTTTTAAAACCTTTGTAGCTTCAACCAGGACTGAGGTGAGACAGAATCTATAGGTGACGACAGATGAAGGAGCTGAGATATTTGGGAACACAGATGAAAGAAGCAATCAAGACAGAGATAAGAGACGTAAATACAATCTGCTTGAATGCCCAAAGTCGCTCTCTGAAGACACTAGTTTGAATTTCGATATATTTATTTTAGAATATCTGTCCATTTACTCAATTGGCAAATCTCACATGAAAAATGCCACACTCCCTTTCTCTTCTGAGTGTATTGTTCTTAGAAGGGTGTTATTTTATTCCAGAGATTTCTGGGATTTGCCAGTTGCTTTTTTTTTTTAATTCAACTTTCCAAGTTTAGTAGGGTTGAAACCAGACCGTGGTTTTCAAAGAGCAGACAAATTGAGACTAGACTATATTCTAAACTCCCCCACGTCCTGGTTTCATTACGCTCTTGAAACCCAAGTCAATTTTATGAAAAGAGTTGATAAAAATGGTCTTAATTCTTGGCAAACCTGACCTAGTTAGAACTTGAAGGTGAAGTGAATTCAGCTTTAATTCAGGCTGCAGTGCTAACAGTAGAAGTGAAACTAAATGTGTGCAAATGTGCAAGGACTGAAGCAGGGGAAAAAGATTTTATTAAGTGATAAATTTATTAACCAAAATCTCTGAATGGACAACAGGTAAGAAAATATTTCCAGGTCTAAGAACTCAGAAATTACTCTAAGGTCATAACTCTAAAATAACTTTTCTGATTAAGTTAAAACTTTCCAAGAACATTCACCCATTATCCGAAACTGAACCTTGAGAAATTTCAAACTAAAAGTCATCATAAACTGCTTGCATGAGAATTATATTTTCACGATGGAACTATAGTGTAATCATCATCAGTTACTAACTATAATCTTGAGACAAAGGGTCATTGGGGCCAACAGAGAGGGAGGGAGGAGAAAGGAAAGAAAGAGAGAGAGAGAGAGAAGAGAAAGGGGGAGAGAAAGAGAGAGAAGAGCAGGAAAGAGAAAGGGAGATAGAGAGGAGAAAGAGAAAGAGGAGGGGGAGAAAGCGAAGGGAGAAAGGGAAGGAAGGATGAAAAAGAAAGGGAGGGAAGGAGGGAGGAAGAGGGAACGAATTAAGTTTATGCATTCTCAGAGCAAGTTAGTTTTGACCCTTGGGAACAGGATTAAGTTAGTCTTATTCTGAATGCTTCTCAGAAACATTTTCTTGGTGCAGCATCTGGTGTCTGGATCAATTCCAGAGAGCTCTGTGTCCAGGGAATCACAAAATAATTGGGTCAACATTGATCTCCAACTTCCACTGTTATTAATTCTCTAAGTTATGGTTTCTCAACCTCAGAACTATTGATGTCTTGGACCAAAGTGTGATTAAACATGCACAGATTTTGTTAGGAGAAACGTCTGTGAAAGGGAATAGGGAGGAAATGGGGGATGCTGGGAGACCATGGTGCACATTTGCCCCCCGCCACCGAGTGAAGTACTGAGGGGCAGAAGGTCAAGTGGAAGAGGTTTAGACCCCAGTGCAGTCTGAAAGGTTTGGCAAGACTACCAGGGGTTCTTGAGCTGAGGTGACCACCTGGTACAGGCTTACTTTAGAATTCCTACCCTCCTCTGTCGCTGGCTGAAAGCAGTCTATGGGAAGCAAGATCTCCCATAAACAGGGTCTTATGTGAGGACAGAATATTTGCGTCCCCCTCAAATTCATACTTTGAAACCTAACTCCAGTGTGATAGTACCTGGAGGTGGGACCTTGGGGAGGTGATTAGGTCATGAGCACAAAGCCCTCACAAGTGGGATTAGCCCCCTTATAAAAGAGACCCCAGAGAGTTCCCTCATCCCTTGCACCATGTAAGGACACAAAAAAAAGTCTTCAGTGAAACAGGAAGCAGGTCCTTACCAGCATCAAATTGGGCAGCACCTTGGACTTCCCATCCTCTAGAACTACAAGAAATAAATATTTGTTGTTTATAAACCACTCGGTCTACAATATTGTGTTATAGCAGCCTAAATGAACTGAGAACCAGGGCCGTGGGTATCAGAGCACAGCAGCCTGGGACCTTGGTCCACTACACTTCTCACAGCAGGGTGTTGGGAGGATCCCTGGATAAACAGGGAAGCTATCACCCACCTCTTGTTGTGTGGATCCACTTCTCCAAAGAGGTTCAGGCTCCTTTTTTGTAATTCCTGTGGGTCTTTCTTCCTGAGGGAAAAATCAGAAGAGGGAAATTAATGGGATAAACAACAGTTCGCATCACTACAGTTGATCTCAAGACCACAACTGGCCCTCCTCCTCTCCCTCCTTCACCATCCATTCTAAGTTCCTTGCCCTCTTCCTCAGCTATCACCTCAGCAAGTCTTGTGGTCTTACCTGATGGTATGACCCAAGCCTAATTCCTGAAGGATCTGATCCCTTGATGATTATACCCTTCACAGTCTGGTTAGTTACACAGCTTTGTTGACTTTTACAATGGGGCAAGAGTACCAGGAAGCACCCCAGTGATCATGTGTGTTCCACCTGTATTCCTCCCTGGATCAGGGCTAATTATCTCTACCTGTGTGGTGACTCTGTCCCTAGAAACAGGACTCCAAAATGTCCTAGTGGCAGCTTTAATGTGTAGCATTATGGAATCCTGGCTGTGTCTTCTAACAAGAATGTTCTCCCTTTGAGGGCCAGAGAGAAGGAAAAAAATCCCCCAATGGGCCTCTGAGAGGGATGGTAAATGGACTCGTTCTGCTTCTACCCCTTCATTCCTGGACTCATATTTCCTTCTTACTGGGGATATGGCACCATATAGGAGTCTCTGATCTAATAAATGCATTAGTGATGACACCCCCTTCTTTCTAAGTGTGTTTCCTCTAAGCTGACACTTTAGCTGCAGCTGAGGGCTATTGCAGCATCATGAGGCCAGCTACCTCTCAGGTACACAATGTGAAACAGCCAGTGGATCCCATGGACATGAGCCCATTCCAAGACTCCTTTGATGTGAAATGAGTCCCTATTCAGAGTGAATTCTATGCACGTGGACCAGGCAATCTATAAGCCCCTGAATAGTAGTGTTGATGGGATGTTCTGGAGGCAGAAAAAGTAAATCCATTCTCAAAATAGGTGTTTTTCCTGTGAAGATGAGCCACTGGCCCATCCAGGAAAGGTCTCAGTGTAGTCAGCTTGCCTCCAAGTTTTACCATATGACAGGCTCAGCGTTGGTAACAATATTCATACTCATTAATAGCAGTAACTAGATATACCTTGGTAAGTCAAAGTTCATACTACCAGGCCAATATGTTTCTCCATCTCTTCCACTCTATTCATGTGTTTCTTGTACTAGTTCTGGGTGATCAGAAGGCTGGCTAATGTCAAATGGCCATATCATTTCACTCACTTGGTTGCTCAGTGCTTCTTCCGTGGCAGATGCTTTCTAATGGGCATTAATGTGAGACACAAAACCTTTGCACTCTGTGCTTCCTTCCATGTGTCCAGCCACAAGACTCTACCCTAGACCTCCTTTTCTCTAACCTGTCAAACTTTTTCCAACCAGGTCCTTGACCAGATGGCCAGGCCATTGGCCACTTTCTAGGATCTATGTCCTCACTTCAGGCCACTTCTCCTTTCACACCGATGGATGACCCAGGAGCATGGCTCACAGTATTGCCTATTGTGAAAATTTTTTCAACCCACTACCTTCAGGACCACCCTGAATAAGGAAATAATATAGCCACTGTCAACTTTCAGTTTGTACCCAAGTACCAAGCCAAGAAACCCATAAACAAAACTCTGGCCTTTCCTCCTCTGATCCCCTTTGTAATACTAAATTTGGCCATAGATACAAACTGGGGGAGGGGCCCTGGTGAAATTTTGGTGGGTGACAAGGGGGTCTGGGCCACCTGCTCATGCATCTTACTCATGCCCCTTCTAATTCTTCTTGGGATCCACTTCAGATTTAACATTCCCATCTTATGGTAGATTGATTCTGGGTCCATGTGACTTTGTGACTTATTGGATCCAACAAACCCAGTTTATAATGGGCAATTCCAGATACATAGTCTCTTGGGACCCTTTGGTCAGGTGTTCTACCTCTACCATAGTTCCATAACAAATCAAGAGCCAGTTCCCAAAGGAGATAGTATTCCTGGCTGCACCTGGCATGGCTCTAGATCCTCCTGCTGGAGCTTACCATACACCCAACACTGCAGCTTTTCCACCACTGATGCCTGGGACTCCATAGGATCTGCTGGATTATACAGACCCAAATGGCAGGGCTGGTTGAACCAAAGCCTGGACCTGCTTCAGTGCCCATTCCTGTTCTGAACTGTTCTCAAAGCTGGCAGCTTTCCATGTCACCTCGTACGTGGGTGGGAGCAATATCCCTAGATGTGGAATGTATTGCTTCCAGAACTCAATGAGGCCTACCAGAGGCTTCTCTCTCTCTCTCTCTCTCTCTCTCTCTCTCTCTCTCTCTCTCTCTCTGTCTCTCTCTCTCACACACACACACACACACACACACACACACATACACACACATATACTCTCTCTCTCTCTCTTCCTGTATATGTGTGTGTGTGTGTGTGTGTGTGTGAGAGAGAGAGAGAGAGAGAGAGACAGAGAGAGAGAGAGAGGGAGAGAGAGAGAGAGAGAGAGAGAGAGAGAGAGAGAGAGAACACAAGATACAGCAATTTGTGATGAGCATGCAGGATGCAGCAGACTGGTGAATTAAACAGAGACATCGTAAGAACCACCACATTTGCATCCTTAAGGTCTTTAATGATGTGGCATTAATTTCTACCATCCTCTCACCCCAAAATATCAAATTTTTGAACTCACTATCTTGGATGGAGTGAGGTGGCATTGGGCAATTCTGAAAGGTTTCAATTTGGTATACTTTAATAGCTTTTATTCTACAGACCAGGAAACCTCTATGTGGGTTACTATAATTTCCAAATACATCAATTCAAATTGTGTATATGGGGACTGGGAAAATGACCATCCCTGACTGGGTTTCAGGGTTCTATTTATTACCTGGCCCCTGTAGGTTTTCATTCTAACAGGTGGTGCTATGATGACACTTTGGGTCTCCTACTATCATTGTCAACTCAGACTCTGTGTCTAGTAATTCCAAGCATGACTGGTTGTTCCCTGCTTCCACATCCAAGTAACTGACCGAAAGTCCTTTGGGGAAGGACTGAGGGAATTACATCAGTATATTCTTGCCATAACGCCGAAGGGTCCTTTCTCCTAGGTACCAGGCCACCTCTTCAGCCAGTGACTCAGGTCTAGGAGTTGAGCAAAGGATTATGATTTTTTAAATAGGGATTATTGTTCTCAGCCTCTTGATTCTCCACTCTCACCTTTATTTTTTCTATAGTCAGTCTCCTTGTATCCTAGTTCTCCATCATCCCCAGCTTTGTGAACAACCCCAGCTTTGTGACTACTTCTCTTACCATAACCCCTCACCCACAAAGGAGGAAACCACTGAGATGTTGACGCCCCTCACCAGCATACTCCTATGGCCTTGGGGAATGTTTTGTCCTCTCTCTCATGGAACATCATCCTGAGGGGGTCTTCTGGTCTCACTAATATAGCCATTCCCACATGCCCACTTCTTCAGTCCCCTTACTACTTCCTCTGCCATCTGCCAGGGAAACCACGCATTTCCAGTTCTTGAGCATTGGCCATTGTTTCATCCTGCCTCCTAAGAGCCATCCAGCAATGAGTTTTCCCTCTCCCCTAACAACTTTGCTGGGTATTGATATAGCCTGAATGTTTGTCCCTCCAAATCTCATGTTGAAATGGGATTCCCCAGTGTTGGAGGTAGGGTCTAGTGAGAGGTGTTTGTGTCATGGGAGTGAATTCTTTATGAATGGTTTGGTGCCCTCCCCACAGTAATGAGTGAGTTCTCACTCTATTAGTTCATATGAGAGCTGGTTGTTTAAATGAGCTTGGTACCACCCCCTCTCTCTCTTGCTTCTGCTCTCACCATGAGACATGCCTGCTCCTCCTTTGCCTTCTGCCATAATTGTAAGTTACCTGAGACCTCACCAAAAGCAGATGCTGGCACTATGCTCCTTGCACAGTCTGCAGAACTGGAACCAAAATAAACTTCTCTTTATAACTTACCTATCTTGGGTATTCTTTTATAGCAATGCAGAGCTAACTAATATGGCATTAAATCCCATGTCTCAAGAAAGTGTCCTTATGTCAATGAATTCTTGCTTATCCAGTCTCCCATTCCAGCCCCTTGATCAAGTACTCTCAAAACCTAATCCCGGGAGTAGTCCCCAGGTTCCTGCCAGTACATTCTGGCTAACTATTTCAATTATTTGGGCAGAAAGACTCTTAACTCTCCAGGCCCAGCATGACCTCTGTTATGGTACACTGGGGTTTAACCCTAGCGACTGGCTTGGCAGGCAAGAGAGAAGTTGGGGGAAGATCCAGAAGGTGGCACCTGTTATGAAGGTGAGATTTCTACAGTGTCTTCCAGCACCATGGGAGTGCTAGCCCTTACTGTGGAAGATGGGCCACCTCTGTCAGCACAGAGGAGGTTGAAGAATCAGCATCCTCAGGGACCATCCAGCTGTCCCCATTCTATTTTTCAGTATTCTATATTTTCCCACCAGGTCCCTCACCTTTACATAGTATGCCTGCTTTGGCTGAGCATTCAAACATTTCTGGAGACCAGGCATGGTGGCTCACATCTGTAATCCCAGCACTTTGGGAGGTCGAGGTGGGAGGATCAGTTGAGTCCAGGAGTTCAAGACCAACCTGGGGAACATGGTAAGACCTCATCTCCACAAAAAAATTTTTAAAAATTAGCCACGCATGGAGGCACATGTCTGTATTCCCCGCTACTTGGGAGGCTGAGGCAGAAGAATCATCCAAGCCCTGGAGGTTGAAGCTGCAGTGAGCCAAAAAAAAAGGAAAAGAAAAATCTCTGGAGCTCTTTGATTCTAACAATTAGATCTTTAGTCTGCCCCTCAGCTACCTCTGTCCTATCGCAGGGAATCTGGGCCTCTTTGAGCACTACCACAGAAGTTCTGTGGCTTACACTTAGCAGTTAGCTGTGTGCTAGCACTCTTCAGTCTGCCAATATCCTTCTGTGGGGCATGAATACAACTTAGAAGTAACCCACCAACTCCATTGTCATTATATGCATTATTCCCTCCATATTTTTGTTTTGTTTTGTTTTTTGAGTTGAAGTCTCACTCTGTCACCCAGGCTGGAGTGCAGTGGCACGCTCAAGGCCACCCCACCATTGACCTGCTGGGCTCTGGCGATCCTTCTGCCTCAGTCTTCCAAGTAGCCGGAACTACAGGCGAGCACTACCGTGCCGGGATAATTTTTTTGATTTATTACAGAGACGAGGTCTCACCAAGTTGCCCGGGCTGGTCTCGAACCCATGGGCTCCGGCAATCCATCCACCTCGGCCTCCCAAATTGCTGGGATTACAGGCTGAGCCACCGAGCCCAGTCTCCATATTTTTTAATAGCTTAGATCATCACACCTTTCCCAGTACTCCCCCAGCCCAGGAACATTTTTCTAGGCTACTACTGGTGAAATCTGTAGCAACTGAGCCTCCACATTGTGCCAGGTACTATCTGTACTTACCCACTAGCCAGGACTGTGTCCTTTTTGCCTGTTTTTTAGTGGGAAAGCCAGTCCCAAATTCCCAGTTTACAGCCTGTTTCCTATGAAAAACAAGTGCCAAAATGGGATTAGACATGCAAGATTTTATTAGGGGAAGTGTCTGAAAGATAAAATGAGGAGAGTTCTAGGAAAGGCTGGGAGAGTTATCAGACCACAGCAAGTCTAACCCTGAGTAGGAAAGGGAAGGAAGGTTGGGTGGAAGCACCCACAGCTGCTATGCAGTCCGAAGAAGGTTCAGGAAAGCCTCCAGAAGATTCTCATACCAGAAACAGCCGCCAAAGGAGCCCTGCATCTCCCAGGAAGAGGCTGTCTCAGTATCCCTGCCACATTCAGTCACTGGCTGGGAGCAGCCCACAGGAAGCACGAGAGTCTGTCACTTCAACAAAAACACAGAGATGGGCTTTAGAATGTAGCATTGGGGGTCTTGGTCTTGTAGTTGGAGGTCTGGAAGTTTGTGACTTTTTTACTGGAAACTCATCTTCACTGGAGTCATTTACCGTTGACATTCCAGGACATTCTGGTATAGAGATGTCCTTACTGGACACTTCCTAGTCTGCTTCTGCTGGAACCCTGAGTGTTTCACCAGGTAAAGACCACATTTAAAAAATTTTTTTAAATACAGTTTATTTAAATAGTAAATTAAGGAGAGAGAGAGAGAGAGAGAGAGAGAGAGAGGAGAGTCACCTCCCCGAGGTAGGGAAGGGGGTCAAAGCCAGGAAACATGGCAACACCAGAGTCTAGTAAGGCAGTGGCCAGTAAAGACTACTTTTAATGCTATTTCCTTGGCTTGAGTTACCAACTCCATGCAGACAGTTCTGACGAAAGCCCCATGCACTCCTTCGACTTCCCCAAGCAAGGAGACAGAATTCGTCTCATCTCTACTTCACGGATGGGCTCGACAGTCATCCATGGTTCCTATATCTTTGCACGAAGCTAAGTCTCAGACATCAAAGTAACCAAAAGAAGGGTACCTGCATAGTGAACATTTGTGTACCTAACCCTGAATTGTACCCCACATCTTTAAAATAAAAAATTAAAAATAATAACCACAAAAAGTAGAATTAGAATGTTCCTAACACAAAGGAATGATCAATGCTTGAGGGGATAGATACCCTAATTATCCTAATTTGGTCATTACACTTTGTATGCTTGTATCAAAATATCACGTGTACCCAATAAATATATACAACTATTATGTATCGATAATGATACAAAATAAAAATAAATTCTTTAAAGAAATCAAGTTCGAAGTGTTATCTTAAAATTAAGGATTAATTTAATTTTTAAGATTAATTTCCAGCAGTGGGAAAATGAGTCAAAGAATTTTATGGCTTTGGCAAACATGTATAAAGTATTAGGCAAAATGCACCAATTTATACTCTCATCAGCAGTACATAGATTTTGCAGCTTTTCCAGCATACTAACTTTTTAAAAATATCTACAACTTTCGTAAATGTGAAAGTTTTCTTATTATTTTGGTCTGTTTTATGAATTCATTTTTGATTATAAAACAGGATTAACTGATGAAAAGGCAGCAGCTATCCGAAGAGCTGATCTGAGGAGTGTTTAATAAGGGCGGGCGAATGGAGGCTGAACTTCTCTGGAGGCTGCCACCAGCCTCCTGAATTCTCTACCCCTTGCACTGTGCTCTGTGGTCAGACCAATCCACTGCACCTACCAGGCTCTCAGAAACTCTGGTTTTTCTCCTTCTGCCTGAATTCCCCTACCTTTTCATTAACCTGGTGAAGATCTACTTTTTCCTTGAAGTCTTTTCCCTCCCCGTCCACCCCTCTATCTCCACCTCAGTAGATTTACCATGCTTCTTCTGCCATGAGTACCTTAGAGCTGCTTCCATCAAAGTCCACACCACTGCACTGCCCCTCTTATTTTTCAGGTCTTCTCACATTCTATTCCTTGAAGTCAGGGACAGTGTCAATTTTATTGTCACGTCATCCACATTTTTCTTTGAGTTGGGGTCTCACTCTGTTGCCCAAGCTAGAGTGCAGTGGCACAATCATAGCTCGCCACAGTCTCAACTCCTGGGCTCAGGCAATCTTTCCGCCTCAGCCTACTGAGTAGCTGGAACTACAGGTGCAGGCCACCATGCTTGGCTAATTTATTTTATTTTTTATTTTTTATTTTTTTGGTAGAGACGAAGTCTTGCTATATTACCTAGGCTAGTCTCAAACTCCTGTGTTCAAGCACCACCTCAGCCTCCCAAAGTGTGTTTACATGTGTGAGCCACTGCACCCAGCATTTTGAACAGTAAGAATGTTTCAGAATTCTCTTTAAGAGGGAAAAAAAAGTGGCCCTAGCCTTACATTCCTGCTCATTATTTCTTTATCTTCCCTCTTTGTCCTTCTTTTCTTTGGTCATTCAGCACACTCAGGTGTCCATCCATCCTACCAAGTTGTCTTTTGTCTGGTGGCTTCTCTAAAGCAACAACAAAGCCTTCCTCAAAGTGTAAACAGTCTGAGTTCACATGTTTTGAAGGTTCCAGGCAGGTATCAAAAGTCACAATGAAAATTCCAATAGTAGGGCACCTGAGTGTGTTTTAAATTCAGATGTGCAGTGTTACATTGAAAAGCATGTAGATGCCAACCAGAACTTTCCTATTTAATCGGGACACAGCCCTGCTTTTACTAGGAAGCTAGAAGGAATGTTGCTGAGACTCAGAGTTGTTCTGATGAACTCGTAACTTCCAAACTGCCTTCAAGTCATGAGCCCCTGCTGAGTCTCCAAGCTGCATAAGGAGGGGGTCTTCAATGATTTCCAGATGTCCACAGAAAGAGACTTTTGGTGGTGTAGGACTGAGAAATGGATTGGACAACAGAATGCCATTCTCAAGATTTATCCAGCATAGCCTCTTTTGCTTGTGGTGACAGCAACCATGAAGTGAAGCTATAACTCCCAGGAGTTATACATACAACCCTGGTTACCCCCAGCAGGCACCTTGGCAAAGTTCTCTCTTATTCCGGAATAGTAGCACTGCACAGAGATGGAGGATGACAGGGAGGCCCCAGGAGAAGCCCTTCATCCCTCTTTCCATCTCCAGCCCCCACAGTTCTGGGCTATCACAAGGGTTCAGAAGAATCCTAAGGCTCTTCATGTGCTTGAATGTGGGCCTTGATTTAACACAAGAAGTGCATAAGGACTTGGTCTGCTCAGGGAAAATCACGCAAAAACATGTGTGAGCTGAAAATACGTTGAAAACACATTAAAACATAATAACCTAGAGTTTCTGTGGCTTTGCTAAACCACAAAGTCGAAAGAAAGGGAAAAAAACAGTCTTCTCCTCTCTTAGACTTGCATCATCTGGGGTAACTGAATATTTATTTGTCCAATAGGCTTTCTTGGGTCTTAGGTGCCAAGAACGTTAAATGTAAATGAATTCACACCTGCTCATTCTTCCTACAACTTATCAAATGAGGAAGGTTTATTAGAACACAAATTAAATGAAACGCAATTGTATACCTAACCCTTAACTGTACCCCACAACTTCATAATCAAAAATAAATAAATAATTTTTTAAAAAAGAACACAAATTAATTAATTCAGGGCAGAAAAGTTGCTAAATAAGTTTTGCTACATTTTTGTGGTTCTCATTTAACATATCAAGAATCAATTCCTATGAACAAGAGCATACAATCCCTTTCATAGAGTAGATTCTAATGTTCATCATTGTAGTTTAACCATGGATGATAAATCAGGCTAAAGGATAATATGGCATATTAAAAGTCCACATATTTTTGTCTGCCTGGGTTAGAGGAAAATGCGGGAGAAGAGAAAAGGAAGTGATATGATCGAGTAATAATTTCAGAGTTCACCTCTCTAAGGTTTGTTCGTGGATAGGGATGTATTGACATGAACTGAGGAAATCAGGAAGGACAAGAAGCTTGTTGCCTATCACCCTATGTGGGATTCTTAGAGGAAGTCATACAGGAGGCCTGGTACCAAAAAACAAAAACAAAAACAAACAAAAAAACAAATGAGGAGGGTTAGTGGAGCTACATTTACAAAACAGAAGAGAGTTTTGAAGCCAAGTCTGGTCAGTAGAGAAAAGGAAGGCAGAAAGGCTGCCTGACAAAAATCCCTGCCTCCTCCCTTCCCCCTTACAGCCCCCTCCCTCAGCAAATGCAACTGAGTTCAAGGCACTTCCTTATTCAAGTCACTCAAATGACTTTAGTTCCTGTCCAGCTTTCTTCGGTCCCGGAAGAGGGACCAGTCAGAATTGGACATAACACTACAGCCCACCTGAAAGACACCGAGAAGCTCTGTCACTGACTCCTACTTTCCTTACCAGGAATTATTACTCACTTGTGTACCACGTAGTCTGAACTAGAGAAAAGCACCATCATGGAAGACGTTACCCATAATGTTTACAAGAGGGGACAACAGGAAAGACGGCTGTGAGCAACACTTACGAAAGCAGATATTTACATGCCCATACATCGCAGATGGGTAGGGAATTTAATGAACGTGGCTTTTCTTCACACAAAGATGGTGGAATAAGAATGTCGACTTGAATATTGAAAAGAAAGGGCAGACCATGGTCAAAGGAAAGCATCATAAAAGGAGATGAGAAGAAGAGTTCTCTGTTAAAAAGTTATGCACCTGCAAAGAATGTGACTCATAAAACCAAAGGTATATATGAGGAGAGCACTTATATTCATTTTCCATTATTTTTTATTGCAGAATCCATGCATGTTGACCACCAAAAATTTAGAAAACTCACATATGCAATAGAACACCTCTACCTATAAATGATGTACTAACAGTGACATATAGGTACATACTAGACCATGAGCAAAGGACCCCATCAGTCTTCACAACTCTTCACTCAATGAATATTCTTTGGATGAATGATCTTCAGACATTTTTCTATGCATATATACATACAGAATGGAATTATCCCGCACAATTTTGCTTTTGACAGCTTATCACAGGTATATTTCCATGTCTGTGTATTTCCACCCACAGCATCTGACTGCTGTATTTTACAGCATGGATGTGCTATCACTTACACAACCGATTCCTGCTTCCGAGGCCTTTCTTCCCTTCTTCTCCAGCTGGACTATTGCTCATTCCTTTGTCCCTTCTTTGCCTGAGCTTTAGTAGAAGTATTCTCAACTTTTCATGATCATTATGGTTTCCTGAATAACTTAAAAATTTGGACTCCTGAATTCAGACATCCCTAGACATTTGAATTCATTTGACCAAAGTGGGTCTTGGTATTTTTAAAAAGATCCCAAGTGATTCGTCCACACGTGGGTGGAAAGACCACACTGTGATAATCACCATCTTGTCAAACTACAGACTATCATGGGCATAGTCTCACCCCTTCTCATTGTCTGCAACACTCCACCCTCTGGAAGCACTGATCCTGTTTGGAGAGGGATATTTAACAATCTGCTTCCATATCCCAGAGATTCGAAATAAACGACTTGGTGCTTACAGATCTCAGCCAACATACATAGTCAGTCAGAAACACAGGTCTCACCACCTCCACTACTTCTGAAAACAAATCATTTTGTCCTCTGATAAAAGGTTAACCTAACTTCAGTTTCACAGAGGCCTTTGGATATGCGCACATTCAGTAACAACTTACCCTAGTTAGCCCACAGAATGTTCAAAAAGGTCGAAAAGCACACTCAGATGCCCCTTTGCTGTCTGCCTCCTTGATCTGTCCCACGCCTTGCCTGCCCTGCCCCTCCCCTCTCCCCAGGCTCTGGCCTGTGCTGCCACCATAGGAAGGAGGTAGAGAATGTAACTTGCAGAATCTGAGAGCACTTCTCTGTCACAGCTGGGCTTGGAATCCTGGAACTTATCAGAAGTCAAATAACAAAAAATTCTCCTAGCATTCTGTGACCACACAATCCTACATTTATTTGATAAGCGTGGGTGGGCATGGAGGTGACAGTGAGACATGAGGTCTAAGCAAGGCTGGTGGCGGAGCTGGAGTCCTGTGATGGGAAGAGCTGGACCCAACCAGCCCTGGCTGCCACCTCCCTCCGCACTCATGTCTCTGCCTCAGAGGTCCCCTCTCCTCTTCTCCAGAGGCTGGTGCAAATCTGGCCGCATGAGATGCCTTCTCAGTACCCTTCCACAACTCTCCGTGATGGCTGGCATTGAATTCGAACCCTCAAGCCTGGCTATCAGAGACCCTCATGATCTAACAGTGTTTTCCTCCCTGTGTACTCACCTCCCACCTCCCCTTCAACAACCTTTCCCCAACACACGCACACACAGGCTCACCGTGTGCTCCAGGCATAACCGCCCTCTACAGACTCAGAGCCCCCTGGCTCTCTCTCATCTTGAGCCTGTCACACATGGATTCCTCTGCCTGGAACATTCTGAACCATTCTTGCTGCCTCTTCTCATGACCAATTTCTACTTATCTTTGGGGTGCCAGTGTAGATATTACTCCCCCTAGGAAACTATCCTCCATCCTTACCCCTCTGCAGTAAGTTGAGTAGTGTCCAAAGATGCCATGTCCTCATCTCTGAACTGGTAAATGTTACCTTGCTTGGGGAAAAGGTCTTCGTAGGTTAAAGGTCTTGAGATGAGAAGGTTAGCCCGAATTTGTGTGGACCCTCAATGCCATCACAAGTGTCCTTAGAAGAAAGAGGCAAAGATAGACAATACAGAAACACACAGAGAAGGCAGAGTGAAGTCAGAGGCAGAGATTGGAATGATGTGGCCACACAACCGGCATTCCTGGGGAGCCACCAGGAGCTAGGAGAGACAAGGCACTGATCCTCCCCTAAAGTCCCCAGAGGCAGTGCGGTCCTGCTGGATTTCTCACCTCCAGAGTGAGGACAGAATAAATTTTCATGGCTGTAGGCCACTAGGTTTGTAGTGCTTTGTTATAACAGCCTCAAGAAATGAATTGTAGGCCCTCCAACCTGGATAGGTCCCCCTTTCCCTCTTCTCAAGGGGCACTTTCAGCACTGAACTACTGTCACCTACATGCTTGACCCTAGGATCCATGAGATTAGGATTAGGAGCACTGTCTGCTCCATTGCCCATAGTGTCCTCAGGACCTAGCACAGGGCAGGTCATGCAGTAGATGCTCAATAAATATTTGTAGAATCCATACATGAATGAATGAATGAATGAATGTACTCTCTTTTCTGAGAGAGGTAAAACGGGGCTACCTAATAATTATTATTTGAAAAGCTATTGTCTAAAGAGAAGAAGAGGAAATGCAATGCCACTGAATGCCTATTGTACCAGCCACTGTGCCAACGGCCAAGGTACATAATATTAGCAGCATTCTTTAAAAAGAGTAGTTATGATTGTCCTGGTTTTATAGAAAAAGAAGTAGGCTCAAGAAATAAAGAGATTCACCCATGCTCACATGGGAAGGAGCAGACATGTGTGAGGACTCTGGCAGGGCGGGAGGGTGGGGAGCTGGATAATGAGGCCCACAGGGTGGAAGTCTCAGGAGAGGCAGAAGGCAATAATTTAGGAAGATGGTCTTTGTATTAGTAACAAGAGCTAGCCAACAATGAAATGGATTGTAAAACCTAATGGAGGATCAGCAACCTGCAGCCCGTGTACCAAAACAGAAGTGGAAGTGGGTATAAGAACACAGTCTCTCTCCAGGACACTTCTCTGCGGTCTATAGGCCACAGTTCCCTCTCTGGGTTCTTCTCTTTCTGAAACCTCACTCCTGCAAGGACCAACTCCAAACATTAGCCCAAGTTCCTCCTCATCTCCTGACACTAGACCAGGATTCAGACATTTAGACACTGTTTTTGAGAGTTCTCTGAACCCTGTACACCGTTCCCCAAAGTGTGTTTAGGCCTTTAGATATTCCATGAAAAACAGTATTCCCTGGAGATGGGGTCTACTTCATGGGGAGTCCAAGAAAAAAACTATGAATAATTCTTTTTAAAAAATAAAATTTCTAAAATTAATTTATTTTCTTATTGTTTACCTCTTTCTCCCAAAAGCAGACCAAAAAATAAGATGAGCAACTCAAATAGTGTTTAGTTTGACTTCTGACTCTCAGTCTGATATGACCTCTCGTTCCTCTCAACATCCAGAGATGCTTTGAGCTTCTCCTAGCATTTGTATTTGAGTGTATTCCTTGAGTGCCTTCCACATTGCATAGCATGTGACAGTCAGTTCAACTGCTTGAAATTTTCCTATAATGTATTTAATATGTGTGAATCTGATTATATTTTACTAATGAGTTAGCATTTCTTGGTGTCAGAGTAATTAGTACCTTATGAATTCACATTCAATGTGATAATCTCCCACTTTGGAAAAATTCACAAATGCAGAAATCATCACATTCAAGATTCAAGGTTTTTCTTTATTGTCAATTGAAATAGTTGTCTTTTCCCTCAGACACACCAATATATTTATTGATTGTTGTTAGGTTTTTATTTTAATTTTATTTTTAAAGTAATACAACAAACTCGACCTTTTTAAAATGGGCATATGGTTCTATGAATCTTAACACATGTATAGATTCACATAACCATTACTGTCAGAATACAGAATAATTCTGTTACCTCAAAAATCTCTCTCATACTATCCATTTTTAGTCACACCTGTTTCCAGCCCTAGCCACTGTCAACCACTTTACCCATCACTATAGTTTTATCCTTTGGAGAATGTCAAATAAATGGCATCATATACTAGATAGCATTTTAAGACTGACTTCTTTCACTTAGCATAATGCATTTGAGTTTAATCTAAGTTGTTATGTGTATCAGTATTTTCTTTCTTTTTATTAAGTAGTATTTCATAAGATGGAATTCATTCAGCCATTGAAGGGCATTTAGGTTGCTTTTTTTTTTTTTTAATTGCCCCAGCTTCCTGAGTAGCTGGGGCTACAAGTGTTCACCACCGTGACCAGATAACTTTTTTAATTTTTTATAGAGATGGGGTCTTGCTATGTTGTCCAGGCTTGTCTCAAACTCCTGGACTCAAATGATCCTTCTGTCTCAGCTTCCCAAAGTCTTGGGAGTACAGATGTGAGCCACCACGACTGGCTCCATGTAATATTTGGCATGTAACTGTTTGTGTACAGTAATAGAGTAACTGGGTGCTCCAACAGGACCTGGGCAGAAATCATGTATGGTCATAGAAAATGTGACTGGCCCTACAGGGAAAAAAGAAAGAGGCTCGGCTTGTGGAGGAGGTAAGTCATCCTCATGGTGTTATGTCAGAACTGGGATACTCTTCCCAAGTCCCTGACTCCCTATATTCCAGTCACACTTGGCCAAATTATTTTCCACTTAAGGGCTTGAGCACAATTTGTCCCTCTGTCTGGAATGCTCTCTCCCCAAATCTTAGGAAGACTGGTCCTTTCTGGCCATTCAGGCTTCCACCATCTTTTCAGTGATATCATCTCATCATTGAGACGTCATCTCATCAGTAACATCAATGACCGCCCATTCTAATGGCAACCACACAAATTGCTCCATATCTTCATCATACTGCTTACCATTGCCTGATGCTATCTTCTTAATTATTCTCTGTCTGTCCCTATCCACCAGAGAGCTCAAGTGCCTGGAACAGCACTTCATACCAAGTCAACACACAGTAAGTATGAGTTGAATGGGCAGATGACTGAATGAGTAAACACGTGTAAAAACTCTTCCTGCAGAGTCTGCTATGGGGGATGCATCACTCACGGTACTTTGAGCATGAGCTCTGACCGTAACCGAGTCTTCACATCTCTGAAGCCTTGATGAGAAGGGTGGAAATGGGAACCATCTTTTCAGGCTGTAAGCACTTTCCTGTCTTGTGAGGCAGAGACTCTAACAAACCTTTGGTAAAGACCAATCTGTTGTGCTGGGAAAGTCCTCAGAAAAGGCCTTTCGTTCACAGAGCAAAGACCCTCAGCACAAACACAGATGCCTGAGACGCTGTCACACCAGGAAAGCAAACTGCTCTTCTGAGAACGTAAAAGGTCGTCTGCAGGGTGGGCAGCCCATGCTTCCTCTGAAGAAGCACTGCTTTTCTGAGAATGCATCTGGATGGGGCTGAGCCTGCACGCCTGCCCTGGTTCCCAGGGAGCAGTGTTTTGTGTGAGGAGAGGCGTGCAGAAGGCCTGCTGCTAAGACCTCAACAATGCAGGATGATTCTATTTCACTTCATGTAAAACAGACTTACTTGGACTTAGGGTCACAGTCAGGACCCAGACTTTGAGGAAAGTTTAAATGAATAAACACATACAGCTGCCCTTTACTGTTGGAATCCAGGAAGGGAACAGGTAAGATCTCACAAACACCCCCACACGCTTAGTCTACACCTCTGCACGGGCATTGCCTGTATCAACATTGTCCCATGGTACTCTCTTGCAGTCCCCTGTTATTGCCCCTGTAGATGGGGGTGAACTTCCCCAGAAAGAGGCCAATCTAGGGAATACAAAGAACACTGGAAGACTGAACCTTGGAATGGGTTGCAAAATATCTCCTACTGTTGGGGACATGGGGTCTTGGAACCAGACCCAAAAAACTGACATGATTTCAGAGCCATCTTTGCCAGCTACTCCTCTTTGCAATGAAATGGCAGCACTTACAACAACAGCACCCTAAATTATGGTAACAAACTCTCCTTCTTTACAAAATAATTTGACTCGACTGTTCAATTGTGCAATAAATATTTGTTGAGGACCTAGTGCAGGCATCCTTGCAGGCACTGAGAAAACGGTGAGCAAAACAGACATTATGGCTATGCTCACGTGTCGGCCAGTAACAGTGGGGAAACAGACATCAGCAGACCCACAATCCAACCACAAATTATGAAGAATGCAAGGAAGCTGTGGAGACACTTAACAGCAAGGTGTCATCTAGTCTAGGGCATAAAGGAAAGAATTCTTCCTGAGCCGAGATTCCAACTGTGAGCAGGACCAAACTAGACAAAGAACATTCCAGGCACAGAGAGTAGTTTGTACACAAGTCCTGATGGAGACAAGAACATGGCACACTCAAGGACCAAAAGGGAGGTCAGAGAGGCTGCAAGAGACCAAGGTCCAGACTGAGGATGGAAGCGTGCAGAGGTCAAATCACGCAGGGCCGGTAGGTCGTATTAACGATCTTTGCCATTATTCTGAGAGCTGAGAGAAACTTCGAGGGCTTTGGGAAGATCACCCCAGTTCAGGGTGGAGCGAGCTCCCATCGGAGAAGGCAAGAGGTGGTTCAGGAGAGGTACTTAGGGATGTCCAGTTAAGGAGGTATGGCCCTCAGCTCAGATGGACACTGCAGTGCTTCATGATGCTGAGGCTGGGAGTCTGCAAACTATGTTTCTGCTTTTGACAACTGGGTCCATGCTGAGTTCTCCCAGTAGAAGTTTCTAGAGGGAGACGGCAAGGCTGAAGCAGGAAGAAGGGACTTGCTCCATGGGTGTAGCTGTCACTCAGCCTGGCTTCTTCACCCCGGCAGCAGCAGTGCTGTCCATTAGCAGCAGCTGAACCCACTTTTGCGATTTTTTTCAAGACTTGCAGAACCAGATTCATTGCCCCCTTCCCCACACCCCAGAGACACCAGCACTAGACAGCTGTAGACCCCTCCACAGAACTCTGGGTCCCAGGCCACAAGGCTCCTCCTGTAGATTTCAAGGTTTTAGTAATGTTAACCTTTTCCTCTTGCTTCTCCAACCCTAGGGGTGGTAGCTGTGGCTCCAAGATACATCAGAGTTACTTAGTTAACTGCATTATTCCCAGTTAACAACTCTTTATGTAACATTCTCTCCATTTGAATGGTGGTTGTGGTTTCTGTCGCCTGTCTGGACCCTGGCAGATACAGGTGGCTACTGTAGCACTGAAACAAACAGAGGGAAAATGAGAGAAACATGGCTTTATTTGTTTTTTGAAACATAGGTTTTTTTTTTCTAAAGTTTCTCTTCCAACTTGACTTATAATGTATAACTTTTAATCTAATCCAACATAATTTTCTAATCCAACATAATTGATCTGATCCTTAAGATTATGAGGAGAGAGACTATGTTTCTTGCAAGTAATTGATAAAAACTAGGTTCATAATAGGTCCCTAATAAATATTTATGGAATAAATTAAAATAGACTTTATAAAAGTTTAAAGGTTCTCAATAGACACCTTTATAGTTTCCAATTTATTCTACCATCTTGAAATATAATATATACCCATATATATTTAGAAATAGGTGTATCTAGAGATCAAAGTCTTATAAAAGACAATGGCCCAGTCTACTGTCCTAAAATAACATGGGCATATTATCCAATAATTTTAATGCAGGATGTTATAAAACACCCTTTAATCCTACTGGTTGATATAAGGCAAAAGTTATTTTGCCCAGCTTGATAATAGATTCATTTCAGTATACTATTTCCTCAGCAGAAACGAAAATTGCAGCTGTTGTTTGATTTTAGGATACAACTTTAAAAGACTTGGGGAATAAAAGCCATGAGTTTTCATTTATCTGGATTATGAAAAAGTAGACATACCCCCAATGCTATTAACATATTTAAACTGCTCAATACATCTATGAAAATGTTGATTTTTTAAAAGAATATAACTTTTGTTAAATGTTCAATTTAATTTAAAATTGCAATAGTGTCTTTCAATATTTGCTTTAATGTACTAATCAAGGTATCAGTTCACAGAACCACTACCCTATGTCTAGTTGGCCAAATTTTTTCCCTTGAAATTTGTGAGTTTTCTATTAGAAAACTGGCCTATTGGATTCTGTTTCATCTTCTTCCATTATGGTATCTTAAGTCACATAATTTTCTCTCATCAGTTGCCAAGTCCTATCAATTTTACCTTCTCAGTTCTCTACATCCTACTCTTCTACCAACCTCCTCTTCCACCACCCTGGTTAGTCCTTTATCACCTCTTACTTGGACTAGTACAGTAGCCCCCCAAATAGGGTTGCCAGATTTAGCAAATAAAAAGAAGGACACTTAATCGAATATGAATTTCAGATAAACTACAGAGATTTTCTAGTATAAGTATGTTTCAAATAGTTTTCAAATATTGCATGGGACATATTTATACTAGAAAAATTATTGTTTATCTGGAAATGTAAATTTATCTTGGCTTCCTGTATTTTATCTTGTAATCCTACTCCTAACTTCTGTCTCTATCCTCTCCTTGTTTCAATTCACCCTTCATATATTTCCAAATATATCTTAAAAATAAACTTACAGTCATGCCACACCATTACTACCATCCTGTTCCTGCTTTTGATTTATCAGACAAAGAGAAATCACTGATGATTTTTAAATGGCATTCAAGGCTATCACAACATCTTTAAGTTCCATCTTGGCATTTTAGCTTAATTGTTCTCAAGTGAACTTATACTATTCTGAGTAGACCCCGTACCTCAGTCCATACTTTCCTGCTTCCATATGTTGTTGCCATAAACCAACTTCCAGATATATTTTCCTCTTTAAAGGTCTACATGAGATACAGAGTTCTAATACCCATACAGAAAGCACTCAGTAAATGTTTGCCTTTTACTGTAAATTTGCCATTATAAATATCAGTACTATTGTCTTGAGACTTCAAGCAAAACAGGAAAGCAGGTGAGAGAAAAATGGGAGAAAAGTATTCATCTGATTCTTACTGCACATTTGCTATTGAACCCAAAAGCTGCCACCTGGAAAATGATATATTATTCTATAGTCAATGTCAAAGTTATCATGGAAACCAGCTTCCAGTGCTCAATCCTTGACACCTGAGAGATCAACTAGAGTTGTAGAATGGAAACACTTAGAAACAAACCCCCACCTATGTGCTAGTGACATGAAAGCCCTCTTCCCCCACACCCATGCTGGCTCCAAAAATAAGCTGCACTTGTTTTTCTACTGTCCTTGAGTTGTCAATTGACTTAATTTGCTATTTTGAAGTTCTGAGAGTTTGTCCTTTATAGCTTGGGTATATAACTTGCGCTCATATTAAATACACATTTTAATTTTTCAAGCGTGGGTAAAAAAAAAAAGAATAAATGAAATAACCTCAAACCATCCCAAATAAATGTCATAGGTTTACCCACCCAAAACAGCAACATCAACAAATTCTATCAGGGCCCCAGCATGTATATTAAACTCCAACCGGACACTGTATTAAGCAGGGCAGATATCAGCATTATTTTAGATGGCCCTTTTTACACAACAGTGTATGCATTGTGCTTTTTTACCCTTAGTATCACCTTATATGGAAACTTAATCAGAGAAAAGAGACCGCCTTCTGAGAAGTGATATACAGTGACTTACAGTACGTGAGATCAGTGACTCAGGATGGTGAGGCAGAGACAACCTACATCTCCCTGCTCTGTAGTTTTACCCGTCTACCCATTTCCAAGTACTCTGCAGAGATGGTTTCAGCCCGCTTCATTCTACAGCCTTCTGAAACCATCTTCCCACTTTGAGAATGGTTTCACTGCTTTCCTATTAAGGCAGCAGATGTCAGTCATAGAGGAATCCCGCATCATCGAAGTACCCCGGAGAGGGATGCGTGGGTGTGGTCAGGCATGAGACCTCACGCAGCTGGGAAATGACTTGTTCTCATCGGGTCATTTGGCCCCGTGACCACGATGGCATGAGCCAGCACCCCTTCACCACCGCCCCCCCCGGGGGGCTGCTGAGTGGGCCTCCAAGAAGCAAAATGTTTCCACAACACCAAACCCCAAGCCCAAGGGAGCAGCCGAGGTTCTAGCCTTATTCATGCCTCCGCAGCTTGTGGAAACAAGACACTGGCTCACCAAGAGCCCAGAAGTGACACCCCTGTCCTGGCCAAGTCAATGCTGAGAGGCACCTCAGGAGGTTCCTGGTTGGTGCTGTTCTACCTAGAGCCACACATTATCTGCAAAGTATTTGGGGAACTCACCTTTTGATGTGGGGAAGGGAGAGCACAGAGAAGAGACTGCCCCAAGCTCCATGCGTGTTCATCACCATGTCCCCAGTGCTAAGCACCATGCCTGTCGGAAGAGTACCTCTGTCAACATCTCTGCCCAACCTCACAAACGCTGGCACTATGGAGTGAACTGAAATTAGCCGTTGAGAGTATGTGCTTGATCCATAGTGTTGAAATGCACAGCACATCTGCTGTGTTCCAAATGTTTCTATATTCTCACTTGATTATCACAGCATTGGAAGGTAGAAATGAGCCTGGGTAGATGCAAGTGTAAAACAGCTGTGACATCTGCCATCCCTTTGTGTGTCTGTGTTCACTGTTGTCTGCACTGGACCAGGTGGATGAAGAAACTGAGACACCACGTGATTAAGGAACTTGTCTGAGATCATTCATCCAATATGGGGTGTTCCAGGACTTGTCCAAGCCCTCCATGCCCTCTCCCACACACCACACACCCCAACAGCTGGACCCTATAGAGACGTTTTGTGAAAAATGAAACAGTGGAGCTTCTACCTGCTTAGTTTAAACGTAGACAAAGCCGGGCTCGTGGCTCAGCCTGTAATCCCACGCCTTTGGGAGGCTGGGGTGAGTGGATTGCCTGAGCCCACGGGTTCGAGACCCGCCTGGGCAGCGAGACTTCATCTCTACAATAAATCAAAAAATCAGCTGGGCGTGGTAGCACATGCCTGTAATTCCGGCTACTTGGAAGGCTGAGGTGGAAGGATCACCGGAGCCCAGCAGGTCGAGGCTGCGCTGGCCGGGACGGCCACTGCACTCCAGTCTGGGTGACAGAGTGAGACTCCAACTCAAAAAAAAAAAAAAAAAATAGACAAGCCAGGCCCCAGCCCTGACCCACATCTCTGGGGTCCCTGCACTTTGAATGCCTTCTTTGAGTCTCCTCCTGTGCCTGGGAATTCCCAGAATCTGCAGTACCGTTCAGGCAGGGGCTCAGACCGGGACCTGGCAATATCATCCAGGCAGGAGCCCAGCCCCAGGCCTATTTCTCCCTTTGAGGATGTTCTCCAACCTTCTAACCCTCCACCTGGGCATAGCAGGGGAGTACATGGGCTGCAGCCTTCTGGGATTCATGCCCATGTGGGCCCAAGGCATCATGGCCAGACCTTCTTTCATGAAGGTGGTCTGTCAAGAGAGTGGCTTCTGCTGCTGGTGGGATACTTCTTTCCTGCATTCACACAGTTCTGTGCTGCCTCAGTAGTACTGATGTGCTGGTTTAGGGTGAGCCTCACTCACATCAGACACAGGATGAGTCTGGGCTTAGGCCAACCAGCAGTCCCCAAAGAGGTTCACATGTTAGTCCCTGCAGCTTCTGAACGTTTTACGTTTCATGGCAAAGGACTTTACAGATGTAATTAAAGTGCAGACTTGAAGTAGAGGAAGTGACCTGGATTAGCCAGGTGGGCCCAATCTAATCCTATATATCTAATCCCTTAACAGCAGTGAATTTTCTCCAGCTGGAGGCAGAAGAGAAACGAAGCAGGAAAGTAAAAGAGATTCAAAGCATGAGGACTTGACCCACTGCTGCTGGCTTTGAAGGTGGGGAAAGGAAGCCATGACCTGGGAAATGTGGTGGCCTCTCCAAGATGGAAACAAGAATGTGTGGCCTGTGTCAGGCACAGCTTAACATGGACCCTGGAGAACAAACCCTGGCAGCCAGCCAGCAAGGACTCACGACATCACCCCTGCAACTGCATGAACCAGAATTCCGCCAACAAATTGAATGACCCTGAAGTAAATTCATCCCCAGAGCCCCCCAAAAGGAGCACAGCCCTGCACACACCTTGCACACGTGCCCAGACTCCTGACCTCCTGCTAAATGTGGGGTGACTTGTTATGGCAGTGCTAGAACACCAACAGAGTCCACCACCACTCTAGGGCTTGGCCACATGGATAGGCCCATGATGGGCTCTAACCCGTCTGTGTTCTGACCTCGGTACACCTCCTCTGGTGACAGCACTCCCCCCCACTAGTGCCCCCACCACCAGCAGGCCCTTCCAATGGATGGCCTCTCTTGCTTTCAATGGATGTACTGACATCATGCTCTCCGGGGTCCATGTTAAGCTGTGCCTGACACAGGCCACACATTCTTTTTTTTTTAAATTGAGGTCTCACTCTGTTGCCCATGCTGAAGTGCAGTGGCACCATCACGGCTCACTGCAGCCTCCATCTCCTGGGCTCAAGATATCCCTCCACCTCAGCCACGCAAGTAGCTAGAACTAAAGGTACATGCCATCATGTCTGGCTAATTTTTGTATTTTTTTGTAGAAATGAGGTTTCGCTATGTTGCCCAGGCTGGTCTTGAACTCCTGGGCTCAAGCAATCCTCTCTCCTCAGCCTCACAAAGAATTGGGATTACAAATGTGAGCCATCACACCCAGCTAATAGATACATTTATAATCAAATTGTTTACATAGACAGAGGCCCACAGAAAAACAAACAAAAAAACCTCGTCCAGGGCCCCACATACCTAGAAGCAGTTTTTGTTAAGCCCTTCGGCAGCTGAGGTGGTAGCCAGCTGGCTGTTCCACACCTTTAACCACCAGATGGCCAACTCTCAACTAGAACTCTCCTACATCCTACCAACAAGCAGAAGCCACAAGGTGGGCAGCAGCAGGGGCTTCTCCAATCTACTCCACCTGGCCTAGGAGGGGTGGTTGGATAGACACTGTGGCTCTCAAACCTTTCAGTATCTCTCTTGACATCCCAGGGCTTCCCAGGCTCCCCTGCTGCACATATCAGGAGGGGAAACTGTTGGTTGACTTTTCTGGGGGAGCTAGTGCAAGTAGCCCTAGCAATGTAGTCCAAACCATCAGATCACAGAATGTGAGAGCCCGAAAGCCCCTAGAGAGCCACTCGCTCCAAATACCGCACTTTCATGTTGGGACACTGAGGTCAAGAGAGCTTGAGTTGATCCCTCAAAAGAATCACAGGACAGATCTTGTTATTCGTGCCCCGTGGGGGTGCAGGCTCTTGAGCATGTTGCTTAGGGGCTGAGCTTGGGAGTCAGAGTGCCTGTACTTGAACCTCTATCTCAGTTTTCCCAGAAGAAAAAGGAGCGTAGCAATCATAGTGCCTGATTCCTACTGAAAGGCACATGATGAGATGTATGTACAGGGCTTAGCCCAATGCCAGGCTGCTAGGGAACACTAGATAAATGTGACTCAGATGACAGTGCGAGGCACTTCACGAGTCAAGTGACGCCGCCCTAATTCTATATCTCAGCCCATGCACAGCTGGAAGGGCTACTCTGCTGTTTTTTGCAGCAGCCAACTGCGTGGCTGCGTGCCATGCTGGTCCCTGGAGCGTCTGCTCAGAGGAGTTGACCTGGGACGACAGACACAGAAGATAGAAGCTGCCCAGCTCCAACCCAGAGGCCATGCTTGTGTGTGAAGCACGTGGTTCTTCCTCCTGCTCATGCAGTCCCGAGCATCACTGCCACCTGGTTTCCAGCTTTGGCACTTCCTTGCTCTTGCTAAGGTGACAAGGTTGCCAAATTCAGAGCACACATGTCTACCCTATCTTTGTTGATATTTGTCTTTCTTTAAATAGCACTTGACCTGCAGTCATCTCGAAATCTTGGTCTGCTCAGGCTGCCATAATAAGACACTACAGACAGGAGGACTTAAAAACAGAAATTTATTTTCTCATAGTTCTGAAGGCTGCAAGTTCAAGATCAAGATGCTGGCAAGAATGATTTCTAGCGAGGCTATTTCTGGCTTGCAGATGGTGCCTCTTGGCTCTGTCCTCTTGGTCTTTTCTCTGTGCTCTCAAAGAAAGATACAGACAAACAGATCTGGTGTATATTCCTCTTCTTATAAGGACACCAGTCCTATCAGACTAGGACCCCCCCTTACACCATCATTTGACCTTAATTACCTCCTCAAAGTCACCAACTTCAAATGCAGTCCCATCAGGAGTTAGGATTTCAACATACGAATTTGGGGGTATAACCTATAACACTTTACTTCCACAACATGATATGCTCATGGCTTTCCCCACCCCTCTGACCACTCCTTCACAATTTCTTTGCCTCTAAGTGCTGACATTCCCCAGTTCCATTTTCTGACTTCTCTTCCTCCACCCTGATTCACCCTGATGATGCCCATGGGCATGGTGTTCCCTACCACGTCTGTGCTAATGGCACCCAAGTCCATATTTCCAGCTTAGATTTCTCTCCTAGCTCCACACATGTGTATCCAACTACTGTTGGCCATCTTGCATGATGCCCCACAGAAATGCCAAACCCAACACTTCCCAAGACTGAACATCTTCCCATATCAATTTACTGCTTTTCTAAGTTTTCTGTCCCCATCACCAAAGCTAGAAATCCAGTTAACTTTGATTCATTCCTCTTCATCACCATATGATCCATGAGTCTACAGTGACTGGCCCAAAGCAGAAGCTCATTAGCCACCATGAATAAGATAAAGAATAAATGCTCCCTTCATTCCCCATAACTAATCACTCACCAAGTTCTGTTGAATCAACTCCCCATAAGCTCCCAAATTTGTACCTTGTCTTCATCCACTCTGCTCCTGTGTGTTTTTCCAGCCCTGTGTTAGCCTCTCCATCCCCACCTCTCCTCTACACACACACACACACACACACACACACACACACACACACACACACACACTCATCCTACACACCAGCCATGCCAACAGATTCTCACCCCTCCACACCTCTATACACACTCTTCCTGTGGAAGCATCTTGATCATCCTTCATCATTTAACTCAAGTTCTACCTCCTACAAGAAGCCTTCTGGAACTATCTCCCATCCAGACCTCAGGTCAGGCTCCTGTATGTATCAGTACCGTATGACGGATCACATTACCTGCTAATGTCTCTTTTCT
Source organism: Cephalopachus bancanus (assembly GCA_027257055.1). NCBI lineage: Eukaryota > Metazoa > Chordata > Mammalia > Primates > Tarsiidae > Cephalopachus > Cephalopachus bancanus. The sequence goes on along the minus strand of JAPVLO010000329.1, from coordinate 527,240 downwards.
TTCCTGATGTCCAACCACCACAGAGGACAAAAACTGCCCACCAGCTACCTCAATATCTGGGGCACCAAAAGTCACGAGAAACAGTGACCAGACCCACAGACAGGAGACAAAGGGATGGGGATTCAAATGCTATTTCTGCCTTTTAAGTTCTCTGAACTTCAGTTTTTTAATCTCTCAAATGGAGGAAGGGATCAACTTCACAGGATCAGGTTGTTAGAAGGATTATTGAATGAGGTCACAAATTCCAAGTACTTAGTGCAGAACTTAGTAAGTGATAGGGTCTTACTAAGTGGTCACAGAATGAACTAATGAACTGATGCTGTGAGTCAAGTCTACAGGATGAGTCACTTTCTTCTACCTCATTCATTTACTTCCTGTGCTTCCTTGACCAAGACATGTTGTCATCAATGGGAAGGTGCATATCTTACTGGAATGGTCTTCAATTCATTTGATGCAACCATGTCAGACTCTGTTGAACCACCATCGTAAATCACTGAACCCACATCATCAGGTTGGGCTGCTCTCTGGAAGATAATGGGGCTTGTACAACTGGAGTCAGGAAACGTGTTCCTGGCTTCTCACTCCCGCCGCCTCCTTTCTCCTTTCTTACCAACATCCCACATGCCTGTACTCTGTGTCTGCGCCTCTCTGTAAGAGTGAATTGAAAACCCTGGGTGACAAAGTGACACAGTACAAATCTAGCAAGAGATGACACCTTTTTTCATTGAAGTAGAAGTGACTCATTTGGCTCCATTTCTGATTTTTTATAAAATCCAAGGAGAGGTTGGCTAAATTGACTTAGGGAAAGCCTAATTATCTCCAAGGAAGTTTTAAAAACTGAAGCTCTCCCAATTGGATGTTTCTAGAAACACAACTTATCTGTACAGGTTAGAAATTTCCATTAATGGAAAATAATCCATCTCAATCCCATATTAATAGCACAGACTTTGGGAGGGGTAGGCAGGGACAGAGGAAACTCCCTTAAGGAAGACATTTGGATAAAGTGAAAACTCCTAGTATGGGAAACTTTAAAAAATTACATCTCAAGTAATTATCACAGTGTTGAAGATTTTCTAAAGCAAGCAATACAGGAATAAAGTGTCTCTGTTATCATGGTTATGATTATCAGTTTTTGCGGGGTTTTTTTTTTTTTTAGTTGGGATCTCACTCATTCACCCAGGCTGGAGTGTAATGGCACGATCATGGCTCACCGCAGCCTCAACCTCCTGAGCTCAAGCAGTCCTCCAGAGTAGAAGGGACACAAGTGTGTGCCACCATCGTTGGCTAATTTTTTTATTTTTTTGTAGAGATGAGTTCTCGCTATGTTGCCTAGGCTGGTCTCGAACTGTTGGGCTCAAGTGATCCTCCCACTTGGCCTCCCAAAGTGCTGGGGTTACAAGCATAACCCACCACACCCAACCGGCTTGGGTTTTTAATAAGCTGTATACAGCAAGGTTTTTAATCCACTTTCTGGGCTTGGGGGAGTGGCATATGACATCATGGACCATTGTCATTTCTTTTGTCTGCCTATCACTTGAATCCCCTGCCTGTGTTTAGAGTGCTGCCTTTCTAATGATTCTTCCAGGGAGCAGGGCTCCTTTCCCATGCTAAAGCCTGAAATGCAATACTATCTTTCCCAGCACCCCTTACAGGTGGTTTTGGGCAAAAATCCACCAATCAGAGTACCCACTCTGGAGTCTGAATTGGATACCAGTGACACAAAGAAGCAATAACTAGGGCCCGCTAAGAGGTGACAGCAGTGGCAGCAGTGACTGCAGTGCTGTCCCCATTCTCCTGTCTGGAGCAGCTGACCTACTGTGTCCTCAGCAGAGGACAGTATCCAGCAAGGCCGGCAGAGATGGTGTCTTCACCAGGGTGGTCTGTGATCTGGGGTGCTGTGCCCTGCTGCTGTAGCTCCTGACCTATCCTCCAACGTTCCTGGCGACTCCATGTCATTTTTTTTAAGTCGGAGTCTCACTCTCTCCCAGGCTGGAGTGCAGTGGCATGCTCACAGCTACCATAGCCTTGACCTGCTGGACTCAGGCAACCCTTCTGCTTCAGACTTCCAAGCAGCTGGAACTACAGGTACACATTGCCATGCCCAGCTAATTTCTTGATTTATTTGTAGAGACGAGATCTTGCCAAGTTACCCAGGCCGATCTCAAATCCCTGAGCTCATGCAATCCTCTCACCTCTGCCTCCCAAAGTGCTGGAATTACAGGCGTGAGTCAACATGCTCAGCCCCCATGTCATTTTAACAAATGAGTTGAAATCAGCTGAAGTCTGTTGCCTACAGCAAAGAATTCTGGCAGGTTCTGAGAACCTAAGTGGGAGAAGGTTCAGAAAAGCTGGAGCTGGGCTTTTCCCACCTCTGGGATACAGGGGTCGGTAGTGATCTCATCTTCTGGTCAGACCCAATAGCCAAGTTGGCCACTTAGGGGGACTTTCACATCTCAGCTCCTGCAAGAGGCAGCTAGAGCTGAGTTGGCAGTTAGCAGATGCCAGCGGTGCACACGGCTACATACTGAGTGAAGAGAAAACAGATCCAAGCAACTGACTGTGCTGCACTCACAGTGCTGGAAGTGTTGAGGCAGCAAGCCATGGGTGCCACAAACCAGGAATATCCAAAACCACAAATGGAAAATTTGTGACCCCTTGGGTCTTTCTGTTTTGAACAAGCCTCCTGTATCTGTTAACACAACTCTGGCGGAATTCAAATGAGCGACTCAGACTATTTACATTTAAGAAATTAATTCAACAGAATGTTAGCAAGGATATGTCATGTACAGAGCATCACGCAAAGCTTGACGCAGGTTTCAGAGTCTCCACATTTACAAAAATGACATGTGACCTGACCACACAGTTCTCCAATTAATTCCAAGCATTATTTTCTTTTGATACTTCCTACAGTAAATAGTTTCCATTAGTAGGTTAAAAAAACAAGGGAATCTTATATCTATCTATCTATTATCTATCTATTTATTTATTTATTTAATTTATTTGGGATCTCACTCTGTTGGCCAGGCTGAAGTGCAGTGGCACCATCATAGTTCACCACAGCCTTGACCTCCTGGGCTCAGGCAATCCTCCTGCCTTAGCTTCCAAGTAGCTGGGACTACTGTTGCGTGCCTCCATACCTGGCTCATTTTTACAAATTTTTTTATAGAGATGAGGTCTCACTATGTTGCCTAGACTGGTCTCAAACTCCTGGGCTCAAGCCATCCTCTTTCCTCAGACTCTCAAAGTGCTGGGTTTGCAGGCGTGAGCCAGGGCACCCAGCCAACAATCTTGTTTTTTAAAAAATTATTCCAAAGTACCCAAAAAGAGTTTATTCTCTCACATAAATAGAATGTACATGTACAATCTTGTAAATTACCAGACAATATAAAAAATCAAGTATTCTGTATGTAGAAAATCTCTATTTGGCTTATAGCTTTCAAACTTTCAGAAACAGAAGATAATGGGATGTGCCTGATGTTTAAAATATTTGTTTTTTAGAAAATTCAGAAAAATTCTTGGCCCTCAAGATTCCTCTGCAAGTGCCTTTGGGGTGATGCTATGAACTCTGCTCCAGATGTGAGATATACCAGATAAGAGAGGAGAAAATTACTTATTCCATTTTGACACAACAGCTCTGAGAGGACAGTGGAAACCAGGGTATAGCGTGGTCTGTTTCCAAGTTAGACATGCCTCCAATAACAGGAATGAGAATAATACAGTTTCACTGCAGCCCTGGGGGCATGGCCGATGAGGTCTAAGGGCCAACCAGGCACTCTTCCGTGGCCCTCACAGCAGGGCCTGGCATGGTGCGTTCACGGGGACCTACAGCTGTCTCTGGCCCTGTGCTCTCCAGCACCATGAGATGTTAAAATGTTGTTCCACCAACAAAGCCAGGAGCAGACCTCCTGCAGCCTCACAGGAAGCTCAGGGCCCATGCAAGTCCCTTGACACTCACGCTTGCTGCTGCTCGAAGTCTTCAGGTCCCCGGACTCCCCACAGGGACCCCTGTGTTTGGCGTTCAGTGCTTCTACAGCCCGCTGGCTCCTCCCCTATGGATCCTGGAGAAGGTCAATTCTAAGACACTCTCTGAGCACTGCCAACGCCTGGACAGGGAACTCCCAAGGAAGAGAAAATGTAGATGCTCGACTCCACACACTCCAAGCTCTTTTTCCTGTGAGCTGAGCCTTTGGAGTGACAGTGCAGACCTTCCCTTCTGGAGATCAGTGGCCCACAGTCCATGTACCTCACAGCGGCTCACTCTACCCAGTCCCCCCCAACCAGGATATTCCAGCAAATGTCCCAGGAAACTTCATTAGTCAATAACAACATAGTTTCACAGCTTCGCTCAGAGACTAACTCCACAGACTCCTCCACATGATCAGATGATCCGGGGAAGGGGTAGAGGCTAGGGATAAAACTCTTGAACAACAAGGCTCAAAGGCCTTACAAAAATGCCGTGTGACCTGCTCACAAAGTCCTCCAATTAATTCCAAGGGTTATGTGCTTTTGATACTTCCTACAACAAATATTTATTTATAAACTTATTTATAAAATATAATGCTAATATCCATTATTAAAGTAATCTTGTTTTTATTTTTATCTTTAATTATTTATTTATTTATTTTATTTTTTGAGCTGGGGTCTCACTCTGTCACCCAGGCTGGAGTGCAGTGGTATGCTCGCGACCACTGCAGCCTTGACTCGCTGGGCTCAGGTGATCCTTCCACCTCAGCCTTCTTAGTAGCTGGAACTATAGGCGAGCACCACCACGCTCAGTTAATATTTTGATTTGTTGTAGAGATGAGATCTTGCCAAGTTGCCCAGGCTGGTCTCGAACCCATGGACTCAGGCTGTCCTCTCACCTCGGCCTCCCAGAGTGCTGGGATTATAGGTGTGAGCCACCATGCCTGGCCTTATTTTTTAAATTTTTTAGTCAAAGCCATGGGCGAACAAGTCGAGGTGCTGGGAGGATGGGGCTCTCTGACAGGGGATGGAGTCTCCATGCACACACTCTGCACCTTGTCCTAGGCAGCCTTGCATTCAGCTGTTCCTGAGTTGAATCCTTTGTAATAAGCAAGTACACACAGGTAAAATGTTTCCATGAGTTCTGTGAGTCATTCCAGGAAATCGCTAAACTTGAGAAGAAGGCCGTGAGAACCCCCAATTTATAACCAGTCAGGCAGAAGTACATGTGATCTCAGAGCATCTGAGGTGGGGACAATCTTGAGGGACTGAGCCCTTTAACTTGTGGTAACATGACGCATGATAGCACGACGTAGGCAGTGTCAGAATTGAGCTGAATTGTTGGACACTAAGCTGGTGTCACATAACTGTTGGGGTAAGAGAGAACACCGCAGAGATATCCATGGCCACATCCACAAATCCCAAGGCAGTGAAAGGCCTCCTTTTCCAGGATCCAGTTTACTTTGCTAGTCCTTTGCCAATGGATAAAGTTAAATGCAAATGCCCCTGGAGGCCACAGACCAGCACAACATAGTCTAGCTCTTGAGGTATGAAGAGGTATACTCGACCTCTCAGGCTGCCTCACAGGATACCACAGGCTAGATGGCTTAAGCAGCAGACCTTTATCTTCTCACAGTCTGGAGACTAGAAAGCCAAGGTCAAGATGCTATTGGGTTGCTGTCTGGTGAAGACTCTCTCCTTGGGCTGCAGATAGCCACCTTCTTGCTGTGTTTTCACACAGCCTTTCCTCTGTGAGCACGTGGAGAGAGAGAGAAAGATCATCTCTGGCATCTCTTTCTCTTCTTGTAAGAACACCAGTCCTATTGGATTGGGATTCACACTTATGACCTCATTTAACTTTAATTGCCTCCCTAACAGCCCTATCTCCAAATAGAAACACATTGGACTTAGGCTTTTAACATCTAAATTTTAGGGGGCATAATTCAGTCCATACAGAGGAAATGCCTGTATGTTTTCCAGAACCGAGCTGTGCCACTACCTCCAGTTATGGGGCATGGAATTACAGGATATTAACAGTGGAAGGAATGTTGTCTGCTTCCTCTTCCAGTGAGGCATTTAAACTCCAGATGGGTGAAGCTACTTGCTCATGGATATAGCTTCAAAGCAGTGAGGCTCAGGATGGAACCCTGACTCCCTCCCCCAGGTCAGTGCCCTTGTTCACAGCCTTGGACAGCCTCCCAGAAACAGCTCTTAAGAGAAGAAAATTTAGCCAGGCATGGTGGCTCATGCCTGTAATCCCAACATTTTGGGAAGCCAGGGTGGGAGGCTCACTTGAGTCCAGGAATTCAAGAACAACCTGGGCAACAAAGCAAGACCTCATCTCTACAAAAAACAGGGGAGAAAAAAGCTGAGCATGGTGGCATACACCTATAGCCCCAGCTACTCAGGAGACTAAGGTGGGAGGATCACTTGAGCACAGGAGGTCAAGGCTGCAGTGACCTGTGATGATGCCACTGCATTCCAGCCTGGACAACAGAGTGAGACCCTGCCAAAAAAGTGAGAGAAAGAGAGAGAGACAGAGAAAGAGAGAGAGAGAGAGAAGAAACTTCAAAAATTCAGATCTTGAGTTATTAGCAAAGAAGGGCTTTAGAATGTTACCTGCTACCTGACAGTGGAAGGTTTTCCTGAAGGGAGTTATGACATGTTTCATGACCAGTAAAAACCCAGCACATATTCCTAAATGCTAACACTTGGGAGCGTCTCCTGTCAAACTGAAGGTCGTAGCGTTAGCCAAACTGGATTCAAAGATGTCAGCAGAATCTGCATGTATAGCATGAGCAACTCCCCCTGAGCCTATGAAGGTTTCTAAAATTTATGGTGGCTGGGGCATGGTAGCTCATGCCTGTAATCCCAGCACTTTGGGAGGCCAAGGTAAGAAGACTGCCTGAGCCCAGAGGGCTGAGACCAGTCTGAGCTACTTGGTGACACCTCATCTCTATGATAAATCAAAAAATTAGCTGGTTCTAGTGGTGTGCACCTATAGTCCCAGTTACTCAGAAGGATCGCTTGAGCCCTGGAGGTCAATGTTGTGGTAGCCGATATCATGTGAATACACTCCAGTCTGAGAGACAGAATGAGAATCTGACTCAAAAAAAAAAAAAAAACCAACTTACAAGTTACCAGTGCGCCCCCTCAGCCCTTGACCTCATTCCCCAGGAAATCCACTGTTACCATGGTCCAACCATCAAGACCTAGTGCCCTCCCCTCCCCTTCCCTCAATCATTCTCACATCTCTCTGGCCAACCAGGAGTCAGATGATCAGGTCTGCCACAAATGCCGGTTCCTATTTCCCTCCCAGCTCTGCAAAACTAGGTGCTTCCTGCTGGCAGTCAAAAGCAATTCTCTCATGAACCTCCAATAGTGCTGACAGGACACTTGGGCCCTGGGACGTGTGAGACAACAGTTTCTGCAGAACTCTGCGAGCAGTTTTCCAGGACCATCTTGACACTACTGCTGAGCCGGGGGTCCCCTGACAGATAGCTAGTCCACCGGGACCCTCCACGCACTACAGACCTGAAACCTAGGACTTCCACCAGTCCCTGCCTCGTGGGCTGTTTCAGCCCTAATCCTCACCTATCTCTCCAGGACTCATCATCTGCAGTTTTCCCCAAAGACTGCAGCCCAGTTAGCCTCTTGGATTACCTTTTCTAGTTCTCACCTTCAAAGTAAAAATTTTAAAAATTCAAGGATTGCACTATGGACATAATTGATCTTTCCAGTTGTCCCTGTACTCTGTGAAATAGTTTATCTCAGTTAATGGAAGGAGAAAAGCACCTTCTCTTTGTCCTGAGTTTGGTGGTCTTGACATGCCCCAGCCACATATGCCTCTCTGCACAGCCACCCACGCCTCCATACACAGCCACCATCCTTGCTCAGCCCTTGGGGGCAGGAGGAAAGATGGAGCTTCCAGCCCAGAGAGCTGCCCCTCCTTACCCCACAGAACCAGGGAGAGTCAGAAAACGTGGGCCGACCTCGTCACTGTGCTGCAAAAATAGCACCCACGGTATGCTGTCCCTAGTCCTGCCATGAGTTGGTGGTTGGGCGCATAATTTTAGAGGCATTGTTCCTGAAATAAACCCCCAAAGATAATGTACTAATGAAATAGGTACAGTTTAGCTACTGTTACCCCTGCCCCTGGCCACTCTGTGTGGCTCTTCCTGGACATGGGAGACATACACACATAGTCCCATACTCACAGGAGGGGGAAGATGGGTGTTGGGATGGACCCCCACAGTGGGATGTGGCTCCAGAGAAGCATGCATGTTGCCATGGCACACATGCGGAGACCTAGGCTCGCCTGAAATCTAAAGACTGGAGAGGAGGTCCCAGGACACAGATGTTTCTGGCTGAGTAGACAGCAGCTGCAAAGAGCCCTAGGGGCAGACAGTGTGGTGCTTTCCAGAAACTAAAAGAGACCAGCACGTGTGGCAGAGATGCGGAGCGGGAGCATGGCACCAAAATAGGCAGGTGACATGGACGTGGCGGTCCAATGGAAAGAGGTTTGACACGAAGCCACCTTGTGAGAAACCGGTGACCCCTTTCTGCATGAAGCCCTCTGGGACCACAGACACAGAACACAGGGGCGGTGGTCTCCCCCTGCAGCCCCCTTCCTACGACCCACATTTCTTTTCAAACCCAGACCCACCTCTTCTCCTCTGAAAAGTCCTCCCTGACTGCTCATGCCCACAGTCCCCCTACCTGTCCTGCCTTTCACAGCACTTCTGAAGTCCCTTTGGCACAGTTGGTGGCTTTCCCCACCCCAGCGGGTGCTAAAAATAAAACCTTAGGACAATAGAAAGCAGAAATCGCTCCAGCTCCTGGTCCCCTCTTCCGGTAAACCAGGGGGAAATGCAAGGCTTGCAGGAATTTTTTTTTTTTTTAACAACAGCTTGGCCATGTCATGTAAAGGGAAGAATTAATTTCCTGGTTATTAAAAACACATCAGCAAATGGAATCCAGACATCCAGGTTTTTCCTTCCACACGTCTAGTGCAGAATGTTCCCTTTTGTTCCAAAGAGAGAATTATTGATTGTCACAAAAAGTATTGAGTCTACCAAAACCATAAACAAACATGCTGAAAAATGCAGACAGCCTCTCACAGACAAAAGGGAGGTGTGACTAGTTTAAAAATAAATAAATAAATAAACCACAAGCATTGTGTCTGAAGGTATCACAGCCTACGTCCCTGTGGCTGCAGTGAAACACACTGACCCATAGATGGCGGAAGGTGACTGCTGAATGGGTACCTAGTTCAGCCCGCAGACTCCGGCCAGTCTAAACAGACTGTCAAGGCCGGAGTGTCACGTCCATCCGTCTTTGGGACAATCACCTTCCTTGCGGTGTAGCTTCTCCTTCTCTATTACAGGTGGAAAATCAAGAGGAGGACTCGGATCTTGCCATTTCCAAGAACCCTTTCGGGCCGTTTTAGCTCTACACTATGTGAAAATTGGTCCCATTCCTCAGGTCCTGGAGCAATTCATCTCACTCCCATCTTTTTGTTTGTTTTGTTCTTGAGACAGGATCTGGCTCTGTTGCCCAGTCTGGAGTGCAGTAGTGCATCATAGCTAGTGCATCATAACTCACTGCAGCCTCAAATTTGGGGGCTCAAGCAATCCTCTTGCGTCAGCATGCCGAGCAACTGGGACTATAGGCATAATCTACCATACCTGACTAATTTTTTTTTGTTATTCTGTGACTGTGGGTTCTCTCTATGTTGCCCAGGTTGTTCTTGAACTCCTGGCCTCAAGCAATCCCCCTGCCTCAACCTCCCAAAGTGCTTGGATTACAGGCACAAGCCACTGTGTCTGGCCCCACTCCGTGTTCATTGGTCATGTCTACATAAGAACTCCAACTCTTCCTCATGCCCACTCTAGACCTCTGAACTTTCTCCACATTTTCCACCTTTTCCCTCTGTTTTCATGCCAAGACCTGACCGCAAACACCAGGTCACCTGGGCAGTGGCTGTCAGAGTTGAAGGGCTACTTCAGGTTGTTACTCTAAGTCTTGATATATTTGTTTAGTGATAGTAACTTATCAAGATTGATCTTTTCCTTGGTAAATCCTCACAATGATGCAATGAACCTGGTACAATTTTCCCCACTTTGGAAGTGAGAAACAAATGTAAGAGGCCAAGTGGCTAGCATTTTCTAGCCTTGTGACATTGGGCCAGAGACAAAGTCCAGTGAATTTTGCACCATCTAGCTGTGCCTCTCTGTGCTTTGTTGATGTGCATCCTTCTAAATTTGTTCCTCTTTTAAAATTTTCAGAGCAACAGTGATGGCTCATAGTCAGTTTGCTATTAACTGTTATTGCTTAGAGAATTTACATTTCTTGGCTATAATCGTGATGTCAATCCTAACGTTCCCCCCAGGTACCAGCATGTCCAGAGTGCTGGAGCCTTCCTAAGTGCTAGTTTATGCATGTCAACTCAGGCGATCCTCAAAACAATTGTAGGAAATGAGTAAAAGTGTTGTTATGAATCCCCGATTTGCATGTAGGTGAGGAAGCTGAGGCTCAGGGACGTTTAATAATGTCAGTGAAGGTCACACAACACATACAGAGTAGAATTGGGGTCTGAGCTCCAGCCACCTGGCTCTGTCTGCCACGTTCTCAACCACTGTGCTCTTACTTTGAACAATTACTGGGGCACAGGATGAGCTGGGTGCACCTTCCCTCGCCCTGTTAAATCCGTGACAGGTTGGTTCAAGGGTGAGTACAGGAGTAGAGGCAGTTCCTGCCTGGACCCTCATGATATGGTCTTTACATGTCCAGACTGATCAGAGAAATCCAACGTCAACCCAACATGGTGTCCACAGGCCCCTGGTAAGGCTTCCCAAGGGCAGAGCTAGGAGTCAGTTAGTGGAGCTCGGATGACTAAGAGAAGAGTGGGGGTGGCACAGCCCCTTAGAGTTGTTTCTCATCTCTAGAATGGGGGCAATCCCACCAAGTTTGCTTGAGCATCTCTTAAACAGAAACCCCCAGTGGATGCAGCAGCAGCATCAACCAGCTGGGAGTCCCCAGGATCCACAGCAGGCATCCCCTCCAGATCGGAGTTTCAATATCTGATTTCAACAGTCACAAGTCTGTGAAGACTAAATAAACTACAAAATGTAAAGTGTACATGGCAGCTCCTCAGAAAATTAAACAAAATTACCACATGGCCCCATCAGTCAGTTGATGGGGGCTCCAACAGATCCATGTACACCCATGCTCTTGGCAGCAAGTGCACAAGAGTCAAAAGCTAGAAGCAACCCCAACGTCTGTCGGCAGATGAATGAATGAACAAAATGTAGTATATCCATACTAGGATATAATTCAGACGTAAGACAGAATGAAGTTCCAATACACACTTCAGCGTGGATGAATCTTGAAAATACTATGCTAAGTGAAATAAGCCAGATGCAAAAGGACAAATAGTATATAATTCCACTTATAGGAGGTATTAAATTCACAGAAAGCAGAAGTTACTAGTTCTGAGGGAGGAGAGAAGGAGGAGTTATTATTTAGTGGGTGCAGTATTACTCTTTAGGATGATGAAGTAGTTCTGGAAATGAATAGTGGTGATGGTTGCACAACATTATGAATGTACTGAATACCGTTGAACTACACAGAGGTTCACGCCTTTAATCCCAGCACTTTGGGAGACTGAGGTGGATTACTTGAGCCCAGGAGTTTGAAATCAGCCTGGACAACATAGAAAGACCTTGTCTCTACAGAAAGTTTTTATTTTTTAAATTGTCTGGGCATGGTGACACATGCCTGTAGTTCCAGCTACTTGGGAGGCTGAAGTGGAAGGATCACCTGAGCCCAGGAGGTTGAGGCTGTGATGAGCCATGATCTTGCCACTGTACTCCAGCCTGGGTAACAGAGTGAGAGCCCGAAAAAAAAAATAAGTTAAAATGTAAATTTTATGTTATGTCTATTTTACCACACTAAAGAAAATACCATTTTTTAAAAATGAGAAGTGCCAGCCGGGCTCGGTGGCTCAGCCGGTAATCCCGCGCCTTTGGGAGGCCGAGGTGAGTGGATTGCCTGAGCCTGCGGGTTCGAGACCCGCCTGGGCAGCAAGACCTCATCTCTACAATAAATTTTTAAAAAATCAGCCGGGCGTGGTAGCGCATGCCTATAATTCCGGCTACTCGGAAGGCTGAGGCGGGAGGATCGCCGAAGCCCAGCCGGTTGAGGCTGCGATGGCCGGGAGCGGCCACTGCACTCCAGTCTGGGCAACCGAGTGAGACTCCAACTCAAAAAAACAAAAAAAATGTGAAGTGCCGAGGACATCTGGGAGACCCTGCCAGTTATCTTCCCAATACCCATCCTCCTCTTTCTCTTTATTGACAGAACTTTGATTTGGTGGGGCAGCAAGGAACCCACATAGATGTTTGTGTCCCAGGCTCCCTGCTACTGGGAGTGACCATGTGACTGTAAGCTGTCTAGGGAGATGGACCCTTGAGTGTGACTGGATGGGGCTTCTGGGACAGTTTGTTAAAGGACAGGGTTGGGAGGCGCCAATTCACCCAGCCTGCCACCTCCTGCCTATGAGTCCACCTCCTTCTATAGCACGAACAAGGGCACAATGACTGGAATCTGAGCAACCATCTAAATCCAGGAAGGGACCTTGAGGCTAGAAGTCAGCACCAGGGAGGCAGAACAGGAACAGGGAAGGGACCTGAGACACCAATGACATTGATGCTGATCTCTCTATTGTGAAAAGCTTATCTCTGAAACTCATGTTACCTGAGAGAAATGAGAACTCTCATCTGGCTTAAGCCAGAATTTTTCAAGTCCCTGATACCTGCTGCTGAACAAAACTCCTACATGGAACACCTAGCCTCCATGGAACACCTCTCCTATGCAGACCACCAGACCTCTGTAGAACGCCAGGCCTATGCAGAATACCATTCCTATGTGGAACACCAGGCTTTTGCAGAACACCAAGCCTCTGCAGACCACCAGGCCTCTGCAGAACACTAGGTCTCTGCAGAACACCACTCCTATGCGAACACCATTCTTATGTGGAACATCACATCTCTGCAGAACTCCGGATCTTTGGAACGCTGGGCTTCTGCAGAACCCTGGGCCTCTGCAGAACACCAGGCCTCCACGGACCACCAGGCCTCCATGCAGCATCAGGCCTCTGCCTGCCGTATACCACTCCTACCTGGAACCCCACTCCTATCCAGAATGCCAGGCCTATGCAGAACTTCAGGACTATTTAGAAAACCACTCCTAGCCAGAACACCACTCCTACACAGAGTACCACTCTTATGAAGACCATGCTTCTTTTGCAGAACACCAGTCCTATGCAGAACTCCGCTCCTATCCAAAAAGCCACTCCTAGCCAGAACACCATTCCTGTGTGGAACACTGCTCCTACAGAGAACAGCGCTTCGATGGAGAACACTGCTGCTAGGCACAACACTCCCATGGAGAGCATCACTCTTACAAAGGACACCACTCCTTTGCTGAACACAGCTTCTATGCTGAACCCCACTCCTATGCAGAACACCACTCCAACCTGACTCAGCACACCCATGCTACTACTCCTACTTTATTTTTGCCACTATTGGTTTATAATTGGGAAAAGTGTTCCCCAGACCAGGGTAGAATTGACAACATCAGAGACATTTAGAGAACTGGAATGGAGAATGTGCTAACCGCAGGTGCAATTCACTCTCAGTTGGAGGGTCTGAGAAAACAGCCCTGCCTATCCCAGTGCCACAGATGCCATCATGATAAACAGAGACATCACTGCCTGTGCCCTGAGGTAACCACATTGAGGTATGCACTCTCTCCCAGCAACCATGAGTGTGACACGTTTTCTGCTACTTAGAGCAGAAAGCGGACTGGGAGGCGTCCAGCTCCTTCTCCCACCTAGAGTTACACTGAAGCTGAGGTTGCTCTAGCAACATTCCACAAGTTATGGACTGGATATCTTGCCCCTGGGTGAGTCACCTCACCACCTTACAGCTCTTGAACTTCCTCTGCTTGATTGACCTCTGCCTGCACTCCACCCACCCAACAATGTCCCTGGCAGGAGCCACCCACCAGAATCCTGAAATCTGACCTTCCACCATCCACTGCCCTGCCCTCCTCCTCCACTCCCTGCTCCCTCCTCTTCCGCTCTTTGGCCTCATTATGTCAACCCTGTGGGAGTGTACTTTGGTTCCAGGAAATTCCACACTCTCTATCAGTATTTTAGATGCACGTGTCCTTTGACCCAGCAATTCTATTCCTAGGCATTTACCCTACAGGTCACTGGAATGTTCTCAGTAACACATATACAAATATACTAAGCCCAGGGGAAAAAAATAAGATTTAGAACACAGCTTAAAGGATTCATTAAATAAATTGTGGTGTGTCCATAGTATGGAATGCTATGCAGCGATTTAAAATATTTAGGCAAATCTACACTAAATATGAAAAGTTTTCCAAGAGACATTTGCAAAAGGAGTAGGTTATATGCTACCACTTATGTGGGACAAGTTATATACAAATAAATAAATTTTATGTATTTTTAGATATACACACATATACTAACTGTACCTATAATGTATGCATATGTAATACTTACACCTAGGATATATATGCATATATAATATTTATACCTGGAATATACAAGCATATATAATACCTATACCTGTGATATGTGTGTGTGTGTGCGTGTGTGTGTGTGTGTGTGTGTGTGTGTGTGTGTGTGTATATATATATATATATATGTAATACCTATGAGTATAATACATCCACACATACACAATACCTATTATCCGTCTCTGAAAGGAAGTACAAGAAACGACAACAGAAGACAGAGGTGTATGATAAGAAGAGACTCGTTTTTCCCTGTGCCCTCTTTTGTACTTGAACTTTATACCGTGTGCCAGTATCACCCATTCAAAGTAATTTTCAAGAGGAAGTCTATTCAGAGCTTCTCTTCTGCCTCCTAGGGGAGAAGGCAGGAGAACACTCCCCATGGTCTCGCTAGCTCTCTGCCCCAACCGCATACCTCTGGTCAATCTGTAGTAGAGGTGGTTACTGTCCTGTCCCTAATCCCTCAGGCCTTTTGTGTCCCTGGGCATGGTGGACTAGACCCCAACAGCCAGAGTCTCCTTGCCTATGACCTTTGTTAGCCCCTATGACCTTTGTCTGCCCCCCAGAGTCATGGCAGCTTTTTGCCCATGGCTACCCTGCAGCAGTCCAACTAATGGCTGATGGGGATTGGTATATACTGGTGAATGTGTGCACCCTCCAGGGAGATGACCCTGGGGTGTACTTCCACGCTGGGAGCCAGAGGAATTCAGCTCCAGATGTGCAGAGTGCCCACTCTTTGTTGCCGTCTTTCCCTCCTCTGCCTCACCCTCACTCTTCCTTACCAGAGTGTCTCTTGTGATCACCTCCCTGTAAACTTCTTGCTCTCAAATTTTCGTCCCGAAGTCTTCATTCAAGGATCCCAAACAGTGGCATAATCACTTCAAACCACACTCTCTCTAAGACTCTATTTCTCTTAATGTCTGTGCATCTCCCATGGCAAACCTCCAAATGCTTCCACCCCAACAGGCCAGTGCCTCAGGAGAAAATCACTTACCCTGCCCATCCATCCTCTCCACATTTAGTCCTTGAAACATAAAGCTGGCCCTTCAGTGCGGCTCAAAATTGCCAATCAGTTCTTTTCTCCTTTCCCAGAGCAATGTCTTCAAACTGTTACTGCTTACACTCAAGTCTAGGGTCCTACTCCCATCTCTCTCCGTCAAAGTCATCACCTACTTCCCCAGGAAAACGGAAGCATCAGGGGCTAACTCCTGGTGTTTTCTCTACCTAAGTAGCCCTGCAAATGTTTATTTATAATCTTGGTTGAGCAAGTTCCTCTTTAGGCTTTTCTTCATGCAAAACATGGAATGAATCTGGAACTGGACAAGGTAGGTTCATGTCTTGGCTCCACCACTAGCTAGCCTTGTGACCCTAACAGTACCTACCTCATAGGGCAGTTTGAGGAGTAATGAGTCAATATATGTGCTTTTTTAGTACATGAATCAGAGGCTGAAATATTGCAAATGTTCAATAAATGTTGGTCTTATTTTGCGTATTTTTCAAATTTTCTGTAATGAACACCTGTAACTTCTGAAATCAGAAAATCATTATTATTATGAGAGAGGACTCCCCGCCCCCCACAAAAAATGAAATTATCTTTTGGAGGGCAGGCCCCTTGTAGTACAGGCTTCCTCTGCTAGGTGAGTGTTCTAGGAACCCATCAACATCAGTGTACCAGTTAGCATTATTGTGAGAGGCTATGTTCAGCTTCAGTGAATTTTTTTTTTGAGATTCTTTCAAAACATTTGCCCATATCACAATGGGTGATTTATGAACACACCTGCCCACTCCGTGCTGAGTGTTCAACAGTTTTTGACCAAAAACAGTATGACCCTCATGCCCTGCCCTCCCTGTTCACCCGATCTCATCCTGAGTAACTTTTTTTTGTTTCCCCAGATGAAAAATGTCCTCAAAGGAAAACATTTTTGCCAATGTAAAAGAGGTGAAACAAAAAAAGGGCAGAAGCACTAAAAGACATCAAAATGGATGAATTCAAAAACTGTTTTGAGCAGTGAAAAAAAGCATATTGATAGGCGTATTGCATCAAACGGACAATACCTTGGAGGTGGCTGGAGTTTAAACATATAAGTTAAATACACAATTTTTAATAAATAAATTCCAGGTTTTGGAGAGTCCCCTTGTACATATGTGTACGTACATTCGCATTTCTGTTGACTCGTTCTTAGCTCCTGCCTCCTTTCCTGGAAGATGGGCTAACTTTCCCTCTTCCTGCACTCACTGACCCAGCCACTAATATGTCATCTAAGACTCAGATTCATTAGTTGTTCCTTCTATTCTCATGCTTTCCTTTTCTGTTGAATCATCCTCAGATATGCTTAAATATTTCTCCTCAAAAAAACCTCCTTCCCTCCTGCTGTCAAGGTTGACTCTCTTCCTGTCCTTGTCTGTCTACCTTTCTCAACTCCTATCACTCGTCAATGAGACTTTCATTCTAGCTATTCTAAAAAAATCCTCTAAACAATGGCTATCACTGACCTCACAAAGACCAAATTGAGTATTTTTTAAAGCTCTCTTCTATTGGAACCCTTTCTACAGCATTTGACAGTGTCAACTCCCACCTCCCTCTATTGATTCATTCACGGTGGTTTACTGAGCATTCACCACAAATGCTGTATTTATTATGTACTGTTTTTGGCACCATGAATATAGTGAGCAAGACCTTCTTAAACCAGGTTCTCCTGGGAAGCAGACCCAGGGACTGCAGTCAAGTGGAAGTAGTTTATTTGCAAAGTGATCCCTGAAAACACTTGTGTGGGATGGGGACGTGGCCAGCAGAGTGGGAGAAGAAGTCGGTATAGGCAGGGATCTCCAACCCCCAGGCCACGGAATGGTACTAGTCTGCAGCCTGTTAGGAACTGAACCACACATAACTGGTGAGCAGTGAGCAAGTGAAGCTTCATCTCATATTACCGCCTGCACTCTGCCTCCTGTCAGATCAGCACTGAAAAGCCTGCTTCCATTTCCAACATCCTATCTTTGTGAAGCAGGGTTTTCTGCAGCGACAGCAACCAAAACAAGATTATGGAGTAGACTGGACATAAGCAACACACTTCAGGTGGCACTGTCTCCCATCACCCCCAGATGGGACCATCTAGTCGGCAAGAAAACAAACTCAGGGCTCCCACTGATTCTGTATTATGGTGAGTTGTATAATTATTTCATTACATATAACAATGTAACAATAATAGAAATAAAGTGCACAATAAGTGTAATGTGCTTGAATCATCCCAAAGTCATCCCCTCACCCTGCTCCGTGGAAAAATTGTCTTCCTGCAGAAATGGCAGAAAGCAAATCTCAGCACCCTCCCCCACAAGGGGCTGAAGAAGCTGGGGTGTTCCTCCACTGATGCTCACCTGTCATTACCTTCCAGCACCTCCTGCTCCTCACAAGAGCAGGCGTGCCGGAGGAGGCCTTAGACAGAAAGTCACAGATGCTTGCCATGAGGAACTGCTGGTATCCATGGTAACAGAGACTGTGTCAAGGGCACCAGCAGAGTCTGCTCCAAAGACAAGCGAGGTTCTTGTTCTGTGAGCTTCCAGAGGCAAATAATAAAAATGCAAGCAAAAAAAAGTAAACACTATAACTTCAGATAGAGACAAAGGCCGGGAAGAAAATGAAGCCTTATGATGTCATAGCAACTAGGTGTGGGTGGTATAGGTTGAATTGTGCCCCCCATATGCTGAAATTCTAACCCCTAGGAATGCAGAGTGTGACTTTATTTGGTGACAGGGTTCATAGAGAATGAATCAAGTTAAAGCATTAGCGTGGGCCCTAATCCAATATGACCTGGGTCCCTCTAAATAGGGGAAGTTTGGTAAAGAGACACACAAAGGAGAAAGACAGCATGAAGAAACACGAGAAGCCATCTATGAGCCAAGGAGAGAAGCCTGGACCACAGCCTCCCTCACTGCCCAGAAGAAACCCATCCTTGATCCAGAATTCCAGCCTCCAGAGTGTGAAACAATGACATTCTGTTGTTTAAGCCCCTCAATCTGTGGTACTTGGTTAGGCAGCCCTAGCTAACTCACACAGGGTAGGTATCCCTTATCCAAAATTCATGGGACAAGAAGTATTTCTGATTTGGGAATATTTTCATTGCAATTATCCCAGTAGAGAATCCCTAAAATGAAAATCAGAAATCCAACATACCCCAGTGAGTATTTCCCTTAAACATTGCGCCAGCGATCAAAAAGGCTTGGATGTGGGAGCATTTTGGATTTCAGAATTTTGGAGTAGAGCTATTCCACCCCATGGGATCTACCCATGAGACGGGGTGGTCAGGGAGGCCTCTCTGAGGAAGTAGTACTTAAGCTGAGGCCTGACTAAAAGGAAGAGCCACCCTGGTATGTCTGGGTGCACCATTTTAGAAGGAGCACCAAAGGCAAGCTCGAGCTGGGAACGGACTTGGTATGTTCTGAGAACACAGAGGCCACTATGTCAGGATTTGGTGTGTAAGAGGCAGAATGGCACAGAGGAGTTGGAGCACTTGGCAGGGGCCAGATGCAGGTCCCTTGAGGTCATGCTGAAAGTCTGGATTGTAGTCAAAATGCGGTAAGAAACCCCCGGGGGGTTCTACTCAGGGAAATGGTGTGATCATATTCGTGCTTTCATATTCGTGCTGGGTGGGGAATGGTTAGGAGTGGGGGACCAAGCTCAGAAACAAGGAGACCACTGGGGAGCCTATTACAGTTGAAAGAAGTTTGGCACCAGTAATGACTCCTCACCCGTTTAAGGCCAAGAGATTTATTAAAGCGGCGGTTACAAGGGAAAAAGGGAAAGGGTCTGTGGAGAGAGATAGAGAGAGAGAGAGAGAGAGAGAGAGAGAGAGAGAGAGAGAGAGAGAGAGGAAGTGGGAGAGAGGCGGGGAGAGAGCTGCAGAGAGGAGAGAGTGACAGAGAGAGAGAGTTGCAAGGAGTGGGCTGTATTTATTAGCCTGACAGGGGCCGGAAGGGGCCATGCTATGTTTCTATTGGAGGAGCTGCATGGGAGTAGGGTGGGGCCGACACCGTGTTACAGTCCTATTGGACGCATAACAAAACTAGCTAAGGATTAGAGGCTTGCAGGTTTGAACTTCGCTTGAGCAGGGAATTGTGCACACAGAAGCCGGGACCTAGGGCCTTTGTTGTCTGGTGTGTCCTCACCATGCTTGGTGCCATTCTGGGAGCTGCCCCTCTGGTCACTTCCTGCACCCTTCATTCCCACCTTTTCTGTTCTTATGGGGAGGGGCATCGTTACTCTTTCTGGCTACTTCCTGCTGGTTGGGGGCATTGTGGGGGTAAGGTGGTGGAAGGGTGCAAAACCAGCCAAAGCAGGGCCCAAAGGTAGGTGCTGAAGGTGTACATTTCCGCAGATGAGAGTTCCATGAAGGTTCCTTGTAAGTGTAGGACAGCTACTTGTTCCGGCCAGTCTTCCAGTGGGTCTGAGGGTAGTAGTAACCAAATGTCTTGGAGTAGACTGTGGAGGTAAATAGAGAACCTGGAAGAGAGCATATCTAAAAGAAAAATTAAGTGATGTTTAGGAGCAAGGTGTTGACTCCTCTATTGGGACAGGTTGATAACTATTGAGTAATAGGAGGTTGAGGTTTTGATTTGAGAGTTTAGTTAAGCATTGTTGGAGAAATTTAAAGATATATGGGGCTATTAAACAGAAACGCAAATTAGAAAGAGGCAAGTGCCTCCCTGTTGGACTACTGAGAGCCAGGAAAATGGGGTGACTTTGGCTGTCTGTGTTATGGAGGTTTGTAATATTGACTAAAGTTTTTAAGAGCATGTTATAACATAAAATCACAGTAGTTATTGTAAAAGTTACTTATTTAGCCAAAATGATAGTGCAACGATTTTGAAAAGAAAAAAACCTCACTCTTTTGTAACAAAGACAGTGGGGGAGGGGGGGAGGGCTAATTGAATTTTGTCTCTTTTTTTCTCCCCTCTGTTATTTAAAGAAGAAAATTTTTGGAGATTGTTAATTAAGAAGCTCATGTTCTGGCCTTCGAGTAGCATGTTGACCTAGCATTAGTGTAATTGATATTAATGGTAAATTTATGGAACCTTTTTTGTTGCTTTGAGTGTTTACAGAATTTCTTTTACTTTTTTCCACTAACTTTCACCTAACATGTTCGATAAACTCATACCATTCTTTGACATGCTTAAACCTTCTATTTTTGTTCTATGCTTTCTTTAACCAGCCATTCTATTATAGAACAAAATGTACCATACAAGATTCTTTCCTATACAATAATTTATCTTTTCTTTATCCTTTCTTACTAAAAACATACCTACACCAACAACTTTCTTTACATTTTTCCTAACCTCAGAGCTAACCAAAGCAATAAGCTTATATGTAGTGGAAGGGCTTAGATAGGATCCAATGTGGAACTATTAGGGAAATCCAAAGCTATACAAAAGGCACCCAAAAAGTACAGTGGTGTGAGTTTTAATTTTTATCATAATGTCCCTTCCCAATAATGAAGCTGGACACGTTGGCATAACAAGGAAAGCGTGTTGAAATACTTTATCTCCCAGAGCACATGGAAGTAATGGCATAGTGAGGGACCTGGATATAATGCCCTGTGCCTCCACAACCAAAAGGGGTGAAGGAAGGAGTGGACCAGGAAATGTAAGTAGATCTGAGCATGTAGCCCCCGTATTAATAACAAATGATATAACCCTGCCAGCTACTGATATTTCCACCCTAGGCTCAGTTGGCTTAATGGTTTGTTTCGAAGACATTGGGGCTACCAAGTTAGGGGCGAGTCAATCTGACTGGAGCAAGCCCAAGAGATCCCCTTTTGAGATCGTGTAAGATGCCTGGTGTCCCTTAATTGCAGCAAGACTCTGGGCCATGTGCTCTCTTCCTTCTGGGCGAATGAGGCAATCATGAACCCAGTGTCCATGCTGTTTGCATTTGGGACAGTGTTTTGCTGGTGGGCAGGGCTTGACAGTCTTTGGCCATATGCCCATTTTGACGGCATCAGAAACAAACCTGGGGAGGGGGCTGTGTACCTCTTCTACTATTGATCATCTGGGTTGGAAGATTATCAGTGGTGGCTTTTTTGTTAATGTGGCAGATAAAAGCTGAAGTGCTTTCCGCTTATGTTGGTGGTCCTGTATTTCTTCCTCCTTTTGGTTGTTAAAGATTTTAAAGGCCGTGTCCAATAGCTCTAATTGAGGGATTTGTGGGCCCTTTTCTAATTTTTGGAGTTTGTGCCTAATACCCGGTGCTGACTGGGAGATAAAATACATAGCCAAAAGAGTTTGTTCCTCTACAGAGTTTAAATCAATATTAGTAAACTGCTGCAATGTTTTAGAGAGGCAACTTAGAAACATTGTTGGATTTTTATCTGGTCTTTGAAAAACCTCTTTTATTCTGTCCTAGTTAGTCTGTTTATTAACACCTTTTTGTAGTTAGCTAACAGGATTTATTTACATGATCTCTTTATTTTCGTCTGGGAATAAGGTTGATATAGTCCCGGTTTAGATATAACTTGAGAGAAATTTATTATAAGGAAACAACAAAGACTTGTTGCAGCTGGTAGGGCTGCTATCAGGGGGTTATCAAGCAGTGAGAGGAGGGGGGGGTGAAAAGGCTGGAGTTTGGGATTAGGCACCTTGGGCTTTGGCACCGGCCCTTCCTCCAAAGACAAAAGAGAAAGGCTGGAGACTAGGGTCAGGTGACCCGGCTGGAGACGCCAGCCCTTCCTTCTCAGATAAAGGTGGAGGGTGAGGAGGAGGAGAAACTGATGGTGAGTGGAATAGCAAAAGCAGACTATAGGAGGTTTATCTGCTGGGTTGAAGTTAGAAATAGAGGGAGGTGGCAGGATTAGTTGTGTATGATCTAAGACTTTTTTTTTTGTGAGACGTCTGAGATAGAGAAGGGGACGTGCACCTGAACAATATCTTTTGTGCCCACTACTTTGCGGAGGGGAGTGAGGAAGACCACTGCGGCCTTGGATCAGGTTACGGGAGGGCTATACTGGGGAATGATTGAAAATGGGAGGGCACAGAGGTTGAATTGCTGGAGAAGTGGGTGGAGCTGAAGAGGAAGGAGGGGGCTCCTCTGTAGGATTGAAATCCAAGATGGGAAAGAAGGGAGGGGACTTACAGTGTTTGCAGTGGGGGGAGGGGAACTTAGAGGAGGAGGCTCACACGTGCGTGGAATAATGGGAGAAAGAGAAGTTGTAGGAGAAGCAGTAGATGCTAGCATGAGTTGAGAGTGGAAGTTAGAGGGGTTACAATTGAGACACAGGCAAGGATGTTTATGGAGAGAAAAAGACTGAACATAGGGAATCCCTACCCACTGTTTTGAATGCTCACAGAAATTATATAGGCACTGATTTTGGTTGTCTAAGGGATATGTTGGCCAGTCCTGTGTGCAGAGGCGAATTAGGCATTTGGGTTTAATATCAGGGGACAGAGAAAGGATAGTGAGATTGTTTGAAAGGCATTTAAGAGGGGAGTCGGCCGGCAGGGATGACGAACCTCCCATAGCAGGACAGGTGGGCTAAACGGGGCATCCCCCGAAGAGTCGGCTGTCCAAGAAGTGTGGCTGTGGCAAAGCCTGTCGTCACAGGGGTTTAGCACAAGCAGGGTCCTCTTGGAGAACCGAGGGGGTCAAGGCACCTAGCGCAAGGATTTTTGAACCAGACAGAAAGCACTTGACCGGGCGGTGGGTGGGAGTGTGTTCGAGAATCCTGCCGGTAGAATAGGGCTTACTGTGGGGCAACAAACATGGAGCCTCCGAGGCTCCCTGTTACCCAACAGATATAGGAGTCCTTCAGAATCCTCTGTGGGCCAGCAGACGTGGGACCCCCGGGGTCCACTGTGACCTGACAGCTATGGGATTCCTTGGGGTGGGGGAGGAGTGAGAAAGAGAGGATTTTACAGAAGCTAGTAATGACTCCTCACCCGTTTAAGGCCAAGAGATTTATTAAAGCGGCGGTTACAAGGGAAAAAGGGAAAAGGGAAAGGGTCTGTGGAGAGAGAGAGAGAGAGAGAGAGAGAGAGAGAGAGAGAGAGAGAGAGAGAGAGAGAGAGAGAGAGAGAGAGAGAGAGAGAGAGAGAGAGAGAGAGAGAGAGAGAGAGACACTGGGAGAGAGGCGGGGAGAGAGCTGCAGAGAGGGAAAGAAAGAGAGACCAAGAGAGAGAGTTGGAAGTGGGCTGTATTTATTAGCCTGACAGGGGCCGGAAGGGGCCATGCTACGTTTCTATTGGAGGAGCTACATGGGAGTAGGGTGGGGCTGACGCCGTGTTACAGTCCTATTGGACGCATAACAAAGCTGGCTAAGGATTGGAGGCTTGCAGGTTTGAACTTGGCGCTCACGAGCAATTGTGCACACAGAAGCCGGGACCTAGGGCCTTTGTTGTCTGGTGTGTCCTCACCATGCTTGGTGCCATTCTGGGAGCCGCCCCTCTGGTCGCTTCCTGCACCCTTCAACAGTCGTGCAGAGGAGAGGAGTTAGTGTCTCAGACCCAGAGTCAGTGGGGAGATGCCAGCAGGAAAGAAAAGGGAACAAATTCAAATTGAATCAGGAGTCAGATGATTGAGACTTGCCAATGTGGGAGGCGAGAGCAGGATAGTAATGAGAAAGATGCTGGCCTGCTTTCCTGGGAAGCAGGGTGGATGGGAGTCACTTGCTGAGATGGGAACCAGGAGGACGGTCAGAGGGAGGAACATCCTTCCCTTCCCTTGCCTGTCAGGGTACTGCCTCCCTTGTTTTTCTCCTTCCCTCTCTGGTTCTTTTTTCTGCACTTCTAGTTGGCTCCTCCATCCACGGAAATGCTGGCATTTTATATCCTTTCTCCGGGCTCCCTGCACTCACTCTGAGTAACGTCATCCATTCCCAGGACTCTGGTACCACCTGTATACCAATCTCCACCATAGGATACACTCAGCCATTCCTCTCTCCAGAGTCCCAGAACCTGTTTCCACCTGCCTTGAAGATTTCACACTTGGAAACTCCAGCCAGCGTGTCCAAGCCCACCCCTGCCAGGACCACCCATAGACTTGTCCCAGTGGGTTCTCCAGCTCAGCAAATGTCTCACCCATCTCTTGTTCTCACCTCTCCCACTTCCTCCCTACATTTTCCCCAAGCCCCACAATGGTTAGATCTAGTTATGAAAACTGTCACAGCAGAGAACAAAAAAAAGACAGCATTAGAAATTAGAATTTTGAATAGCATTCACAAAGTAGCTGAAATAGAAAATCCTGCTTTTAAGACACTACTCTTAGACTATGTGAAATATTGTGAGGTTATCTGAAATAGTTGGTGGTTGGAGATATTTGCTTGAGGAAAACACTAATTTCCTAGCAGAAAAGAAAAAAAAAATCCCTGGGCCAGAAATCAAATACTTATATAAGTCATTTACTATCTCTGTGTCTCAGGTTTTTAATTTACCAAATAGCTACAAAAACTAATACCATCTTGGCCCAACTCACAAGGCTGTTTCATTCTAAAGGAGAAAAGATTATTATCATCAAAAGTCTCAGGGAGGAAATAGATGGAATCAAATAGAATATTGGAAGAATAATCCATCATGATCAAGTAGTATTTATCTCAAAGTAAAAAGATAGTTTAATATTTGAATATTTATTAGTATTATTCACTGCATTAATAAATCAAAGAAAAAAGTTATACAATAATCAAGAAAGATGCCCAAAACTCTTTGAAAATATCCAACATTAATTTACCCAGTTAAATATGCTTTTTAAAAAATGTCTGGATTTCTCAGTTGGTTGCATAGCCCGTGTGTTTCTCACAGGCATAGTTGCAGGGTGAAGAGTTTCAACAGCCCTTGCTTTTAAAAATACTTTCAATTTTTTTTTTTAAAAAAAGAAAGCTACAAAAAACAGCTTTCAATGATAAGCATGAACAGATAAGATTTGAAATAGGATGTCATTATTTGACATTATTTTGAAAGTGTCTACTTGTTGCACCATTTTTGTGCATGTTCTTGGTCATGACCCTAATTTACTAGGGCACAACCTTGAATCAGAAATGCAAGGTAAAGTGTGGTGGTTAACACCTGTAATCCCAGCACTTTGGGAGGCCAAGCTTGGAGGATCACTTGAGCCCAGGAGTTTGAGACCAACCTGGGCAACATAGCGAGACCAAGTCTGTACAACAGATTTAAAAATTAGCCAGGTATGGTGGTGTGCACCTGTAGTCCCAGCTACTTGAGAGGCTGAGACAGGAGAATTTCCTGAGCTCAGGAGTTCAAAGTTACAGTGAGCCATAATCATGCCACTGCACTCCAGCCTGGGTGAAGAGTGAGACACTGTCTAAAAAAAAAAAAAGGAAAGGAAGAAATTCAATATCCAATCTTAACTCTGTGAGTGAGCACCTGCTCTAGAAGCAGAAATGGGGCCAGTAGGAAATAGGCATGGGCACAAAATGAATTTTGATATACATATATTTTTTTAAATTGGCTACAGACATTCCTATCTCTTTCTAATAACTCAAGTTGATTGTTCTAATTGGAACACAAAGGACAGTTGATCAACTCTCTCCACCTCTGGTCTTCCCACTGGGTCCACACTGCAGAAATAAATGCTGGCAGCCTTGAACCTTTTCCAAGTCCCTGAGAATGCAGAGCAGTCAGCAGAGCTTGTGTGATGTCCACTCTCTTCAGTGCAGAAGTGATCTGCCTGTGTTTCATGCTGAAGAATCACAGGGCATTATTACTGAAAGGGTCTGAGCAACTCAGTCTGGACTATTGGTTTTCAACCCTGGCTACACGATAGAATAACTAGGGGGCTTTTTAAAAAACAAGTGATATTGCACTCCCAGGTGACAGAGTGAGAGGCCAACTCAAAAATAATAATAATAATAATAATAACAATATGTGATGCCCAGGCCTCACCCTCAAAGAGTCTGATTTAGCTGGTCTGGTAAAGAACCTTGGCTGTGGTGTTTTTTAAAAGCTCCCGCAGGTGATTCTAACATATAACCACATCTAAAAAGACATTACCCTGTTTTAGTCTTTTCATTTAATGAGCAAATGCAGGCCAGAGCGACCAGCTAGTTAATGGTAGATATTACTGAGTTATAGGTAATTCCAAAACTTAGAAATAAGCCAAAAAGATGACTTGTATCCACTCAATGCCTTATTAAAACACTGTCTCGAACCTACCCAAGGGCCATTTGACCTTCCAGGAGAAAGTAGCTTTTATTTTACTTACTATTATGCAAGATATAGACATTTTTAAGTCTATAAACATAAGATGTTAACTTGTGGAAAATAAATATGTTGCAAATGAGTTTTTATAAAATGGAAATAAAAATTATTTCTGTTCAGCTGTAATGATAACCCCAAAGGTTATGATTTTATTGCCCTGTGGGACATTAACCAGTTTTGTATCTAATTTAGCAATCTTATTGCAACATATTTTTCCATTCCCTCTCTCTTTCCTTGCCCCCCCCACTCTGGTAGGTCATTTGCCTTCTTTGTCTCATTTTCCTAACTGACTTTATCATTCTTCCAGCTACCTAATTAATGAGAAAGTAAACTTTGACACATGCTCACTAAGTGTTTATATGAAAATCATGAGAATTATGTTTTGAAATGTAAAGATTATATCAATTTTATAAGTGTCTTAAACCATTCAGAAAGCTTGAATTGATTGTTCAAGATGTAATTTATTTTGTTCTCCAAATACATTACTCATCAACCACATACAGAAATTATAAAGGTAGAGACTTTCACTTCCGGCAAAATGGAGTAACAAGGACCTCACTGACCCTCCCTCTTGAAAAAAGCTAAAAGATAAATGGGTAAAATATGTGAAAGTATAGTTTTTAGATATTGAACACCAGGCAGCATGGACAGTGATCACTGAGAGAGTGAAAACAAATAAGGTGGGCTCTTTGGTTGTCCCAGCTTATAGTCTGAAGTTTTTCAAGATCCAGTGCAGAGAGGAGTCTCCCTGAGCTGAGAGATGAAGCTGGGAATCTGGGAGGCCAAGGGCAGTTCTCAGGGTAAGACACCAGAGAGGAGAGAACTTCACAGAGAGGGTTCAGATATCTGAGAGGTTCCCTGGAATCTTCAACTGGGAATTGATCAGCATATACATGAAAGGAAATGCGCAAGGCCAGAGAAAAGGTTAGAGGGAATAATACTTGTTGTTCACACAGGGCTGAAAATGGCTTCTGTTCCCATAAGCCAGAGTAAAAAGCCTCCTGTCTTGTGGCCCACTGGTAAGAGAACCCGTAGTGAGGAAAAATCAACCCTAGACTAAAGGCTGCTTTAATCCCACCTGACAGAGCTTAAAAGCAAGCTTCAAAAGAATCAAACTGTTTTCAAGTAATTTACGTACAACCTAGAAGAAACATTAAAATAGCTACGGGAATATAAAAATAACCAATACTCAAGAAGGAAAAATTTACAATGTCTGGCATCCAATCCAAAATTACCAGGCATGCAAAGAAATAGGAAAATACAGCTCAAAATGAAAAGAAAATCCAATCAGTAATAACAGGTTCAGAAATGACAGAGATGTTGAAATTAGTGGACAAGAACGTTTAAAAAAATAGTTATTATATTTGTTCATATTGCTATTTTATATTGTTATATTCTATTTGGTCAAGAAGGTGAAGAAAAGATTAAGCATGTGAAAAAGACTTGAATTATATAAAAATGATCCAAATGGAACTTCTAGAGATGAAAATTGCAATGTCAGAAATTTAAATACACAGCCTAGGATAAACTGTTGTTCCAGCACCCAATAAAACAGGGTTCATAAACTTAAAGGCATACCAATAGAAATCATCCATAACAAACCCTAGAGGAAAAAGACTGAAAAAAACAAAGTAAGAGAGCAGAGACCTTCAAGTGATCCAACATACATGTAGTTGGAGTCCCTGAAGGACAGTAGGGGGACAGAACAAAATCTTTATAAATAAATAGTGGCTTAAATTTTTCCAAACTTGATGAAAGTTATAAACCCACAGATTCAAGAAGCTCAACCAACTCCAAGCATAGGAAACAAGAAGAAAATTTCACTAAGGCATAACGTAATCAAATGTCTTAAAGAGAAAATTGTTAAAGCAGCCAGAGTTGTTCTGTCCCTCCACCCTAGATTGTGAAATGCTCCATTTCACATACCTGGCCTTGGGAAACGACAGGGGGCAGAGCCTTGGAACCTCTGGACCTAGAGAATTTGCTTTATTTCCCAAGTAGACTTAGAATGCAAACAGAATGTCTAATGTGGACTATAAATTGTTTCCTTATGCATTAATGTTTCTCCTTCACAGTTCAAAAACTGGAATATCACATCAGGTACAAATTTTAAGTGGTGCCAAAAAAGGAATTCGAATAAATAAATAATATTTTCATGTAATATGTTTAAGAATAAAAATGAATGCAAGAAAATCCATGATCAAAATATGTCAAAATTTTGAAAAAGGTAAGATCTTGCCCTGTGCTTGTATGATTTGCATCCCTCCTCCTCTATCCCAGCCCTGCTTTTTAGAAAAAATCCTGTCCTCTTTAAGGCAATTTCTTTGTATTTGCCTCCTGCACTGCCCATAGTAACTCCAGCTCTCTACCTACTCATCATCCTGATTTCATTTTGGTGCCAAGACAAGAAACCTTTAAAGCCACCTCCTTTCTTATTAATTAATATTTTCTTGATTTTTCCCTGTCTAGAGTCATAAGACAATTGTATTCTTCAAGAACAGATTATACTCCTGAAATGTTTGCCTCCATCCTAGAAAAGGTTATCAAGAAATTAAAACACACCTATAATCCCAGCACTTTGTTAGGCCGTGGCAAGTGGATCACTTGAGCCTGGGAGTTCAAGACCAGCCTAGACAACAGCGAGACCTTGTCTCCATGATAAATCAAAAAATTAGCTGGGTGTGGTCACACGCCTGTAGTCCCAGCTCCTCAGGAAACTGGGCAAAAAGATCACCTGAGCCCAGGAGATTGAGGCTGCAGTGAGCCATGATTGTGCCACTGCATTCCATCCTGGGCAACAGAATGAGACCCTGACTCAAAAATGAATAAATAAAAGAAAAAAGAAACTGAAGTATTTTAACAGAATGTTCCTAATCAAATAGATAAAAGTCAAACAAAAACAAATCCAAAACCTTATTTATTAGCAAAAAGTAGAGTTTTTTTTTTCAATTAAGTGCAGTTGACACAGAGATTTTATGTGTGTTAACAGGGCTATTGAGTTGCTATGGTTGCAAGTTTGCATTGGCATTTTCACCAGGCAACTGTGTGGTCTGAACATTCCTCCCACTTTTCACATCTGCCCACGTTCTCCAGACTAGGATTTTGTAATCTGGCTTCTAGCCCTCGCCTCCTTTGCCACTCCAGGGAGTGCACATTTTTCAGCCCCTTCCCAGAAAATCTGAACCCCCCTGAGATGTGAAGTTAGGCCCTGGCTCCTGCCCAGAATGCACACTGTCACACCACAGAACACTGACCTACTTCCTTCATGAAGCTCAATAGCATTTTACCTCTTTGGCGTGATATATATACATGAGATCACTATGAGATAATTCATTTATTTTAATAATGAGCTCTTCAAATGCATTTAGAAATCAATTTAATCACTAGTTTGGAAATTCTGGGTGTTTTTCTTAAAGCAATCCTTATGAAATATTTTTGCAAACTATGAACGACCTCTTGGTTTTTATTCTTCTAAATTTTAGACATTTGTTTCTCTTTTTTCTGTTCCTCTCCCCTGTCCTTTTCTCCATCTTTTCCTCTCCTCTCCTTACCAATTTTTCTTCTAACATTTACACCCATCATCCAGATCTTTACTAAGAAGTAAACAGGCAGTAGGTGAAACAGTTCCAAGCATTGTGTCTCCTGAAGATCCACCCCATGTTAGCAACTGAAACTGGTCATCCTCAAGCTTGGGAAGACCTGCTAACTATGACCTTAGTTCAGAACTTTGTCATGTTTAACCGGCCTCTGTGTCTGCATCTGCTTTCCAGCTTCTCTCTACCCTCCAATCTGAGTGAACCATCGGAAGTGCAGTTCTGCCTGCATTGTGCCTCCACTTGAAAACCTCCAGTGACTTCCCATTGCCAGTAAGATGATGTCCATGTTCCTTAAAATAGCATTTGAGCCAGGCTCATGCCTATAATCCCAGTACTTTGGGAAGCCAGGCCCAGGAGGTCAAAACCATCCTGCGCAGTATAGTGAGGTCTCGTTTCTAAAACAATTGGGTATGGTGGCACGTACCTGCAGTCCCAGCTACTCAGGAGGCTGATGTGAGACAATTGCTTGAGCCCAGGAAGTCAATGTTGCAGTGAGCCATGATAGTGCCACTGCACTCTAGACTGGGCAACAGAGTGAGACTCCAACTAAAAAAAAAAAGAAAAATAGTATTTGAGGCCCTTAGTGATCTGATCCTCCTCCCACTCTGACCTCACCTCTGTATTCATGTGCCACCCTCTCCCCAACAGCCTCCTATCCCCTGCCACACACACACACACACACACACACACACACACACACACACACACACATATTCCTTACCCAGTTATATCAAACTCCACACCAAATCTCTCAGTTCCCCTATCACACCATGTCTTCCTCTTATGTCACCATATGAGTCTTTCTCGGCCTAAAACTCCCATTCTCCCTTGTCCCCAGCCCAGCCCAATAGTATAAAATTGCAGTATAATTTCCAGTTTAGCCTATCCTTGAAGAGTACACATAGCAATCTGCCTCGTCCCTTCCATCATCCCGTTCTCTAT
Source organism: Cephalopachus bancanus (assembly GCA_027257055.1). Classification (NCBI taxonomy): domain Eukaryota; kingdom Metazoa; phylum Chordata; class Mammalia; order Primates; family Tarsiidae; genus Cephalopachus; species Cephalopachus bancanus. Next base: position 495,939 of record JAPVLO010000329.1, on the reverse strand, counting down.
AGCCAAGTAAATGTATAACTATCCTGCCTGTGAACTGGAATTCTCTGCAGTGTGGTTTCATGATACCAGATGCCAGCAAGAAACTGAACACTTAAGTCAGTGATCCACTTGTCTGGAAATATTTGAATGCTTAGCACAGTGTAGTTCTGCTCTAAAAAGAAATGAGTAACTTGTGAGCCCTCGGGCTGCCATGCTCTGAAATCTCCAAGCACTTCCAAACAGGCACATACCCAGGATCACTGGCTCTCCTGCAGCTGCCCCATGGATCCTCACATTCCAGTACTCTGCGTGAGATGATTCTTATATGCAAAAGCAGCACAAACTTTGAATACCTAAACCAAGGACAAGTGTATGGTGGCTCTAACGCTCCCTGATACATGGTCTGCTGCTTCCCTGGGCACACCTGACAGTGACCACAGGGCTGCTCTGACCCAAATACATGAGATGAACAGAGCACAGGACTGCAGGCAACGGGACCTGAACTTAACTTCACTCTATACGTCTGTCTCTATTGTGTAGCCTTTAGCAAGCCATTTCCCCTCTCTGTGTCCCAATGATCTCATCTAAGACTAGCTGGGCAACATTGGTGTTTCTCACCTGGAACCACAGACTGCTTGCAACAGAACCGCCAGGGGTGCTTTCAGGCAACATACACATCTGGGCCATCCCTATCCTACCACATAGCATTCTTTAGCAGGGGAATGAGGAGGTGATTTACAGAGTAGGAGACATCCAGAGTCAATATTTTAATAGCTTCTAACATCACTCTTGTGCTTACCAAAACCTGGGAACCACTGAAATAGATACTTTGTTAAGCCAAGCTTCCTCCCAGTCTCTCACCACACCTCACTTGGTGACTGTGTGTTGTAAGATATGTTACAAAGAAAAGAAATTGACCAATGATTTTGTATGAGAGTGTAGCATTGTCTTTAGAATATAAAACTTAGAATTGTCTTTTTAAATTAATTACAGGGAATATAAGGTACCGCTTCCATTCATTCATTTTCCCTTTTGTTTGCTTGGGTAGAACAACAAAGCACAAATTTACCCCTAAAACTCCAGAAACAGCACATAACCTGCAGCGTGCTTACCTTTTCACAGGCAGGCTATTGTAGCAGATTGCTTTGGCACCAGACATCACATTCCCCTGAATTCACCTCTGATTTCAGCCAAGATGATGGTGGGCAGATCCATAGGCTCTCAGATTCCTCTCTAGGACAACGTCCCACCTCAACCACCCACCAAGAAATTTGTTTGATTTTTTTTTTTTAAATAACCGCTTTTATTGAGATAAATGTCACAATCCATGAAGTTTACCCTTTTAAAGTGTTCAATTCAGTGGTTTTTTGGTATATTCTCAATGTTACACATCGATCACCACTATCTAATGCCAGAGCATTTTGATCACACCCAAAAAGAAACCCATTAGTGGCAAATTTCCACTCCTTCCTCCTCTCACCTCTAGCAACCACTAATCTACTTTCTGTCTCTATGAATTTTCCTATTCTGGACATTTCATGTAAATAGAGCCACACGATACATGGTCTTTTGTGACTGGATTCTCTTAGTGTAGTTTCCACAGTTCATCCATGTTGTAGTAAGTATCAGAACTTCTTCCTTTTTATGACCAAATAATATTCTTTTATATGGATATAACATATTTTGTTCATCCACTCTTCCTCCAACGGACATTTGTTCCCACTTGTTGTCGATTATGAAGGATGCCGTTATAAGCATCCCTCGTACATGATGAGTTGCTTAAGTGTTGCTTCTCTTTGTCTTATGCTTTCAAAAGTTTGACTATGAGGATGTGTCTAGGTGTCAGTCTTTTTGAGTTTAACTTGCTTGGAGTTTGTTGAGCTTCTTAGATGTGCATTAATGTTTTAATCACATTTAGGAAGATTTTAGCCATGATTTTTTCAACTATTCTATCCTTTTCTAAGCCTGTCTTTCTTGGACTCTGATTATGTGTATTTGATATGCTTGATGTTGTCACACAGGTCTCTGAGCCTCTGTTCATTTTTCCTGTTTTCTTTCTGTTCCACAAACTGGATAATCTCAGTTGACCTTCTTTGAAAGTTCATTGATTCTTTCTCTTGCCAATTCAAAGTTGCCGTTGTTCCCCTCACGTGAATGTTTCATTTCAGCAATTATTATTTTGTCCTAGTCTCTGAAGATTGCTACAACACAATACTATAAACTGAGAGGCTTATAAACAACAGAAATCTACTTCTCACAGTTCTGGAGGCTGGACATCCAAGGTCAGGTTGCCAGCATTGTCATGCTTTGGTGTGGGCCTGCTTTGGGGTTGCTTTTGAAAACAACCATTTTAGTTGGTGCACTACATTTTCTTTCTGCCTTCTTTCTATACAGTAGTCTTTTTTCAGAAGTTGGGGGCATATTTTCATGCCTGTCATTCTTTTTTTCTCTTAACCTTTCTTATGGAAAAGGGGGTTGTCTATCCTATGGTCATTTTAAGCATCATTTTCAATGACAGCACAAAAGTAATACTTAATGTGTGATTATTATTTGGGGTGCAATCTGTGTGTCCAACATTCTCAGAATAGTTAAGTAGATCTTCTTGAAAGCATTTAATGCAAAGTATTTTCAAAATTGAGATTCATTTCCTTAAGATGTGGAGATATGGATATAAAATTCTTCACCCAAATGTATAAGCTCTCCTACCCTTGCTTTGTGGTCCCCCTGACTACTAAATATTGTCAACTTGAACAGCTTTGGTGAAAAGCCATCTTTTGTTTCCTCCCTAATAGTTTGGGATTTGACTATTTAATGCTCACAACTGCTCGAGCAGGCTGCCTTGAGTACAAAAGGGAAGGTACTGCTGAGGGCTCTTCCGATTCTTAAGCCCACCAAGGACCAAATTGGCAGTCTTCCATGCTTCTTAAAACAAGTGAGACAATACAGTTCAAAAACATATAAAGGCAAGGCTAAATATGTCCTCTGTGGGGTTTCCGCACTTCCACCCCCCACAGTGACCATCCTACCCACTCAGTGAACATCCTTCTTCCTTGCTCCTCTTTCCTGGTTTGTGATTCCTATACAGTCACACGTAAAGATGGATGCTGGAAATGTTTCCTCAGATACCTCCAGATGAAATCACACGGTATTGGGTATTCACCTGAAAGTATTTATTTGCTTAATTTAATTTGTTTAAAAATGTATTTGTACATAAATATACACACACATACATCCTTTTATAAAAATAAGATTATTTTTTACATGTTGGACCCTTTTTAAACAACCCTTTATTTTTCTTTTTTTGGATTCAGGGGGTCCATGTACAGGTTGATTACATAGGAATATGAGGAAGAACCCCCCCAAAACCCGGAATTTATTCATACAAAATGGTGTATTTATTCTTACATGTTTAAACTTCAGTCACTTTCCAAGTACTCTCCCGTTTGATGCAATACATCTATCGAGATGCTTTTTCCACGGCTCAAAATAGTTTTTGAATACCTCAATTTTGATGCCTTTTAGTGCTTTTGCCATTTTTTGACTTGACCTCTTCCACATCGGCAAGATATTTCTCTTTAAGGGTTTTTTCCTCAAGGAAACCATAAAATAGGTGCTGAGGGCAAGATCGGTAACTAGGAAGGATAGGGCATGGAGGTCATGCCATTTTTTGGTCAAAAATTCCTGAACACTCTTCACAGTATGGGCAGGTGCACTCATAAGTCACCCATCATGAAAGGGGCAAACGTGTTGAAAGAATCTCCTAAGAAAAAAATTTTACTGAAGCCTAACGGAGCCTCTCACAACAGCACTAGCTGGTACTATGATGCCGAGGGGTTCCTAGAACACTTACCTAGTGAGGGCAGCCTGTACTACAAGGGACCCACCCTCCAAAAGATACTTCCGGGTTTGGGAGGGTTCCCTCCTCATATTGTGTGATGGTGAGGTTTGGACTTCTATAAAGTCCATCACCCAGGTGGTGGGCATGATGCTCAACAGGTCTCTATCTCCCCCACTCCCTTCCCCCTTTAGGAGTCTCCAGTGTCTGTTTTTCCCATTCTTGTACCCGTGTGTACTCAGTGTTTAGCTTCCACCTATTAGGGTGAACATGTGGTATTAAGTTTTCTGTTTCTGTGATAATTCACTAGGATGACAGTCTTTAGCAGCATCCATATTGTTACAAAGGACACGCTTTTGTTCCTTTTTATAGCTAAAACAGCTTGTCTTTTTTTCATGTACCTCTGTCTCCCACTTCTATCTCCACTTCTCTCATCCTGAGCTACTCTCCCACTTACACCTCCTGTTTACAACCCATGTGTGCACACCATTGTGCTTTCCATACATATAATCACACACAAGCATTTTTATGCATATGCATAGATATTCATAAATTGTCAGATAAGTAGTGGAATTTGGAGCACTGTTAGCTTTACAAAAATAAGGTCATGATCTGCACATCTCTGTATCTTATTTTCCTTCTTCAATAATACTTTGTAGCAATCCCTGTAAATCCGTTGATTTCATTCTTAATGATCATGTGCTATTTCAGGATGTGAATGTACTCTAATTTGTTTATTCTTTCCTTATCTTTAGGCACTGACTTAGTTTCCAGTTTCTTATCATTATACCAATGCTGAACTAAATCTCTTATACTCATATTCTTACCTACTGCTCCTTTTATTTCATTTTCTGAGTCAGAGTCTCTCTCTGTCACCCAGGCTGGAATGCAGTGGCAAGATCATGACTTACCTCAGCCTCAACCTCATGAATTCAGGCAATCCTCATGCCTCAGCCTCCCAAGTAGATGGGACTGCAAGTACTATGCCCAGCTAAATTTTTCATTTTATGTAGAGACAAGGTCTCACTGTGTTGCCCAGGCTGGTCTCAAACTCCTGGGCTCAAGCAATTATCCCTAAATGCTGTGATTACACGTAAGAGCCATGGTGCCTGGCTTTTCTCTTTTATTTCTTTGAGATAGGTTCTCCAGAATGGAATTGCTGGATCAAAAAAGTATATATTTTTAGTTTTAAAAGATATAACCAGATTGACTTTCTTCAAAGGCCATAAGAACTTACATCAATGTGTAAGAATTTGCTTTCCCTGTGTGTCTGTCAACTGTAGGTGTTTCCATATCCCTCACACTTAACAACAGTTCAAAAGAGAGAGCTCTTGGTTCCACTTTAATCTGCATTTCCTCCTTGCTAGTTTGAGAATCTTCTTAATTCTTCTCATATTTTATTGAGTATTTTGATTTTCTCTATTAAGAACTATTTACTCATATCTTTGCTCATTTTTTTCCTGTAAGTTGTAGATATCAGTCATTTGAATTACAAATATTTTTCCAACTCTGTCATTTACAGTAGCATTTGCCTCTCAAAGATGTTTCTTTGCGTGTGTGTGCTGTCAAATATTTGTCTTGTGCTCACTTTAACAGCATATATACTAAAATATTTCTGTCTTTTATAGCTCTTATGTTGCCTATCTAGTTAAGGTCTCCCCTCATCTCCAAGTTATACAGAATTTTTTTCCTCCTAGATTTTTTCCTAATATTTTATTGCTTTTTAATTTTCTTACATTTATAATTTTAATTTATCTTCAATTTGTTATGCAGCATGTGATAAAGACTTATTTTTTTCCAGATAGTTAATTAGTGGCTTTGGTTTCTTTTATTAAATAAATTGTCCTTTCTCATTAAATTATCATTTTTGTCATATATAGTCTATTCTGTTTCATTGATCTATTTGTTTATTCCTATGCCAAAATCATATTGATTTGACTTCTGGAATTATAATATGTTCTAGTATCTGGAAATAAGACCTCTGTGCAATGGTTAAGCATAGTGACTTTGGAATCAGAATTACCTGGGTTCAAATCACAACTCTACATGTAGTAGCTATACGATATTTCAAAGTAGTAACATCTCTAAGCTTCCATTTTCTAATCTGTGAAAAAGAGAGAAAAATAAAATCCACTCAATAGGGTTATTTGAAGATGAACCATAATGTATGCAACGTGCTTAAAACAGTGCTTAATTAATAGTAGCTGTTTTTTATACTTTTATGAAGTGGTCTCAAATATTCATTCCATATAAATTTTATTTATTTTTATTTATTTTTTATTTTTTATTTTTTTTTTGAGTTGGAGTCTCACTCTGTCGCCCAGACTGGAGTGCAGTGGTCGCTGCCGGCCACCGCAGCCTCCACCTGCTGGGCTCCGGCGATCCTTCCACCTCAGCCTTCCGAGTAGCCGGAATTACAGGCATGCGCTACCACGCCCGGCTTATTTTTTGATTTATTGTAGAGGTGAGGTCTCGCTGCCCAGGCGGGCCTCGAACCCACGGGCTCAGGCAATCCACTCACCTCAGCCTCCCAAAGGTGTGGGATTACAGGCTGAGCCACCGAGCCCGGCTTCCATATAAATTTTAAAGTATTTCATACAATTAAAAAACTTATAGGCATTATACTTGGAATTGTAATATATTTACATATTCATTTTATGCTAATTGATTTTGCACTCAAAAGTATTTCTTTTCATTTATTCAGATCCTGTTTTATGTAAGTCGATAAGATTTTTAGTTATTTTCTGAGGTCCTGTTCCTCTGTCATTATATTTATTCCTAGATATATTTTTTCTTTTTCTTTTTTTTTTTTTTTTTTTGAGTTGGAGTCTCACTCTGTCGCCCAGACTGGAGTGCAGTGGCCACTCCCGGCCACCGCAGCCTCGACCTGCTGGGCTCTGGCGATCCTTCCGCCTTAGCCTTCCAAGAAGCCGGAATTACAGGCATGCACTACCACGCCCGGCTGATTTTTTGATTTATTGTAGAGATGAGGTCTCGCTGCCCAGGCAGGTCTCAAACCCACGGGCTCAGGCAATCCACTCACCTCAGCCTCCCAAAGGCGCAGGATTACAGACTGAGCCACTGGGCCCGGCTTCTTCCTAGATATTTTATACATTTTTGTTTCTAAGTGGAATCTTTCCTCTTAATTCCATTTTTAAGTCCTTACTGAAAATATAGAAAAACTTGATCTTTTCATATTTACTTGCATCCAATTCGTTTATTAAATTATCTCAACAATTATAACAGTTTTTATCTTCTACAAAAATCTTTTGGGTTTTCTAAATATACAATTATCTCATCAGCAAAATATTGTGCTTTTTTTCCTTCTTCTCCAATACTGTTTATTTTTAATTTCCTTTCTTATTCCATTTGCTAGTACTCTAAGATAATGTTGGCTGACATCCTGTATGTGTTCTTATTTTAATTGCAAATGTAGGCATATTGATATTTGTAATTATATTTGCTATTAGTTTTTAGAAATTTTAAATAATCTCATTTTATTTCTATTTTGTGTATAATTTGTATCTGGAATGACTATTCAATGTTATCAAATATATTTTCAGCATCTATTTTGTGACCATATGTTTTTTCACTTTCAATTTTTAAATGAAATTAATAGTGTGGATAGAGTCTAGTTTTTAAGTCATTCTTACAAACCTGAAATCAATTCCATATGAGGATAGTGTATTTTTGCTATCATGCACTGCTGACTTCTAACTGCCATTTTATTACATTGTTTCATCTATGTTCACTAGTAAGTTTGGTCTGTAGTTTTTGTTTTGTACTGTGTTGAATTTTGTATTAATATTACGCTGACATCATAAGAATTATTCTATTATTTTCTATGGTCTAGAATAATTATATAATATCAAAGGTACTTGTTATTTAGAGACTAAATAGAACTCAGCTATAAAATCATCAGTTCCTAAAGCCTTTCCTTAAATGGTGTAGCTTTGCAACCACTCAGCCTATGTTTTCTTGGCAGCATTTTCTAACTTCACTGATGACTGGACTCAACCAGGGCTCTCGATATATATAGAAATTACAAGGATCCTATCCTGAAGATTCTGATTCATTTGATCTGGCATTGCATCAGCTATAGGAATTTATGGTTTTAGCAAGTACAGATGATTCGTATGACAACTTTACAGTATTTAGTCTAGTCAAATTTTTTAATTAATTTTGGGTTAATTTGTGTAATTATATTATTGTATAGAAAATTATTTATATTTATTTATATTATAGAAGATTATTCATTTTACAAGTTTTCAAATGTGTTGCTATTAAGTTATATGTGGTATTATCTTATAATTCCATTAACCTTTCACATGTCTGTAGTTATGTTTTCCTTCCTATTCCTAATATTATATACTTCTGCTCTTTCTGTTTTTTTTCTTATTCAAGTTCTCAAGGTACTTATCTGTTTATCAGTTTTCACAAAGAACCAGTTTTCAGATTTATTTAGCCTTTGTACCATTTAAAAATACTATTTTCTTAACTGTGGCTACTTTCTGCACTGATTTCCTCTTAGGCTATACACACTTTAATTTAACCATATATGGTTACATGGATATGGTTATCTATTTTCATTTAACTATATATATTGCGAGATTCCTTTCATATCACCATTTTCCCTCTTAAGTATCTTCCCCTGTCTTGAGTTCTTTGGATTTATTTATTGTTTGCTCAAAATTTTTCCTTAAGTAAATTCCTCAGATTCTGCTAAGGTCTGCTCTGATTACCTTGTTTACTTGTTCTGTCTGTGGCTACTGGCCCCTGAGGTGTGCAGTTACTTTCTTTTGTCTGTTCTGGAAGACACTTTAGCAGTCACAGTCTTTAGAGCGATGGGCACACAGCCATCTCTGACCTTGTGACCCATTGTACTGGTGAAAAGGTGAAGTTCAATTCCATCCTGAAGAATTGGGAGGATACTACTCTTCTCCATAAGCTTCTTTAAACAGACGTGACGAGAACCCAGCCTTCTCCTTCAGTTTCCTGGAAGCCAAAAAGTCAGGCTCTGCATGCTAAACAACATCAGCTTTGGCCCAAGTACTCAGGGAGGTCCATAGGCCAAGCCATCCCCAGGAACTGCAACTCTCAAATCCTTCCCTGGTTTTGTCTGGGTTTTATTTAGCTTTGGGATTGTAGGGGGAAGGGAAGCTCAGGCCCAGTTCTCTGGTTTGTGCTCTACAGGCCCTACCTGCCTCTCAGTCCAGCTTCCAGTAAGCACAGGAGGGATTGGGAGTTGGAATTCTAGTGATTAAAGGGGAGGGAAGGTGGGAGTTGCTGAGCCACCACCTTCCCAGCATGCCCTGTCCCACATTTTATATTCACCTGGATTATGGAAGCACCACACAGATTTAAAGTTGTTCTGCACTGAGACGTGTGCATTCCATCAAACAGCTATCTTACATTACTATAGCCGCCTGACCCAACCCAACCTCCTTGAAGCGCTTCCTGCTTGGTTGAGGCACCAGTAAAACTAGCAATAAGGGTCTTGGTTCAGGAAGCATCAGGGACATTAATCTCTTTCGATTTGAACGCCTTTTCTCTGGGGAATAATTCCCCATTGTCTGCATCTTGAAATGGAAGCCAAAAGGACTCAACACATTTGCCTAAGCTCTGACTGATAAGGTAAAGGAGGTAGGTTTCTTCAGATGCTTTCATCAGAAATTTTGACCTTTGTGGTGGTGACACAAAAATCTAAGGATGGCTGAGAAATTGTACTGGTGGCAGCACCAACGTCATGAGTCTATTGCTAATGGCATCGAGAGGTGGTGAAACTCCAGCCATGTTGACTGCAGCCAAGCCTCCTTTGATTCCCACATACTACAAGTCTAATGCTGCAGATCTCCTGTTGATTCTGTGAGCTGCTTGACAATTCCTTTTTAATTTAAGTTACCCAGGGCTGATTTCTGATGATTCCCACCAAAAGCCCTGATGGATCCAGAAACTTCCTCCAAGCCTTGGGACTGGCTAGACACCTGTACCCTCACCCAGATCAACTTAGTTTACCTTAGCTTAGTTTAACTTAGCTGTACCCCCACCCAGATCAATTTAGTCCAGGATGACATGCTGCACTAGCAGCTGTGGCTTTAGCCAGTTCTAAGCAATGTCAGTTCTTCAGCACACCCTCCCTTAAACCCCACCTGCCCCACCACACTCCTGCTCCTAAACCCCTGAAATGACCAACTTTCTTCTCCTCAAAGGCAGCCAAATTTGGTCATAAAAGTAAGAAAATTCAACATTTCAGATTACTTATATCTTTACTCATATTTTATTTTGAAATGAGATACAAGTGATTTTGTAGTAACATTCTCTGGGATACCCGGGCTCGATGGCTCAGCCTGTAATCCTGTGCCTTTCAGAGGCTGAGGTGAGTGGATTGCCTGATCCTGTGGGTTCGAGACCTGCCTGGGCAGGCAAGACCTCATCTCTACAATAAATCAAAAAATTAGCCGGGCGTGGTAGTGTGCGCCTGTAGTTCCAGCTACTTGGAAGGCTAAGGCAGGAGGATCGCCAGAGCCCAGCAGGTCGAGACTGCAGTGGCCGCGTCTGGGCGACAGAGTGAGACTCCAACTCCAAAAAAAAAAAAAAAAAATTAATCCAAATCTAATGGTACTTGGTATGCGAACATTTTCTAACTTATTTTCTTATCTTTCAAAACAAGATGTTAAGAAGCCAATGCAGTGTTTTGTATCCCAAAGCACATGTATCAACAGTTTCCTATTACTAAATATTTTTCATTCCTGATTTCAGTTGAATTTAGTCAAGGTTGAATTAATGAATCTGGGCTTATGCTTTCTCTAGTTCTACAGTTATCCACCCTTCTGTGCTAGCATAATCCAAATTTTTTTTATAAGAACATCTAGAAACTCTGCTCACTAGGACTCCATCATAGGAAGGGGATGGATAAGAAGTATGACTGTGACCTTAGTGGATTTTTCGAGTTCCTCACAGACTTAATGGCAATGGTCAGCGTAAAATGTCTTCATTTATCCAAGGACATTACCTAGAATTCACTACTGTTCAGGAAGTAATATTTGTTACAGACTTTATTGCATGGATACCCTGAAACAGTCTCCTCAAAGTAAATCAACCCATCAGTAACTTTCCTGAGTGTTTTGCCCTTGTAGAGTTAATTTCACTAATATGAGTTTTGGCATTGTGTCACAGGTAGATATTAAAGTGTGATGTAAAGAATGGCCTCATGAAACTTGTTCTTTTGTTTTGTTTTGTTTTTTGTTTTTTTGAGTTGGAGTCTCACTCTGTCGCCCAGACTGGAGTGCAGTGGCCGCTTCCGGCCACCGCAGCCTCGAACTGCTGGGCTCCGGCGATCCTTCTGCCTCAGCCTTCCAAGTAGCCAGAATTACAGGCATGCACTACCACGCCCCGCTGATTTTTGATTTATTGTAGAGATGAGGTCTCGCTGCCCAGGCAGGTATCGAACCAATGGACTCAGGCAATCCACTCACCTCAGCCTCCCAAAGGCGCCTCACCTCAGCCTCCCAAAGGGATTACAGGCTGAGCCACTGAGCCCGGCGAAACTTGTTCTTGTATGTGTAGTGAAGAAGTCAAGAATGGTGTCAAGAACATTCCTCAGGAACCTGCCCTCGGATTCATAAAAAACTATTGTTATCCCCTCATAAAGAACAGCAGGTAAATCCAGGACGAGTTGGCTGCCTTGACACCTAGGCCAACAGAACAGATGTTTGGAAATCAGAATGTTTGCCCCTAGGAGACAACCCAGACAGTGGCCCCCAGACTTTGGAAATTACCCCTGTGGAAAGAGCTCCAAGTGAGCTTTGGGGACAGAAGGAAGAAGCAGATCAGGACCTTAAGTAAACACACACACACACACACACACACACACACACACACACACACACACAGAGAGATAGAAAAGCGCTCAGCCCAGGAGAGAAATTACCACAGAGCTCCATTTCCCCTAGAAACCTTCCTTGCTCTGGCAATGATAGGAGGCCCAGCCTGCGTCCTACCTCTGCCAGGCGGCCTGCAGGGAAAAACTGCTTTGAACAGTAATTTTCAGCCTGCAAAAGTTTTCCCCAAGCCCTGTTGTTGGCTGCTTAGGACAGAAATGAGAGCTGGATTGATTTTCGCTTTTTAGCAACTGCTAAACTTGCAGCCTGAAGGTTGTCCTGGATAATGAAGATAAGAGAATCTGTATTCAGACCAGCATATAAAAAGAGAAAAGGAGTAATTACAATAACAGAACTTACTTCCTAAACCTACAAGGGTTAAATGAGATAATGCACGTAAAGCCTTTGTCTTACACATGATAAACCTTGTATAAGTGATTATTAGTATCAGTTACAAGGTGCAAGTCCATCTTTAGTATGATAGAAATTGAACTGGCTTTAATATATTGTTTAAATGGTCAATGCATCCAACCCAGGAAAGGAAAAGAAAAGAAAGAGACAGAGAAAGGAAAAAAATGAAGAAGGAAATGAAGTCTAGAGCCTAAGTTTTAGATGAAAAGATTAACTTTTAAGGTCTGGTATTTGTGTTGTTATGAGTTAGTCTTAAATCGCACTACACAACTCCACAAAAATCACTCAAAAATTGATATTTTAAAGAAGTGCTTCCCGACCAGGAGGCAGAAAAGTCCTAGAGAGTTTAAGGAATTATGTCGAGGGGAGAAAAAAATTCATAGATAGAGATTTATATGTATGTCGGGATTAACAAAAAAACACATTTTTTAAAAAGTATTACCAAATTCTTAGAGGTTCCTTATCATTATCTCCTCAAGCAAAAAAAAAAAAAAAAAAAAAAGCTTTAATGTGGGAAAGCAATAAGGAAACAGGGCACATGGTGTTCTTAAAAGAGATTCATGCTTCTATTTCCAGTAATGACAGCTTTTTAGATCAACCCTTTCACTGAAAATAAATAAAGCTATGTATCTATAATTTTATGGACTTTCTTAAAGGACTCTTTTTGGCATGAGGCACACAAACATAAATAAATTGTAGTCGCCATGTCCGAAGAGTTCATTAGGAGCTTACAAAGTGGGAATAATCATGCATAACTGCAGAGGTGACACAGAAAAATCAAAGTGGGGTGAGTTTCACCTGCAAAGGTTTTTGAAAGAATTGCATTTTGAGCTGCACTTGAAGAATGGGAACTGTCAGAGTGGTGTGGGTAAGGTATTCCTGGTGGCAAGCATAAACAGTTTTCTAGAGGGAGAAATTTCAGTCCTAGTTATAGACAGCAAGTGAATTGGCTTGGCTAGAGCAAAAGGGCCCTATTAAAGAAGGTAAAAATCCTGATAGGTCCCAAGCAGATCCATGGGGCAGTCGAGAGGAGAATCATCATATGGAGGGCATTTGAAACTAGACGAAAAAATCTGAACCAATTCTTCCTGGTATTCGTGTTTATTTTAGTCTGTCAAGTAAAGGACAAGAGATACACAGAGAAACTCCCCCAAGATTCTAAATCAGAAAGATAAAAGTAACCTCAGTCCCAACGACCTTCTCTTGTCTGTTTTCTTACTTCCTCGGTCCACATGTCTCTCCGCTCCACAAGCTGCTCCTGCCCAAGGGAGGAAGGTGACAGACACATCTGTGATTATAACTGGTTCACCAAAAACCTTCTCTTTTCCTTTATTAAACCTGGGGGTTATCGCTTTAGTAATTAATTCATGCTCATAAATTATCCAGCAATATATTTACCACTAACCTTTAGAATAAACAGGAAAACATTGAGATGTTGTCATCTGTCTTTTTGTTGCTCTGCATGAAATAGGATTTTTGGAAGAAAGCTTCACCCTGGCAGTCATAAATAAATGACTACAATTGCTTTGATCTTAGAAGCTATATTGATGCTTGCTTTTCTGAAAAAGAAAGAAATCACAATTTCTGAGAATATCCAGTTTGAATACTTGAACTACAGTGGGCGATACAGATTTAAAATCACAGGGCATGACCAGTTTCATGGCCTACAGAAAGCCTTTTTCTAGTTCTTCCCTTTTGATATAAAGGCAGAACCTCTGTGTTGTAATAGAAAATGGAAACAGCCCAGAGAAATCATCCTCTAAATGTATCCAAATTGCTAGTTTGGCTTTAAGATTTAGCTATTTTCTTTCAAACCTACCCCAGGGTATGCTAAATTGTCCTGGGAGTTTCCATACTGAGGAAAACTTGCAAAGTTGCAGATTGAAAATCTCCATTTAAGCCAATGCATTATGTCACTTGAAATTAAGAGCATCCGCATATACTTTACAGAATAATTTCCTTTGTTCAGCAGAGGAAGGTTGAATGATGTGGCATCTAGCTCCCAGCTGAGTGTTTCTTGCTGGTAATTCAGCCCCTTTTGGTGTCAACTGAAAGACTCCTGCCACTCACTGCGCAATTTTGATGAAGTGTTTAAACTCAGTTCTTCATCTCATCACTGACAAAGTAGGAACAGGAATTGTGTGAGAATGCGTGTGTTTCCACAGAGCAGGAGGATGGCGGTCCTCTTTCTCTTGGGCATTATTTTTTAAACACCAATAGTGCCACAGGAAGAGGGAAGTCAGTCAGAGCCCTTAGGGATTCCAACGAAGGAAATCCTTCCCCAGGATGGAGCCACACATCCTATAGCAAGGATGTAAACAGCATTATAAGTGGGACGTTGTTAGGAGTCCTCTGAAGCTTTGCATTTGAAACCACAAGTCATTTTATTCTGCCAAAATAGATGAGCTAATCATTTGGCTGCCTGTTTTTAGGAGGTTAAAAGACAAGCAGAGAAAAGTCCCCTAAATGAAACATAACCAAAATATTTCAGTTGATTTAAACATATTCTCGGCATCTAGAATTGATAATACTTATCAGGGCCAAATGTTAAACAACAAATAATCAAAATAAGAGTGTTGAGTTGAAGCAGCTGTTAAACTGGACATTTAATGAAGGAGAAAAAAATAATTTCATGCTGTGAAAACAAAACAAATGTATAATAAGATTTTTAACTTTTCAAACTGGTATAGGGGAAGTATTGCTAATAGATAGCTGTTGTCCAGCCTTTTGCTGAATCCAGAAGACCACACTCTTTCTTACTTTCCATCACTTTTTGTTACTTTCCATAACTCTGCCTCAAGATAGATGTCCTGTGTTCTGGTATAACAACAACAAAAAAAAAAAAACTGAGTCGGGACCTTACTCTGTCTGTCAGCCTGGATTGCAGTGACATGATCATGTCTCACCTTAGCCTCAAACTTCTGGGTTCAAGCAAACCTCCAACCTCGGCTGAGACTATAGGCACATAACCATGCCCAGCTAATTTTTTATTTTTCATAGTGTTGAGGTCTCACTATGTTGTCCAGACTGGTCTTGAACTCCTGGGCTCAAGCAATCCTCCTACCTCTGCCTCCCAATGTGCTGGTATTACAGGCATGAGTCACCACACCTGGCTTGGTATAATAAAATAATTTTTAAAATAAATAAACAAGATTCATGG
The DNA here is from genome assembly GCA_027257055.1 of Cephalopachus bancanus. Classification (NCBI taxonomy): domain Eukaryota; kingdom Metazoa; phylum Chordata; class Mammalia; order Primates; family Tarsiidae; genus Cephalopachus; species Cephalopachus bancanus. Next base: position 480,674 of record JAPVLO010000329.1, on the reverse strand, counting down.
CATGAAAATGTCTTAGTGGACCTTCAAAAGTGTTATGCTGTGCCACCACTTTTGGAGAATGTCCCTGGATTAGACTCTCAGAAGTAGTTGTGGGTTTTCCCTGTGTCACCCATGCCTCTGACCTGCCCCCATTAGAAATAGGGACTGCCCACCAGCACCAAGTCCAAAACACTAGCCTCTCCTTGACCCAAAAAGCCAGGTGGGTTTTTGCTGGTTTGTTTTGCTTCTGTTTTCAAAACTGGCACAACCTGTGGTGACAGCAGTGGGAAAAGCAGAAGGAGCTCTCTGATCTTGACCCAAGCCTCCATACCCAGGCTCTGTGTGTACTGCGTCCCTCTTCCCCCAGACCCCAGGCCCACAGGATTCATTTATGATAACCAGTTGCATGTTTAGATTTCTCAGATGAAGAAATAACTTCAAATCATGAATTCTTTCTATGAGGACACATAAACTCTATTTCAAAACTGTGAGCAGTAGAAAAAATGAGGCCATTTAAGTGTACACTTAATATTCCTGAGACTCTGAACGTGCTGCCGTGCTTATGTAATTCTGTAAGGGCATGATATAATGGGCTTTTGGCTCTTAGCAATTCATGACAGATACTTTACACAGACTTGCAATCTAATGTGTAACAAGGAGAAACATAGCCTGTGACTCCTTGGTTCTTTAAGTGAGTCAGTCTACACAAAGCATCTAGCTCTGTTCCTACCTGCTTTAGACCTTGAGGCCTCCCTTCCAGATGCTTCCACTCCACAGAGGCTGGAAAATGCCCCCAGCCAGTTTCCCACCCACTGCAGGAAGATCTTGGTCTAGCATCTGCCCATAGCCCACATATAGCATTGCATCTGAGTTTCTCAAAGTTGATCCACAGACCACCTGCATCTCAAATACTTGGCAGCAGGGTGAGGCTTAAAGATGCAGATGCCTGGACCCTTCTCCAGACCCACTGAAGGCAAAGCTCTGGGAAAGGGGCCTAAGAATCCACCTTTTTAGCAAGTTCCCAAGGTAACTCATTACAATTCAAGGATCCCCAATACAGAGTATCACAGTTCTGTACCTCTGTCAACTCAGACCTCCTGTCAACAGAGCCTGTTGCAAAAATGACATAGCTGTTACTTAAAGCTATGCTCTTTGTCTTCATGGATGGCTTATTCAAGAGCCATCTGAAGGCTCATTTCAGTGTCTTTTATTCTGAACTTAAGATTATGTTCACTTCATAAATCTTTGTATTTTATACAAGAACCCACAGCACTCACTTGTGATTAAATTTACTGGCAGGGGGGAAAAAATCTCTCTGCTGATGAATTTTTTTCTTCCTGTTGTCAGAAAATGAAAAATATATAATTTATCTTACAGCTTTAGCAACTGAAAATCTTGCAGCAATTTTCTTTCCCAAGTGTAGCAATCTGTTTGACTCTGTGCTCTAGATATATTTACTCTTTCTCCTCCTTTTAGGTGTACTCTGTTTTGTTTTACATGTAAATGATATATTGTAATTGTTGTGGTCTGTGGTGACCTCTAAACCACTCTAGTCAGGGTGTAAATGTTTATCAACTACAGTGTATGTTTTTTGGCAGTGTTGAATTGTTGGCATGCAGCAACTCCTGAATGGCCCTCTGAATCAAGATTAAAAACTTGCTTGTTCTAGTATGCCGGATGAGTCGAACCGTATTCTGTCCAATGAGGCTGATCATTGGTTTGAATACTTGGGTCCAGTTGTGTTTGTTGTGCACACCTACCTTTACAAACGCAAGCCAATGACAGCCCATGCGTTCAGAATCCACCCTCTCTTTGCAGGCTGTAAGTTTCTGAAGCCACAGCTGCATCTCCATTGGCTACCTGCCAGAATTACTAAGCCTGTCAGCTCCTGCTTCAACGTGTCCGAGTGTGAACTAGACACAACTGCAGAGGATTTATGTCTCTGAGCCCTGTAGGGGGAGATGTTGAGCATCCAACTAAAGCCCAGCGGTGTCCCTGGGGGCAGCTGCACCTAGATTTGCCTTGTTAGTAGGTAAACCACCACCCCCATGCCCGCGTAGGAAATAGCACCGGGGGCATCTTCATCCCCCAGACCTCCTGGTGTTTAACTATCACTCACTGCAGCCACACCGCTTTGGTTGGAACAGCAATGACTCTGCTTCCCTGTAGTGATCCTCCACTCTCCTCATCACCCTCCAACACAAAAGCACAAGATACTTAACACAGCCTCTCAATGTTACCAGAAGTTTCTATTTTATTATTTAATTATTTTATTTGATTTTTTTACAGGCTCAAGGGGTACAAATATGGAGCGCTTCACAAATTTTCAAGTCATCCTCGCGCAGGGCCACACTAATCTCTGTATTGTTCCAAATGTGTGCTGTCAAAGTGAACACCTAGAAATTTCTGTACACGTGCCTGTCATGAAACAGCTTTCATTTCAGTCCAATTAAGTCACAACAAAGAAATCCTCTTTGAAATATCCCTGCTGAACAGTGATCCGCATTACCTCTTAATAAAATTCCTCTGGGCAGTACTGCATATACTCTGAGTTCAGAAAGATCAGGGTTGAAATCCCACCCCTACCCCTTACTAATCTGTGTGTCATCAGACAAGTTATATCATCTCTCTAGGCCTTGTTTTCTCATCTGCAAAGTATGGCTATTAATAGTACTGTTTCGAGAGTAGTTGTTACAGCTAACTGATTTAAGAAATTAGCACATAGTAAACACTTAATAAATCGTGATTCATTTGTACTCACAAAGTAATCTTTCTGAGATGAACAGCTCTATTCGCAAATTATTTCTTATACTAAACAGATTAAAATTTGTCTCAAACATCACTCTTTCTTCCTAGTTCAGCCTTCAGAAGCTACTGGAATAAGTATGTTTCTTCTTCCACACAATAGCGCTTTAAATATTTCAGGAATCTCAGCTATCATTTTTCCAGTTTGACTATAACTAATTTCTTCGGCGACCCCTCATGACTTTAGATCCATCACCATCTGTGGTGAAGCTAGCAAGATGTTTCTCAACCCTACTTCTTCTTGGGCATACAGGAATATCCTAGACCAGGATGTCCATATAAGCATCTCCAAAGAGACACTAGGAGGCATGGAAGCCACAAGATGGAAGATCTGGGATCCCTGTGTCACCACATAGGTGACTGTCAAACCCCTGTCACACTGTGACATGAGTGAGAAATACTCCTTTGTTGTAGTAAGCCATGAAGACTCAAGGGTGTATGTATTACTACAACGTGCCCTAGCCTATCATGGCTAAAATATCTTCATAGTTATCCTTCTCTGGACATACACCAGCCTGTCAATGGCACTCTTAAAGATGATATCCAGAACTGAACACACGATTTTTCAAATGTGGCCTGAGCCTGATGAAATGAAACTAGAAAACTACTTCCTTCTTTTATTGTAGCTGTTTTTTTCTGAACACCATATTTGCATTGGTGCTTTCCAAAGCCACCTTGTGCTTAGTGACCACATTGCACATACACAGGTGGCAAGAGCTCCATTTGTAGATAATTAAAAGCACTGAGGTGTTTTTCAAGCCAACTGCCATTAAGCTAAGTGTGGCATAGTCAGTGCTCACCAAATATCCCATTTGCTTCCCCCACTTCCAGTATCCCTCATAGTTTGGTTGGTGCCATATTTGTACTTCCAGTAGCAGAAATAACGTGTGTCACTTTTGGGCTGAGGCAGTTAAGAGCTGGTATACTCTTCCATTCCTTCCTCTGCAGAGACCCTGAAGCACACATCCTAGGTAAAAGTAGGCTTCCTATCAGTCTTTACATAATGAGAAATAAACACTTATTGTTACAATACTAAAATGTCAGAGTTTGTCTGTTGTGGCGTCTGACATTAATTAGCCTGACTTCCCAGTCTGGTACTTGTGCAATTCATTAGTTTACACTTTACTTCAAAATTTTATATTCAGTTCTATTAATTTTTAAACATTGTATTCATGAATTATATAACTTACAGAAAAATGCCATATCATAAGTGAATTAATTCAATACATTTTCACACACTTAATGCACACGTATAACTACCAAGAAAGAGAACATTACTGTCACCTCAGGAACCCCTTCATGCTCTCTGTCAGCCACCACCTGCCCAACAGTAACTGCTTTCTGGACTTCTAGCACCACAGAATAATTTTTGTGTTTTATATAAATAGAATCATACAGAGTGTGCTCTTTTTGCCCACTGATATTTGTGAGTTCATTCACAGGTCATGGTTGGCTGTTGTTGGTTCATTCTTGTTGTTAGACAATACACCATTATGTAAACATACTGTCTCTTCATTCTCTTAATGGTGTGTTTGATAAAGCAAAATTTCTTAATTTTAATAGAGTCCTATTTTTATTTATAACTAGCACATTCTGTGTCCTGTTTAAGAAATACTTGCTTACTCCAAAATTATGGAATTGTTCTACTACATATTCTTTTTAAAACTTCATTGTTTGACTGTTCCCATTCAGATTGGCAGCTCATCTAGAGTGAAATGTTGGGGTATGGTGTGAGGCAGAGATCAAGAACAGTTGTTTTTGTTTTTGTTTTTAATTTGGATATCTTTGGATACGCAGTTGATCCAACACCATTTATTGAAAAAACCATCCTTTCTCTATTACCTTGCATGACTATTTTTGTCATAAGTCAGATAATATGCATATGTGGATTCTGTTTCTAGACTTTCTATTCTGATCCTTTGGTCACTTTGCCACTTCTTTGCCAGTACTGCACTGCTTCAATCAGCCTTGATATATCTGATGATACATATCTTCCAACTTTGTTCTCCTAAAATACCTTTACTATTCTTGATTCTTTGTGTTTCCACATGGTTTTGAGCTTTGTTGTTGTTGTTTTTTGAGACAGGGTCTCCCTCTGTCACCCAGGCTAGATTATAGAGGCATGATCATAGCTCACTGTAGCCTCAAACTCCTGGGCTCCAGGGATCCTCCCTCCTCAGCCTCCCAAGTAGCTGGGACTACAAGTACTTCCCACTGCACCTAGCTAATTTTTTAAAAATTTTTTGTAGAGACGAGGCCTCACTATGTTGCTCAGACTGGTCTCAAACTCCTGGCCTCAAGAGATTATCCCTCCTTAGCCTCTCTAAGTGCTGAGATTACAGGTATGAGCCACTGCACCCAGTCTCCACATGTATTTTTGAACTATCTGGGCAATCTCCACAAAATAATCTGTGGTGTTTTGACTGGAATTCTATTTAATCCATACATTAAGTTTGTAGATCTCACTTCTTTATAATATTGAGTCTTTCAACTCATTGGCCTTTTCTCTTACCTCCACTTGTTTAGGTGTTCTTTAATTTCTGTAAATAACATTTTATAATGTTAGGGTAAAAGTCTTGCATGTCTTTCATTAAATTTATTTCTATGTAGTTAGTGGTTTTTGATGCTGTTGCAATGATATCTGTTTATTTTATTTTTTGTTTCTTGCATAAAAATGCAATGATTTTTGTATATATGTCTTGTATTCAGAGGATCGCTAAATTCACATGGCAATATACTGTAGATTCTTTTGGAAGTTCTACATGCTATCTGTGAAAAATGACACTTTGTTACTTCCCTTTCAATCCGTGTGCTTATTTCAAATGTATTTTATCTTGCATTTTTAAGTCTAAAATTCCAACTGGTTGAAGTAATTTCACATCATGATTTTATAATCCAGAATGTTATCTGCTTTCCCAGCAATTTATCATATTTGTGGATGATAAATATGCATTCTATGTGCTCATTCAAATCAGTGTCCAGCAAAAATTTTTAAACAAGAAAAGGGTGAAATCAAAGTCATGAAAAATATCCCAGGAGACTTGCTTCCAAGTTGAAATTAATCATTAATTAGTTCTTTTTGGATGCAAGTACTCACACTATCACTTGATCCATCCAAATATGCTTCAACCAGCCCATTTCTTCCCTAGAATATCACAAGATGTTTCATCAAATTTTACTTGAAATCCAAATATATTATGGACCAAAAATTTTTTATCTCTTTAGACCAAATATTCTGTAAAAAACGTGAAAAGTGTATTTTTCCTTTCTCTTAATGAATAACTATGCTGACTTCTTGGTGATGACTACTTCTCTTTCTAAGTAATCACAAAAATATCTGGTTGAGAATTTGTTCTTCCATTTTACTAGGAGCCTATGTTTTCATGGATATGAATTTTCTGAAAACCACTTTTTGTTTTTTCTTTGGAACTTCAATGGCCAGAGCTGTTCGCCTCCAGTCCCCTATTATGCCTCAAAGCCTCTATAGTTTTTAAGAAATTATGGACAATAATTTGAGAGTGCTATTGCAAGTCACTTCACTTCTGTGAGTTAAAATCTGTCTGTGGTCAAGAACGTAAATTCTCTTAAGACTACAAATAAATGTCTAATTGTATCCTTACTTAGTCTATCAGTTAAGGTCCTGGCAGGACACAGAAGCCTCTCCTTACCCCAGAGGGACAACATGAAGACACTTTGATAGAAGAACTACTCAGAGGGACGTGGGTAGGAAACAAAAAGAATGGCGAATCACCCAGAGACATTGGGAAACTAGCAAGACACTGATCCTCTTACTTAGGTAAAGATACCTAAGTCAGGGCACCAGCAGGAAAGAGATAACACACTTAAACTGGGTGATTGAGGGAGAGGACCACTTACAAAGCTGTAGACAGTGTTTAGGAAAAAGAAGAAGTGATGGCTGAGGATCTTGGAGCAAGTAAGAATAGGGGAGGTAAATATCCTCTGAGCTTGAATGAGTACATACAGGAAAGTATTGCTGGAACCCATGGAGATTGTAGAATGAGACGGCCTTGATGGCAACTGTGTGTGGTCTTTAGTGGAGGCCCATAGCCCACAGCCAATCCAGCATGGTTGGCGAGGGGGTATGGGAGTTATGGGGGACAGGGGAACAAATGCTCCAGTCTCACTCTCTCCACCCTCTGATATCCTGCTGATGCCTCTCATTGGCTGAAACCACTTAGAAGTCAGAGGAAAGGAGTCCTTTGGTGAAGTCCATACAAGGTGGTCTCGGGCACAGAGCATGGTGGAGGGTGGTGATAAATTGTCCTAGAAGAGCAAAAAATAGCCAACATAGCTCCTTAAGCCTAAAGGGCAAGAAATGGTGTTTCTGTGTTCTCTGCAAACTGGAACTGACCAGGAAAATGGCTTATCTCATTAAAAGCTGTTGATGTGAAGGAATGAGGCACCAAAGCAGAGAGGGTGCAGGGGAGAAAACCCCACCCTTTCTCTCGTCCAGCTCTTCATTTCCTGCCAGGGCCTCCCATTGGCCGAATCCAACAAGAAGCCAGTTAGCAGGGAGCCCACTTGATGCAGAGCAGGGAAGAGATGGAGAGTCGCCAGCACTTAGCCTGAGGAATCCTCCTCACCATGTTAATTTTACATATCTCGGTTGGGAGATAAGTTTCCATTCTGGAAAACAGAAAAGCAAAACCAGGATTTAGTAATTCTGTCTTCTTAGTGTCAACTGATATGACAACTGGGCCAAGTAATAGACTTTCCCTTTCCTTTTCTCTTAGTAAGAAGCTCTTCAAAAGTCCTTTTTGTTATCTTTGGAATTCCTCATGAGTAATGCATTGCGTTCTAGGTTTCAGACACACATTTAACAAATATTTATAAGCCTTTCTCTAGTAGCGAACTCTGTGCTAGAGAACCATGGGATATGACCTTGAACAAACACAGCCAGAGAGCATATGCAGGTCACTTCTACTCAGGGCCCCTACAGACCACTGTCCTACCCTTCTAGGGGCAATCTCCTTCTAACCTGGCAAGGTCCTGCCCTTCCTAGATGATCATCCACTTTGCATCTTCCACCTTTGGAGTCTCCAGTCATGAGAAAACCCTCTAAAACCCTCTAAATCAGTTTGCATATACTAGAGTAAGCCAAATATTGTCCTCCTTAAATATTTTATGACCTCCAAAATGGGGTATAGCCACTTTCCCCCCAGTGTTGGCTTAACTTTCACAGCAACTATTTATTCACTGTTGATCAGTTAGAGTGATGGCTCTTCTCATTTTATCCTCTGTATCCTGAAGGATTGTCATCAGTAAAACATGTTTAAAATAAGAAAACATATATCAGTGTTTCTCTTAAAAGATTGAGACTGCCATCAAAAGTCCAGCAGTGCTATTCTGTGCATAAAAACAAACAAACTTAATATATATGTCATAATAAATAATGGCATGATAATAACAATAAAATAAATAATAGCATAATGGTGGCATATTAAGCATGGAGTTTTCAAACCAATCAGGGAGTCCCATGTCTTATAGGAGTAGTCCTGCCTTGATACTTTCACCCTAGTTAGCCATAGGCTGGCAGAAGCCCACAGGAAGATTGGTCTCAGTGTGAACATAGTGCTATCTGACAGGGTGGCAGCAGGATCCTCAGCCAATTGGGCTCTCTGTAAGGGAAGATCTGGTTGACATGTTTTCATGGCCATCACAACCACATTAGCAGGTTAAAAATAGCAAAACTGTAAGATTCACTTTTAAAAGAATTGGAAAAAATATTCACCTTTGTTCCATATTCAATTGTGATTTTAGAAAAATCCTTAGCAAATAGAATTAGCAGTGAACATACTTCACTGGTATAAAGATCATCTGCCAACTAAAGCAAATCTTAGGCTTAATGGTGAATGTTGAAATCAGGATCAAGATAGGAACACCTACTCTCATCTCTTCAATGCAATATCATAATAGCAGGAAAAAGAAATAAAGACATTGGGATTGGAATATAAAAGGAAACTGTCATTATTTATATAGTGATTATCATGTATATAACATAAGAGAATATGCAGAAAGATTACTATAATTTTAAAAAGAATTTAATAAAAAAATTAACCAGGCATGGTGGAACATGCCTGTAGTCCCAGCTACTCAGGATGCTGAGGTGGAAGGATCACCTGAGCCCAAGAGGTCAAGGCTACCATGAGCCATGATCGTTGTGTTCATGCCACTGCACTCCAGCCTGGGTGACAGAGTGAGACCCCCAACCCAAAAAAAAAAAGAGGTTCAGACAAAGTTGTTGGGTATAAGATCAATGTATAAAAGTCAATTAAATTAGTATATACCAGAAACAAAGTATTAAAATATATATTGTCAAGAAAATTAGTTATTTTCTTCTTGAAATTATTGCATATGCTTTCCAGATTTATCCCTAGATATATTATTTTTATTGTTTTTTAAAGTGGTTTCAGAACACTAAACATACACAGAGATATGCTGTGTTTTTAGATGGGGAAAAATATATAAAGATATACATAAATTCTCCCCATATTGACCTTTAAATTCAACAAGATTCCAGTCCAAATACCAAAAGGATGTTTTATTGAAATTAATAAGTTAATTTACATAGAAGACCAAATAGCCAAGGTGCCCGATAAAGAATGTCAGAAAGCAAGATTTATTATAAAGCTATAGTCATTAGGGGAAGTCGGTTTTAGATCAACCAAATAGAAAAACAACTGAAACAACATGGAGAGTCCATAAATAGATCCACATCCGTATGTGGGTGACATTAAACATCAGTGAAATGATAGAACAAAAGATCTATATGGGGGGAAAGACAGTATCCCAATCTAACACTATATTCAAAAATCAGTTTCAAACAGATTGTGGATGTATACATGAAAGGCAAACTTAAAAACCTTTAGAAGAAAATGCATTTATTATCTCAGATTAGAGAATGATTTTTAAGTGGGACACAAACCCCAGAGGGAAAGACTTATGAGCAGAAAAGATCAATTTAATCTTAACCAAGTTTATGAGAAGACACTGTAAGGATCATAGAACGGTAAGTCGCAAAGTGGGAAGATATGTTTGTAACACATATAAATAACAAAGACCGGGAATCCAGAAAATACAAGAACTCCTTAAAGTAAATAAGAAAAAGGAAGGGAAAACACACACACACAGAGATGAAAGGCTTATACAGGCTTTTCACAGAAAAGAAAACATAAATATCAAAAAAAAAAAAAAGAAAATATACTTAAACTCATTTATAATCTGAAAAATACAGACTAAAATACATACTTTTTACACCCACCAGACTAGCAAAAAGTGATGACAGTGGTGTTGACAGTGATGTGGAGGAAAAAAAAAATCTTTTTTTTAACAGCTTTATTGAGATATAATTGACATACAAAGAACTGTACATATTTAATGTGGACCAGTTGATGAGTTTGTATATATGCAAATATCTGTGATACCATCACTACAGTCAAGATAATACACACATTCAACACCTCCCAAAGTTTTCTGGTGTCTCTTTGTTTTTGTTTTTGTTTTTGCGATCAGAACATATAAAATGAGATCTACCCTCTTAATCCATTCCATGTCTTGGTTATTGTGCTGCAATGAACACCGATGCTATTATCTCTTCAAGATTCTGATTTCAAGTAGTTTGAATATATCCCCAGAGATGGGATTGCTGGATCATAGGGTAGTTCTATTGTTAATTTTTTGAGATGTTCCCATACTGTTTTCCATAGTGGCCATACCACTTTAAATTCCCACAAACAGTGTGCATGACCCTAGTGTCCCACCCTCCCTATTCACCCAACCTTGCCCCAAGCAACTTTTTTTTTTTGTTTCCCCAGATGGATTCCAATTTCATCACATCCTCACCAACCATCTTTATTTTGTTTTGTTTTGTTATAATGACCATTCTAAGGTGATATCTCATTGTAGTTTTTTATATGCATTCACCTGATAATGATGTTGAGCATCTTTTTATATACCTGTTAGCAATTTGAATGTCTTCTGTTCAAATCTTCTGCCTATTTTTTAATTGTGCTATTTGGACTTTTTGGGGAGGGGCTATTAAGTTGTGGGAGTTTTTTATAGATCTTGAAAATTATCCCCTTATCAGGTATATGGTTTGCAAATATTTTCTCCCATTCTGTTAGTTGCCTTTTCATTCTTTGGACTATTTCTTTTGTTGTGCAAAAGCTTGTAGTTTCAGATAGTCCCACACCCATTTTTGCTTTTGTTGCCTGTTTTTTTGTGTCATATCTAAGAAATTTTGGCCAAGACCAATGCCAAGAAGGTTTTTTTCTGTTTTCTTCTAGGAGTTTTATAGTTTCAAATTGTCCTTAACATTGCTGGTGGAAAAGAAAATTGATACCATAACTAGAAAATTGATACCATAACTTTGCCATTGTCTGGTAAAGTTGAAAATTAACATAGTCTATAACACAGCAATTCCACTCCTAAAAACAACTTAGATTGGAGACTGGAATGATATATATTCAAACAATGGAAAAACCATAACTCAGTGAGAATGAATAGCATCAATATGGATAAGTACCTCAAATCGAATATTGAGCAAAGAAGCAAGTTGCAGAAGAAAACATACAATATGACTCTTTACACAAAGATTCAAAACATGCAAAACTAAGAATTCTAGTGCTTAAAGATACATACATTATGCTCAAATTAAAGAAAAGCAATGAAATGATGAAAACACAGATCAATGTTTTTCCCTGGTGAGGAGAGAGGGAGGAGTAGGAAAGGGACATGAGGAATTTTCCAGGTTACTAGTTCTATTCTATTCCTTATTACATGACAGGTGAACACAGATTTTCATCACATTGTCTTGTTTTGAAACACATATAAATACATGTACAAACATGTATTATACATACAGGAGTGCCAAATATATGCATACTCATTTTAAGTATGACGTTCACTCAAAAGATGGCATTAATCAAATGAATGCTATTGTCACCATGAGACAGGCAGGACAGTCAAAGAAAATGGTGGAAGCATGGTTGAGCAAACATCACACTATACATTGTACCGTAATTCAACTTCAAAAAATAATACATAGATAACATCTCTTAATAAGTGCATACATTTTGGGGCACCCCCTGTATATGAAGAGGGACCCCAAAATACCCAGAATTATGTTTTGGAGGGCAAGTTCCTTGTAGTACAGGCCACCCCCACTAGGTAAGTGTTCTAGGAGCTCATTGACATCAGTATACCAGCTAGCATTGTGAGATGCTGTATTCAGCTTCAGTGAATCTTTTTTTTTTTTTTTTTTGAGTTTCTTTCAATGTATTTGCTCATCTCACGATGGGTGATTAACCTGAACAGCATGTGGCAGTGAAATTTTGTTCAGCAGTTTTGGACCAAAATTGGCATGACCCCAGTGCCCCACCCTCTCTATTCACCCAATCTTGCCCCAAGCAACTTTTATTTTGTTTCCTTGAATGAAAAAAAGTCTTCAAAGGAAAATGTTTTGCCAGTGTGAAAGCGGTGAAACAAAAAACAGCAGAAGCATTCAAAGGCATCAAAATTGACAAGTTCAAAAACTGTTTTGAGCAGTGGGAAAAGCATCTTGATAGGTGTATTGCATCAAACAGAGAGTACTTTGAAGGTGATTAAAGTTTAAAAAGTAAGAATAAATACACGACTTTTAAATTAATAAATAAATTCCAGATTTTTGGGGTCCCCCCCTTTATATATTGTCCAGGCTCTTTTTATGTATGATATATTTTACAACAAAAAAATAACTCTTTGGGGCGGGGAAAGACACACTCAGCTGAGACTACAGGCATGCGCCACCTCGCCCAGCTTTAGGAGTTCTATTTTAAACCACACTTTCTAATTCAATCCTCTGCTTTCTTAACTATACATCTATTGGTGTAGCTCATTATGCTCCTATAGATTACTGCATGGATTCATGCAAATGCTGAAAAGTCAAGAAATGTACAGCTCCTACAGGGAAATATGTTCTGGGATGTCATCAGCAAATGATTGCTACAAGAAACCACTACAAAAAGATCTTTCCTGTATCTGTCAAGGATGTATTTTTAGAGATCTCTTTACTTGAGGCAGAAAAAAGTATGGCTTCTGGGCATAGTATGACCTGAATTTCTCCCCTCCATTATTCATAAGTCTTTTCCTTTTTATGGTTGCTTTTTTAAGATTCACACAACAAAAATACTCCTTGAATTAATAGCTTGATCTAAAAATTATGTTTCTTGACTCATCAAGGTCTTGTAGTCCAACTATATCAGGTTTCATGTGGTTATACACACACACACACACGCACACACTCAAGATTAAATCTTTCATTCTTGAGAACATCATTGTGGAATTTTAAATTTCCCATGCCAGAACCATTAAGAATTCTTGTTTAAAACTTTTGGCTGTAGCTATTTTGAAATCCTTCTGGTAAATAACACATTTTATTGCCCTTGTTTTATCTATGGTCCTACTAGCGAGTACAAGGATTGGCTACACCCCATTTCAGCCTTCTGTTTTTTCCAATGATCAAAGTGTTTAGATTTTTCTTTAAAAAACTTTTAACTGAATAATATGTCATGATAAATATAGAGTCATTATGAAATCCAAGTTAGTAAAGATAAACTATTTTTCCAGTGCCCACTGCAGCAGTAAAGAATGATCAGATTCTGCACCCTGCGACCTGGTCTTCTGAAGTCGCCCAGCCTGCCCTTCTACCTTCTATGCTGGGAGTTGACATTACTTTGGTTCTCCTTAGGTTAATTCCCTGGTCCTGGATACCAACCTGAGGAGAACAGGAAGACTCTCTGCATCACCATCACCACCTCTCTCTCTCTCTCTCTCTCTCTTCCCCCCACCATGCCCCTGCCAGCTAGTTATATACATTCAATCAAGTACATAGATTTGCACAAAAACACTTTCAACAGCATGATCAATGTGGGCTTGCAGTTTAGATACAGAAAACTAGGGTTCAACTCCTTTCTCTTCTCTATGTATTGCCATAACAATCACTTAAACTTTCTATGCCTCAGTTTCCTTATCTGTGAAATTGGAACAATGGTGTCTACCTCAGAGCACTGTCATGAAGATCAGCAGGGAAATTATGTGATAGTATTTCATAAACTGAAAAGTGCTGGACTATTTTAAATTATTATTATTATTTTAGTTCCCAACTTCAAACTGGAAAAGACAAGTATTAGCAATCTTCAAGGGCTGAACCAATAAGGGTTCACTTCCCAAAACGTGATACAGAACACTACTTCCATAAATTATTTATTTATGGAAATAATTATTATGTAAAAAATTTAAGATTTTATAGAGTAAGAGTATAAAAATGAGTTGGAAAATATTGGCTTAACAGAGTTAAATTAGTTTTCTTTTAATTACAGGACTTTCAGAACCTTTAATATGCTAATGCGCACAGTATCAATCTAAGAAGAATATCTGTACAGTTTCCCCAATGTTTTTACTTCTCCATCCTCTTTCATTCTGCAAAATACTATTTCTAGCAAGTAAAACTTTATCTTTCATCCCCCTCCCCTTTCATTTCTGTATTTCTTCTTCCTGTTGTCTAATTCTTAGAATTTCCTCTCTTATTTTGTTATGTTAGGTTCTGTTAACAGGCAGAGAATAACAAATTTTCCAAAACAATGTTTTATTAGAGCAAAAACTATACAACTAACCCCATCCTACATAATATGGTACAGTCTACAGAAACTCAAGGAAACAAAATAGTAACAAGAACCAAAGCAACAAAGGCATGGATTGTACTGCAGCAATATCTCTCCTTTCCCAATATGTAAAGAGGCTTTCCTAACGACAATTAGTCACCATAATTTGTAGCTGTGACATAGCACAATAATAGGAAGTCTTAATCACAAGTCTCTTTACAAATTTTTAAAGGCTAATATCTCGGTTACATATTTTCAGGGTACATAGTAGTTTTAGGTGCCCGTAGTCTGTACAATCTGGGACGTTAGGGTAATCGACTGGCATGCTGGGATAAAGACAGAGCACATGGTCAGTGCTTTCACTCAGCACACTTCAGGCCTAAGAATGGCCTCAGTGGTGTTCAAGTCCTTACTTGGGAGATGCAACTATCCCAGTATACTCTTACAGTCACAGATTTGCTGTCCTACGTGTATGCACGCAGATTCTCCCAAGCAAACACCTTCCTCTCCTTCTGTCAAGTGTTTTCAGGTCTCTGTGAGTCAGATCATAACTCCTTGGGCCAAACCCAACTCCTCTACCCTTCTATTTTTTCCTTTTGCACTACATTTAGTGCTTACAATACTTCCCAAACGCCCAGAGGCCACCCAGGTGTAGGACACCTCTAACTGTGGCCATTATCTTTCTAAACATCACCCACACCACCCCCAGTGTGACTCCCACACTCCCACAGACCTTCGTGGCTCATTTTCTCCACGCCAGCAGAAACAGGCACAATCTCCACCTAAGTTGCAAATGACTACATTCTGCAGTCAGAAAACAACCTTGGGTTTGATTTGAGTGTGAAAACCACTATACTCACTTGTTTGTTGAAAGAGTTATGATGTGTTAATCTTTTCAATTTCTAGATCCCCCTCCCTTTCCCCCCAAAAGGAAGAAAAACAGGTGGGAAGAAAACCTCATTCAATATTATCTCATTCCCTTTTGCTATCGTGCACTGATGCAAAAGTTTGTAGGCTTGTAGAATGTTTGAATTAAAAGGGAACTAAGGTCAAGTTGACTTAAGCACCTAGCCCATAATTGAATTGACATGTGTACTCATGAAAAGAAAATAGACTTTGAAGCAGGACTAACTGGCTTTGTCACTTTCTACTCACATGACCTTTTTAAACAAGTTACTTAACCTCCCAGAGTCTCAATTGCCTCAAATGAAAAATGGAGAAAATGGTGTACAGGGTAATTGTGAAGAATTGAGGTGATGTATTTAAGATGCTTAACATTGTGCCTAGCATTAAATAAATGGTAGCTGCGGTCTTTATTGACTTAATTCCTATGTTGTTGATAAATGATCAGCCAGCTGCCTTAACTCCTCTTCAATGATGAGAAACTCGTTGCTTCCCTAGTCAATCCATTCCATCTTTAGAAAACTCTCCAAGAGTTACAAAGTGTTGTTAGGATTGCCGCCCATCCAAGGAGAAAGAGGCTGGGGTGGGTGACAGGCAAGGCTGAGATGATTTGGAGTACTACATAAGAGACATCCAAGGCATGTAATCAACTCTGATATCAATTAGAGTCTAATAACTTGACAAGGATAATTACTCATCATGTTATGGAAGAAGAAAGTGCAAGCTCTACTGTCTTCCTGTGTGAATTAAAGCATCATTTCTTCCACGCTATTCTCTTAAGAAGTTTAAAAATGGAGTTAAGGAGAAGTCTGTATCTCTCTTACAAGAAATGAGTAGTCTACCAGGTCTCTGAGGTTAGATGGGGGAATACCCTTTGGGAATCATGTGCCTTATCCTAAGACCCAGGCTTTCTCCCTAACACTTTGACCTGGGGTGGGGAATTTGAGGACAATTACACCCTGGTTCCATATTTTTAACAGATCACTACTTCTGAGCCCAACCAAAGCACTTCATTCTTGCCTTCAACATACCTATCTTGCCATTTTGGAGTGAAAGAGAGAGGGGGACTTCCACAACCTTAAACTGGTTCTTCTGGGATTTCAAGTCACTGGTCCTCATTCTATACCTCTGGGCCTCATAAAATGAAACTCATCTACTTCTCTTCTATCCAGAAGGCTTTCAAGACTGAAAAAAAATTCACAGCCAAACATAATATCCAAGTATCTTGTCAATAGTATGTCAAACACGTGATATCTGAAATACATAGCAACTAACTGGATTTTCTTTTTGTTGGAACAGAAATGATGTTTGACTTGTGTATCTTCCTATAAATTGATTCAACATGAGGAATGGAATAAAAAATACATATTCTAGAGCAACCAGAAGTATATCCCTTGACATTTATTAAGAGTCCAAATTCACAATGTCATAATGACATACAGTTTTCCTTCTTAAAATGTGGCCTTGGCATTGACTTGTTCAGGAATACTTCACAACTCTAAGAACTATAACAAACACTATGAAGCAATGGGAAAAAGTCTGTGTGCATGTGCTTTTTGGGGGGAAGAAGTTTTATGGCTTTTAAAAGATTCCCAAAAGAGTCCGTGTTTCATCAAAAAGTTACAAATACTTGAATTTGGTGGTGGCTCGAATATATAATATGAACAAGTCTAAATAAACCCTATATGAAAAAATATATGGACCAGAATTCATGAAACTTTGCCAGTGATTGAAACTATGTGACATTCCAAAACTTCCATTTTCATGTGAAGAGCCAGACATTTCTCAGACCCGTGTTAGACACATGAATGCAATAGATTTTATATGAGGTATCACTTCCCAGTACTACCATACATTCTTTTCTTGCTTCTCTTTGAGTTCCAATGTGTGGTACCAATTCAAGGCACTCACAAATTAGCACAATATTTGCAATGGTTCCTTTGATATTTTGGAACATTTTGCAATATTATGTAATTTGAATGATGCTAAAACTTGTGTCTATGTAAGCCTAGATGCAACGTGTGTGAAAATTGATACAAATTCTTTACTATTGTAGATTAGATTCCCTGGAGAGTCTAAGAAGCTGAAATTTATTGGGTTTTTATAGAAGAAAACATTCAGGGGGCCATGAGGGAAGCAGGATTGGGCAGACAGAGAAATTGAAATGTGATACATTTGCAGTTAAACAGAAGCTTCAGTTAGTACTGCTAGAAGCTCTGGAGCAGGGATGAATGGCTCTTCAAAACTGTCCCAGTGAAGGCACCTCCAAGTTGACCAGCCATCAGACAAAGGCTGTCCCCAGGGAGAAGGGGTAAGACAGCTCTTGCCAGCAGAGAACAACCCCTGGAGATGGTGAGCCATCAGAAGCAAACACTCCAGCAGCTGCAGAAACAAGGACCTTGGTCATTCCAGGGATTTAGATGATACATCCTAGTGTCTATCACATTTCCATGGGCACATAGGTAGACATTAAATGGTAGAATTGCAAATAGTTTTATTTTTATATAATGTTAATACAACTTATATAAATTTTCCAAAAGTTAAAACAATTTTAGTTTTACTTTAATGATTTATTTAATTGTCAAAAAGAAAGTATATGAGAACAGCACTAACATGGTTGGAAGGAAAAATTCATATAAGGCAGAATTTTGGCCAAAAATACAGAAACTACATATTGTATTTGACACTAGGAGACATGACTTCATATATGCTGCAAGAGATGACATTTTTTAGAAAAATGCAAAGATTATATTCAAAATTTTATGGATATGTCAAAAGATAGAAATCTTGATGGAACACATATCACATTTGACCTTACAACTATTTTCGAATGTATAATGGTGTTATGAAAGCAATGTTTGGCCGGGCTCAGTGGTTCACACCTGTAATCCCAGAACTTTGGAAGGTGGAGGCAAGAGGATTGCCTGAGCCCAGGGTTTTAAAATCAGCCGGCACAACTTGGCCTCATCTCTACAATAAATAAAAAAATTAGCCGGGCATGATGGCATGCACCTGTAGTCCCAGCTACTTGGAAGGCTGAGGTGGAAGGATTGCCTGAGCAGGTCAAGCCTGGGATAGCATGAGCATGCTACTGCATTGCAACCTGGGTGACGGAGTGAGACTCAAAGAAAGAAGGAAAGAAAGAAAGAGAGGGAGGGAGGAGGAAGGGGAAGGGAGGAAGGGAAGGAGGAGAAAAGAAAACAAAACAAAACAAAAGCATGTTTGTTGTGTCCTCCCAAAGTTCTTATGTTGAAACTCTAACCCCCAGTGGCATGGTATTAGGAAGTGGGGCCTTCAGGAGGTAATTAGGTAATAAGGGTAGGGATCTCATGGTGGGAGCAGTGTCTTTAAAAGAAGAGACGGAGCCGGGCTCGGTGGCTCAGCCTGTAATCCCGCGCCTTTGGGAGGCTGAGGTGATTGGATTCCCTGAGCCCGTGGGTTCGAGACCCGCCTGGGCAGCGAGACCTCATCTCTACAATAAATCAAAAAATCAGCCGGGCGTGGTAGCGCATGCCTGTAATTCCGGCTACTTGGAAGGCTGAGGCGGATGGATCGCCGGAGCCCAGCAGGTCGAGGCTGCGGTGGCCGGGAGCGGCCACTGCACTCCAGTCTGGGTGACAGAGTGAGACTCCAACTCAAAAAAAAAAAAAAAAGAAGAGACGGCCGGGCTCGGTGGCTCAGTCTGTAATCCCAGCACTTTGGGAGGCTGAGGTGAGCGGATTGCCTGAGCCCGCGGGTTTGAGACCCGCCTGGGCAACAAGACCTCATCTCTACAATAAATCAAAAAATCTACCGGGTGTGGTGGCGCATGCCTGTAATTCCGGCTACTCGGAAGGCTGAGGCGGAAGGATCGCCGGAGCCCAGCAGGTTGAGGCTGCGGTGGCCGGGAGCGGCCACTGCACTCCAGTCTGGGTGACAGAGTGAGACTCCAACTCAAAAAAAAAAAAAAAGAAGAAGAAGAGACAAGACACCTTTCCTCCTTTCTCAGCTCTCTACCATCCAAGGGTACTGCAAAAAGATGACTATCTGCAAACTAGAAAGGGGGACCTCAGCAAACGCCAAATCTTGGACTTCCTAGCCTCCAGAAATGTGAGATATAAATCTCTGTTGTTTAAGCCACCAAGTGTATGGCAATTTGTTACGAAAGTCTGAACTGACTGAGACTGATGGAAATGCCAACCAATACTATTAAAGCAATTAGGTTTAACTTAGACAAGATACAAAATACATTACAAGAGATATGTGAAATAATAGAAGATTCTCAAAGAGCAAACTGTAGTCTTTGTCAGAAAATGAAATTACTTCTCTATTAGTTCTAGCTATAGTTACTTGATATGAATTGTTACTTGCTATATGTTACAAAAATAAACAAATCTAAATGTGAATGTTTTATTTTAAAAGAAATTTAGAGCATTTCTATTTTAGAGTTAATGAATTTTCTATATAAAAGAAACTAATGAGTTTTCTGTATAAAAGAAACATCTACTATATTTTTTAAAAAAAGAAAAACTGCAACTAAAGTGGCATTTCAACAAAACATAAAGAAATTAGAACAAAAACCAAAACCATTTGCATGGATCCATGGGAGAAGGTTCACCTATAAATAATCCTGAACCTAATTTCTCTAGGGACTATTTTCTGGCCACTTGAGACAAAATAACAATCTCAATTGAGATTAAGAACTACAATAAACAAAGACAAGTTGTCTAATTTAACATTATAGTCAATAATACACAAAATCACACAAAAAGTCTTGATGAGAGCACATTATTTATGCTGGAATAAAGGCAAAAAAAGTAAATTGTATGGCATAAGTACCTGATAATTTTTCTAAACTTTTTGCTAAGGTATAGCAATACAGAAAAGTACATAAATCATGCATATACAGCTCAGCAAATTTTCAGAGTGAGTAGTAGCACCCAGTTCAAGAAACAGTATTTCATCTGCCTGAATTTTATTGCTCATCCAATCACTTCACAGCCCATTAACAGAAGACTCAAACGTGTGATAATAACTAAATTCAACTGCCATTAATATGTTCAGTTTTCCTTTACATATATTTTTCTATTTGTTATCATGAAGGTATATTTGTCAAGGTAGAGAGATAAAACATTCTTGTTAACACTTTGTTGTCTTGATTGAGGGCATCTAGATGTTAGTGGGTCTCTACTGATTGCCCTTTATTCTAAGCACCACAAAGATTAGGGCTGGGCCTGACTGGGACTTCCACTTCCAAATGCCCTCTGCTCACAACCTTTAACTCCTCTGCCCAAGGAAGGTCAGGGTGTAGAAGCCTTGCCTTCCTGTATGTTTCCCACCCACCCCATCCCCACTCTCAATTTGGTTCCTGCTGTTATCCTGTCACATAAGCCTGTATCCTTTTTTTGTAGCACTGACCACAATCTGTAATTGCGTAATTTGTGAGTTTATGTGTTAATGTCTATCTCCTCTCCAGTTTAAAAGTTCCGTGAGGTAAAGAAGTGTGTCTGGGGCAATGCTTTTGTTTCCCTAAGCTTTGGCCCCCTCCCCTATCTCTCTCTAATCTACTTTCTGAATAAACTATATTTTCCAATCTAAAAGAAAAAGAAAATGTGTCTGTTCTCTCACCATACCCAGCACATAGCTCATAGAAGGTATTCAATAAATATTTATTCAATGAATGAATGAATGAGAAAATGAATAAACTATAGGTTGGTGGCTGACTCACAAATTGATCTCCTTAGCCTCTGTTCCCTTCTAGTGGCACAACTCTGTGTCTAGCTGTCTCGTAAGACATCTCTACTTGGATTCCCACAAGCATGTAAAATCAATATGTCCAGAGGGAGATTAGCCTTTCTTCCCCACCCCCATACACAAATTACTTTCTTCTACATCCCTCTCTCAGAGAGTATAAGTATGACCTGCTGCCTTAGCAACAGTCAGAACCAGGGAGTAACCCTCTCCTTCCCTCTAACTTCTAGTCAGCCACCAATCCTCCTATTTCTATCTTCTAAGAACCTTCCATGAATACATGAATCCGTCCCTTCAACCCACATTCTTGTTTGACTTACTGAAATAGCTGTCAAGTCACCCACACATGCTAGAAAAATCATCTTTCCAAAATGCAACTCTAATTAGATCTCTCATGTGCTTAAAACCCTTTCAAAAATTTAGAAGAAATGAGCTACTCTTTCACAGTGGACAGTCCACAAATACTATTAAGTTTGACAAATCAATAAATAAAGATGTAAACATATTGAGAGTTATGGTGGTAAATAGAAACTTTTTTTTTAATGACAACCATCAAAAAATAGAATTATAGGGGAGGGGAGGGGGAGAGGAAGATGCTTAGTTTTCATTTTGTAGCTTTCTGTAATGCAAGATTATTGATTATACATTATAAATCACAATTTTAAGGCAGTTTTTTTTAAGTTTATTTTTTAGTCAGAGTCTCACTCTGTGACCTAGGCTGGAGTGCAGTGGCATGCTCACAGCCACCACAGCCTCGACCTGGGCTTAGGCGATTCTTCTGCCTCAGCCTTTCAAGTAGCTGGAACTACAGGCATGCACCACCACATCCGGCTAGTTTTATTTATTTATTGTAGAGACAAGGTCTTGCTATGTTGCTCAGGCTAGTCTCAAACTTGTTGGCTCAAGCAATCTTCTTGCCTCTGCCTTCCAAAGTGCTAGGAGATTGTTAAAATATATCTTCTATTAGCTTTCCAATGCCTTTGCGATAAACCCCAAATCCCTTGGCATAAAATGTGTGTCTTAATATGGCACCGGCCCACAGCAGTTTTACCGCCTCACACTTCACCTCTCACCAACCACTCTGAATCCGCATGTAGAACTCCTCAAAGGCACCATGCCTGTGTTTTTGCATATGTTGATATCTACCTGAAGTGTAATTCCCCCCATTGTCACTTGGCCAGTCTCCGTTGTCCTTCAAGATTCAGCTGGTTCCACCCACTCCATGAGTACTTCTCTAAGCCTCCCCCACTGCTCCCATAGGTTAGGTGGCACCCCACCTTTGAGCTCCAAGAACTCCCTCTGCATAGCTCTACCATAGACCAGAAAACCATGTAAAAAGTGTTGTATGTCCCAGAGCTGGAGAGCTTCCTAAGGGCAGACTCTATCTCTAACTCCTGTGCCAAGTTCAGTGCCTGGAATGAAATGGGTACTTCACAAATGCTGGTGCACAAACCATGAAACAATACGTTCACAGCCACTCATCTCTAAAGTGAAGGAGTTACAAAGGACTAGCTTCCTTGAAGAGGCCCTACATTGAAAGGCCAACAATAGGACCAGAAGAAAATGGGGAAAGAATGTGAGTAGAAAGAAAAACACAGTGATTTATGAGAAATGAAAAGATGATGAGATTGATTCATAACAAATAAAATGCAAAGCAACTCAATGATCAAATTGGCAAAGATCAACAGTTCAGATAACACTGTGATAGTGAGAATGATTATAACCTCTACGCAAAGCAAATTGGGAGTATTTCTAAAAATTAAAAATGCAAGCTGGGCTCGGTGGCTCAGCCTGTAATCCCACGCCTTTGGGAGGCTGAGGTGAGTGGATTGCCTGAGCCCACGGGTTCGAGACCCACCTGGGCAGCGAGACCTCATCTCTACAATAAATCAAAAAATCAGCCGGGCGTGGTAGCGCATGCCTGTAATTCCGGCTACTCAGAAGGCTGAGGCGGAAGGATCACCAGAGCCCAGCAGGTCAAGGCTGCGGTGGCCGGGAGGGGCCACTGCACTCCAGTCTGGGCGACAGAGTGAGACTCCAACTCAAAAAAAAAAAAAAATTAAAAATGCAAGTACTCCTTCTCAAGGCAATTCTACTTCCAACAAGTTTGAAAGCTGTATGTATAATAATATTCATTTCAGTCCAGGGCCAGATTTCAAATTCCAGACCACAATAATCTTTCACCTCTGAACTTAAACGGTGAATCTCTTTGGAGCTTAGTGTATTCCACCTCAATGACCAGTTAGTTCCCCAAACAAGATAGCGTATTTCTGAGGTCAGGACTATGTCAAACCTCTTCTGTCTTTCTCAGTGCCCATCACTAGACAGGACACATGTGTGACCAGTTTGTGTCCTCTTCTTAGGACACAGGCAGGAAATCCTGAAGTTGTTTCCAAAGTTAATATATCATCCCCAGGAATATTAGTGTTGCCTGAAGTGCCATAGACAGGAGCAAAGAGAGGCTGAAAGACAGAAGACCCAAGCCCAGTACAGCTACTTTCATCTTCGGGTAAGATTTCATTCAAAGAAAATTTTCAATATAAAAGGGTGGGAGTTAGTAACAGTGAGCTAAACTATTCATCTTTCAGAATGAAGAGTCCACAGATACTATTAAGTTTGACAAATCAAGAAATAGGAATGCAAACA
The DNA here is from genome assembly GCA_027257055.1 of Cephalopachus bancanus. Classification (NCBI taxonomy): domain Eukaryota; kingdom Metazoa; phylum Chordata; class Mammalia; order Primates; family Tarsiidae; genus Cephalopachus; species Cephalopachus bancanus. The sequence continues at coordinate 456,951 of JAPVLO010000329.1, read as the reverse complement.
TTTTGAAAATTGTGGTGGTAAATAGAAAAATGTTTTTTTTTAAAATGGCAACCTCCAAAGAATAGAATTATGGGAGAGGGGACAAGGAGGAGGAAGTTGCTTAGTTTTCCTTTTGAATTTTTAAATGTAACATATTAAGAATATTATTTTACAACTACAAAGTCCTATCTCTTCTATTGGCCCCTGGAGTTCAGAACAGCATTAGATAATACAGGGGTAGAAAGAGGCCACTTGGCTAGAAGAGTTTACTGGTATATGGTATCACACACTACCAAGAAGCCAGCCAATGCTCCCATTTTTTATGTACACATTTTAAGTTCAAAATACAAATACAGTTCCCCAGGCTCCTTCAAAAGATGCTGCTTCTCATCAGTTCATATGAGAAAGAGAAGAGGAGAAAGTCTTAATGGAGGTCCTCTTACCTTCTTCTATCCTGTCACTTATAACATTCCGCAAAGTCAAGGTGTTCAAAGAAACAAGTGGCCCAAATTTCATGTATTGGTGAACATGGATATTGTTTTGAATGTGGTAATAATATTTAGTTATTCAGGGTTATCAGAGACTAATAATTGAGTATGTCCATAGGACAAGATACTATTGAGTCAAGTTCTTTGTATCCCCAAGTAATATAATCTATGAGTATTTATACACATCAATAAACGTGAAAAAGTAGTTACCAATTAGAAGACTTTAAGCTTCATTCAATGGAAAATCCAACTCAAAGTGGCTTAAGTAATAAAGCTATTTATTGCTTCAAATGACAAGAAGCAGAGGGAAGGATAGTTATAAGGTTAGCTCAACTTTTCAAAATTATGCAATAGCTTTTTATGCTGTAATGTGATGGTCCCTTCAAATTAAGTTCACACAAAAAACATCTACATACTCAACAATGCATTCAAAACCCAGAGTCTTCCCTCTTTCTGATCTGCCTGCCTCAGCATGTTCCTCTCAGGACAACTCCTCTCATGGTCCCAAGATGACTGTTCCAGATGTTATTTGCAGGCACAACGTTCTGCAGCAGAAGGGAAACTGCTTATTTCTAAATAGTTCTTTTTAAAGGAAAGGAGAAACTTTCCCAGAAGTCTCTCAGGTTATTGGTCAGAATTTTGTCATGTGTCCATGCCAATCATTGATGAGAACATTAGGACTACTATTCTGGCTTTAACCAATCCTTGTCCACTCCCTGGAATTCCCCAGATGCACATGGAGGGTAGATACCTGAACACAATTAGAGTTCTATTTGTTGCCAAAGAAGGAAAAGCAGTTTTTACTTCCAAAGGGTGTATTAGTGAATGCATTATGAATAATGAATGCATTTCAGCAATTAAAAAATGTAAATTTTCTAAGTCTTTTCATAATACTTAGTTTATCTAATTTGTCAAAAACCAAATATTTATCAAATGAAAACACAATCATTCATTTATTCATCCCTTTATTCATTCACCTAAGATATTCTGAACACCCATCCTGTGCCAGATATAATTTATTATGAAGAATTCAATAATGTATAGTTTATGTCATCAAGAAGTTTAATTGGAAAATGCCAAACTTTAAAAGGATGTAATCGTTTTTCATTCTATAATGTGAAGGTGTCTTTCAAATTAAATTCATACAAACATCTACAAATCTCACCTAATTTTCAAGTTTTCTAGCCTAAACTTATAGATAAAATTCATTATGTTCTCAAGAGAAAGGGATGGAAATAATTTAGGTAAATTAGTGAACATAACAATTACAGAAAACTATAGATTTATTCAAACAATCCTGATCGACAAATCTCAACATGATATATTTATATCTGTAAAACTTAGGAATGTGATGATGGGGAAAACCCAAAACAATGGTATTCATCATAGGAAGATAATTCTAGAAGAGTTATAGTTTGGAATATGAAGACAATTATAAGAATCAGCCCTGAGGTTATTTACTCTGATCCCCTCATGCACTAATAACCTGGAAATATGAGTAGACTCTGCATCAACTGAAAGGCTTCAGAAACATCCCAAGAACTAACTCCAAACCCAGTGTCTTAGTCCATTTGTGCTGTTATAAAGGAATACCTAAGGCTGGGTAATTTATAAAAGGGTTTTATTTGGCTCACAGATCTGCAGGCTGTACAAGAAGCATAGTGCCAGCTTCTGCTTCTGGTGAGGACCTCAAGAAGTTTCCACTCCTGATGGAAGGGGAAGGGGAAATGGCATTTGAAGATCATATGGCAAGAAGTGAGTGAGAGAGATAGAGAGACAGAAAGAGAGGACGGGGGTGCCAGACAACCAGGTATCAGGAGCTAAGAGTAAGAACTCACTCAACCCCACAAGAAGAACATCAAGTCATTCATGAGGGCCCCATGACCCCCCACCTTCTACACTAAGGATCAAATTTCAACATGAGATTGGAGGGGACAAATATCCAAACGATATCACCCAGTATTCTCCAGGTCACAAAAACTTACTTGTTTTTCCTCTGAGATCTGAACCAAGAATTTCTTCTCACATTACTCTTCAAAGAGAACCCCATTCAATGTAAGTCAAGAAAAACCAACCAAATGAATTAAAGGAAGCAGAAATGAGGGGAAGGAAAGTCTAAGAAAGAGACAGGAGAAAAATTGTTATGATATTTAGAATCATTCAGTGTTTGTTTGTTTTTTTCTTGGCTTGTTTTATTTTGTCTCAACTGTTGCTCTTCCTAGAAAATTCCTGTTTGGAGAATGGGGATATAACTTATTCTATAAAGCTCAGTAGCCAAGTGGCAGAAAGGCAAGCTTCTTATCAGGGCCTCAGTAACACCATACTTGCGGACATTAGAAGGGCACTCTCTCTAGCAGGAAGCAGGTATGGGGCTTGGATTTCAGCCCACTCTAGCCCCTTCACTAGGGGCCTTTGTACGGGACACACAATGCATGAATGTACACAATAGCTCTACATTCTGGAGAAGAAAAATCCCGGGAATGGCACGTGCAGAGCCAGGATTGATTCATTCTGCCAGAAGCTTTTTTTCATTACTGACATCCTAGACTTCTGGCACAATAATCTTAATCATCTGACCTTTTAGAGGCAATTTCCTGATCCTGGCTGGACAGATCAGACTAAGTGCTACATTTGGCCCTATTTTTAAATTGCCCAGATGGCATGAATGGGTGTGTGGCTCAGGATGCTCCCATGTGCTGGGATACTTCCAGGAACGATGTGTACCATGGGCGTAGCCAGCAGCTAGAGGTGGAAATGAGGCATGGGATGAGGGATGATGAGGGTCAGGTCAACGCCCTTCTGATCTGAGTGCAACTGACTTTACCAGTTACCTGTGAGCCTTACTCTAGATTTGTGATGGGTTACTCTTGGTCACCCATGACATGACAGCCAAGTGCAGACGAAAATGGAGATGACTGGAGAGTAGGAAGCTAGTTGTGGGACAGCTGCTTCTGAGCTCTCCTCCACCCACCCCCAGCTAGATTCGGGTGTGCTGTGTGGGGAGGAATTAGCAGGGAAGCCAATCCTGTTCATCATCACACAGGACATGGGCCATTCTCTGCCCCCTGCCTTCTGTGAAGAGAAATGTGTTTCCTTGGAGATTATAATAATTTGATGCCAAGAACAGAGGAGAAAGAGCAAAAGGGCTTAAGAAAAGGGTAACCATAATTCCTGAGATTTTTAGGCTTTTGGCAATAATTTACAGAGGACACTAGCATCCTGACACAGCTTCTCGTTCCCCTTTACTTATAAGTTCCCATTTCTTCTACTTCAATGACTTTCCCTCAGATTGAGGATCTTCTTCTTCTCTTCTTGGATCCAAGTCTTTCTTTCAAAACAGATATTTGACACTAGCACTCCCAAGAAGCCTTTACACACATCCAAACAGACTCCTTCCACCCTAAAAATGGAGTCGGTGATTAGAACTCAGATACAAGCTTGCAGCTAAAATTGTGACTTAGATCTGAGTCAAGGATCAGAGAACTGCCACATGCAGAACAAATCCAGCCCATCACCTGCCCTGCTACAGCCTATGAGCTCAAAATGGATTTTATCTGTATAAATGGTTGGAACAAAAACCCAAGGAATAGTAAAACTGCATGACATGAAAATTATATAAACTTCAGATATAAATACCCATAAATAAAGGCTTATTGGAATATAGGCATGCTTATTTTGTTTATATGTTGTCTATAAAACCTATAGCTGCTCTCATACTACAATGGCAAAATTGATTAACTATAGGAGACTGTGTAGTCCAAAACCTAAAATGTTTACTCTTTGACCCTTAACAGAAAAAAATTGTCATTCCTGGTCTAAGACATGAAAAGAGTTAGAGATGTTAAATAACATCCCAAAGAAATAAATTTCAGGCAAGCCAGCAAGACAAAGGGTGTCCAGTAGCCACATTAAGATCTAAGTTCCACAGTCAAGACTAAGAGGTTACCCTGAGGAGCAGGGAACAGTGAGCAGGAAAAGCAAAAAATAAAATAAAATAAAGGCATATACAAAGTGCACACTCTACAGCTGGTACGTGCTGAGATAAGAATGTCTGTGCTGCCAGTGCCACATCCCCATGCCTGGCCCGCTTCTTAGAGCTGGGTGGCCCATGAACTAGTCATCGAATAATGAAGAGGAAGAAAGAACTGAGAAACAAAGCAAGGGAAACCAGCGCTGTACAGGCTTGGGAGGGAAAGAGGGTCTCATCGCTAACAACCTCAGGTCTGCCTGCCCTGTGCCATATGTTACAGGTTCCCAAAAGCTAGCAAAAACCCCCACTTGGGAAGCTAAGCATGTGCCCAAGAGACTGCAGAGATGACCAGATGACAACAGTAACATCCCTGATGCCCATCCAAGCTCACCTTTCCCACCCCCTTCCTCAGCCACCAGGTGCAAATATGATTTGGCTCAGAGACTAAATTCAGACATGGAGATAAGCAAGGGGAAGGAAATCAAGCATAAAGTTTATGAAATAAAAAGCACCACTTGTTGCTGTTGATCTTTGATGAACTGGCTCTTCTTTCCGAAACAGGGCCTCGTTTTCTCTCTCTCTCTCTCTCTCTCTCTCTCTCTCTCTTTTCTCTCTCTCTCTCTCTCTCTCTCTCTCTTTCTGCTTGCAGGTGACACCCACACATATCCTTCAGCGTTGGCAGAGATGCTCACTCAGATAACAACTGGAGTTCATGCTGCACATTTTCGTCTCCGTGTGTCATCATCACCATGTAAAACCACAACTATAGGAAAACAAAGCTGTTTGCTGCTCTTCTGTTTCAACTGATATTTCCATTCAACTCACAGCTTGTACTCTAGAGTCAGAGAAGTGTTTGAGTCTATCACTGAGACAGCACTGCATGATGAAGTGTGAGCAGAATCCTGTCCACTTCTACCCTGAAATCCATTCACCTTTCTTCAGCTTTTTGTCCCCTCAAGTTCCCAGGACTCAAGAACCTTTCACAGAGTCTCCACAGGCAGACAGAATAAGGAAACAGGATAAGCATTGCACCAAGAATGAGGTCAACTTGAAAAAGCTGATCTGTTCTTCTGTCACCCACATTTCATCCCAAGTGGTTTTTACATTTTGGGCCCAAGCCAGTCACAGTGGTTCATGCCTATAATCCCAGCACTTTGGGAGGCCAAGGCGAGAGGATTGCTTGAAACCAGGAGTTTAAGACCAGCCTGGGCAATTTAGCAAGACCTTGTTTCTACAGGAAAAAATTTTAAAAACTAACCAGGTGTGGTGGCATATGCCTGTAGTCCCAGTTACTTGGGAGGTTGAGGCAGAAGGATCATCTGAGTCCGGGAGGTTGAGGCTGCTGTGAGCCATGATCACAATGCACTCCAGTCTGGGTGACAGGATGAGACCCCACCACTGGGAAACTGCCATATTCTGTGCTGGACAGTGGCCTGGGTTTCTAAGTGCTGGCAGCCTGAAAATCTTCAAAGGGAAGGTGCATGATTCTTTGGGGATGCCAATTCAGAGAAGGCCAAGAGGTCTTCCTTCTGAGCACTGCTGCCAAAAGTCAAGTTAGGCCTCAGTTAAGGAAACACAAATAGACACTAGAGAGGTAAAGTTACAAAACATTGTGTTGGTCTGGTTTCTAGACCATCTCATTTGTTGCTGCTCAGTGTGGTAGTCAGGCTCCATTACAGTGAATCCAGAAGTTTCCCTAATTTTTCTCACCCATCCATTATTTCTGTTCCAGACAAGATGAGAGAGGAGAAAGGATACTACCTGGAAACAAATCAATCTGCTTTATCAGACTGGAGGAAAAAAGTGAGCTCGGGGTTGTGGACAATCACAATATCCATACTGGAATGTGATGGGAAGTCAACTGGGAAAAATCTGCTTTTTATTTTGCCTTAAACTTGAGTTTCAAGGTACAAGAACCTTTTTACAAAATGAGGTTACACTATTTTTATTAGCACAGCAAAAGAATGCTTACTGAGCAGATTCACTTATGGCTGATTTTTTTTTAAAGCCAATCTTGTCCCTTTCCAATCAATTTGGTCCTATTGAACCAACCAGGAGTAACCAGCTGAGTTCATTCTTTCTTGGAGTAGTGAGAAACATGTAAGCTCATCTTTTTCAAGTTTTAGTTACTTTCTTAAGTTTAATGAGCTCCATTTCAACAAAGAAAAGAGTCAGTTTGGAGATGAACTCATTACACACCTATCCAATGGACTCCAGGTACCTTCAATGTAATATTTACAATGAAGGAAACAGAAGCTGCTAGCTCTTGTGTCTGTTGTTCAAGAGTCATCCCCTTCCCACAAGATGAAAGCTGTGTGTGTGTGTGTGTGTGTGTGTGTGTGTGTGTGTGTGTGTGTGTATGTCTAACTTGATTCTCAACTTGCTCTGGATGCCATAAGTTTTGTTGTCTGTTGTTGTTTTATTTTTAAACTATTGTAAGATATTAGAATGTCCAGCTATGACATGAGCTTGACAGGTGAAGAAGCTGACATTTTCTATCCCTAGCATTCCCATTTTTAAACTCTTTTTGAATCAGAGCCAGGCAAGGCATGCACAGAGTTTGTTGGGGGTAAAAATCACCCCACAGAAAAAAGTAAGCAGCAGGTCAATAGTAGGATGAGATTTTAACTACAAAGGCAACCTTTTCAGAAGTCTTGAGCTAAAGATATGTTTAAATCATAGACCATACACCATGAAGAGGGAATTGGGGACTTCAGTGGAAAATGAAGTGGCTTATTTAGCATGATGTTTTAGGATGATTCTTTCTAACAGTATTGGGTTTCCTCACTGTACAAAAATTTCCAAATTGTAAATGAACTTATATCCATCAGATTCCCTTTTGCCAGATTTGACTGTGCACATTTTTTACCTCCTGTTTTTCTCATAAGATGAATTTTTGAACTTATTTACGGGAAAGTAGAAAAGACAATAAACTCTCTCCTACTCAAAGTGTGATTAGAATGTTTAGACTGACCATTAATTCATGTGGCCATGTGAAATTCACTCACTCCATCAATAAATGTTTATTGTATGCCAGGCACTGTTCTAGGCATTAGGCATACAGCAATAAACAAAACAGATGAAGTTCTCTCCCTCATGGAGCTTACATTTTAGTCTGGAGAACCAAGCAATAAACAAATAAATCAGCAAAACATCTAGTATAAGAGATGGTAACATGCTCGGGAGAAAAATAAGCAAATAAAGCAGACAGGGTATGGGGGAATTTAACTAGGGAAGAGGATCACACTTGAACAGGGCCCTAAAGGATCAAGCCAGATGGATATCTAGGAAAGATTTCAAACAGAGGAAATAGTATCTATAAAGGCCCTGCAATAGGGACGTGCTGTGATGTTTGAGGAGGAACATGTATATAATTATAAAAGAGAGAGAGTTTTACTAAGCCTTAAATGGCCTTGCAGATAGCACAGACTCACTCACCCCAGGTCTTGAAAGAGTCCATACCACTGCGTTTGACCTAGGTCAGTAACAGGTATATGGCAGTCATAATTGTGTTTCTGGGTTCACTGATATCATCTTCAATCTCCAGCATGTAGCTGAATCTAACACTTTAGATCGGTTGTAGTCCTGTTAGAGTTCCCATCCTAGGCCTGGTATAGTGCAAAAGGCTGTGTGACCATCACCACTTCCATTAAAATCATCATGAGGACTGGTTTCGTTGGCTCACCTAAGGAATGGATGGAGTCGAGGCTGAAGCTTGACTTCTCTTAAATTTTGAAGCATTCACATCACATAGAATGCACAGATAAGATCAGCCCAACATCTGAGAGAGGGGAACCATTGGTCCAATGAGAAACAGACTAATGCCAAGCAAACAAACCAGAAATGTACCTTGCTAGAAATGAAACTAGTTATTTGAAAGTCTAATTTTTTTTTAAAGGCTAAACTGAAGATTTATAAAAGGATTTATCCTTTACCTCTTTTAAATAGCACGTTTTCTCCAGATTCATTGCCAGAGTGAAGCATGTCTACTCTGAAAGCATATCTTTCTTAATATTGAAAAGCAGTATTAAAGCACAAATTCAGGCCAGGCACTGTGGCTCATGCCTGTAATCCCAGCTTTGGGAGGCTGAGGCAGGAAGATTTCTTGAGCCCACAAGTTCAAGACCAGATTGGGCAACATAGCAAGACCTTGTCTCTATTAAAAATAATAATAATAATAGATAAAATTTCAAAAATTGGGTACTAATTCAAAACAAGCATATGATAGTTTAGCAATTTTATCACTGAATACAGAGAACATAATGTTCACTTGGTTTTTTAAATTGACCTGTTCAGTCCAAAATAGGTGAGCTGACAATCAAAAATTACAAGAATACCATTAATGATAAGACTCTTACAGCCATAGCAGCAAATGGCATTGTTTTCTTCACAATTACCAGACTGAAACTATGAAAGCATTGCTCCAGTCACTGTTTTTCAACCATTTCTTGATTCATACTAATAGTGAAAATGGACTTCCCTGTATAACATTTCTACTTTGGTTCTGTGCAAAGTGAGTAAGAAACATCTCAAGTGTGATTCATCTTTAGTAAGCCTACTTTTCCAGTTAGAAAATAAAATCATGTATTACCATAGATCAGATTTTTCCATTTTAGAAATGTTTATTTATTTATATACCACAGCCTTTTGTAAAAAGTCTCCAGTTCTGTCCTTTTCAAATACAATCTGATAACTTGGATTGAAGAACTTGGTGTGCACAAGAGGCTGGTAGGTGCCAGTATAAGTTCAGCAGTCCTTCATCACCCAAGTACTGCTGAGTTTGACCTTCTTTGGATTAATTAAATTCATGGAATGGAAGCCCATTTAAAAATCAACCAGAGTACAATATTTCCTATCTGGAATCATAAGACTCCTACCCCTTCCCTCTTCCCCACATTAAAAAAAAAAAATTTAAGACCTCTTTCTCTATACATAAAAGTGGGAGGTTTACCTATATTTCATTACAAGACAAAATATCCCAAGAAACAGGAAAATGGTGGAAGAGGGACTCATATATATCATAGCACCTCATCTCTGCATAGTGGGTTTAAATGTGTGTTACAATATTCCCTCCCTTCCTAGGTCATTGCCGAGTTTAATTTTTATATGACTATAACAATAATAATAGCTAACATTATATGTCAGACATGGTGCTAAATATCAGGGACAAGCAGAGACAAAGACATAGTGGGCCACACCCTCACAAAGATTATAGTGTAGGAACAGACATTTGTTATCATTATCTTCATTTTATAGTTGTAGAACCATAGTCTTAGATGGGCAGAGGCTTGCCTGGGGCCATTCAGCTAGTAATGGGACTTGAACCAAGACTGTCTGCCTCTAAAACCTAGGATCCTCCAATACTTGGATTAATCAAAGCACTAAACAAATCTGTAAAGGCACAGAAGAGCCATTCTTCAGGACCCCCAGGCATTTTCCAGTGGAGTCAGATTGGAAGCAGAAAAATATTCATAGTCATTCCAGAGCCAGGCCTTGCAGAGTCTCTTGAGAACTTTGAAGTTCTCTCAAAAGACACACTCTAAAATACTTTCCCATGTCAATGGCCCTCCAAGATACAGGGCCAGCTGTGACCAGAGTTCTGAGCTTTCACACATATAAAGTATCTGTGAGAAAGGGGTCTTTCTGCCTGATCCCTTCTGGAAAACTTCCACCCAATGCCAGCCACCTTCTCAGCCCATGGCAAGAATGTCATCATTCCCTTCTACTCTCCCTCCTTCAGAAGAAACTTCTTGGGAGTCAATCCTCATGAATGAATGCTTGCATCCCTTTTCACAGCGTTTCCCACTCCTCCTGTGGGTGCTCTGTCAGCATCTCATTTCAGCTCTCCATGCAGACAAGGAAGAGACCAACTGCTAACACTGAGCCATAGGGAACAGGAGAGCCCCTGCTGGTCTGACTGGAATGAGCTGGTGGACAAATCACCCTTCAGAGTAGACAAACAATTTTGATATAAAATGACCTTATTTCCTGACACTTTCTTCCTCAGTGTCAGAGAACTCTTTTAATTCCTTTGAAGTTATATTGCGAACATTAACACTGAAGTCCCATCACAGGAAGTAAGGAAAGCATGTTGGTTTGCTCGGCATTGTTTTGAGGGGATCCCACTAGTCAAAATGGCTAAATATGGTCAGAATTCCTCAAAGACAATGTCTACAGCTTTCTAAACTAAAAGGAAAACAGCATTAAATAGGAACTCAATGGCTCATTTCATGAGTGGGAGACAGTTTTAATGGTTTTAAAATATCAAAGTCTCCCTCTCCCTCCCCCCACTCTAACCTACTACCACCCTGAACACCCATTTAACCAAAAAGAATAGTTTTCTAGCCTTTCTTCTCCATCTAAAATGTTCATGGACATCACACTTTGGTTGATTGAGTTGTGCAGGTGAGTGAGAAAGGAAAGAGGCTCAGTCAGCAGCTTGGAAGCAGATTTCAAGGCTCACAGAACCCACTCACTGTTTGTTTCTGCCCTAACGTCTCAGACAAGTCAATAAATACATGGTCAGTTTGAATTTGGGTCATGGCATGGCCCCACTTGGCCTGCCACAAGAACGCTCTTTCACTTCATCTCGAGTCTCAAAATGATGGTGATGTTTGGTCTAGTCACTCAAGAAAACTCAGCTCGATGGCCTAGCAGGGCCCTGAGTGGCCGGCTGGAGGTGAAGCGGCACTTTCCTATCCAGAGCAGTGGTGTTGAGCAGGTGGTGCATGCCAGCCGGCTGGCTTCTGGATAGGTGTCTGTGTCAGGAGCGGTAGGCCGCAAAGTCGCGTGCTGGAGCGTAGGGCTGGTAGTGCTTGCGTGTGGGACCAGGTCGCCGTGGGGTCATGTTCATGTAGTCACTCTGAAGGAGTCTGCTCCTCTTACTCTTCATCTGTGGAAAAGACAAGTGTCAATCGTAGAAGGAGTTCAAAGACTGGGGCAATGGTTCAAATGACACTAAACACCAGCATTCCTTGAGCACCTTGGACTTGGATAATGACTCATCAAACCCTAACTACTGACTCTTCTGAGTGAAATTGAAAAATCTCAGTTAAGCCGGGCTCGGTGGCTCAGCCTGTAATCCCACGCCTTTGGGAGGCTGAGGTGAGTGGATTGCCTGAGCCCGCAGGTTCGAGACCCACCTGGGCAGGCGAGATCTCATCTCTACAATAAATCAAAATAATTAGCCTGGCATGGTAGCATGCGCCTGTAGTTCCAGCTACTTGGAAGGCTGAGGCGAAAGGATCGCCGAAGCCCAGCGGTCGAGTCTGCGGTGGCCGGGCGCGGCCACTGCACTCCAGTCTGGGTGACAGTGAGACTCCAACTCAAAAAAAAGAAAGATCTCAATTAAAGAAAGTGTTTGAGAGAAACACACCAAAGTTTCTCTCAATGCTGTAATTTGACCTGAATTCCAAAAACATGCTAAATAACATACCCACTGTGGATTTTCAAATACACTTGAAGGCCCTTCCTCCTTTGAACAGGTGAAGCCTTTTTCCGTTTCAATCTTCTTACATTAGCATCTGCTTAAAAAGTCACTTTTCCATAATTAACCAAAGAGGATGACCTTCAGCTCCTCCTGGATCTGGAGTAATCATATATTTGTAAAGGTAGAGTCCAAATGAATGGGGATGTCCAGTTCTAGACAACCAGTTACATCTTCTTCCCTTAGGGGGGGCACGTTTCTACTGACAATTGTGTCCCTCATCCCCACCCTACAAGGCCCAGCTCCCAGGATAGATTTCTACTAGGACTGCAGGAATTAAAAGCAGTGAAGGTACCCGCACCATGAATCTCGGCAAAATTGTGGACTGAGGCTTGGAAGAATCATTTCTGGATCAATGTGATGGTCAATTTTACATTTTCAACAACAAAAAAAAAATTCTAAAAATAGAAGGCCATCTGGATTTCCGGATTCAGAATCCTCTATTAGGAAACAAAAACCTATTTCTTAGCACACAGGCCTGGCACCTCAGTAGACATGTCACACACATGTGATGTGATACCTGGATGAGTGTGTGAAGGAATGACTTCAACCTTGACTTATGTCCACGCACGCCTGCCTGAGCCTTCCCAGTTTCTTAACAGAGGGGCCTGAGAAAGTGTTAAAAAGGTTTGGAAAACCCTGACCTCATGTTGGTAGACACAGCTAGCACGTCTCAGGTACCTTCTGGAGTTCTCAGCAGTGTTCTCTAATGCTGATTACTCTCCTGTTTTTGCACCTCTCTTCTTCTTTGCCATCCACCACATCCTGGCTTTTGTCCTACCTCTGGCCACTCCTGCCTGCCTTCTTTGCAAGCTCAGAATTGCAAGTTAGAATTCCTCATGGCATGGTCCTTGGTCTTCTCCTCTACTCACTCTACCCTCTTTCCCTCGGCAGTCTCATCCACCTTCAAAGCTTCAGTGACCACTTATTCATCTGAATTTGTATCTCTGGACTCAGAGGCACTCCAGCCAGGCCTGATGGCTCATGCCTACATTCTCAGCATTTTGAGAGACCAAGGCAAGAGGATCACTTGAGCCCAGGAGTTCGAGACCAGCCTAGGCAACATAGTGAGACCTTGTCTCTACAAAAAAAATCAAAAAATTAGCTGGACATGGTTGCATGCCCCTGTAGTCCCAGCTACTCTGGAGGCTGAAATGGGAGGATCACCTGAGCCCAGAAGGTTGAGGCTGCAGTGACCTGTGATTGTACCACTGCACACTCCAACCTGGGTAACAGAGCGAGACCCTGACAAAACTCAAGATGTCCCCCTAGATCTGGTCCTGTCCCAGTGTTTCTCATCTCAGTGAATGACACCTTCATATAAACACTTGCCCAAGGCAGACCTGCCAAGCTTCATCCTTGACAACTCAAGCTCCCTTAATCCCTGTCCCAAGAGACATTTGACAAGGTCTAAAGACATTTTGGGTTATCACAATATGGAGGAATACTACTGGCATTGGTGGGTAGAGGCCAGAGATGCTGCTAAACATCCTACATTCACAGGGCAGTCCCCAGCAAGAAAGAATCATCTTGGTTCTACATCCTTTTTATGAATAACAGACTAGAACTCTGTGCACAGGACTACAGCAGGGCAAGGGTGAGACCAAGGAAATGTCTGTACCCAGATAAGTGTAAAAGATTGCTGATGTTAATCTGAAAAGCATTTTTAGTATCTACTCCAGCCCTGACTACTCCCTTTGCCAAACCTCCAGACACCCAAACAAAACAATAGCTTCTAGAGAGTCCCCAGTAATGAAGATGTCTTGACTCTGATGTTTTCCAGGCTGCACACAAAGATAATGAACGATCTGTGATCAGCTCCCATGCTCCCCCACACTGTGAGCAGGCAGTGGATTTATTTATTCTTGCCCCAACTCTAGACACAGCAGTGGGATGGAAATGACACACATAGGGCTGGGGACACCCTTCAGAACACAAAGTGCCCATGTGCATCTGGCATGTACATATATGTGTGCAGGGCCTACCCAACTATGTGTCTGGTGACCGTGTCATCCCTTCCACTCCTTTCCAGCCAATGTCTGCTAACCAAGTGAGATGTCAGGACAGCTCCTCCTTTGGCCTTCCCCCTAACACCAGCCCTACCCACCCCTGTCCTGGGAGCAGCAGCCACCCCCAGGACAAACACAAGGTAATCTACTTTAAGAATCAACTGGGGCCGGGCTTGGTGTCTCAGCCTGTAATCCTGCACCTTGGGAGGCCGAGGTGAGTGAATTGCCTGAGCCCACGGGCTCGAGACCCGCCTGGGCAACTTGGCGAGACCTCATCTCTACAATAAAAATTTAAAAAATTAGCCGGGCGTGGTAGCGCGTGCCTGTAGCTCCAGCTACTTGGAAGGCTGAGGCGGAAGGATCGCTGGAGCCCAGCAGGTTGAGGCTGCGGTGTCTGGGAGCAGCCACTGCACTCCAGTCTGGGCAACTGAGTGAGACTCCATCTCAAAAAAAAAAAAAAAAAAGAATCAACTGGATTAAAAGGCAGTTACTACCTGTACACACACTATCCACATCCCCCACATTGTGATCTGCAGTGGGAGACACGATGTTTTTTAAAATGCTCCTTTAGACTAGGGAAAGAAGCAGGTTGACCAATTCAGCTGAGTGGATGGAGAATTGAAAGGAACAGGTGCTGGTCTGTGGCAGCCTGACTGAGAGGAGCTCTTTATTTACTCAAATGTCAACAACAGGTCAAGAACTGAGGAAGAATCTGCAGCTGCTCCCAGAAACCCACTCAGCCTAGATCTGCCTACAGTGGCACATCACAGGCCTCCAGGAAGTTCCAGAACACAGAAGCTTACACCAAGGCACACTGCAGACCAGCCAAAAATAGGATTTCAGAAAATGACCCAGGAAGCAGCTAAACTCTAGGGATCTCTAATGGCCTAGATGCCCAGCTCAGCAAGTTTCTTGTTGCTTAAACAGCAACAGACAGAAAAGATGAGCCCAAAATGTATTCTATAACAGCTACATTTTTGCATTTATACCTTTTAGTCAGAGTGCAAAGACCTAGATTTGAGATTTGAGGGTAGTTCTTATTGACTACCAGAGGCCACAGATGATAAGACATGCCTAGGACAGGAACTACCCAATTCACAGGGAGTCTGTGAGACAAAATAAGACCAGAGGTAAGTTTTCTCCAAGTAAAGCAAAAAGAACCTCACTAGGAATTCGTATTCATGCTGCCAAAGAAAAACCCCAAGCATCTATGAGGTGCTTGAGTTGAAAATGAACTGTTGGCTGGGCTCGGTGGCTCAGCCTGTAATCCCATGCTTTGGGAGGCCGAGGAGAGTGAATTGCCTGACCACCACAGGTTCGAGACCCTCTTGGGCAACTTGGCGAGACCTCATCTCTACAATAAATAAAAAATTAGCTGGGCGTGGTAGTGCGCACCTGTAGTTCCAGCTACTTGGAAGGCTGAGGCGAAGGATCGCCGGAGCCCAGCAGGTAGAGGCTGCGGTGGCCAGGAGCGTGCCACTGCACTCCAGCCTGGGCAACAAGAGTGAGACTCTAACTTAAAAGAAAAGAAAAGAAAATGAACTGTTTAAACCCATTAAGAGTGAGAAGCGCTTTTGTCCCTGTGGGGATTCAAGTCACTCAGCAAATTAGTGCCCCATGATAGTACCTGACATTCTAATGCATGTCTACAATCAGTTTTAAATGATGAGCTGTACCCCTCCGACCACTGAAAGTTAAAGCAGCTCCCAGACTACTTCCTGCAAAGCTGGTAAATTACTTCAACCTAAGTCAGCATACCACAGGGGAGCACCTTTCCTGGAGGGCCACTGCACCTGGCCTTTAAGTTAGAAAACTGTGCTTCCCCATGAAAGGATTGGAATGGCCAGGGATTAGTCAGAAACAAGACCTGGGAATTCCAAAAATCCTAAAGTTATTGACAAACACCACAGAGGATCAAAGCTGGAAGATACCTTGGATGAAGACAAAAGATACAGAAAGACAAAAGCACTCAACTAACATGAGAGGCAGAACTTGGGCAATACTTGACAATACTGTAACCCTGTCAAGTTGGGCAACTCACATAAGACAAGGCAAATTCCTAGGATGATACCTCATATAAAGAATGTCCAGGAACAAGCAACCACTTTGTTTCCCACCCTGCAGAGGGTACAGATTAGGCAATAGGCAGCCTGACACATATTCATCTGCTAACTGGGGCCTTCTTAACTGCAAAGAGCACATGGGGAACAATCAAGAGAAAATTTTGGCAAGAAGTCAATGAGAGTTTAAAAGGGCGTAAGAGGCTGAGCTCATAACTGTGATTCCAACACTTTGGGAGTCTGAGGCGGGAAGACTGCTTGAGCCCCAGAGTTCGAGATCAACCTAAGCAACATAGAAAGATGCCGTCTCTACAAAAAATTAGACAGGCATGATTTTTCACACACCTGTAGTCCCAGTTACTCAGGAGGCTGAGGCAGGAGGATTTCCTGAGCCCAGGAGGTTGAGGATGTGGTGAGCCGTGAACACACCACTGCACTCCAGCCTGGGCACCATGAGGCCCCTGACTCAAAAATAATAATAGTAGATAAATAAAATGAAATGAAATAAAAGGGCCTAAGGCCAGATGATAGAATGGCATGATTGTGACTCCAGAGCTGTCTCCCAGCACCAAGCCTAATAAACAAGATGGCTTAACATAGTATGGCTTCTAAAAATCACTGACCCATCTGAGAGTTAGTTAACTATATGGATTATGCCTTAAAGATGGATATCCTACTTCAGGTAGGCTCATTTAAGTCCTGAATTTGACCTCTCTGGGGGTTATTGATTCATCAATCTAATAAGTGCATTCATTAAGTACCAAATGTACTTAATATCAAACTGTGGAGAATATCAACAGAAGTGGTCCCTTCTTCTTGAAGAGGATACATTTCTCATCAAAGAAATGACTCATACATGCATCTAGCTTCTAGAAAAAAGTCAAAGACAGCATGGAGTTAATACATAAGGTAATCCGTACATACTACCAGTGTGAGAAGAAAGTCACTGAGTGAGGAAAAGATTCTCGCTCAGGAGATCTCTTCTCAACTGCAGATATATTCATCAAAATGTGTTCAAACCTAAGCCAAAAAGTCAACGCTTGGTGCAAAGGGAAATGCACCAAGTGTGTTACACAAACATTTACAAAAGTTGGTAAACTTCGATTAGGTGGTGAGAGCTCAGAAAAGTCTAATTCCCATTAGCGTTTCATAATGACAGCCCCATGCTTGGCCTCACACAATTCAACTGCTTCAGAGACAAAAGAATGACTCAGATAACCACATCTCATTTCTTTGCTAGATTTGAATACACATCAGTAGCCAATTTTCTCATGATTTTGGACCATGTCAAAGTTGTTTGTTGGCTTCAGTTACCTAGTCTCCCAAGTTGCCTGGAATTTTATACAAATGTATGCATTAAAAGTGTTTTATGTGTCATAATTATATTGCACATTGGGGAGAAGAAAAGGAGCTACTCCTTGTCTCCTCCCCCAATTTTCCCAGCATCTTCTTCCGCCTGGCCACTTACTCAGTACCTTCTGAAAAGTGGAATTCACATCAGATTTCTATTTCAAATAAAGTTGAACAGGCTAAAAGAGAACCTACTCGAGTATGGGGAGAAGATAATAATAATAATCACATATTAAAAGGAAAAGAAAATAAACCACACAGGCAACATTCTTCCATAAGTTCAGATTGCATGTGCAGTGGAAAGATGGCACAAATACAGTGCTGCTTCTCTTACCCAGAAAGTGCACAGGGCCACTGTCACCAGCAAACTGTAGAAAGCCAGGACTCCACCAATAACCACCAGTGCCCAGAAGGGTTTAGCAGACTCAGGGGATAAGTGAGGTGGACAACTATGTTTCTCTGGAAAACAGAAAAAAGTGGATTAAACGATACAGGGATGGCAGTTGAGTACATTTCCTTCCTTCTGAAATCAGAGAAGAATGTGAAAAAAATAAAAATATGAAAAACATCACCAGCTTAGAGTGTATAGACTTGCTCTTTGGGAATTAGTCATCCCCAGCACTGACCATGAACTGGTCAGTTTTTACAACTGCAATTGAAAGCCATTACTTTAGAGTAGTATGTTGATAGAGTTGCATTTGCTTGACTTTGTTGGATCCACTGTGTAATTCAAAATAGTGGCTTCCAGAGGCCTTAACCTAACCCTGCCCCGTTCCTCCATCAGAAGACAGTTCATCTAGACCCTAAACTATATCCTCAGAATAAGTTAAATAATATACATGTTTTCAAGTCATAAGAAAATCACCAGCCAAATATAGCAGTCAGAACACTGGACTGATAATCAGAAGATACATTTCTAGCTCTAACTCTGTCTAATATATTATATGATGATGGACAAGTCACTTTATATCTTTGGGAATCAGAAAGGGATTAGGAAGAAACCACAGAGGTCTATTGAAAATTAGGAATAGAAGGAATACCCCAAATCTCCTCTTTCATTGATTTTCAACACTGGCTGAATTATCTTAGGAATTTTAAATATAACAATGTCCAGCATGCCTTCCTCAACCCACATCAACTACTTCAGAATCTCAGGGTTGGGACCAGGCATTCGTATTTTTTTAACCTACCTAGATTTACAGTTTGAAGACATGATTGAAGATTACTGAGTCGTTGGTCTTCTTTCCTGTTCTAATATAAATAATGTGTGTGTGTGTGTGTGTGTGTGTGTGTGTGTGTGTGTGTGTGTGTGTATAATACTATCTTAAAGTGGTGTGTTATTTCTATAGGAAAAAATATTTCACTCAGCTTCCAAAATAGCATATTCCTTAACCTTTGACTTGATCCAATTAAAATATTCTGCTTGGACATTATAGATATCAGAAATCTAAATGGGACTCAGCAAACAAAATGTTCACACATTAATTGCTTCTATTTTACCAGGTCGCAAAAGCTATTCTGCCACATTAAGCTAATGGCTCTTTCCTTATTTAGTATCTCTCATTTTTCACTGTCACAGCTTTGTCCTGGCATAGGAGAAAAAAACATTTATTGGAATTATTCTAGTATTCAATATAAAGTTGAATATACACTTTCTTGTATAATGATAATGTACATTATCATTCTACAGAAAGGAAAAGCTATAGTATATACACAAAGTATACTGAAAAGTCTATCTGACCTTTCTCAGTTTTACTTGTTGCTACCATAGACAGTATTCTTCTGAGTTGGGGAATCATAATTTTTCTCCCCAACATTTAAAGAGCATAATTACAACATAAGCTCAGTAGATTTATTTTCACTAATTCATAAACACTACATAATAGTATTGAGTTTGAAGAGAGACTGTAATCTCAACATTAGCTCAATAGACTTATTGTCACTAATTCATGAACACAGTTTAATAGTATTGAGTTTGGGGCTATGAAAAACTTGGGTGACTTAAAGATCACAGAGTTGATTAATAGCAAATTTCATGCCCCCTGATTTCTAATCCAGCATCCTTTGTATATTTTAGAAAATGGAAAAGTAAATTAAAACTTAAAAATTTTAAAAAAAGAAAATGGAAATATACTTTTACAGAGGAAGACCATATAAAAAAGAATTCATTAGAAATAGGACCCAGTCTTCCTGAGTCTTGATTCATTGATTCAGTGGCTTCTTGAGGGTACCTGGGCTTACATTTTAATGCCAACATTTTTTTCTACCATGACCCACTCAAATGGAGACTATTTGCATGGGTTGTAACTTCATTCCTTACTCTCCTACTCAATGTCATTGAGGGAAAGCAAAGATATTCAAAATATAACCTTGAATCTCCCCTGAAGTGAAAGGAAAAAAGAATCCCCAAAACGTTATTCGTCTTAATGAGTGTCAGATCACTTAGGACCTATTCAACCCCAACACTGGCCATGACCTAGTTTTCAGGACTGCGACTGGAAACCATTGCTTTAGGGTGGTACACCGGTAGACTTGTGTGTTACCTTTCACATGGATAATAGTTCCATTGCTCTTCTCGTTGTCCAGGTAAGGAGGAGGATACATGACTTCAATTTTGCAGAAGTAAATATCTGTTTGGTTAACATTCAGGTCCCAGAGGTAGAATGTCACTGATTCATTGTCCAATTTCCCACCACAATTGAATCCTGTGCTTGAGAGAAACTGCAGTTGATGGGAGCGATTCCCATTCGCAACACAGACTTCCAAGGCACTGTCTGCTCCCTTGTAAAGGGATGCCCGGAACTCCTTTGAGAAGAGGTTGTAGGTATACTTGCAGCTAAGGTTGACCTCATTGTTGCTCACCACAAGCCTGGGTAACTGCTTCACCAAAATCTTGTTTTCTGAGGGGAAAGAAATCATTTGCTTAGAACAAGAATATAAGATTATTTTTTTCCTGAAATCAAGATGAATTAATTAACCAAATGGACTGCTCTCCAGCATAGGTTTTCTCTTGGCAGATGAAGATATAAGAACTCTTGGGGAGATAATTATACCGAGAGATTTGTTCCCTTAAATCACAAAGGATGGAAGAGATCTGTAAGAGTTACCTCTCTGGTCCATCTTCTATTTTTACCACTATCGCAATAAAAAAAATCAAAGAATCTGGAGACCATTTAGTTCAAGCTCTTCACTTTAAAAGAAAAAGAGAATAAAAAACCCTTAAACTAGGTTATTAACTCCATGAGGGAAGAGAACACATGGGTTTTGTTTCCTGTGGTATCCTCACTGATGGCACATGACAACATATTCCTTTTTTTTGTAATGACTGTCTGAAGCCTAGAACAATAGAAGGTTTGTTTAAAGTCACTGAGCAAATGGTGAGCAAAGTCAGTACTAAAACCCAAGTTGGCCACAACCACCTGAGAAAGAAATAGACCACTGAAGCTTTGAGAATCAACTTTGCTACCAAAAACTTTCCAAAATGTTTTCTAAAACAAAAAACTGCTTTATGTCTTTGATTCAAATTTAAATACAAACAAAAACATATTTTGTTTTTGTTTTAGGGTATTTTAATAATTATTTACTCCTTTGCATTTTTAGGAAAAGTTTATTTGAAGCAACATCCCACATACTCATGCTGAAGACCCAAATAAAATCAGAATCAATTAAAATGAAATATACAATTTAACCTGAATTTGAATTCATGAACTCAAGGATTTTGTTTTTGCTTTGAAAAGAGGAAAGCCACATGGAACTAAACTAATAATACCTTTTTATCTCCTATATAGTTATTAAAACCGATAGTACATCAAGAACTTAAAAAAATATATACCTGTGCCCAGAACCTCTTACTCCCGAAATTCTGATTCAATTGATCTAGGCTAGGGATAGAAGTTGGAGAGGATTGATATTGTGTTGTGTTTTTTTAGATAACAACTTTGTGGGGATATAATTCACGTACTATAAAGTTTGCCCTTTTCAAATGTATGACTCAGTGGATTTTTTTGCATATTTAAGTATACAATTCAGTTGATTTTTTAGTATATTCACACAGTTGTAAATGGACCACCACTATCTGATTCCAGAATATTTTCTTTACCCCAAAACAAACACCACACCCATGGGCAGTCACTTGCCCTTCTTCCTTCCCTTTGGCCCCTGGAAACCACTATTCTACTTTCTGTCTCTATGAATTTGCCTATTCTGGGCATTTCATATAAATAGAATCATACAATATGTGCCCTTTTTTGTCTGACTTCCTGGGCCAATTAAATAAGAATCTCTGGGCATAGGACCCAGGCATCCATTCACATTTCTTAAGTGTCTCCATTTAGAATTTAATGCTAAATTGCAATCAAGTCTGAGAACCAGAGGCCTAACAGATACAACCTAACTTCTTATCCTCAAATTCACAGGCCTCCACAGGCTTTTCCAACCTCATTTTCTCAAACCAAAACACTTGTAATTAGTTAAACCATTTAGGTCAAGATTCCAGGAACATGCTGTGAGTGTTTCCACCCCCATGATTTGTCCACTAATTCTATGATCCAGAGTACCAGTCCCTTCTCAGGCCTCAAACTGATTGCCGTCTGTATCACTCATTCGCCGTTTGGTCAGGGTCTACCTTGTGAACACCTCTTGTTCCATACCCTTCAATTTGTTTAACTTTTGGCTCATGTGTATTTCCCCTAGACCCCAAGTTACCCAGGCTCTTGACAGCAAGGACCACATGTTAATGCTTTTTTATATGCACTGTGTGACTAATAGGATCCCATTGAATCATTGAGTGAAAAATGGTGACTTAACTGTATCGTTCTTATCATCAGTTTGACTACCATCTCATTAAATTGTTGTTCAAAATCTGTCTCAACAACTTTAGCTTCATTTATTATTGAGTCTACAAATATTCTTGAAAGTACTGAAAAGTAAACATGTGAAGAATCAAAAAGTTCAGGCTGTCTTGATACAAAAGCTTAACTTTAAAAAAAAATTTAGTTTTATTTTATTGGACTTTTTTCTTTGTTTACTTAGAAGAAGTCATTGGGCCAGTTTTCACTGGAAGGGCAAGCAACCCCAAAAAGAAATGCCAGTACAACCTCTGCTCTTCAGAGAGTGCACGTTAGGTATGTGTATTTCTGCTTACTGAATCCCCTGGGAATTGAGATTCTGCTGCTAATTGTTTGGATTTCATTTTAATGTGTAATCAAATTCTTCCTGATATGCCTTTGTGAGTTTGATATAAGGAAAAAGATGAGAATAGGACATTTGTGGGGACAAAAAGGAGAACGTGGGCGGGAAACAGAGGGAGGCTAGAGAGAAATCCCAGATGGTTCCCCAGCTCAGCCTCCTTCTCTCATCATGCACAGTGAGGTGGAAAGAGGGAAGGGAGAGGGAAGGGAGAGAGAAGCTCTAGCGTCAACACTCCAGTAGTTTGCTGACTATGTCTCATCTAACTCAGGGTATGATATGTTCCTAACATGCATGTGGGAGAGAGTTGATTTACCAAACATGAATGGTGCTCAGTTTCTGTCCTTGGGCAGCTCACAATCGTGTGGGGAAGAAAGACATGTAAACAGATGTCACTACTTTAGACAAAGCAACACAGTGATCTGCACAGAGCTTTTGGGGGAAGTTGGGGAACCAGCAGGGATCTCTCAGGCAATGACTGCTGACCCAAGTCTTGAAGGATTATGCAAACATTGACTTGACAAGTTTTTACTAAGTCAAAGTCAGCCTAGCTAAGATGTGTCTTTGTGTTGGGGACTAGGGTGAGATAGAAGAGTATGTGTGTTTGGTTTGGGGGTAAGTTAGAGGTGTGTCAGGAGGATAGAACAAGAGAGAAAAAAAGCAGTCTAGGCTAAAGAAATCAGGAGGTGACAAAGAGTCCAGCATGCGTAGGGAATCACAGCTACCTCCACTTTGCTGAACCATGCATGAGTCATGGGAGATAGGATTGGCAGAGCAAGCATCATTCATTCCATTAGGGAACCTGGGCTCTCTCCTGCAGGTCTTGGGGATCTACCGAAAGCTTTTATGCAGGAAAGTGATGTCCACAACTTTTCACTTTATACAGATCACTTTAGCAAAAATGTGGAAGGTAAATGTGAAGGGTATAAGAGGGAACCATGAAGTCCAGTTAGGATACAGTTGTAGTAGTCTCAGCAAGAGGTGATAAGGGACTGGAATATGGTTCTAAAGAAGTGGATAAACTTGAGAAATATTTCCAGGATGCACTTTGCAAAACTCAACATTGGCTTAAGCATGGTGAGTGGGGAGGAAGGAGTTAAAAATGACTGCCTTTAGGACATACAGACCAACCAGTGAGTAACTGTTCTTCTGCCTACATCTCTTCTTCACTTGTCTCTTCTTTGTTACAGGACCAGAATAGATACCCAGAAACAGAGGTGAAGTTTGGACATCTGGGATAAGACAGTCTTCCAGTCTGAGGTATCATTGCAAAGAAAATACAAAATATCTCAAAAATGACTGAGAACACAGTGGACTCCCTGGAGCACATTGCAGTGTTTGCTGTTTTTTAGAAGGGAGAAGCAACCTTCGTTCTCTCCTGAAGCCATCTTCCCTTCACAAGGCATAATATAGTGAGATAAAGAGAAGATAAATTTTCCTTCTGTCCATCACGGGACCTCCAAATGCAAACCTCAGCATTGTTGAGAGTGATTGGATTTCTCCTGAGCCCATCCTACCTCAGCACTACAAATCAAGAACTTTCTCAGGGAGGGGCAATCAAAGACCCCATTACCTAGGCTGGCTGTTACATATTCAATATTCTCTTGGTTGATGGCATATCCAGCAACTGAGCAAGGGAAGGAAAAATACTTTACTTTGTGACTCATGCTAAAATTTTGTTGGGAAAGACTAGAAAAATATTGGTTTTTCAATATGGCCATTTGATTAAAAAAAAGACATCCAATGTATCGTTCAATGTTTACATTCATCTCCCTTCTATGTCAACACAGATCATTTCAAAGTTAGCTGACCCAAAAACATACAATACTATGTTTGAAATAGTTTGCTTACTACATGTTAATGTATGGTTAGCAGTCTCCTAATTTAGAGGTCAAACTGAGTTTAAGCTTGGTTGATAAAATTTCTTGTTTTTCAATATTTATATCATTATAGCACTTGGTGCCACCTTCTTTTATGTCAATAATTCAGAGAAGCCTAAATGAGAAACTATCTCATCAGACTCAAAACCTACATCTGCTTTGAAAACCACACTAAATGAAAGAAATTTGTATTTGGTGGTAGAAAAAGATAATCAATGACTCTAACTGATACTGAATATGTGATCCTTTTGACTTCCAATAGACACAACAATTCTGATTCCTCTTATTTTCTCTTAAAATGAGGCATGTGTAAAAATGCACACCTCTTACTCTGTGAGAGTAAAGATAAATCAAAGCATCTGGTCATCAGAACATCAGATAACATTTGGTTTTGATATGTATTTCGGTTCTCCAAGTTTCTGGGACTCCATAGTACTTCAAATAATTTAAGGACATATTGTAAAATTTGAGGACATATCTAGACTCAGGAGAAACTAAAAAAATATTCAGCTTACCTACACCAATTCTAGTTGATTCCTTTTTGCTTTCCAGTTCATGCTAGGGGTGAGAAGCATCCTTCTTAGGTTTCTTTGGAATTAACAGAGCTTCCTCTTTCCCTGTGAATAGCTGAGCTTCCTTTTTTTGAGTATTCAGAGGTGAAACACTCAAAAAACACTAGCTCAAACTCACTAGGTTGAAAGAGAAACATTGTCAACCCATCAATTTTATTTGCTTATGGTATCAAAAGATTAGCCTGACTGACATTAACAGAATTGACAAGTTGTTTTGATGATGAATTCAGTGCTTTGCTTTTCAAAGCCTTTCCTAGCAGCTAAACCAGCTAAAGGTGTGGAGACAGGAAGCAGTAACCTCAAACCTCTTTCCCTCACAACTCCTGCTTGACAACAGGCAACATGAAGAGTAAGATCAGAGATGAGAAGCTACTTATCTGCCGCCATGGACAAGGCAGTGAGAGCTCAAAGATTTCCCACAGATAATCTGTGAATCTTGTGATACAGCCAACTTCAGGAAAATTGAAGGTTGCTTGTACTTCCATGAGAGTGGAACATCAGGAGGAAGCTTGGTTACAAAAAAATTTTTTTTTTCCTTTTCACCCATTAGAAACAGGTCAATTGCTATATTTAGTAACTAGGTCAACCCTCTTGCACAGGTGGAGTGGATAACCCCCTCCAGGGTGTGGCTCCCAGCATCAAAGAACTCTGACTGCAAAAGGACCCTCCCCACCACTCAGTTAATGCTTAGATTTCCAAATAAAATGAAGCCTAAAAATACAATGTGATAAACATATTGGCTTATATTTGTACCTATGGCCTACATTCATAGGACTATAAAATGCTTTCTCTTATTTTATCTCATTTGAATTCCATATTAATCAGTGATGTAAATGGGCAGCATAGTCATTCTTATGCCCATTTTACAGATGGGGAAACTGAGGTCAAAAGGTAGGTAGGTTGTCCAAGGTTACAGAAAAAGTTAGTAACCCTTGAGACTTAAATTTATGCCTCATAATTCCTCATCTATTAGTTTTTTTCCCTCTGCCGTGTTGTGTCAAAATTTCAACACAATTTCAGTGATTGATTCTAGATCCTCTCAAAGTTGGACTTGATAGTGAGGATGATACTAGGTGTCAAAGTGAGGGAAGACACTCTCATTGAGTAGGGGAGTAAAGGAAATGGGAAGAGGAACAGAACAAGATAAATTTCAGTTTCTCCACCATTTTACTAGAGTCACATCCTGAAAAAAAAAATGCTCAACTGGAAGGCAACTTGGAGATGATCTAAGCCAACTCCATAGTCTAAAGAAGAGGCAAATGGAAACAAAAGAACTAAATGACTGTTTAACAAAGTCACACAATTAGTGGAAGAGCTAAAATGTAATTTATTTACTTAGGCATCTCAGAGAATTAATGAATAGGAAAATAACTTTGTTCATCCCACAAGAATGAATTGATTTTCTGCTCACAGCTAAAAGAAGTATATATTTCCAAACTTTTTTTTTTTTGGGCATCTATTGCACATATACAAAACACTTTGCTTACAATTTCAAAGACTTCCTTAAGATCATAGATGGATTCCAGATAAGGTCCACATACGACAACATGATCACATGAAATTCCTCTTATAAATTATTTCTCTAAACAACTCCTGGGTCAACATGGAAATCAAAACAGAGATTAAAAGATACCTGGAAACAAATTAAAACAAAGAAACATCTTATCAAAATCTCTGGGATGCCATGAAAACAGTAATAAGAGAGAAATTAATATCTCTATGAACACACATGAAGAAAATGGAAAGATCACAAGTTAAAAGCCTAACAAATCACCTAAGGAAGCTGGAAAAACAAGACCACCAAAATCCTAATTTCAGCAGAAGAGTCCAGATCACCAAAATAAAAACCCAAATTCGGGACATAGAAGACAAAAATATAATACCAAAAAAAATGAAACCAAAAGTTGTTTCTTTGAAAGGAAAAACAAGATTGATGAACTCCTAGTTAGACTAACCAAGAAAAAGTCCAAATAAACACAATGAGAAATGCAAAAGATCCAGTCACAACTGACCTCAAAGAAATACAAAAGTTTATCAGAGATTACTATGTACCCTTGTATGGAAACAAATTCAAAAACCTAAATGAAATGGAGGACTTTCTTACATCACACAACCTCCCCAGGTTGAAGCAAGAAGAAATCAAGACCGTAAATTGACCAAAAACAACCCAGGAAATTGACTATGTCATAAGAAGACTACCTTTAAAAAAAGCTCTGGACCAGATGGTTTTCCAGCAGAATTCTACAAAACATACAAGGAAAAGCTGAAAGTATTACAGGCAATCAAGAAAGATGGAGCTCTCCCCAAATCATTTTATGAAGCTAATATCACATTGATACCCAAACCAGGTAAAGATCCATCAAAGAAAGAGGACAAGCCAATATCTTTGATGAACATAGATGCTAAAATTCTCAACAAAATTCTAGCAAACCAGATCCAACAACGACACCTCAAAAATCATCCACCATGACCAAGTAGCCTTCATCCCTGAGATGCAGGGCTGGTTCAACATCCGCAAGACCATAAACATAATTAAATACATCAACAGATATAAAGGCAAAAATCACATGACTATATCATTAGATGAGGAAAAAGTTTTTGATAAAATCCAGCACCCCTTCTTGATAAAAACCCTCTACCCAAGGCAACCTACAGATTTAATGCAATACCCATTAACTTGCCATCAGCATTCTTCTCCGACCTGGAAACAATAATACAGGATTCATATGGAAACATAAACACCTAGGCATAGATTAAACATACCTCAAAACAGTAAGAGCCATCTATGAGAAACCCACAGCTAACATATGCCAAACAGACAGAAATTGGAACCATTTCCTCTGAAAACCGGAACAAGACAAGGATGCCCACTCTTACCCCTCCTGTTCAACAGAGTATTGGAAGTCCTAGCTAGAGCAATCAGACAAGAGAAGGAAATCAGGGGTATTCAAATAGGAAAAGAGGAAGTCAAGTTATCCCTCTTTGTAGATGACATGATTCTATACCTTGAAAACCCAAGAGAATCTGTCAAAAACCTCCTTGCACTGTTAAAGGACTTTGGCGAAGGCTCAGGATATAAAATAAATGTGCAAAAGACAGTCGTATTTCTATACATCAACAATAAACAAACAGAAACCCAAATAAAAAGCAAAATCCCATTCACAATAGCCACACAAAAAAATGAAATGAAATACCTTGGCATCTTCCTAACCAGAGATGTGAAAGACCTTTACAATGAAAACTACAAAACACTGCTCAAAGAAATCAAGGATGACACAAACAAATGGAAAAATATTCCTTGCCCATGGATTGGAAGAATCAACATTGTTAAGATGTCCAGCCTACCCAAGGCAATCTACAGATTTAATGCAATACCCATTAACTTACCATCAGCATTCTTCTCCGACCTGGAAACAATAATACAAGATTTATATGGAAACATAAACGACCACAAATAGCCAAAACAATTCTTAGCAAAAAAAAAAAAAAAAGTGGGAGGTATCACACTCCCAGACTTTAAACTTTATTATAAAGCTACAATAATCAAAACAGCCTGGTATTGGTACAAGAGCAGGCATATAGACCAATGGAACAAGATAGAGATTCCAGTTTCTCAACCAAAACCCCAATTTCTCAACCAACTCATCTTCCCCGAAGCCTCCACCACCAACCACTGGGGAGAGGAGAACCTATTCAGTAAATGGTGCTGGGAAAACTGGCTGACCACATGAAGAAGATTAAGACCCCTACCTCTCACCATACACAAAAGTCAACTCTAAACAGATCAAAACCTAACCATAAAACCTCAAACTATAAGAAGCTTAGAAAATGCAGGATACATCCTTATGGAAATTAGAACTGGCAATCAATTCCTGATCAAAACCCAAGTGCCCATGCCATAAGAGATAAGATAAACAAATGGAACTTCATCAAAGTGAGAAGCTTCTGCAAAGCCAAAGAAAACATCAAGAGAATAGGGAGACAGCCCATGTACTTGGAAAAAATATTTGTCAACTGCATATCTGACAAAGACCTAAATCTAGGATCTGCAAGGAACTCAAACATGCCGAAAAGAAAAAAACGGCCCCATTACAAAGTGGGCAAAAGATATGAATAGGTACTTCGCAAAAGAAGACATATGAGCAACCAACAGATACATGAAAAAATGCTCAGCCTCACTTGTCATCAAAGAAATGCAAATTAAAACCACACTAGATACCACCTAACTCCAGTCAGGATGGCCATCAACAATGTGAGGAAAAGGGAACACTTCTACACTGTTAGTGGGAGTGTAAACTAGTACAACCTCTGTGGAAAACAGTTTGGTGATTCCTAAAAGGTCTAAAAATAGATCTTCCATAGGATCCCACAATCCCCCTACTGGGAACATACCTGGAGGAACTCAAGTCACTCTATGAGAAAGATACTTACACACGTATGTTTATTGGAGCATTGTTCACAACAGCAAAAACATGGAACCAACCATGCTGCCCATCAAAAGAGAACTGGATAATAAAAAATGTGGTACATATACACAATGGAATATGATGCAGCCATAAAGAAGGACAAAATTGTGAGCTTCACAGCAACTTGGATGGACTTAGAGTCTATAATACTGAGTGATCTATCATAGAAACAAAGAATTGAGTACCACATGTTCTCATTCATAAGTAGACCTTGAACAATTATCGTAATACTATAAGAAAAGGATTGTCAGTAGTGAGAAATTGCCGGGGGGGGAGGTGGTGTGTGGGATTGACAATAGTGGGATTCTGCCAAGGGAGGAGGGGTACACCTCATCAACAAGGGTACCTGCATAATGAATATTTGTATACTTAATCCTGAATTGTACCCCATATCTTTAAAGTAAAAAATTAAGAAAACAAATAAGTAATTTCTGATGCACAAGCAGTGATTATACCATTGAGATCTTCCATTTCACCTTGCCCAAGTGTACAAAAGGGATTTAATATAGACTTTAATCAACATATAAAGTCGCATTTCAGTCTAAGCCTCACTGGGCAAATCCTTAACGTCAGAGCTTCTGTCAGTTACCTTTGTTGGTCATGTTTAAATGTATGGTGCTCTATCTTTCCTTTCCGTGACCACAGCACCATAGAGAAATGAAACAGCACGCAGAAGCTGGTGAAACCGTGGAGTATGAGACACTCAAGACTGGGAGTTTAAAGAAGCAGTCAGGAGGACATAACACGTGTTTAATGAGCAATGACATATTCCCCCAGAACCTTCAAGAACTTTATCTGGTTCCATTTAGGCATGTATGGTCAGAGTCTCTTTTGCAAATGAAAAACCAGGTTGTAGGCTCCTAATTACATTGTTCCCTTTTTAAAATTGTGACTGAACAGAATTTAACATATTAGGTAACATTTTCATGTTAAAATGAAAGCGTCTGTTTTCAGTCTTCTTGCCCTGTGATGCTGTGAACACAGTGTGAAGGTGACACCAGTTTCCCTGGCTCAGAAGAGCACCTCCCTCCTGACCACAGAGTTGGTTAAGTTGTTGTAACTTTCCTCAGGTACATTTCCTGTTAGGGCCCAGGATACCCTTCAATGTGTAGACGTCTGACCACTGGCTTCTTTTCAGGCTCCTTCCATGGGACAATCCTGTGGTTGCTCGAGAACCTGTGAGACAAACTGTGCTCTCTGGGAGGAAAGGGAGGAGGGAGACTCAACAGACTGTGGCCCTGGTAACTATAGCTGGTGGTTTGGCTTCATGCTGACTTAAGAGGAGTGCAAAACCTTCACCAGACTATAGCATGCTCTTTGAGCTACCGTCACCAACCTCTTTGAGCCACCAGGAAGAGAAAAAAAAAAGCTATTAATGGCCTATCACATTTTGAATTGACCCAGACACTCTCCCAGAAATTTATGTTAAAATGAAATAATAGCAATAATGAAGGCTGCAAGAGAGGAGACCCAAAAAAACCCGGAACTTATTTATAAAAAATTATGTATTTATTCTTACATGTTTAAACTTCAATCACCTTCAAAGTACTCTTCATTTGATGCCATACACCCAATTCGCCTTTTCCATTGCTCAAAACAGTTCTTTAATTCATCAATTTGGATGCCTTTTAGTGCATCTGCTGGGGCTTTTTTGGGTTTTTTTTTTTTTTTTTTTTGGTTTTTTTTTGAGTTGGAGTCTCACTCTGTCGCCCAGACTGGAGTGCAGTGGCTGCGCCGGGCCACCACAGCCTCCACCTGCTGGGCTCCGACAATCCTTCCACCTCAGCCTCCCAAGTAGCTGGAACTACAGGCGCGCACTACCACGCCCGGCTAATTTTTGATTTATTGTAGAGATGAGGTCTCACCAAGTTGCCCAGGCGGGTCTTGAACCCGCAGGCTCAGGCAATCCACTCACCTCAGCCTCCCAAAGCGCGGGACTACAGGCTGAGCCACCGAGCCCGGCTTCTGCTGTTTTTTGTTTCACCTCTTCCACACCGACAAAACCAAGATGGGGTAAATAGGGAGGGTGAGGCATGAGAGTTATGCCGTTTTTTGGTCAAATACTGCTGAACACTCAGCGCCGTGTGGGCAGGTGTACTTGTAAATCACCCATCAGGAAATGGGCTAATGCATCGAAAGAATCTAAAAAAAAAAAAAATCACTGAAGTCAAACACAGCCTTTCACAACAACACTAGCTGATACACTGATGACGATGGATTCCTATAACACTTACCTAGTGGGGGAAGCCTGTACTCGAAGGGGTCCACCCTCCAAAAAATAATTCTGGTAGTGTTTTAGTCTTCCTCATATTAATGACCTGTCACACTTTTGAAAGGCCCCAGACTCTCCCTCTCAGAAATTGATGTTAACACGAAATAATAATGCAGGTTATAGTTTCAAAATAACTTTGTAATCATTACATCTAGTTTTCTGTTGACTGTTATCTGAAGACTCTTCCCATTTTCACAGGAATGGAGATTTAATGGAAGTTCCTTCACCCAAAAAAGCTTTAAATAAGCTTGATATGCACACATATACAATCATTCTTCAGTATCCATGGGGGATTGGTTCGAGGATCCCTGAGGATACCAAAATCCACAAATGCTCAAGTCCTGCAATCAGCCCCTGAACCAGTGGATAGGAAAAGCCGGTCCTCCATATCTGCAGATTTGGCATACCACGAATTCTGTATTTTCAGATCTTATTGGACACATTCAAGGTGGGGTGGCCATAGACGATTTCTGTATTTTCAATTTGCAGTTGGTTGAATTTGTGGATGATGATCCCGCAGATACAGAGGGCCGACTTATGTGGTCTGATTCAGGATCCCAACAGAAAACAGATGGCACACACAAAATTGGGCAATAGTCAAAGGGCTTATTTCTAAAAGGACTGTTGGCAAAGGTTTGAGGACAGCAGAACCACAAGGAGCAGTGCTGGAAACTGTGGCTTATAGCAGCCAACTAGTGATCACCCTCAGTCTGAAAAGGCCAGGGGACAGGGAAGCTACTAGAAGCAGAAGGAAAGACAATTGTGTAGAGGAGGCTGCCATGACAGAAGTAATGACTTCTGTCAAGAGAAGGAGTTCAAGCAACCAGCCCTGGCCAAGATTGTGTATGTCACAACTACTGGTCATATCAAGCACCTGAACTCTTATTGACAGAAAGTATGATTTTAAAACAAAATCTAAAGAGATTTTAGTTCAAACAAGACAAATGACTATAGGAAATGAAAACACAAACCTGATTAACAAATTTACTAAACAAGTTGCTTTTGGTCAGCACTAGCCTAAGTCTCATCTTTAACCCTTATTTGTGTCTCACACAGGCAGACACTGTAGGGTAGAGAGCACTTGTCTTTTTCCTTGTAAAAATTTATTGTGCTACATTCAGCTGCCAGAAAGTAACTCAAAAGTCAAATTGTTCAGTAGCAAAAAGTCCCATCTGAGCACCAAGATCTAACTAAGGCATTAATTTTTGAGAGAGAAAAATTATCAAAAAAATCAGTAAGTACTTTCTGAAAAAAAATGCTGACACGCCAGAGAAGTGTTCTTTGGTATTATGATTTTTGCCATGACAAAATCCTTCATTCATTTAGCAAATAAATCATGGGACCTGGTATACTTGTTTATTGGGAGATAGAAAGATGTAAAAGAGCTGCTTCCTCTCAAGCAGCTCTTTTACATTCCAAGACAGGTGCATAATTAGTTACTCTCTCTAAAGCCAGGTGTGGCACATGGACCCTATAAAGGATCATTGACACACCTGAAAGAGGGGATGATTTGTTTCCAGGGGGAATTTTTCTGGGGGCTTTTTAGCTGGGCTATATGGTCTGAGAAAGTGTAGGCAGGCTAAGATCATGGAAATGACCTTTGTATAAGGGTTTAGCGGGGACCAGCTGAGCATTCCATTTATGTAGGAGGGAAATAAATAAAGATGGTTGATACCAATTGTGAAGAGCTTTTACTGCCAAGAAAAGGCACAGGATTTTACTAGGACTTTCACGGAAGATATTGGAGACACGTGAGTTGGGAAGGGTGTGGTATGTGTTGCTTGAGGAATGCTGGCGCAGCAGTGAACGTGCATTGATTTGGAGCAAGGGTAGGGCTGAGGCAGAGGCCAATCAGGAGGCTGATGCACTAGCACTGATGTGAGTTCTAAGGCTGGAACTGTGGAGGTAGCAGCTAGGATGACAGGGTAGACAAGGTATTGGTGCTCCCGTGGTACACAACAAGGCAGTCCTGCAGACTGGTGGTGAACTAAAGGGAAACTGACACAGAGTTCATGGGCTGTTTGAGGGCTCGAGTTGACACACCATTGACAAAATTAGGTAAATTAAGAGGGGGAGTTGCCAGGCGTGGTGTCTCACGCTTGTAAGTCCAGCACTTTGGGAGGCCAAGGCAAGAGGATTGCCTGAATCCTCTTGTTTGAGATCAGCCTGGGCAACTTGGTGAGACCTTGTCTCTACAATATATTAAAAAATTAGCCAGGTGTGATGGCTCATGCCTATAGTTCCAGTTACTTGGAAGGCTGAGGTGAAAAGATTACCTGGGCCTAGCAGGTCAAGGCTACGGTGGCTGTGAGTGTGCCACTGGACTCCAGCCTGGGCGACAGAGTGAAACTCCAACTCAAAAAAAAAAAAAAACCAGAGGGGGAGGGGAAATTTGTTTGGAAGAAAGCTATTGAATTCAGTTTTAGATATGTTGAGTTTGGGGGCCAGGTAAGACATCTGAGAGGAAAGATCCAGAAGGAATTAGAAGTGCACACCCAGAGTTCAAAGAAGCCAATCAGGGTTAGAAATAAATGTCCATTGGGAAGTCATTTGTATTAGGAATCATTTAATATTAGTCATTAATATTAAAACTGTTTAAAACCATTACCTCCACCGTAATCCATCTCTACCACTCAGACACTGCCCAGCAGTGTGAGGTATGAGCCCTCAACACAAAGCAGCATAAGCTCATGTGCCCCAATCACGACTGTTCCTGGGGCTGCAATTTTCCTCTCATTTCTCAATGCTAGAAAGACAACCTAAGAGCACAACACGGCAGAGCACCTTAACTTACATAAATGTGGTGCCCAGACCAAAAGCCACCAAATAGTTCCCAAAAATCAAAGTCTATTATCCTAAAAGATTTCCTGTAGTCCAACTAGTAGGTATCTAAGGCTTTGTAGCTTTCTACAATATATGCCAGTAATTCCATTAACAGGTTAAAAGAAAACTCACAAGTATAAAGGAGGCTCCTCTATTAATATATTATTTTCTAAATATGTATTTTAATCTAGTAACCAAATTTGGGGACCATGTTTTTCTCCCAAGCCACCATGATCCTGAGCCTTCATTCTAAACAACTCTGCAAAGACAACGGCCTGCTCTATTCTGCCTAAGTCATACACTTCTGAAGAGCCTACACAGGACCGCCATTGCATATACAGAATCTCCTAGGTATCATGGTCTGGAAGTTTAGATGTAGAAAATGTAGGATAATTACATAGGGACGTAGGAGACAGCAAAGGTAATATTGTCCCCCCAAATCCTGCCATCATTACTAAGCACACTGGCATCTAAGATCCTGGTTAGCATGTCCCCTAAAAGACTTCAGAGATGGCTGGTTTGCAATACCTTATAATTGCTCTACCAGGTCATAAGAGCATCCACAAAGGAGTGGGGTGCTGAGTTGCCTTCTTAGAGCTGATAAAAGCTGGCATTTTTAAAATCCCATTTTAGAAGTACTTTTAAGCCAGAAAATAGATGCAAGATATCCTTAGTCCAACCTCTTCATATATCAAATGAGGAAACCGAGGCTAGCAAAGTTCTGTCAAAATGTGACAGACTGAAACTCCTCATCCCACCACTCCCCACCTTGAGAATCTCTTGGAGTTAGCTTTTGAGTTTGAAAAAAGAGGCTGGGCACTCACGCCTATAATCCCAGCCCTTTGGGAGGCCAAGGCAGGCGGATTGCTTGAGTCTAGGAGTTCAAGACCAGCCTGAGAAACATAGAAAAACTTCGTCTCTACAAGAAAATAAAAGATAAAGATTATCCAGGCGTGGTGGGATGTGCCTATACTCCCAGCTACTCAGGATCCTGAGGCGGAAGGATTGCCTGAGCCCAGGAGGTCCAGCCTGGGTGATACAGTGAGACTCAAAAAGAAAAAGAGAGAGGCCAAGAGGATATCAGACTTGGCCTCCCCAAAGCCAGGGTCAGGCAGCCACATCCTTGTTCTGAAACATACAGGGAAAGGCTGAGATTATCATCCCTGACAGAAAATGGGAGCCCTGCCCATAATGTTGGGCAGGGTTGGTTTGAACCTTATAACCCTATTATCTCAGCCATGAATGGAGGTCAAGCCCAGCCATCTTGTGCAATATTGAGGACTCAGGCAAGAATTTAAAGTACACATGGGCGAAGTCTTCAAAGTCAAGGTATGTATTATTCCAGTGGCCTTTGCTGATAATAGGTTTAACACTATGATCTATTCTGAGAGACTTTATTTATTATTTATTTATTTTAAAAGCTGTTTTTAACTTCAGGTTTTCCTACATGACATCACTCATCTACCCTAGCTTCATCCCAACATATCTCTGTCCCTATAAGCCTCTTCTCTTCTTCCCCATCTTCTTAAAGATGCAGCCTCCTCTCTCTAACACTCCTTCCCCCATGCAGCAAACTTTCCTCCCTATCTTCTTGAGAGAACTGCCTCACTCTCCTTTCTCCCTCTCCCTCTTCCTCCTTTCTTTTCTAACAGCATTCTCTCCCCTCCAGCCCTGTAGTGCTACATACACACACATACACACCTACACACACACTCAAGTCCATCACTTAGCTCCTTCCACATACCAAACATAATACCTACCATGTACAAAAGACCATGGTGAACACTTTGGTGATAGAAGTTCCTAATTGTCTTCACCTTGTCTATTTCCTCTCCTTTTCACTGGCTCTGTTGTGTCTTCCTCCACTTTTTCTTGACCCTGTGAAGTGTTGTCTTTCTTCCCCATGACTCTGCCTAAACTCGAAATCCCATTGGCCTCCTTTCAGCCAAAACCAAGCCATTAGTCACGTCTTTTTCCCTCCTACGTCTGAGGCTATTAACCACTGTCTCTTTTTGAAGCACTTTCCCCATTTAGCTTTTATGGCATTCCATGAGCTTCATTGCCCTCCTGCCTCTCTGACTATATTCTCTATCTCCTTCACTAGCATGTCATCTTCATCAGCTGATTCCTACCCAGAGCTGTTTTCCAGATGATACCCTCTCCCTTCAACTGGTCTTCCATTCCCATGACTTCAGCTTCATTCCAAAGATAAGGATTTCCAAAGATAAGGATTCTTCTTACCCAGTGCAGCTGCTTCAAAATGCCTTGAAAACAATGTTAGAATGTCTGTTATCAGCACTCAGTCCTCTGTTTAGCCTGGTTCTCTCCTGCCTCTCCATGCCACCCTGCATTCAGGCCTCCCATCTGCCCCAGGAACATGAAACAGTACCCACTGCTTCCACGTATTTATTGATATGGCTACTCCCTCTTGAGGCAACACAGCATGAGTCTATTCACATCCTTGGTGACCACAGGCAAGTTGTTCTACCCACTCTGGGCTTCAGTGTCCCCATCTATGAGATAGTAGAATCACAGTGATCATAGCAACTGCTTCACAGGATTTGGGGGGAAATTTAATGATTTAATACAAAAAATCCAGGCAAATCTAAATGATAGCCAGCAATTATTAACAACAGCATCATTCATTCGAATCCTATCTAGTATTAGCTTCCAGCTCAGTTCCATTAACATTAAACTTACCTGAGTATTTCATTGTATGCTTCCTCATTTTGGCACTAATTCATTCATTTCCTTCGTCAACAAATATTTCATGAATACCTACATTCTTCCAGCATTGTCCCTAATGCAGAAGCTATAGGGACGAATAAGACATGATCCTGCCCTCACTGAGCTCACAGCCTAGTGGAAAAAATAGATGTGCCAGCACACAATAACAATTTTGGGAACCTTGAGAAGGAAAGAAATTCCTCACATTGCCACTTAGAGACTAAGAGAAGCATTCTTCAGGTGAGAGGTGTGGAAAACATTCCAGATGAGAAGAATAATTTATGGAAAGTCATTAAGTCATCAAATAGCATAGTGAGGTAGGGAGCCTCCAAGTGTTATCATTTATCTGTTTTCAGGTGTTCTGTCCTGTTACATATAATCTTCTCAACTAGATCATAAAGTCTACAAAAGCAGAGACAATTCAATTTACATAAGTAGTTCTCGTGTACTGGTTTTTTGGGGGGCGGTTTCATAAAGTTTTAAAACAAAGTTTATTAGAGAAACAAGGGAGAAAAGAAACAGAGACATGCCAGAGCTGGCATGGGTGAAAGAAACCTCTGTGTACTTTTTTTATATTTCTTTTCCTTCTCAAATATTCCCTCTGACTACAATAGAGATTAAAATATTAAAGATCTTTTATAATATTTGTTAAATTGAGCTACACATAATCAGAACTCTTCTTACAAGACTACAGTAAAGGTTAAAGTGTCCAGGAAAAGATTCCTCAAGGAGATGGATCTTGCCCTAAAGGTTTACAGCAGGGGTCCCAACCACCAGGCCGTAGACTAGTGCCGGCCTGCAGCCTGTTAGGAACCAGGTCACACAGCGGAAGGTGAGTATCATTTGAGTAAGCAAAGCTTCATCTGTATTTGCAGCCGTTTCCCATCACTCACATTACCACCTGAGCTCTGCCGCCTGTCAGATCAGCGACAGCATTAGATTCTCATAGGAGTGCAAACTCTACTGTGAACTGCACGTGCGAAGGATCTATGTTGTGCATTGCTTATGAGAATCTAACGTCTGATGATCTGTGGTGGAGCTGAGGTGATGATGCTAGTGCTGCAAATACAGATTAACATTAGCACTGACGTTTTACTATACAGAGATCATAACTGTCTTCCATGAAGCCAGTCCCTGCTGCCAAAATGGTTGGGGACTGCTGGTCAACAGTGCAAGACAAGTAGAATGTGAATGGACAGAAAGGGGAAGAAAGGGCATCTCAAGGTCAAGAGGGAGAGTACGGGTTTGGGGCCAGTGAAGAAACTGCAGGATTGGAGATGGGAGTCTTGTATTGGTGCATGGAAGGAGAGAGTTTAGATAAGTAAGGTGGGTCCAGCCCAAAAGCATCCAAAAATGCCAAGAGACTCTGCAATGTCATTTTTCTATTAGCATCTTCTGGGAACCATCAACACAACTTTCTTTTCTGCAAATTGGGAGATGTCTAAATTCCCTCCCATCTCTAAACATCTGTGATTGGATTCAACAATTCTTTGGATGCTTCTGCTAATAATTTTTTTCATAAAATAAATTATTGTGGATAAACTATTACTCGCAATGGTCCCAAATTAAAAGGAAAGAAATTTCTAGGAAGATTTTGCAATTCTCAAGTTTACTTCCTTAAACCCCAAAGTAGGTTTTTGTATCTGTCACAGAATCTAGAACCATATCTTGCACATAGAGGATATTCAACATCTGCCTATTGCATGAGCACATCCGTGAGGACCCATCTTACCAAAGCAAAAGAGGGAAAAGGCACTTTAGAGAACAGAAATCTATTCACACCCTGTTTGGTCCCCAGAAGTCTCATGATGGAAGGGAACATTTTCCTCTTTTGCACCCATTCATCCACCCTCTGTGAGATGGAGTCTATGTTTCACAAATGGACCTCTCCTGATCTTAAGCTGTGTGCCCTTATAAGTAGTAGCATTCAGTATTTTAAAAACTCATCAGGTCACATCAAAGCTGCAAATATATCTCTGATGATGTTCTCATACTTCATCACGTGTCAATATCCCTAAACAATGAAAGCACAACCTTCTACCTTTTCAGCAAATTTAAAAATTTGTTCAAGCACCCCCCTAAGTTCTCAACAAGGGAATCTAGAATCTACATCATTGTTAAAATATGTGGACATGCCAGTCATTTAGACTTCCATGTGAATGGGTAGGGAGTGAACAGGCATCACTGCTATCACCAGTACATTACGTGGTGGCTTGTAAGCCAGCAAGGTGATTCAGATGCTGTAGAAAGGGGCTCACTATCAGATCAGAGGCCACAGTGAACTAGGGGTGAGTAATTCTGAATGACACAATCAGGAACCCAGTTATGTTGTCGGTCAGAGTACCAGAGATAATGAAGACGATGACAAAGAAAAAGATAACGGTGATGGTGACGCAGATAAAAGAGCAGCTCCAAGTTAGGGCAGAAACTCTCCACCACTTTGCAGGCTCTCTTCCAGCAATGAAAACAGAAACATGTACAACCTGCCTGGTAATACCAGATTAAACAAATCTGCCTGCAAAATCAGCAATGAAATACTAAATTTCAAGAAGTCTACACTCTTTTTACGAGCCTCTGCCAAACAACTGGGGAGCTCTTGGTCCCAACCTGTGTACCTCCCTTCTCGTGTTTGGAGTCATCAAAATGAGAGTAACAGGCAAAAAATTAGACACCCACTATGCAACCACCCCTCTGTGGGGCCCGGGTAACCTTCCCTCCAGCTACAGGAACCAGTTCTCGTGCAACAATTCTCAGACTGAAAGCTCTGGGTGAGGTGTTTTTCTTTTATTCTTTTTTTATGCTAACACCCTGACATTGGTCAAAAATAGTCAAAGAAATCATCATAAAAGAGATACAAATACCTTAATGCAGCTTTAAAAAGCCAGAGACCCCTTTCAGTCAGTCACAAAATAGCCAGATGTCATTTTTCCAGATGTTCAGCTAAACCACTGAGAAGTTCCAGCCACTGCGAACTTCCATAAAGAATTCTTGAAGCAAAAGGCAAACAAAAAATTTAACCAAGATGAAAAGGAGAAAAAGATTTTATCCCTTGCAATGGCCTACTATGACATAATTATGCTTTGAAGGAGTGCCCATTCTCTGATTTTTAGGCAAGAAAGTCTGAAATAAATTATGTATCCTCATCAATGGCTACACTAGTTAATAAAGAGCTATTGTTTTACAGATGGTAAACCACAAACGGAATTTTCTTCTAGGATATTGGTGGCATAAAAATTTTCATTTTGTAAATGTCAGCACACTGCATGCAGGAAATACTTGGAGGAAGATATTCACACAAGATAAAAGCCAAATGGTACTCACATGGCATTTCTCCACTCATGAAAAAAGAGTAAAGGCATTAAAAGGAAGGAGGGTCTCGTCTTAAAGAAGGAGTAGGGGCATGAGATTCCCCTCCCCGCTCAAAGGAAATGTTTGAATGTGAGGGTTTCTGAGTTACGATCACAGATTCATTTCCATTTCTAATTTATCTGTGGCAATGACTCATTCTATTTCCTGGAATTGATATATTGATATTAAACTTTACAGCTCTTGCTGTAAAAGTTCTTGCTAAATGGTTGCCTTTAAAAATGAGTATGTTATCTGGGACATGGCTGTAGAGTAAAACAAATTCTTAAGCAAGGCTTGTACTTTTGAAATGTCCATCAAACTTACCTAAAATGGCAAAACAAGCACATGCAGTCAATTTTTTAACAGTCAGAACAAAGGCACAGTGTATTGAAAGTCACGTAAACACAGCAGTCAGTGGATCCCTTGCAATTTTCATCATTCATCTTTTCAACCTCACTTTCCCAGGCCCAGCACCCAGCAACACTTGATGGTAAGAAGTAGATTACTTCTTTCTGTTTACAAATACCTCAAGGGAGTCATTTGCTGAAGTAAATATCAAGTTTTTAATTACTTTGCTTTGATGATGACTTTTTTAAAAATTAAATGCCAGTTATTTTCCTGCCTTCTGTGCCTCTCTCCAAAAAACAAGAGCTAGGGGAAATCAATTATGTCCAAACTGGCCACCTTGACATTCATTTGCTGAAGTCTGGGGAAAAATGAAAAAGAACGCTTCTTTGGAAAAATAAGTATATTGCCCTGATTTTTGTCTTCATACTAGATAATTAGCTCACTGAAGAATAACCAATATGGGCTGGAAAACACAACCAATGCTGTGTGTTTTGTGCACACTTCTATCACCATTCCCAAATCGTGTCCCTCTTAAGGGCTTGCAAGTCCAAGCTGGACTCATATTCCAAAGTTCGACGAAGTCCTTTCTGTGGATCTCGGTTGCACAATTTTCCAAGAAAACATGTGACTTTAGCAAAGCACTTGTCTAAGCTAAGATTTCCTCATTCTTCCAAAATCATACTTCTGTACTTTAGCCCTAAAGGTCTTTCTACAGAGTCATTTGAATCATAAAGAATCAGCTTAGGCATAACCCCAAGAGAAAAGGTATTTTAAGCTATACTGTGAGCAAATAAGTTAGAGTTGTTAAATTACTGGAAAAAAAGAACTATTCTTTGTACACACGCACACACATACATCTCAACACAGATGGAACAATCATTTCTCGGTCCTAGGGAGGACAATTGCCCACTGATCAAAGAATTTCCTTATTTCTTACTGGAAAGTGAATACTAAGAGAGAAACAAGAAGCACACGGAAGGCTTGGCACCATTTTATTAGAACAGATCACACATTTTTGTATATCGTAAATATTTTCTTTCTTCCTCATAAATTTTCTTACTGGAAGAGGCATTGCAGCAATGCCCCCTCCACCTCCACCCTCTCCTTCATCACACAGTCACTCAGCATCAAATCCCAAAGTGATCGGGAAAGTGAGTTGGCATTTGAACAGTAAATGCATCTCAAAGTAGAAAGCAAACGCTCCGTGTGTGTGGATTCTCCGACCACTTTTTAAGCTATTCTCCTTTTAAAAAAATATTCTAAAGAAAAAATACAATGCTTTGGGTCTTACCAAAAGATCTTCAAAAGAGAGTGAAAAAATCGATGACAGAAAAGTGTCCACAAAGCACATCAGAAAAGCATGTTTTATACAATTACCAAGTTTTAAACAGTTTTCAGTCAGGGTGAGGCTTCCCTTTACTATCTAATAAATCAAGGTATTTTAAATATTCTTTAAAATGAATTTTGAAGATCCCTTAAACATAACGTTTAAAAGCCATTTAAAAATAAATTTTAAAGATTCTGTTAGAATATATTTGGTAGCTCTAATTTCTTGGTACCAGATCAGGAAAGATAACCTCATCACCAACTGATGCTTTTCATTATATCAATACCTTTTATAAATATGCACAATTTGTGTTCATGGGTACATCAGATCACAAAATAGATGGGTGTATATGTAATTATTATACATCTACAGGTTGGAAAATTATATTCCTTGAAGTACATGCACAAAACATTTAAGAATGACAATAGCAAATAATGCAGTTTCTGTACTACTAAAATAAATAAGAAAGATAATTGAAGTTACTGGTTTTTCAATGTATCTTTCAGAGAAAAATAACTGCACTTATTTAAACATGCTCATTGCCATATCAGTCCAATTTCTGAGCCATGTGGGGCCCTTTTCTAACTCTGAGAACAAGCTGAACAAACATTTTACTCTAGTCTACCAAAGTAATGAGCTCTTTCTATTAGGACTGCAATTTTCTGAAGATGACTTAACCCTGGATTTACCTGAGTCTATACATAAAATTACAAACCACTCCACGTTAGGTGGAATAGCTTGCAGACTTGGGGATCAGATTCATGTGGTTCAGATGCTGCCTCCAGAAAGGTCACCTATATAGCCTTGGGCAAATTACTTGTCATGCCTACCCCTCAGTCTCTTCATCTGAAATGGGGTTAACTGTAATATACCTACCTTCTAGTTGTGAGAACTGAGAGCTACTCAGAACAAGTGCTCTGTAAGTATGAGGTATATTATCCTCCTTCTCATCATCATAAGGAACTTAAGGAATTTTAATCTAAGAAAACAGATTTCAGCCAATTGTAAAAGAAAACTAACTTGTTAATGTTGGTTTCGTACCATCTTCCACAGTGACTCCAGGATTCAATTCAGGTGGACAGAGCGATTAAACCAAGTTCTATCTCGCTAGCCAAGCACTGACTGAGCAAAGCACTTCACATGGATTATCTCATTTTACCCTCACAGTGGCCTTGATATGAGGTGTGCTATCATTCCTATTTTACAGTTAAGGAAACTGAGATTTAGAGAGTTTAAGTAGCAGCCTAAGCTTAGCTAGTAAGAATTAGATCGGTGATAGGAACCCAGATAGCCTAAATTCAGAGTTTTCAGAACCAACCTATTTATACCAGTTTTCTTAAGAACACAACTCTACCGACTATGACACTACCGACTAATAACTAAATCTTATTTATTTCCAGAGGACTTTTGTTAAAGTACTATGCTGCAGTCTGAGAGTCAGTGAGTTTCAAAATAACAACTTGCCATATTAGAGGAGGACTATACTTCCAACATCCAAATTTCATAGGTTGTTTGAAATTTAAAATAAACCTGATACCCAGCCCTCAAAATACAATGTAGAGGAGAAAAGGAATTAAAGTTATTTACCTGTTACTTGAATTGAGGGGAGTAAGTTGAG
Organism: Cephalopachus bancanus; assembly: GCA_027257055.1. Lineage (NCBI taxonomy): Eukaryota > Metazoa > Chordata > Mammalia > Primates > Tarsiidae > Cephalopachus > Cephalopachus bancanus. Next base: position 413,041 of record JAPVLO010000329.1, on the reverse strand, counting down.
AGCCAGGAGCAGCCTGAGCAACATTGTCCCGACGGTGGGCTAGGCCTCCAGCCCCTCCTCCCGAAGAACTCCAAGTGTGAGGGAAACTGAAGATGCACCTGCCAGGGTCTGAGCGTCTCCGTCACCCACGGCCACCACCACCATCCTCTCAGGGCACATGATCAAGGGACTCAAACCACAAAGCATCATGACTGCAACATTTCACACAGGATATAACATTGTTTTGATGACTTTAGACTTTTAGTCCTTTTAAAGACAAGACCTTGTATGACACTAAAAAATAGTTGGTCACTTCATAATGGGCTCATGAGAATCATTCTCTGTTGATGGATGTCGAAGTTGTGGAAAAAGGCTAGTTGAAATCCAGTTGAGACTTAAGGGGAGACAAAGTGATCTAAAGAAGGATTAAACCCTTCTACAGAGGAGAGATTTTCACAGGATGGGGATAGACGGTGTCAAAAAGACAACCGTAAGAATTATAGTGAGGAGTTGGGGAATGTCTGCACACATAATTAAAGGAGTTAGATTTAGATCTTAGGAATTCGATGTTTGTGTTGGACATCATATGGTAGTCCTCCAGGGCATTTAGCACACAGCGCTCGCTTTACGTCAAGCATCCCCCAGTTTAGTTCTAGAAACTTTGCAAAACACATCCCACTTGCAAGCACTCTGCCTGGCGAGTATGTAAAGAAGGTTCCCTAAACCAAAGGAAAGTCAAACAAAAAAAGCAGTGTATGTTCTTGCAGGGGAGGTAAGGTGACCAAAAGCCCCTTGGTTCTCATGCTTTCTATGTCCCTCAAGGTTAAGTAGTAGGGCACAAAAGAGGTGCCACAAGATCTTCGAGACTTACAACACCGTTTTGCACTCTTCTCCTACCCAGGCCTTCTGTAGCTAGGACCATTCCACTAGCAGGGCCAATCCCACCCTCCCTCCTGGTACCTGGGTCAGTGTCTTATACTCAGTGACGTTCTCAAAACTTTTCTAGTATTTTTTTTTTCTTCTTTCCTGATAACCTAAGTGCTATATAATTACTTCAGTTTGGGTGTTTGAATATGTGGGTTTTTTAAAAGATAACTTGCACCGCTTTTTATTCTGATGATAAAAGTAAGATATATTTCATATGGGAAATTATAAAAATTACGAGCCAGGCACAGTGGCTCACACCTGTAATCCTAACACTTTGGGAGGCCAAGGAGGGAGGATCACTTGAGCCCAGGAGTTCGAGACCAGCCTGGGCAACACAGTGAGATCTTGTCCCAACAAAAGTAATCAAAAGACCGGGCTTGGTGGCTCAGCCTGTAATCTCGCACCTCGGGAGGCCGAGGTGAGTGAATTGCCTGAGCCCGCGGGTTCAAGACCCACCTGGGCAACTTGGCAAGACCTCATCTCTACAATAAATCAAAAAAATTAGCCGGGCATGGTAGCGCATGCCTGTAGTTCCAGCTACTTGGAAGACTGAGGTGGAGGGATCACCGGAGCCCAGCAGGTCGAGGCTGCGGTGGCCGGGAGCAGCCACTGCACTCCAGTCTGGGTGACAGAGTGAGACTCCAACTCAAAAAAAAGAAAGAAAAAGCAATCGAAAAATTAGCTGGGCATGCTGGCACACCCCTGTAGTCCCAGCTACTTGGGAGGCTGAGGAGGGAGAATCACCTGAGCCCAGGAGGTTGAGGCTGCAGTGAACTGTGATCACACCACTGCACTCCAGCCTGTGTGACAGAGTGAGACCCCTGACTCAAAAAAGAAAAGAAAATTTAGAAAAATTATGAACATTAAAACAATATTCATCCCTAATCTTCCACTTTGATATAAATACTGTTAAATTCTAGTTCATTACCTTGCATCTGTTTGTCTCTTAAGATTTTTACACATTTAATATCATGTTTTACTAAAGTTTTCAAAAGGTATATACTGTTATGTCTTTGACATTTTTTCATGTCATTTAAACTTCATAAACATCATTTGTAATTGATGTACAATATTCTATCCTATAATCATATAAATGGTTTAACAAACCCCTAGTGTTGATACCTTTTATTTTTTTCTTTGCTATTTTAAAATACTACAGTGAACATCTTTAAGACAGAGCAGAGACACGTCCCTCCCTCCTGATCTGATCCACATTTCCATGTTTTCACAAGCAGTCTTTGTGAACCTTCCTTACCAACACATACTTCTGCCCTTTTAAGTAATTTATCCTTGGACATGACTCGCTCACACTTCTCAACTACAGGTAAGTGACAAAGTTATGCCCCATCCTGGAGAAGACTCACTTCTAGAATTTGACTCAGACTTCCTGGCTCTGACCCTCTCTCCAGTTACAGCAACCTATATGTTACCCAAGGCCTGTTGTCTATCTGGGGACAATTAAAAGATGGCAGAATGACCTTTCCCAAAAGGTCATCTCTATTCTAGAGTCACCAGACTACCCAGATTTAGAACAAGAGACTCTGAGACTAAAATTACACAACCTAAGAACATGGATAATAGAAACAAAGAAGATTCTCCACTGTTTCCTATGATCAATAACAAAAGGCTAAGGTGAGAGTTATCAGTTGTCTTTGAGCATATGAAAGATGACTGTGTAGCATTTAGTTAATAAATGCAAATGGTAGCACTGAACTGAGTCAAACTTAGCTGGAAAAGAAACAGTGCCTGTATTTTTATTTATATGAACTGTCCAATAGGCAAGTCCAAGCAGATAGAAAATAGACTGGTAGTTGCCAGAGGGTAGGAGTAGGGTGAAATGGGAGTGACTGCTAATGGGTAAAGCGTTTCTTTTGGGGATGATGATATGTTGTGGAATTAGGTAGCTGAACTGTACATTTAAGAGAGTGAAATGTTTGGCACGTAGATTACATCTCAATAAAGTCGTTATACAAAAGGTTCATTAATAAATAAAATTAGACTAATAATTATTTTCAAAGAAGTAGAAAGAAACAGTTACTTATCTGATCTAACTGCTTTATCTTGCTGAGAAGTAAGCTGAAACCCAGGGAGGCAAATTCACAAAAAAATAATTAAGTGTACTTGACCAATCCTATTTGGTTCTTTCTTCTTCTTTCTTTTTGAGTTGAGGTCTCAATCTGTCACACAGGCTGGAAGTACAGTGGTGCCATCATAGCTCACACAACCTTGATCTCCTGGGCCCGAGTGATTTTTCTGCCTCAGCCTCCCGAATAGCTGGTGCTTACCACCATGCCTGGTTAATTTTATTTTTTTTTAGAAACGAAGCCTCACTATGTTGTCTAGGCTGGTCTTAAACTACTGGGTTCAAGCAATCCTCAGCCTCCCAAAGTGCTGGAATTACAGGTGTGAGCCACTGAAGCTGGCCTTATGTGGTTTTCATTCTAAAAATATAAAGAAACACAAACTTTTATATTTCGCTTCCTTTTCTTTTAACATGTATCATACCAAAGGACCAAATCATAACATTAGAGTATTTTCACATTTACTCTTGAAAGTCAATGGCACTCAAATATACTAAGAGGTAGAAATGACAGAAGTAAAATAAGGTCCTTAAATCCATCAATGCACAGAATACGGAGACCCTACTGTATTTTCAGTAATTATAATTACATTTACATACCAAGAACTTTACATTTCAGATCTGATGTAATACACAGCCTATGAAGAAAAGTATTACTAACGCCATTTTACAGATGAGAAAACGGGTCTGAGTGAGGGTTAAGTTGATTTTTAAACCACCAGTATAGGATTTAATTGACTTCAAGAATTAAGGATTACCTAGAACCACTGGAGTTACAGCTGGAAATAACTCTGGCAGGTATATACAACAAAAAACTTCATTTAGTTTGTCAGCTAGTTTGAATAATGATATTGAAAATTACAGTCAGGCAACCTGGGTTGTCATCCTGGTTCTGACACTGGCTTGTTTTCTAAACTTGAGTAGTTCGCCTAATCCCTTTCTGTTTTATTTTACTCATATTTAAAACGGGGATAATATGATTACCTAAAGTAATTTAGTTGTGTGGTTCGAAAATTAAATACTTTAAAAGTGGAAACAAAATTCACTTTAATTGTCAATATTATACATAAATTAATAGAGTCCATGATTAAATTGTTGTTGTTTTTGAGTTAGGGTCTCACTTGTTGTTCACACTGGAATGCAGTGGCATAATCACAGCTCATCACAGCCTCAACCTCTTTGGTTCAAGCGATCCTTCCACCTCAGCCTCCCAAGTAGCTGGGACTACAGAAATGTGCCACCACACTGGCTAATTTTTTTGGGTTTTTTTGTAGAGACAAGATCTCACTATGCTGCCCAAACTAGAGGTTTTTTCAAAAAAATTAATATCAGGACAAAAGGATAAGGATGTACATTATCTTTCAGTACAAGACATCTCACACAGTGTCTCCTTAGAGCCTAAGTGTAGTCACCTAGGAAGAAGAGGAGCGACCCAAATGACACTGGGAAGTCATGATTAAACTGTGCTTCATAAAAGCTCACATGTATTTTTTGGGAGAAATTTCGGATTCCTTAAATCCCTACATGCTCTTGAAATTCTAGGGCATATGTCTCATGATGAAACAAGCAACCTTAGTCAACCCACAAGCAGACTGAAGTCCCAACCACATTGGTTGTTAGGAAAAAAATGTAATACACGTGACCAAATTCTATAGGCTGTTGGAAACATAACAGAAACCAAGCCTGTACGGGTGGAGGGAAGCATCTCAGGAGCCTCCTCGCTTATTGCTCACTAACAGGATGTTTCTCTCCAGTCTGCATAAATCACACTCATCCTTCCAGGCTCAGAGTGAACAGAACCTCCTCAGAGATGCTTTCTCCAGCCACCATGACCCACACATTCCCTACCTCTGACCCACCTAAACCTGGCATCCCAGCTACAAAGTTCATCACACTCTTTATACCATGTGATTGAACACCATGAAGAAAAAGCAACTATGGATTTGCTTGTGCTGCTTTTTGTTGAATGCAAGTATCCCCTATGCAACTATATCAACATGATGAGGGTGAATCCATGTCTGTCTCCTCCATGGCTATACTCCCTGCATCTAGATCACATCTAGATCACAGTTAATGCTCAGTAAGACACTGACTGAGGGAATGAGGCAACTCTACTCATTGCTCTCCTGACCTCCACCAACTATGACTGAAACTGCAGATTTCTCTCTCTGCTACTCTGAACCTGGGTCATCATCCCATGCCTGGTTTCCCAAGGATATGACACTAGGAATATCTCAGCTCAATATGCACTGTGTCACCAGCTAGAACCTTTGTCTGCTGTCTGCTCCCTACCCAACAATACAAGAGATTCAAAGAACTAGTTCCTTCACAGCTCATTTCTCCTACAGCCAATGTCAGAGCTATGCCTAACCACCTGTCATCTTTTTCCTCTCTCTCCCAGGGGCACCCCTGTGAGTCCCACATGGGCCTGCAGAGATGAGGAGCTTCTTACACAGAGTGCATTCCCAGACTCAGTTGACCACATTGAATACAGAAGAGGAAAAATAACTGACTTGGAAATTCCAGTGGCTAAACACACAGAATTTGACTTCCCCCAGGCTTAGGGATCAAATCTAGTTGGGCCATCTCACTAACTAATCTCAGAAAGTCATAGGCTCAATTTCTTGGGTGCAAAATAGGAAGAAAATACCTCTCTCCATATGTTTCTCACGTCTCACACAATGTGTAAACCTCCTCTGTCCTTAAGATAGAAATAAGATTTAAGCCGGGCTTGGTGGCTCAGCCTGTAATCCCGCGCCTTTGGAAGGCTGAGGTGAGTGGATTGCCTGAGCCCTCAGGTTCGAGACCTGCCTGGGCAGCTAGACCTCATCTCTACAATAAATCAAAAAAATCAGCCAGGCGTGGTAGTGCATGCCTGTAATTCTGGCTACTTGGAAGGCTAAGGCAGAAGGATCGCCGGAGCCCAGCAGGTCGAGGCTGCGGTGGCCGGGAGCCACTGCACTCCAGTCTGGGCGACAGAGTGAGACTCCAACTCAAAAAAAAAAAGATTTAATTAATCTTCATTTTGTACTTATTGGAGGGACTGAATAAACGTTTGTTGGAGCAACCAGAATAGATCCTTCAATATATGTTCAATATACTTATGAAGGGGGATCCAAAAAAACCAGAATTACCTTTTAGGGGGCAGGTCCCTTGTAGTACAGTCTTCTCCAGTTAAGTGAGTGTTCTAGGAACCTATGTTTCAGTGTACCTATGTATCCGCATTGTTGTGAGAGGCTGTGTTGGGGAAAAATGTCCCAAGTTGTGGCAAACAGGTGACTGCTTCTTCCACCATGACAATGCACCTGCCCACACTGCACTGAGTGTTCGGCAATTTTTGACCCAAAACAGCATGACCCCTATGTCCCCACCCTCCCTATTTACCCAATCTCACCCCGAGCAACACTTTTTATTAATTTCTCTGAATGAAAAAAGTCCTCAAAGTGAAATACTTTGCAGATGTGGAAGAGGTGAAACAAAAAATGCCAGAAGCACTAAAAGGCATCAAAATGGACAAGTTCAAAAACTGTTTTGAGCAGTAGAAAGGTGTATTGCATCAAATGGAGCGCACTCCGTGACTGAAGTTTAAATATGTAAAAATAAATACACAACTTTTTATAAATAAGTACCTGATTTTCTTGGATCCCCCCTCATATATGGATTGATTTTACTTTATGGCATGAGTCCCACCAGAATCCAGATTTAGAAATTAGCCTGATAGTCCTCCTTGACACGCGGTCTTTAATAACATATACCAGTATAAACTAAAGTTTCATTGAAGAGTCTTGAAGAATTATCATTGTCAAGCTGGTTAGTGAGAAGCCCTGTGGCTACCTCTCATACAGAGCAAGCCTAGAAGGATAGGATCTTCTTTGATCTAAACTCCAGCTAGAAACTTGCCTTTCATTTCAGTTTCTAATTTTCCCCAAAGATCTGCCTTAAAGAGGTTCAAACAGTCACAGGGTGACTGTAGAAAAGTAATGAAGCCTGAGCTTCTCTCTTTGAGCCATGTGGTGCTATCCCAAATATTGGTACAAAAAACTTTATCAAAAAAAGAGGCAGAGATGAAGATAAGAAACCCACGTATATTATCGCAAACCAGCAGGACCAAAGCATTAAAAAAATTATGCTGAGCCAATAAGAAATGACTGCTACATTGATTGACGAATCCCACAGAGTAAACAAATATTATAAAAAGATATATTTACAGGAATAATCTATGAGAATTTATCAAGGATTACATGAGAAATATGGTGAAAAATAGCTCAAAACAATTACCTAAAACCTTTCTGACTACTTAGAGAAGCAGGCCTATCACTTCTAGCTATAAAAGCAGTAGCTAACATTGATTAGAGGCTTCTTGCTGCCAAGTACTATATGAGGGAAGCTCCAAAGAAACCAAGAATTTATTTATAAAAAGTCGCGTCTTTATTTTTACATGTTTAAACTTCAGTCACCTTCAAAGTACTCTCCATTTGATGCAATACACCTATCAAGACATTTTTTTCCACTGCTCAAAACAGTTTTTAAACTCATCAATTTTGATGCCTTTTAGTACTTCTGCCGGTTTTTGTTTCACTTCTTCCACATTGGCAAAATATGGAAGAGGTGAAACAAGTCCCTTTGAGGATTTTTTTTTTTCACTTGGGCAAGATCAGGTGAATAGGGAGGGTGGAGTACATGGGGCATGCCGTTTTGGGTCAAAAACTGCTGAACAGTCAGTGCAGTATGGATAATTGCATTCATAAATCACTCATCATGAAATGGGAAACACGTTAAAAGAATCTCCTCCCAAAAAATTCACTAAAGCCAAATGCAGCCTCTCACAACAACACTAGCTGGTACACTGATGTCAATGGGTTCCTAGAACACTTGCCTAGTGGGAAAAGTCTGTCCTACAAGAGGCCTGCTGCCCCAAAATTAATTCCGGGATTTTTTGGGTCCTCCCTCGTACTAAGCACTATATCTCACTTACTCCTCACAACAACCCTAGAGCATTGATATTACTATGGCTTCCATTTTATATAAATAATGAAACAGAAGCTTTCAGAGGTTAAGTAATTTGCCCACAATGACACAGTAATTGGCAAAGCAGAGATTTGAACTCAACTTAGTCTGACTCTGAAAATGGAACTTGAGATTCAAGTGTCACAGGATGGGAAAGGTAGACATGGCCCAATCAACAACCGGCTTGACTGTGTGACTGACAGTGCAGAGGTCAGGAGCAAGGCTTGCAAAGTATACCTTCTTGATAAGCACATCTGACCTTCAGCTACCAACTACATAAAGATTCAGCTAAAAGTCTACATATGACTTGCAAAGTCTTCCTTTAGTCCAGAATATGTGGTTCTTATTACTTTCCTTGCTGACTTTATATTCATGCAGATTCAGACGAGAAAAGAAGCAAAACTTGTGTCATCTTGACAATCATCCTGGAGGAATTAATCCTGATCACACCAAGAATTTGTGTGCTATCAACAAAGGAAATACACAAAAAACCCAGGCAATGCTGATGTGAGCCTTAGGATGCTTCCATGACAAAAGGCTCATTCACTTGATCATCTGAAAATAAAGCAGAAGGGGCGTGGCAGATACAGAAACCAACTACCTTCACCAAAGTCGAGAGAGACTATTACCAGTCAGAACCCAGCCAAGTCATTATGACTAGGTGAAAGCACAGATCATAGGACCCAAACAAATCATCAAGAAAGTGCATCGTTCTCTAAATTGCTGTTATACTGAAACCCAAATGGTCTCACTGAGCCATGTTCTGTTTGGTCTCACTGGAGACCAGGAAACTGTCTTGCTGCTGTCTTTATACAAAGGTACCAAGAATCCAGGGTCTGGCTGAATTTTTAAAAATTTTTTAAAGCCACTGGGACACTTGGATATTTTCTGGAAACAAGAATGTTAATTAAACATGACTGGGTTGGGCAGGCAAAGTAAAGAATGTATTTCACTTCACATCTTGTACAGAACCTGACTTGACCCTCTTCTGTTCCCCACTGCGCAATAAGCAGAATGGTGAGGAGGCGCTCTCTGACCCTTCCAGGAACTGCAGTCTCGTCCCAGTCTTGGGAAACCGTCATGCTTGGTTTTACTCCTTTAGGAACAGCCTTAAGGGCCTTCATCCCCACGTGTTGTTTAGGACAGCACCTCCAGGAAACACAACTGTTCACTTCAACGTTGCTCCCAGTGTTCTCTCGAGTTACTGGGCCCCCATGGGAACCTTCTCGTCCTCCCCCCTTGCTCTGTTCCTCTTCCCCCATCCCGCCCTTTCCCACCAGTTCCCACACTCACTGAATAAGGAGGTCAGTCTGAACACATCTGTCCCCATCTCTGGAATGTCACAGAGGAGTAACAGCTGTTGACCTCTGTTCTGAACACATTATCCTGTTTGTCCCCAAAGTAGCTTTGGTGAATTCCAGATAATATATGCAATCTGTACTTCCTATTGGGGGTACAAGGCCAGGGAAGGGTACGCCCACACTCACTTTGGTACTGGTATAAATAGTACAGCCTGTGTTCAAGTTCTGGATCCTGTTCCTGTGATAACAATATTAATACTTATAATAATTAAGACCAAAATATATTAAACATTTGCTATATACTAGATATAGTACAAAGCTAAATGCGTTCTAACTTTTTTTCCTCTTAAATTTTTGGTTATGAAAAATTTCATACATGTACTAACATCAGAAATAATATAATGAACTCCCAGGTACAAGTAATCGAGGTACAACTGTTATCAACTTGTGACCAGTCTTTTTCTGGATCTATCATTTTCCCTTCCATCCAGGTTATCGTGAAGCATCTTCCAGTCTTCCTATCCTTTTTCTGTGGATTCTCAGGGTTCAGTGTGTTTGACTTTTTTGAAATTGAGACATAACCCACATGCAGTAAGCTGTGTAAAGCGCTGTTATCATATGTGAGCAGTCTGAAGAGGTTTTTCACATGTGTATGCCTCTGTGACCCTCAGCCGGATCAAAGTGTAGGGAGTACCAGTGTCTGGGAGGCTGTGGGACCCCTTCCAGGTGGGGCCCACCTCCCTATCAGCCTCACCTGGAGTCTGTTATCTGAGGACATGGTTCACTGGGTTCTACTTACTCCACATGCATTTTACAGTGCTTCCTCGCTACAGCTGTTGGGGTTCCAGGGAGTAAGACTAAAATAGTAATTTTTTTTCTTTAGGCCTCAGGAAAAAAAAGTAAGGTTTAAGTAGTAATTTTTGAAGGGTTTGACATTTTTTTATTTTACATAGCAAGAGTTAGCATAGTTTTCTTCATTGGGTGGATGCCTTGGATAACCCATTCAAAGAACATCTCTTAGTCCAACTTCATGAAACCTCCTTCCTGTGCTGCCAGAAACACTGATGGCACGTACTGAGGCTGCATTTCCAGATCATACTGGACAGGTTTAAGCAGATCCAACAAGATGAAAACCCTGGCTGAATTCTCAAAGGTGGTTCTGATGCAGCTGCTAGTGACCTATCTTACTTTCATGAGTGCAGTGAGGCAAAAGGAAATTGATTCTTTTTTTTATTTCAGAGTTGTGGGATACATGTGAGGATTTACTACACAGGTAAACTGCATACAGGTGAGGTTTGGGCTTCTAGCAAACCTTCTCTTCCCCGGTAGTGGCTATGGTACCCAGTGGGCGGTTGTGTGCCCCTTATCCTCCCCCTCTTTTAGCAGTGCCCAGCAGTTGTTGTTCTCACCTTTGTGCCCACATGTCCAACGTTTAGGGCCCACATATGAGTGAGAATATGTGATATTCAGTTCTTTGTTTCCATGATAGTTCACTGAGAATGATGGTCTCCAGCTGCATCCATGTTGCTGCAAAGGACATGATTTTATTCTTCATGGCTGTGTAGTGTTCCATCATGTATAGATACCACATTTAAAAAATCCAGTCCACTTTTAATGGGCCTCTGGGTTAGTTCCATGTTTTTGTTATTGTGACTAGTGTTGCAATAAGCATACATGTGCAGGTGTCTTTTTAGTAGAGTAATTTTTGCTCCTCTCGGTATATTCCCAGGAGAGGGTATACTAAGTTGTATGAAAGCTCAATTTTTAATTATTTGAGAAAATGCCACACTGCTTTCCAAAAAGACTGAACTAGCTTACATTCCCAACAGTGTAGAAGTGTTCCCTTTTCTCTGCAGCCTTGCTCCACACCTGTTGTTTTTTGGCTTTTTAATGATAGTCATCCTAACTGGTATCAGGTAGTATCTCATTGTAGCTTTGACTTGCATTTCTCTAATGATTTGTGAAGCTGAGTATTTTTTTCATGTGTTTGATAACTACTTGTATGTTTTTCTTTGAGAAACTTGTCCTTTGCCCACTTTTGTTCCTATTTGTTTGAATTCCTTATAGATCCTGGATGTTAGGCCTTTGTTGGATGCAATATAGTTTGCAAATATTTTTTCCCATTCTGTGGATTGTCTCTTTACTCTCTTGATGACTTCTTTTGCTGTGCAAAAACTTTTTACCCTGATAAGGTCCCACCTGTTAATCTTAGCTTTAGTTACATTTGCTTTTGAGGAGTTGGCTGTGAATTCATTGCCTAATCGGATGTTTAGGAGGGTGTTCCCTAAGTTTTCTTCTAAGATTCTTATAGTTTGAGGTTTCACATTTAAGTCTTTGATCCATTTTGAGTTAATTATTGTATATGGTGATAGTCAGGGATCCAGTTTCATTCTTCTGCAAGTGATTAGCTGGTTTTCCCAGCACAATTTGCTAAATATGATTTCCTTTCCCCAGTGTTTGTTTTTTGTTGGCTCTGTCAAAGACGAGTTGGTTGAAGATCTGTAGTTTTATTTCCAGATTCTCTGTCCTGTTCCATTTATATATGTGTCTATTTTTGTACCAGTACCATGCTGCCTTGGTTACTGTAGTCTTGTAGTAAAATGTGAAGTCTGGAAGTATGATGCCTCCAGCTTTGTTCTTTTTGCTGAAGCTTGCTTTATCTATTCAGACTCTGTTTTGCTTCCAGATGAATTTCTGTATTGTCTTTTCTAGGTCTGCAAAAAACGATGCTGGTTATTTGATAGGGATTTTGTTGAATCCATAGATTGCCTTGGGTAGAATGAACACCTTAATAATAATGATTCTTCCAGTCCATGAGCACAAGATATTCTTCCATTTGTCTGTGTCATCCTTGTTTTATAGTTCTCACTGTAAAGGTCTTTCATATCTTCAGTTAAATGAATGCCAAGGTATTTTGTGTTTGTGTATGTGGCTATTGTGAATGAAATTGTGTTTTTTATTTTGTTCTCAGTCTGCTTATTAGTAGTGTATAGAAATGCAACTGTTTTTTGCGTATTGATTTTATTCCTGAGGCTTTACCAAATTCATTTGTCAGTGCAAGGAGGTCTTCAACAAGCTAGCGTTTTCTAGGTATAGAACCATATCATCTGTAAGGAGGGATAATTTAACTTCCTCTTTTCCTATTTGGATATCATTAATTTCTTTCTCCTGCCTGATTGCTCTGGTTAGGACTTCCAGTACTATGCCAAACAGGAGGGGTGAGAGTGGGCAGCCTTATCTTGTTCCAGTTCTTAGGTATAATGCTTTCAGCTTCTTCCCATTAGGTATGATGTTGGTTGTGGGTCTGCCATAGATGGCTCTTATTATTTTGAGGAATATTCCTTCAAAGCCTAAGGGTTAGATTTTATTTAATGTTTATTTGTATCTAATGAGAAAATCATTTGATTCTTGGTTGGGCAGCTGCTTATGTGGTGGATTACATTTATTGGTTTGCATATGTTGAACCAGCCTTATATCATGGGAGTGAATCCCACCAAGTCATGATGAATGATCCTTGAAATTTTCTTGGATAACCTCTTGGAAGCCTTGTTCCAGGGTGCTCTCAGTTTCCTCTTTTATCTCAGTGATGCTAGTCAACCATAAATTTGGGCTCTTAATATAATCCCATACCTCTCGTAGTATTTGCTCTTTGTTCCTAGGTCTTTTCTTCTTGTTTTTGTTGAACTGGATTAGTTCAAATGTTCGATCCTCAAGCTCCAATATTCTCACCTCTGCCTGGTTGAGGCTTGCCATTGTGTTTTTTAATTTCAGGAGAGAATTCTTCATTTCCAGAAGCTGTTTGGTCCCTTCTCATAATATTCAGGTAAGTTTTCACTTCCTGCCCTGTTTTCGTGGCCTGGATGATCTGTGTATACACTTTCTCATGGATCTTGCTGAGTATCTTTGCCCTTCATAGCTTAAATTCTATGTCTATCATCAGGGACAAGTCATTTTAGATGGGGTCCATCACTTGGACTCTGGGAAGTCCTTTTGTGGGTGTTAACGTATTAAGGCTTTGGGGAATGCCAGTGTTTCTTTGCTGGTTCTTCTTCATCTCTCTTTTTCTTTTTTAGCTTTGTTTTTTGTTTTTTTAGATAATATTGCTATTGTTGAGGTGACAGTTTGGTCAGTGGTGGCAGAAAGTGTGATGAACTAGAGGGAACTGCTTCACCTGTGCAGTCTGGCAAGAATGGGCAAGAACTTTCATCTAGTTCAGAAGCTTTCCCCTTGCTCCAACAAATCCCTCCCCAGATAGTGAGTCTGGTCAGCAGAATCCACAGGCACCCTGAGGTTCTACTCTGTCTTAAGTGCTCTGGGGGTGTGAATCGGTCTCCTACCATCTGGGCAGGATCACCTCTTTTGCACAAGAGTAGAAGGTAAGTAATGGCAAGGTTGCTATTTCCTCCTCTGTCTGCAGATGGATGAGGCCACTGTCACTACCTTGCTGTGCGTAGTCATCCTGCCTCCTAGATCCCACCCTGCTCTGTGGGAGGGGCTGTGGCAACAATGGCTGCTCCTTGAGAGCAAGCCACATCTGCAGCCCTGACCTGAGGCCATAACAGCTGCAGGCACCAGAGAAACATCCGTGAAGTGGTCAAGTCAACCCTGCTGGGTGCTAGTGGGGCAAGGAAGAGTGAGCAACCGTGTGGCACAGACCATCCCACAGAATATTTCCTGCTAAGCCTCTCAATGTGGGGGTAGGGGGAAAGGGAGTCAGTAGCAATGGTGCAAGGCTTCTGAAAATGGGTTTCTGGGTTCCATGTGGCTCCTATCAGTGTCTCTGTCTCTAGGGCAGCCCTCTACACTAGCCAGTGGAGAGATTGGGCTGTTTCTCCCTTGGCTGAGACTGCAGAGGCCCAAGTAAGATGTGTAGAAAAGAAAAGTTGTGTTTTCATTTACCCTTTCCATCTCCAAAGGCCTCTCCCAATCTTGTGTCAGGCTACTTCTAAGGGTGACTCGGGCTTGGGACAGTCTGTCCTCTGAGTCCCCAGGTTGGATAGACCTCAACTTGGGTTTTCAGATCGACCCTCAAAGCCCTAGGTCCACCCCTCCTTACAGGTTTCTTTTCACTGAGCACCACAATCTTACAATGTCTTCAGTCAGCCATCTCAGCCCCTCCCCACATTCTAAATTTTTAAGCTTTAGTTTTTCCTTTAGGGTTTAGAAAATTGGTACTTTTCTTTCTCCTTAGGTGGCTATACTTCCACATCTTAATACAAACACACATGCATGGATGCACACACAAGCTTTTACTTGCCTCCTGTGGGTACAGATGGTCAAATGAAGACTGTGCACTTTCTCCTAGAAATATTGGGGGAAACAAAGGAACTTGGGGAGGGAAAAAAAAGCAGAATCTGAGATATTCCAAGACATCCAATAGTAACAGTCAGGAGTAAAAATATAGAGGCTGCAGCCTAAGGAAAGTTCCAGACAAAGTTAGTTATTTGTCTAAGAATCTATCCAGAAACAACCAGTTTCTATAAAACGTCTTGTATGCATTGTCTTGAGGAAAGCTTCAGACAAAATTTGTGCTTACAGAATTTAGCTTTCAGCATATTACAGGTTGCTCAGATTGGGAGTGACTGAAATGGCCCATCATTCTCTCCAGAATTGACATTGAAAACACAGGAAAGGCTCATCCTCAACCCCCTCAGGAATCTAGTCTCAGCTGATTTCTTATGCTGCTGTTCATTGTATGAAATTCACCCACCTTTGCTATGCAAAAGTGTTACAGGACTCTTCTAGAAAAATTGGAATTGTGCTGGGCAGAGTAGCTCACACTTGTAATCCCAGCATTTTGGGAGGCCAAGGCAGGAGGATTGTTTGAGCCCAGAAGTTCGAGACCAACTTAAGCAACATAGCAAGACCACATAGCAAGACCTCATCTCTACGGAAAATAAAAAAGTTAGCTGGGCAGGGTGGCGTGCACCTGTGGTCCCAGCTACTTGGCAAGCTGAAGCAGGAAGATCACCTGAACTCAGGAGGTTGAGGCTGCAGTGAGTTGTATCACTGCACTCCAGCCTGGTGACAGAGTGAGACCCTGACTCAAAAAAAAAGAAAAGTTGGGATTGTGTAATTGGCTTCTAAGCAGAGCAAACAAAAATAGGAAAGCCTATCGTGACCTTGAAAATGCACTCATTTGCCCAACAAACCTATGTTGGGTGACTATGACACAGAAGGCGTTGCTTCACACCCTGAGCAAACCCTGAGGTGCCAGGGCGGACTGAGGCTATCTGGAAGAAGCACTGAGAAAGAAGGCCCTAACTGGTCCTAAGAAGCTTCTCAGGGCAAACGTGCTATCACTTAAACGATAAGCAAAATTGACCAGACAAGCAATGATGAAGAAAGGGACTTTCCTTCCAAGCAAAGCATACACACTACTTGCAAAATCCCAAAGCACATGGCTTGCCTGGAAAAACCACAAGGAGCTCAGTGTGGCTGGACAGAGAGGAAACAGGGAAGGGCCCAAGAAATGGCAGGTTGTTGAGGGCCGGTCATGAAGGGCCTTCATGTCTTGCTAAGAGGTTGATCTGGGTATTGAGAGAGTGAGGACACCTCACTATATGGGCGAGCACACAGGCCCAGGATGCTGTTACAGACTGAGGAGGCATCTGAGTATGAGAGTCAGGATTCCAGTAGGTTTAATCTCCTACATCAACTCCATCGGATGGATGTCAGCTGCCTGCCTCACCGTGTTGAAGGGGATTTTGGCGATCTCACCCCGTTGGATGGGTACATTGGGGATGACACTCATGGGATCCCCAGGTCAGAATTAGAATAAAGTCACGAGCCCAGACCAGATTGCAGGTGGCTTTTCACCACCTGTTCCTTAAATCTCTGAATGTTTCCATTGTTGGGGTTTGAGGTGACTAGTAAACTACTCTTTTCTACTTACCAATTCAGTACTAAATCAAATAAGGGAGACTAAGAAAGACACAGGAGTCAGCCTGGTGGAGAGGAATAGATCCCTGCTGGAGAATGTGTTGGAGCCCAATGGCCACAAGCACCCCAGACTCAGGCAGACTTATCCACCAGCCACAGGTGTCCCCAGGAACCCACAACCCTCTCCTCCAGGGCCAGGATCTTTAACACTGAGTTACCACATGGCCGAGAGCAGGACGCTGGCTCTCCACAGGGATATAGGTCCCAAAGGTGAGAGCAGGAGGCAGGAGGAGCCAGAAGGAGACCAGAGGGCAGGGAAGGGCTCTTTAAGTTGGGGGAGATGTCAGCACGTTTTTCAGGCTCAGGCTTGGAACACAGATATAAGAGACACAGGACAATCTGTAGGGGAAAAACCAGGCAACGAGAGAAATGGCCCTGGGACATCAGCTAATACTGTAGCATGTGTTGAATAGGAAGAATCTTACTTTGAGACTATCACGCTTGTCTAGGGAAATAGAAGTTATAGCAATTATAGATTAGCTAACGTTGATCAGGCACTTTGCAACTCACACATTAGCTCATAAAAACCCTGTGTAGGAGCCATTCTTTTTTTTTTTTTTTTTTTTTTTAGTTGGAATCTCACTCTGTCACCCAGACTGGAGTGCAGTGGCCACTCCCGGCCACTGCAGCCTCGACCTGCTGGGCACCGGCGATCCTTCCACCTCAGCCTTCCAAGTAGCTGGAATTACAAGTGCTCGCTACCACACCCGGCTAATTTTTTTGATTTATTGTAGAGATAAGGTCTCACCAAGTTGCCCAGGAGGGTCTCGAACCCGTGAGCTCAGGCAATCCACTCACCTCAGTTTCCCAAAGTGCAGGATTACAGGCTGAGCCACCGAACCCGGTTAGGAGCCATTCTTATTAGCTCATTTTACAGGTGAGAAAATCTAGTAAGTAGCAGGAAAGGACTCAAACACACTTATTCCAGCTTGGGAAAGGTGATGCATTCTTTGACTTCTTGCTCTTTGAGGTAAAACCATCACTTCAGAATGAGGTTCCCCTAGACTGTGCGGATTGGTGGAAGAGGCATTTCCAGAAAACATTGTTCCACCTGGTGGGGGGTGGAGGTGGAGCATGGGGGTGAATGAGTGGCCTCATAAGCTTGAAGTTCAATTTCTGAAATCTCTGAAGAAGTGAACAAATCTCTCCTCTTCCCTCTCCTCTCTCTCCCTTCCAAATGCAGAAATAGAAGCATTTTAATTTCAGCAGAGGGGAACAAGGAACTAGTGCTTATCTCTGGGTGCCACCACAGGCATCTAGGAAACCAGGCTGACTTCCTGGGGCTTGGGGCTATGTCCCTACTAAGAAATTCAGGCTTCCTAAAAATAGCATCCATCAGGTGGCAGACTGGCTAATGATCTGCGCTGGGCTTGCAAATATCATCCCTGAGGACTCTGAGGTGACAGCCTGGGAGGATAAGGAGGACTCAGACTGAGTGGACTCTCTCCAAGCCCAGGTCAGAGTTTTGAGAAAATTATGTCCATTCTTTTCCAGATCTCTACATAGGGAAGGTTTGTGAGAATGTACAATTTGTACCTACAATTATGGGTATGTATGTTCTCTCAGATCTCCCTGTAAGCTCTAGATCTCCTCTCTCTCTCTCTCTCTCTCTCTCTCTCTCATTTATTTTTTTTAGAGATGAGTTCCCAGTATGTTGCCGAAGTTGGTCTCAAACTCCTGGGCTCATGCCGTCCTTCCGCCTCAGCCTCCCAAAATGCTGATATTATAGGCAAGAACCACTGCACCTGACCAACCTGTTACTCTCTTTTTCTCAGGAATTCAGTCTCTGAATTCAGTCTCTGAAATGTTGGGAAAAAATATGCACATGTATCTGGGCAAACAAGGGATTGACAAGTACTTACTGCCTATTCCCTTTTTCTGCTCAGTCAGTATACAAAAATGTCTTGCTTGAAAGTGGATGTGCCAGCACTTTTCCCCCTCTCCTTCCCATCCCACTCCTGCCGTTCCTGTTCTATCCAACTGGCAAGACTGTGGACCGTGTCCAGTAAGCCTGACAGCTCTTAACCATTTTTTGTGTGTCAGGGACCCCTGTGGTGGTCCAGAAGCCTGAGATTCCTTCTCACCATCATGTTTTGAAATGCATAAAATAAAATACATAGGCTTGCAGGCTGGGTGCTGTGGCTCGCACCTATAACCCCAGCACTTTGGAAAGCCAAGGTGAGAGGATTGCTTAAATCCAGGAGTTCAAGATCAGCCTGGGCAACATAACAAGGCCTCAACTCTACAAAAAGAAAAAATTAGTCAGGAATGGTGGTGCATGTCTATAGTCCCAGCTATTCAGGAGGCTGAGGCTGAAGGATTGCCTGAGCCCAGAAAGTCAAGGCTGCAGTGAGCTGTGATTTTTGCCACTGCACTCCAGCCTAGGTGACAGAGTGAGACCAAGACTCAAAAATAAAAATAAAATATATAGAATTGCAAAGGAAACTAAGAGTAATGAAATGCAATTTTTAATTTTTTAAGAAAGAAATATTTGTGATATAGTAATAAGTATGCTTTATTAATATATTGAGTATATATTATAACTGTGGTGGTGTTATAACCAGCATATGTTGCAGCAGTGATAAGCATAGTAATATTTTGAGATACCTGCAACAACTATAATGTGACATGAAAATTTCTGTAATTTCTGCTGATAACAAAACGAGAAGTACTGCTAAAATGACTGTGGCTTGTTGCCTAAACATATCACTGAAATGTTCAATTTTGGCCAGGTGCTATGGTTTATGCCTCTAATCCCAACACTTTGAGAGGCCAGGGTGGGAGAACCGCTTGAGTCTAAGAGTTTGAGACCAGCCTGGGCAACACAACGAGACCTCATCTCCACAAAAAATTAGCCAGGTGTTGTGGCACGTGCCTGTAGTTCTCTCTACAAAAAATTAGCCAGGTATTGTGGTGCACGACTGTAGCCCTAGCTACTTGAGAGGCTGAGGTGGAAGAATGGCTAGAGTCCATGAAGCCAAGTCTGCAGTGAGCCCTGATCATGCCGCTGCCCTTCAGCCTGGGTGACAGAGTGAGACCCTGACTCAAAAAAAGAAAAAAAAAAGTTCTATTTCAGTTGAAAATGATAGTGAAAATGAAGATGTGTTTTTTTTCCCCAATCAAGTTTACATTGGACCCCTGGTGAAGAATCCCTGAGTAAGTCAGTACATCTGGTTACTGTCAGCATCTCATCTGCCTACATGTGGATGATTCTCTCTCTCTCTCTCTCTCTCTCTCTCTCTCTCTCTCTCTCTCTCTCTCTCTCTCTCTCCAGGCACTGCAGGCCAAGTGGTCTCAGTACTAGACTTTGACAGCATCTTAATACATCCATAAAGGACCCTTCCCAGATGGTTTATATTGAGATCAAAGGAGCATACAGTGCAGATAACTTCATAGCACTCAACACCATCATCCTCTGCAGCCTCCAGCTCACACCAGCTGGATGTGAATGACCATTCTCATTTCCCTGACACGTGGACCAGAGTCATAAGCTATATCGCTTTACCTGGACTGGTTTTTCTCCCATGTTTTACATCAAATCCGACTTTCCATTCCACTCACTGCTACTCAGCAAGGGGACATACAGCAGATGAGACAAGACTAAACAGACAGTCGGAGGACAAGACTCGGGCCTGGACCTCTGGCTGTGGATCTCAATAGAAAACCCCCAACCACCTACAGGCATTCAGCATCTGCCATTCGGTATTGTGTCCTTGACCGTAGATCCAAAAATCCTTGGGGGACTTCACCAGTCAAGACATACTCAGAGACAGTGACATACGAAATGAGTCGCTTATGTCCACTCTACTCCATAATCTTGTTTTGGTTGCTGTCACTGCAGAAAACCCTGCTTCACAAAGATAGATGTTGGACATGCAAGCAGGTTTTTCAGTGCTTTTGTGGCAATCTCAGGATATTCCGTCTTGACTTTAATTCAGAACGTATGGAGATTTGAAGTTTGTCCAAACATACTTTTTAAGGCCACTGTCTGTTACAGTCTCAAACAGCTGATCCTCTTCTAGCATGGACAAAGTTAATTCACCTGGCTTATTCACAAATGGGTCACAGATCCATTCCTTCCCAGTTCATGAGTCTTTTTTGGTTGGGAAGTAATGTTCAAACTCTTTTGAAAGATGAGATAGGTGATTGTGCATCAGTTAGGAGAAAGAAGGCCCTGGCTCAGTCTCCTTCAAAATCTCTGCTAATGTTCAAAACATGACAAAAATCTCAGTGTTTACTCATCACCCCCATAGTTCCAGTTTGACTTTAAATGTAGTCACTTTATTTGTAGACTTGAACACAGTTGTCGTTCTCTTCTGAAGTGACAGATTGAGTTCATTGAGCAGGTTGAATATGACACACTAGTAAGCAAGTTTTGTGGCCCATTGTGTGTCACTGAAATGTGCCACCAGTGATGACAGTTTTTCTAAAAGAAATTTCTGGAGTGGCTCTCATAACTCAAAAACTCTGGCCAGTGATCTACCTTTAGAAAGCTATCTCACTTCTGTGTATAAGAGAAGATGTGTGTGATCTGCCCCCATCTCCTCACAGAGCTGCTCAAACAAATAAGAGTTAAGGACATGTACTTTAATGAGGTTGACAATTTCAATCACATCCTGCAAAATGTTGTTAAGTTCAGGTGGCATTTTTCAGCTATGGATGACACAGTGCATAGACTCACATTCAGAAGCGACCTCTTTGACCTGAATAGTGAAACCAGAAAGCTGTCCAGTCATGGCAACCACTCTGTCCGAGCATATACTGACACAAAATGACCAATTCCATTTTCCCGGTATGTATTCATTCAAAGACTTGGATAGTGCTGCAGCTGTGGTATTGGTTGGCAACAAAAGTGCACATAACATATCCTCACACACATCCTCCTGAAAAAATAGATCACACAAAAACAAGCATTCTTGCCCTGTCAACATCATTAGCCTCGTCAACCTGGGTTGTGTACCATGACTCATTAATCCTCTCTAATAATTGTGCCTCAACATCCTCTACTATTTCATCAATTTGCCTAGTTATGGTGCTAGCCAAAAGAGGAACGCATGCCACCTTTGGAACTGCAGCCTTTCCTAAAATTCATGTCAAATATCCTTAGCAGCAGGTAGGATCAACTCTTCACCAATAGTAAAGGGCTCCTTAGCTTTAGCAATGCAGTTGGCCACTAAGAACGGTGCTCTCAGTGCAGACACATTTGATAAAGTGATGGCCTTCAATAATTGCTTCTGTTCTTCATATTCACACTTTTTTCTTTTGAAAAACTCCAAAGGTGTGTCTCTTAATGCAGGGTGCTTGGTCTCCATGTGGCGAAGTACTTTTGAAGGTTTCGTGGCTTCTTTGGATAGCAGGTCACCACATATTATACAAAGCAGGCTTGGAGAATGTGAATCACCCATTGCAATGAAGCTATAATTTAAATAGGACTCTTGTTATTTTCTTTTAAATGCAGCTATCTTTTTGTTGGCAACCTGAGAGTCTTCTGCCATCTCATCATTGTGTCTTTCCCTCTTTTCAAAAAAGTTCTCCAGTGATGTTTGTTTTTTACTCATTTTGGCTAGGGTTAGCTTGTGAGCTTACCAAAACTGTGATTGAGACAGTGTGCAGTGTGGGAAAGAGGCACAGATGCAAGTGGTAAATGAAATAATGAGCAGGCCACATGCAGACTCAAATACGTGTCGAATTCTGACTTAAAGTCTGCCACCAGATGCAGCTATACAATTGACGTACATCAATTCATTTGCCACTCACTGATAGGGTTTTGATATGAGTCTGCAGGCAATTGATTTATTATGGTCTCTGTGCAGTCAAACCTCACTGCTAATGTTAATTTGCATTTGCAGCTGCTCATTGCCTCAGCTCCACCTCAGATCATCAGACATTTGATTCTCATAAAGAGTGCGCAACTTAGACCCCTCACGTGCACCATTCACAATAGGGTTCAGACTCCTATAAGAATCTAATGCTTCCATTGATCTGACAGGAGATGGAGCTCAGGCAGTGATGCAAGCAATGGAGCATGACTGTAAATATAGATGAAACTTCACTTGCTCACCTGCCATTCACCTCCTGCTGTGCAACCTGGTTCCTAACTTGACCATAGACTGGTACCTGTCTGTGGCCTGGGGTTTGGAGACTCCTGCTCTAAAACAGTCACGTCCAACCCACAGCCCACATGCTGCATGTGGCCCAGGACAGCTAGCAATGTGGTCCCACAAAATCTTTTAAAATCAGGCATTTTTAGCATGTATTTTCTTCATGACCCCATGCGTAATTTCGTTTTTGAAGTTTACAATCACGCCTTATTCGTGACATCACTTTCTGGCAGCGCATACATTTGTGAGCAGCTGTTTTCAATTATGAAGCACATGAGTAAAATTCAAGCAAACATTTCTCATGCGCACCTTGAGAACTCACTAAAAATTGTGACCACTTCCATCAAACCAGACATTGATAGATTAGTTTTACCCCAAAAAAGTCAAATTTTCCATTAGTCTTTCGTTGTTCTCACTTATCTAAACATTATAATAAAGAAATTTAAAAAGGAGTCTTATTATGTATATACGCTAACTGTATCATATGATTTATGTGTGGTCCAAGGCAATTCCTCTTTACTCAGTGTGACCCAGAGAAGCCAAAAGCTTACTTAATGTGGACTAGGAAAGCCAAAAGGTTGGACACTCTTGCTCTAAAAATCAATTTATTTTAGGCCTCGGGTCTTTAACATGAGTTTTTTTCCTCTGTCTGAAATGTTCTTCCCCTTTGTTCTTCCCAAGACTCGTTCCTTCCCCCTACAGTCATTTCTGATCACCCACACACTTCCAATTAATTCCCACCTCAATATCCAGTTTATTTTTCATAACCGTCCACAACTTGTAATTATTTTATGTATTTGTTTGTATTTTTTTACTATCTCGGTTAGGTACAGTGGCCTGTAACCCTGGCATTTTGAGAGGCTGAAGCAAGAGAATTGCTTGAGCCCAGGAGTTCAAGACCAGCCTGGGCAACATAGCGAGACCTCATCTCTACAAGAAAATCAAAAATTAGGATGGGATCAATGGCTCAGCCTATAATCCTAGCACTTTGGGAACCTGAGGTGAGTGGATTGCCTCAGCCTGTGGGTTCAAGACCAGCCCCGGCAACTTGGCAAGACCTCCTCTCTACAAAAAATTAAAAAATTAGCTGGGCATGGTAGCGTGCACCTGTAGTTCCAGCTACTTGGAAGGCTGAGGCGGAAGGATCACTGGAGCCCAGCAGGTCAACACTGGGGTGGCCACGAGTGTGCCACTGCACTCCAACCTGGGCAACAGAGTGAGACTCCAATTCAAAAAATAAATTAGCCAAGCATGGTGACTCATGCTGATAGTCCAGTCACTTAGGAGGCTGAGGTGGAAGGATTGCCTGAGCCCAGGAAGCCGAGGCTGGAGTGAAGTGCGATTATGCCAGTCTGGGAGACAAAATGACATTCCAGCTCAAAAAGAAGGGGACAAAGAAGACTATCTCCTCCACTAGAAGCTAAACTTCTCAAAGGCAGGGAGCATGTCTGACTCATCTACTTCTGTGCCCAGCAGCAATACAATGCTTAGCACATAGCAGGCACTCCAAAAAAATGTGTTAAGTGGATTAATCAGTAATGAACTTTCCCTTTTATAACATGCAAATCTGTAAGACACATTGTACACTCTAAGCTCCTGTATCAGAGCAGTCATGGAAAGTGTCAGATACTCAAAAGCATCCCTCTTTGTTTGGGCCAGAAATGGCATCCCATTTGGCCCAGTGGGATTATCTGTCATCATTGACCCAGCTGCCACAATTCACTCCACTTGTTGTGCCAGAATCTAGCAACTGGTGTGGACAATTCTATGCCTATTTCTCTGAGTCTAGGAAGGATAGCAGTATGAAACCCAGAGTTGTTTAATCTCTGGAACCATGGGGTTTGGCACCTCAGGAATGTTCCAACCCTGGCTGGCTGGGTGCTCCTTCTGGCAAACTCCCTGGTTTGGGTGTAGTAGTCACCACCTTGGAGTTCACTTTCTATACAAGTCATTCATTCATCCAACAAAAGATGAATAAAAATTATACTGAGTGACAGATGCATTGTACAAGCTGGGGAAACAAAGACAAATGAAGTATGCCCTCAAGTGGTTCAAGACAGACACGTGAACAAATAACTGCTTGTCCAAAGTTTTTACTTTTACACTGAAAGAAGCAGAGTATATTATGTTGGCTCCTATAGAATTATCTTTCTCAAAAATCTATGAGACTAAGTGAACCAAAATGCTAAGCCCACCCACAGATATGTTCATGTGCATGTGTTTCTATAAGTGCACATTCACACTTGCTGTCTCTCACAGGACCCTGGAAGCATGAAACAGAACATGAGTCTCCCTCCCAGGGGCACATGAACCTGACTTGACCATTCACTGAAATGACTGTTGCTTTAAGGGCACGTCTGGAGCCACTGCACTGCCCAGCCCGAGAAGCACAATGGAACATTTTCCTTGGAATTACCTCACTTCTACTGACCCACACAGGAAATAATTATTTTGGTACTCGCCAACAAACAGTGAGACACACTCACTTGAAAAATAAGCTCTTTTTGACTCTGCAAGACAGCGGCTTCACAAGTGTGGCTGAACCTAGTTTCCATCCAAATTCAACAGTTCTGTACGTAAATGGTGCCTTATTCTTGGATTGTGGGTTCCCAGATCCAGACCACACTTCAGAATTCTGCCAAAATGCCACAGCAAACAGTGGTTTCTTTATATTTCTGGCTAAAGAAGAATGTAGCATCAAAGCAATATTAGATTTCTTTCCTAAGATAGAATATGGAAATTCCATAGATACCCTAGCAACAAATTCAAACACTGCAGCCATGTCTGAGGAAGTACCCCTGCCTCTGCAGACGTCAATCATGGGGTGTGCCTGAGAAATATGGCAACATGTAAAGGACTGGCCATTTGAGGGATGATTTTTGACACTGAGCGAGAAGTCTAGGTCTCCACCCTCTATTCCAGTTGAAGCCTAATAGCATAGCCCTTTCTTTCTCTATGTGAAGAGTCCCCAAGAAGCAGCACCCTAAATGGAGGCTGCAGTACCCGAGAACCGTATCTATGGGAAAAGTAAGGCTGGGAACAGACGAGTTGTGGTAATGCGGCAACATTCTCAACTGAAATGGAATCTATTCTACTGAGCTCCAAAGTCACTGACAGAATAAAGGCTTGACTGCTTTGACAGAGACCCAAAATAATAGCAGTCTACCCACAATCGGTGGTCTTGGGATCTAAGAAGCCCAGAACTGGCATGGCAGCCAGGGGATCCAGAGCCCAGGTACCTTCTATCATGTAGCTCTGCCATCCTTGGACCCACAGAAGTCAAGCACCCATATGGCCTACCACTTTCCTTTAAAGATACAACACAGAAATTGCATCACTTCTGCTTATATGCTAGTGGTCAAAACTTAGTCATGTAACTGACAGGGTTTCATGGCTGTTCCCAGCTACATAATGGGAATTCTGTTACTATCGAAAAAAGAGATTCAGTATTTGGGAATAGCCAGTCATTTGTCACAGCTGTCAATTTTCAGATTATTCCTTTAAATGATGGGCAAGACATCACCTCTTTGCCTGCAGAGGTATTGCAGTGTGCCTCCCTCCAAAACTGCTCCATTGATTGGACCAGTGGTGCCAGTTTTCTACACCGGTGCCAGTATGCTATACTGATGCCGGTATGCTACACAGGTATACCTAAGTAATGAAAGGCTATGAGAGTCGAGCTGCAAGGTCTGTGTCACTCAGTGTGAGCAGATCAGTGAGCAAGGCTGGCCCTCTTCCTGGGAAAGTCCCTTGATGATGGTTCCGCTTGAGTCTGAGACTGTTACCTTTTTCCTATAGACCAAAGATTCTGCCTTGATGACCATAAGACCTAGAGGTTATTCCGTGGTGTGAGGATGACCTTGTCTCATTTTGTCTTCTTTAGAGGTCTTGTAGGAGAATGATCTAGGAGTAAGTCAGAGACTCAAAGCTCACAGGCAGGTTCAACTCTGGAAAGGAAGGAAGATTTCACCAACCCTGAAACCCCAAAAGAGTAACCTAATACAAGAAAGGGGCTATGTGTCAACTTGGGACTTGTCTGAGGTTATGCCCCAAAATAGGATATATAGAGAGGGGTACTAGGAGTAGCAGTTCTAGCCCTCTTCTTGGATCATTTTGGAATGAGACTCACTGACCTCTAAAGGTGCAGAGAATTTCTGAGCAGGAAATTCCCAGAGATTTTCATTCCCTGAGGAGAGAAGAATGGGGGGATCTGTGCTGAAGGGATTAGAATCCCACCTGGTGTTTACTGAACTACAGGATGTGCTTAATATCCTGGCATGAATAAGCCGTCATTTGGCAGCAGCAGACAGCACCTGTTTACAGTCTGCCCAGATAAACTCAGTGACACTCTAATACCAAGCAATATATAAAGTCGAAGGTAAGGTTGTTCAATGACTCAAAGACGAGCTGAGACATGAATCAGTAAAGGAGACCTAACCGAAACGGTTTCTTCCTAGAGGTGAACATAGAAGTGAATTTGTTTTTGTGTCCTCAGCATAAATTGTGATGTAGTACTGCTACTACTACTACTACTACTACTACTACTACTACTAAATTATGTTTAAGTCATAGCAAAAAAAGCATCTGAGGAGAGAATTTTTTTTTTAGAGAGATGAGTTCTCACTGTTATCCAGACTGGTCTCAAACTCCTGAGCTCAAGCAAGCCTCCTGCCTCGGCCTCTCAAAGTGCTGGGATTACAGCTGCAAGTTCCCATGCCCAGCGAGTAATATTAATTCTTTATGAAAAAACAAAATCATCTTCACTTAACATAGATCTACAAACTATAGAAAGGTTGAGACTTAAGCAATGTCAGGTGATTTCAGTGATCCTATATAGTACATGTGTTGTGGCTGATATGTAACATAGTTGACATGTGCATGTACATACATACAGCACAGGAGGATAAAAATCTCAACAATGATTCCAATTACAAAACTATCCCAAACTCTAACTTAGGCCTTTAGTCAGGGAACATTAGGACATCCTCTTCCTGTTTCCACCTTGTCCAAAAGCTGGAACAGAACCCTTGGAGGGGGTCCAGGATATCAGGAAGAAATTATTTTAAGTGTTGTTATGTTTGGGAGGGGCTGCAGGGTAATATGAATTGGCCTCTATATATGGATCCACACATAGTCAAATAGAGCCCTAAAGAGACGCTGTGTGTTCCTTTCTGGCAGTGGGCAAGGGCTATTGCACAAATGTCCTGCACACAGACTGGGTTAGTCACTGCTTCCTCTCTCCCTCAGCACACTGTATGTCCCTCCATTAGCACTTACCTCATTCGTGACACAGTCATTCTTTGTCCACGGGCCCATCCCCAGCACTGGCCTGTGACAGGGGAAAGAGTTGAACATACTCACTCTGGAGTCAGACTGCCCAGAGTTAAATACTTGCTCTTCCATGAACCAATTTCTTTAACTTTGAGCAAGTCCCTTTAGTTTGCCAAGACTCAGTGTCTCCATCTGCAAAATATAGTTAGTAATTGTACCTGTAGGAGAGACACAGTTGGTGATCATGTTTGTCTAATATGGTAGCTGTGAGTATCTCATGACAAGTGAATGACAAACACATGCCACCCTAAGGAACACCTTCAACTGTTAACTTCTTAGTATCATCCTCTGTAGATCAATCCCATCCTATTCATGTTTGCATTCCCAACCTCTATAATGTATTCCTGGCTTCTGAAAATATGTAGGTTGGATGAACCAGTGGATGAGTAAATGCAGTGGAGAAAAATTAAAAATCGGTAAAAGCTCTTTTAGGTTTGAAGTCACTGGAGTGGGCCCAATGAACAGAACATACTGAGACACAATTCAAATGAATGGAAGGTGGGAGCCAAAATACCATGTTTATGATTGGTAATCATGCCCTTAATTTACCTTACTCCAAGTCAGGCACAGTGGTTCACACCTGTAATCTCAGTACTTTGGGAGGCAGAGGCAAGAGGACTGTCTGAGCCCAGGGGTCTGAGACCAGACCGGGCAACTTAGGGAGACCTCGTCTCTACAATAAATCAAAAAATTAGCTGGGCACACCTGTAGTTGGTGATGCACACCTGTAGTTCCAGCTACTTAGAAGGCTGAGGTGGAAGGATCACCTGAGCCCAGCAGGTCAAGGCTGCTGTAGTCGTGAGTGTGCCACTGCATCCAGCCTGGGCGACAGAGTGAGACTTCAACTCAGAAAAAAAAAAAGAAAGAATTCTTTGAGCAGTGTTTTGTAGTTTTCATTGTAAAGGTCTTTCACGTTTCTGGTTAGGAAGATGCCAAGGTATTTCATTTTTTATGTGTGTGACTATTGTGAATGGAATTGTGTTTTTTATTTGGGTTTCTGTTTGTTTATTATTGGTGTAAAAATGACACAAACAAGTGGGAAAATATCCCATGCTCATGGATTGGAAGAATCAACATTGTGATGATGTCCATCTTACCTAAGGCAATCTACAGATTTAATCCAATACCCACCAAATTACCAGCAACATTCTTCTCAGAGTTAGAAAAAACAATACAGGAATTCATATGGAAACACAAACGACCAAGAATAGCCAGAACAATCCTCAGCAAAAAAACAAAGCAGGAGGTATCACATTACCAGACTTCAAACTTTACTATAAAGCTACAATAAGCAAAACAGCTTGGTATTGGTACAGGAACAGGCATATAGACCAGTGGAATAGAATTGAGATTCCAGAAGCAAAACCTCAATTTCTCAACCAAGTCATCTTCAACAAAGCCTCCACCACCTACCACTGGGGAGAGGAGAACCTATTCAGTAAATGGTGCTGGGAAAATTGGCTGACCACATGCAGAAGACTCAAACAAGACCCCTATCTATCTCCATACACAAAAATTAACTCTAAATGAATCAGAACCCTAAATGTAAAACCTCAAACCATAAAAACCTTAGAAAATGCAGGACATTCCCTTATGGAAGTTGGAACTGGCATCCAATTCCTGAACAAAACCCGAAATGCACGGGCCATAAGAGATAAGATAGACAAGTGGGACCTCATTAAACTGACAAGCTTCTGCAAAGCCAAAGAAACTGTCAAGAGAGCAGGGAGACAGCCCACAGACTGGGAAAAAGTATTTGCCAACTCCATGTCTGACAAAGGCCTAACATCTTGGATCTACAAGGAACTCAAACGTGCTGATAAGAAAAAAACAAACAACCCCATTACAAAGTGGGCAAAAGATATGGACAGACACTTCTCAAAAGAAGACATACGAGTGGCCAACAGAAACATGAAGAAATGTTCAACCTCATTAATCATCAAGGAGATGCAAATTAAAGCTATACTGAGATACCACCTAACTCCAGTCAGAATGGCCATTATCAATAACTCAAAAAATAACAGATGCTGGAGAGGATGTGGTGAAAAGGGAACACTTCTATACTGTTGGTGGAAGTGTAAACTAGTGCAGCCTCTGTGGAAATCAGTGTGGTAAATCCTAAAAGCTCTAAAAATCGACCTTCTATATGACTCCACAATCCCCCTACTAGGAATATACCCTGAAGAACTCAAATCACTCTATAAAAAAGATACCTGTACATGTATGTTTATTGCAGCATTGTTCACAATAGCAAGATCATGGAGCCAACCATGCTGTCCATTAAAAGAGGACTGGATTTTTAAAATGTGGTACATATACACAATGGAATATTACGCAACCATAAAAAAGAACAGAATCATGAATTTCGCAGCAACCTGGATGGAACTGGAATTTATAATACTGAATGATCTCTCACAGAAACAAAGATCTGAGCATCACATGTTCTCTCTCAAAAGTGGTCCTTGAACAACTATCGTAATACTATAAGAAAAGGAATGACAGTGGTGGGAAACTATGAGGGTGGGCAGGGAGGGGAAGGGAAGTGGGATTAACGGTAGTCGATATCTGTCTGAGGATGGGGGGCACACCTCATCAACAAGGGTACCTGCACAATACATATTTGTATACCTAACCCTTAACTGTATACCACAATTTTAAAATAAAAAATATGTTAAAAAAAAAAGAAAGAAGAAAAGAAAATTGACTCTGCTCCAAAGCAGCAGAAAGACTTCCCTGCCCAGTAAGTTTGGGAAGAATCACTGGGTATGTGTGGCCAGCCCCAGCCATCCTCTTGAGTATGAGCTGCCCTCACAGAGCATTGGCCAGGCTCTGTACTTCCAGTTCTGCCCTGGTTGGTGTGTCTACCCCTTTCCTCCCTATCTTCCCCAGGGTGACAAACTACCCTCAGAAAGCAAATATTCTCTACTTTCCTCCAGACTCTCCTCACATGATTTGGTGCCTCTGAGACTAGGTGGAAAAGATTAAATCTGGGCTCAGCTGACCAATTCATAGGTCCTCACACTAAGCTGTTCCCTCCGACCTAACTTGACCAACACACACATGATACTCTGGCTCCCAGCAGCCATTCATTTGGATTGTTCTCCCAGTATGTTCTATTTACTGGGCCCTCTCCAAAGCTCTGACAGTGGCTTCATAACAAAAGAAATTTTTTCAGATTTTTAATTTTTCAGAACTTTGGTAAAGTGCTGCTCTTGGGAGGAACTGAAAGTGCATAGATTTCTGGAGGATGTAGCAGTCAAAAATTAGGGTGCTGGCTGTTCTCGTCTTGCCTGTCCAGATCTACTCTTGGCTTTTCTCTACCTTCTTGTACCTCAGGTGTTGATCACATTGGACTGTGTCATCTAGGCTCTCTTGCCTTCTAGCTTCCAGTTGAGTTCCACCATTTGGAGGACCTCAAGGGTGGGGAGAGAGAGACCAGAGTATTTGTTCTGTCTATGCTTTCCCTGCCCCCCAGTGTTTCCACAGTGGTTCCTCTGTCCATGACCATGACTCCTGTTGGACACCCCTCTCTACAGCTCCTTCTCAAGTACCACTCATTCTCCTTTTCCCTTCAGGCCTAGGGCAGGAACAACTTCCCCACATTGCTAGTGCCCTGGGTGCCTCATCATCTTTGTTAGTTCCCTTGGCCCCAACCACATCCCTAGGAGTCCCTCTGTTGAAATCTCTGCCTCTTCAAGGAAACCTTTGAATGTGCCATCTGTCTTCCACTGGGAACCTGATGGAAATAAGTGATGGAGAGTAACAGGAAGACCCTTTTAAAGATGGATACATTGGAAATGCCTGATGTCAAGAAACATTTGTCTCACCCCCCAAAACACCCTTATTCTGATGACACCTTACCTTACCTAGCAGTCTTCTGATAACTTGGCTTTCCATGTTGTTCTGGCTAAAAGAGGTGGAAGACTCTATACACAGGTTCTTGTGATAGTTCAGTATCACTTCTCAAATCAATAGATACTAAATGGAAATCCAAAAGGAAGTGTAATTAACTCAGCTTACTTTTAGTCCAATGGGAAAAAATAACAAATTTGAAGAGGTGCCATTCTAAGTTAAAGAGCTCTAAGATCCGGCTTTAAAGATAAGGAATCTGAGGTTTACCAGGCATACACTTCTGGAAATATAGCCACCAACTGAACTTGGATACAGACTCAATTTTTGTTTCCTAACTTTCTATTCTATTTTCTTCTGCCGTTTTATATTTTAATGTGTTTGACTATTTGCCTATATTTACAAAAGTAGGCAATTTCTCACAGCCTAAAACTTCCTGCTCAAAGTATAACATCAGTAAAGATTAACCCAGTGAGGCCAAGTGGCTCATGCCTGTAATCCTAGTGCTTTGGTAGGCTGACGTGGGAGGATTAGTTGAGACCAGGAGTCCAAGATCACCCTGAGCAACATAGTGAGACCCCGGTTCTACAAAAATTTTTAAAAATTAGCCATCCATGGTGATGTGCACCTGCAATCCCAGCTACTTGGGAAGCTGAGGTGGGAGGAACATTTGAGCCCAGATGGTTGAGGCTGCAGCAAGTTATGATCGTACTACTGTACTCTGGCCTGGGTGACAGAGGGAGATCCTGTCAGTAAAAAAATGAAAAAATAAAAAAACCTTAGTCTGGCATTCCAAGTCTTTCACAATCCAAAGCCACCAAACCTGGCAAACTCACTGCCATCAAAATTACACCATGCACCCTGCTGCCATTTGGACTTTGCTCACTCTGTGACCCACGACCTGGAACGCCCTCCCCTGTCCTCTCCATCTATCTTCCTGATCCTTCCACCTTTGACTGGTAGACATAATCCCCATTCCTCCACCATACTTTTCCCAGCCACAGCAACAGAAGGCTTTCTGTCCTTCGAGTACCTCTGGCACTTACTGACTTGCGCTCGCCGAATTTCATGGCACTCTATTTCTTCAGCCATTTTATTGCCTCCCTCCACTCCTGTTCCTGGGGTAATTCTTAGTGACTCCAATATCTTCCCAATAACCTGTCTTTGTATTCCCCTACCGAGTTGGCTTCTATAGCACATCAACCACACAATCCCATCTCGGCACTGCCATGGCCTGAGCCCTTCCATCTTCATTTCAACAACCTCCACTATTTCAGACGACTCTGACTATGACCCCAATTCCCTTCAGTCAACTAAGCCCACCCTCTTTTCATTGTCTCTCAACCCTTCATGTCCTTGTTTTCCTTCTTAAAATCTAATATTCACCACTCTACTTGCTAACCAATATACATCTTTAATTCCCTGTACCTTCTCCATCTCCTTCTTACTCCTCTGGCAAAATCTCAAGTCTGGTTAAATCCAAAGTTTGTCCTACTCCACACATGTACTTGAACATAGCTGGGGACAAGCATACAATACTTGGACCATTCTCAATTTAAACTATGGCTTTCCTTGTCAATTCTTTTGAAAGCATTCAACTTGATTGTTGTAGAAATGGCAATTCTCTTTCTTTTTGCATTCATAGGCTTACATGCTATTTCATTAAATAAT
This sequence comes from Cephalopachus bancanus, assembly GCA_027257055.1. Taxonomy (NCBI): domain Eukaryota; kingdom Metazoa; phylum Chordata; class Mammalia; order Primates; family Tarsiidae; genus Cephalopachus; species Cephalopachus bancanus. The sequence continues at coordinate 379,853 of JAPVLO010000329.1, read as the reverse complement.
AACTAAATATAGTAGCAAATACAACTGGCATAAACAGGTCTGGGAACAAACCAAGCTCACTTGTGGTAAGCATATAACTTAACTGAAGAGAACAGAAGCACAGAGTGTAATGGTGAGTAGCCTACTATCCTCAAGTGTTTGAAGCACCCTGGACCTCTGTAGGACGTATTATAGAAGATTGAAGAACCTTTGTTAATCTGGCAAGTCAATTAAGCAAGGGTCAGTTAAGAAAATGTCTATTGTACATGTAACACATGAAAACCATAGACTCTGTAAGTAGAAATCTGTAAATAACAGAAAGGACTTATCTTCTGTCACTTCTTTATTTCTAATATAAATAGTCCATGTGGGCCTGAGTTTGTTGGGTTTATGGGTAAGGCTATTGAAAAGTCTATCAATTTGCCTCAAGCTCTTTCATCATTTGTGGCCATGCTACTATTTTGGCTTCATTTCTTAATGATCTTTTCCTAGTTGATGTTGTAGCATAAATATCAAGTTCTTGGCTGGGTGCAGTGGCTCATGCCAGCAATCCCAGCACTTTGGGAGACTGAAGCTGGAAGATTGCTTGAGCCTAGGAGTTTGAGGCCAGCCTAGGCAATATAGCGACACTTTGTCTATACAGAAAATCAAATTAGTCAAACATGATTGTGTATGCATGTAATCCCAGCTACTCAGGAGGCTAAGGCAGGAGGACACCTGAGCCCAGGAGGTTGAGGCTATAGTGAGCCATGATCCTGTCACTGCACTCCAGCCTGGACAACAGAGTGAAACTCCAACTCAAAAAAAAAAAAAGAAAGAAAAAAATCAAGTTCTTTAAGATTAAGTAGCTTCACTGAGGAGTAAATTATCTCCCCTACAAAGAACAAAAATATCATCAGGGGCAGTGTTTCTCAATCATGTGTTTTCATTACCACCTTCCCACTAAAGAACATTTTCAGACATTTTTTTCTTAATTACTCCCTACCATGAAATGTTAATATCATGAATATACTGAATATCTGACTATGTACTGTACCTATAACTAGCTTTATATACTAAAAAGTAAGATTACATACACACGCACAACCATTTTTCACCTTGTTGGGGCTAACATTGCCACTGTTGAGAATGCATAACTCAAGGCATGTGAAGTGTCTAATGTGGCTGTTGTCTGTGACTGATAAGGCGAACATGAATGCAACTCTTATCTGGCGAGGCAGCCTCCATTAATGATGAGGCTGTCCATAGTGCCCCATCCTTCGAATTTTTTCATTGCTTTTTTGCCATCTTTCTTAACTTGCTATCTTTATTCTTACCAACTCAGCTCTCATATTTGTATTTAAATAGTAAGCAATTCAATACCAGACTGGGACTAAAGAGATCATATGTTCATCCAAAATAGCATAATATTCAACATCAGTAGTAAATAAATCTTTCTTTTTGGGACGATGAGCTGAGAACCATATCTGTGAGTAGCATCATCCAGTGTAGTCACACCATTCCATGTGCCCTTGACCTTCATACATGTTTACTTTCAATAACATGCGTATCATTTCTACAGCAGCACAGGTGAGACATTCACATGATAGCCTTCAGAAAAAAGGAAAAGAAGAAAAGCAAAAAAATAAGAAAAAGAAAAGAAAAGAATGCTGGGAGAGAGGAGAAGTTCTGATTTATATCCAAAAATTCCAAAGGGAATTGTGAAACATGAATTTAATGGTATGTATTGTCCTACTATACTAAGGAGGTCAGTTCACTCCTCCAATGTTCACCCTCTAATTCTAAAAATTTATTTATTTATTTATTTATTTTCATTTCATTTCATTTTTTGAGTAGGGGTTTCACTCTGTCATCCAGGCTAGAGTGCAGTGGCACAATCATGGCTCACCACAACCTTGACCTCCTGGGTTCAGGTGATCCTTCTACTTCAGCCTCCTGAGGACTACAGGAACATGCCATCATCCCTGACGAATTTTTGTGTTTTCTGCAGAGACACACTCACTATGTTGTTCAGACTGATCTCAAACTCCTGGCCTCAAATGATTCTCCCACCTCGGCCTCCCAAAGTGCTGGAGTTACAGGCATGAGACACCGTGCCTGATCTAAAATGTTATTTTAAATTATTTCCTTAGATCTGGAGCCAGAAAAAAAAAAAATCCTATTCTGTGTATAGTCATTTCCTAAGATTCTTAGACTTGCTGACACATGGAGAGCAATGCACATTACTGACTCTTATTTTCTTCTGCTATGTGTCTACCTGTCCTCTCATGCTCTTAATGTGCAGGAATATACACCCCCTGCTTAGGATGCTGACAATTTTTTAGAGCCGCAAAATTTCCATGTAAAAGTGGATTCTTACTCACTAGATAGTATCAGTACAACTGGAAAATAACTTTAGGGAAAATCAAACTACCATTAATGATTAGCTGCTGTTTACCAGGGGGAAAAATGGATTTTGCTATTAACAATTGAGCCAAGTCAGCATCCAAAATATCTAGAATGCATATCAGTTTATATCCTTTTCCATTTAGAAGTATGTACCTTGAGTTTAAAATTTAATTATTATAAGAGGATAGGAAAGAAGAAAGGAAGGAAATACAAGACAGTGTTTTTGGTTTTGTTTTTGTTTTTCTTATGCAGTGGCATGATCACAGCTCACAGCAACCTCCAACTCCTGGACTCAAGTGATTTTCCTGCCTCAGCCTCCCAAGAAACTGGCACTACAGGCACACGCCACTGTGCTCAGCTAATTCTTGTATATTTTTTGTAGAGATGAGGTTTCATGTTGCCCAGGCTGTTCTCAAACTCCTGGGCTCAAGCAACTCTCCCACTTTGGCCTCCCAAAGTGATGGCATTACAGACATGCCCAACAGCAAGATACATTTCTTAAAGGCATCCAAACATTTGGCCAAACAGTAAATGTTCCTGCAGTTTTTAGTTAAAATCTCTTATTTCTAAAATTTTTACACACATTGTTTCTTTTGAAAGAATTAAGTATTTGAGTGATTACTTATATAGTGTTTCCCAGATAGGAGCAGTGGCTCATGCCTGCAATCCCAGAACTTTGGGAGGCAAATACAAAAGGATTGTCTGAGCTCAGGAGTCTGAGATCAGCCTGGGCAATTTGAGGAGACCTCATCCCTACAATAAATTTTTTAAAAAATTAGCTCGGTGTAGTATAGCACACCTGTAGTCCCAGCTTCTTGCCAAAAAGATGACCAGAGCCCAGCAAGTCAAAGATTCAGTAGCCATAAGCGTTGTCACTGCACTCCAGCCTGAGCAACAGAGTGAGACCCTGACCCCCCCAAAATTTTTTTAAAGTGTGTCTCTTCCATCAAACTGTACACCCCATAAGAGCCAGTGCCTAGACTATTGCATCCCCACAGCAAATAGGAGGTCTGCCCAAGGCATCTGTGATGAAGGATTGAGTAGGTTGGATGTGAAGAATAATGTTTGGATATGACTCTGTGCTCGATGCAAAATGATGCTGTGTCTTATTACTTTTATTCATCCACCTTGATTCCTTTATGAGAGAAACCCAAAAAAAAAAAGTCCAGAATTTATTTCTTAAAAATTGTGTATTTATTCTTACATATTTAAACTTCAGTCACCTTCAAAGTACTCTCTGTTTGATGCAATATACCTATCAAGACACTTTTTCCACTGCTCAAAATAATCTTTGAACTCATCAATTTTGATGCCTTTTAGTACTTCTGCTGCTTTATGTTTTACCTCTTCCACACCAGCAGAACATTTCCCTTTGAGAAGTTTTTTCTTCTGGGGAAACAAAAAAAGTCACTCGGGTGACATCAGGTGAAGAGGAAGATTGGGGCACGGGAGCCATGCCATTTTTGGTCAGAAACTTCTGAACCCTCAGTGCAGTATGGGCAGGTGCACTTGTAAATCACCCATCATGAAATGGATAAACACCTTGAAAGAATCTCCAAAACAATTCACTGAAGTCGAACACAGCCTCTCACAACAATGCTACCTGGTACACCGATGCTGATGGGTTCCTAGAACACTTACCTAGCAGGGAAAGCCTGTACTACAAGGGGCACGCCCTCCAAAAGAGAATTCCACTTTGGGGGGGTCCCCCCTTGTATTTACGCATCCTAAGACTATGTTGTGCCTAAACAAAGACTATTAAGACATAGGCCCTGGCCTGAAATGACTCACATCTATAGAGGGAGACAGTTGTAAATCAATCAATCATAACACTGTGAGACACAAATAATAATAAACATATGCACACGGGAGAGAGACAGAGGAAGCAAGCCAATTTTCTCTTGTTGAAATCAGAATTGTATCTCAGGCAGACAACCATCTCAGAAAAAAAATAAGTGATTTAGAACTAAATTTCTATTTTGTTTTGTTAACAGGACCATTGACAATGAAGCCATTGAGAACTTTGATCATCTAACTCCACTCAGATCTTGGTTTAAAGATCACTCCTTGCCAGGCTCAGTGGCTCACGCCTGTAATCCTAACACTTTGGGAGGCTGAGGGGAGAGAACTGCCTGAGCCCAGGAGTTCGAGACCAGACTGGACAACATAGTGAGACCTCATGTCTACAATAAATTTTAAAAATTAGCCAGACGTGGTGGAGCATCTGTAGTTCCAGCTACTTGGAAGTGGAAGGCTTGCCTGAGCCTAGCAGGTCAAGGCCACGGTGGCCGTGAGTGTGCCACTGCACTCCAGCCTGACAACGGAGTGAGACTCCGACTGAAAATAAAATAAAATGGTCGGGTATAGTGGCTCAAGTCTATAATCCTAGCACTTTGGGAGGCCAAGGCAAGAAGATCGTCTGAGCCCAGGGGTTCGAGACTAGCCCGAGCAACTTGGCAAGACCTCGTCTCTATAATAAATAAAAAAATTAGCTGGGCATGGTAGCACGTGCCTGTAGTTTGGCTACTTGGAAGGCTGAAGGGGAAGGATTGCTGGAGCCCAGCAGGTCGACGCTGGGGTGGCCATGAGCGTACCACTGCACTCCAGCCTGGATGACAGAGTGAGACTCCAACTCTAAAATAAAATAAAATAAATCAATTTTTCAGAGAAATCTCCTCTGATTCCTCTCCACATACACACACATCCTGGGTTAGGTCTCCTTCGTGCCTTTTCAACTAGACTAAGAAGTCCATGGGCCAAAGAACATGTCCATCTAGTCCACTGACTATTTTATCTCCAGAGCCTAGAGCTATCTCTGGCACATAGTAGGTGCTCAATAAATGTTTGATGAATAAATGTCCCTTGCAATGTATTTATGTTTTTCTCTTTTCAAACCAACTTATCAAATTTTTCCCTTCTACAAACAGAAAAAAAACTATTTCCCTGCCTTTTCCTTCAAGATAATTATTTTTCTGATATTTCAAGATACTACATTTCAGTAACTGGAAGTAGGTTGCATTTTGTGCATCTACACCCAGCAGAGAGTTGAACTTGAAGAGATATCTGTGGCTGCTTCTTCCACTCCTGCCAAGTATCCCCCAAAGACTGGGTCTGTTTGTAGAATTCCAAAATAGCTTTCCACCTCATATGCACACAATTTCCAGAAGGCTTGGCCTGAAGATGGGAGACTTTCTCTTGGAGAGCACAGATTAGGGACCTCAGGGGAACTGTGAAAGGTCAGCATATATTTTCTGTGCCTGAAATTAATTCTTACCACTGCTTTCACTAAAGGGAGGAGAAGGAGGTGAACAAGACCAGTTTAAGGCTTGACGTGCTTCAGATATTTAAGAATAAATGGAAATTTAGGAAGGACCCTGAAAGAGCCTCCAGTTCTAAGGCATCAAGTTCTGAGGTCAATGGATCCTGTGTTTGCTGCATCCCCAAGCCATCTGGCAGCCAGAGGGAGATATTTTAGGTCATGGCATGGCATGTGGCAACCTCAAAAACCACACCCTTTGGACAACAGCCTCCTTCACTAATGTGGGGCAAGAAATAAAGACTGTGCTATGGGAGTATCAGGCTGTTGACTTTTTTACAAATATGCATGATTAGTATAAGTTTCTTATTCTTTTATTTACTAACTGTTCTGCTGAAAACTGGGAAAGTCTATCAAATTTGGATGTTTCCAGATGTCCAGATGTGTCCTAGTTACAGCCTAGATATCAGGAAGAGACTTGGATTGATTTAAATATAGGGTGTTTTTTTTTTTACTGTAGAAATATCTCTTCTGAATTATACACAGTCTTTCGCATGACCTTGGAAGAAACAGGAAAATAAAGTTACTAAGGAGGGATGATGTTGGTTCCCATAAATATTGGCTAAATGTAGACATAGGATTAGAGGTGGGAAATGTTTCAAAGTTTTTTTTACTAGTGTTCTTTTCTCATACACACACACACACAATTGAAACAATTACTAACTGAAAATATGGGGATTATTTAAAAGTATATTAAAAATATATTTCCTGGTAGGACACTGTGGCTCACACCTGTAGACCCAGAACTTTGGGAGGCTGAGGCAGGAGGATAGCATGACCCCACCACCATACCTGGCTAATTTTTTTATTTTTTGTAGAGACAAGGTTTCACCATGTTACCCAGGCTGATCTTGAACTCAAACTTGAACTCCTGGGTTCTAGCAATCCTCCCACCTGAGCCTCCCAAAGTGCAGTGCTTACAGGCATGAGCCACCATACCCAGCCTGCCTCAATCTTTGGATGAAGGTGAAAAAATTCTCCCAGTGAGAAACTGATACACCAAGCACATGACCCTTCCAGGTGTAAGATCCAGATCTGTACTACCCTTATATGCTGGAATCCCAAGCCAAAAAACTAACACTTAGCAAAAGTAAATGCAGAAGTCAATAATGTATATCCACAAAACACTCCCTAGTATGCATTCACAACCCAAGACACATGGAGTTCTACATTCAAAAGCAATCCCATCTAAAAATGAGCTAATGATCAGCAAGTACAAACCATGAAAAGAATTTGAACTGGCACATCACAAAACTGGAACTCTCATACACCATTAGTGAGAATATAAACTGTGTATCTCATGACTCAGCAATCTCCCTCCTACATCTACCCAATAGAAACGGAAACATGTGAACATGAGTCTCATGACTCAGCAATCCCTACCCAGGTCTAGTAGCAGATATGAGAACATGTGAACACATACCTAAGAGTGCCCAGAAATGGGTACAAAAGGCATGTACAGGATGTTCATAGTAGACTGTTCATAATAGACAAAATAAAAACAATGTAAATGTCCATCATCAGAAGAGTGGATAAGTAAGGTGTATATATATGCACACAATGCAATATTTTATAGCCATAAGAATAAACAAACCACTGCTATACCCATGGACGAATTCCACAAAGTAATTTTGAAGGAAAGAAGCCAGACCTAAGAGTTCATATAAAGTTCAAAACAAGAAAAATTAACTCATAATGATAGAAGTTAGAATAATGGGTTACTTTTACAAGGGGTAGCAACTGAGAAGGGACACTTGTGGGACTATACTAAGGTACTGGTAATATTCTATTTTCTGATCTGGGTGGTTGTTACATGGATTATATTTCCTTTTTGAAAATGTCCTAAGTTGTATAGTTATGATTTGTGTACTTTTCTGTATGTATATATAAAATTAAAAATTTACCTAAATAATAATGAATATTTGGGGGATTAAAAACAAGGTGGAACTAAAATTCTAGATAGCAATAACTTGGAATATAGGATGGGGATGTCAGAGTTCAAGTACACTATAGAGCTATAGAACAACATGTTCTTTGAGGGAGAGTAGAAATATTCATTAATGTTATACCTTGTTGAGTGAAGTAGGCCTGTTAAAAACGCAAAGGTAACCAACAAAAAATGAGAAAAAATGTAAATTTTTTACACAAAGGGGAAAAGAAACACTTCTGAAAAAACAGTTATTTTAAAAAATGGAAAAAACACAAGGAAAAAACATATAAAGTATCTTTTAAATGGTGATATAAATATGCCCAAATAAATTCGTAATCATAATAAATATAAACAAGTTAAACTCACCTATGTAAAAAAACAGTTATTCTCAAATTTGAATTTTTAAAAATGCAGTTATAGGTGTCTTTCAAGAAACACCCCTAAACATAGTAACATGTTTAAAGTCAAGGTTTAAAGATGTCTGGTCAGAAATTGGGTTGACCTGGGGCGGGGACTTGGTGGGTGAAAGCAATGGAAGAATGGAGGGTCAGGAAAGTAAAATCAAATGGTGAGAGAGTGGTCAAAGGGGAATGGGTTCCAAAACTAGGTTGGCTTGTAAGGAAAGGATACCCGAAGACAGCTGGTAGGCAGGAAGCAGAGCAGCCGAGGAAATGGAGCACTCAAGTAAAATGACAGTCTAGTGAGGTCCCAAAGCAAGCATGGTAACACTGACAGTAGAACAGGTTTGAAGCCGGGCTCGGTGGCTCAGCCTGTAATCCTGTGCTTTGGGAGGCTGAGGTGAGTGGATTGCCTGAGGCTGCGGGTTCAAGACCCCCCACCTGGGCAATTTGGTGAGACCTCATCTCTACAACAAATCAAAAATTAGCCAGATGTAGTAGCGCACACCTGTAGTTCCAGCTACCGAAGGCTGAGGCGGAAGGATCACTGGAGCCCAGCAGGTCTAGGCTGCAGTGGCCGGGAGCGGCCACTGCACTCCAGAGTCTAGGTGACAGAGTGAGACTCCAACTCAAAAAAAAAAAAAAAAAAAAAAGAACAGGTTTGAGTCACATCAAATTTAAATTTAAATTTGGATCTAAATAGGTCATTCATATCAGGCACAGTGGCTTACGCCTATAATCCTAGCAATTTGGGAGGCCAAGGCAAGAGAACTGATTGAGCCCTGGAGTTTGATACCAGCTGTAGTCCCAGCTACTTGGGAAACTGAGACAGCAGGATCACCTGAGTCCAGGAGGTTGAGGCTGTGGTGAACCTTGATTGTGCCACTGCACTCCAACCTGGGTAACAGAGTGAGACCCCGACTCAAAAAACAAAATAAAATATAAATAAATAGGTCACTCAGTCTTTGTTTTATCTTACCTAACTTTCTTATTATAAATAACCTCTAGGGGTCTGCAAGATGTAAAAAAAGTAATTCACAGCAATGTCCTCCAAAGTTGAAGTTATCAGTCTTTAAACTGTAGTCAGCCTGGAATTCCATTTTAGAATTGTATAGACAGGGCCAACAGAAAACCAGTCATCTGGTCAACAACCAAAATCTCGTTGACTCTTGAGGCAATCAGGGCTCAGAAATTTTAAAAATATCTAAGCAAATATTGATGTTTCATGTAACAAAGTGTAACACACATTTCCTTTGGTAAAGTTCATTTCTATTTTTCTTCATTAAGCACCACTGACTTGAGGGAATAATAGCCCTTCCGATGTTTGCAAGCACTCTAAGTGGAAACTTCAGTTCTAAGTCCAGTTAACAAGCATATAGTTATAAACTCCTTAACGGGTCTCTATCTTTTGAAATCCTTTTATTTCTTTTAAGAAAGAGGGTCTTGCTCTGTTGTTCATCCAAGCTGGAGTACAGTGGTGCGATCATAACTCACTGCAGACTTGAATTCCTGGGCTCAAGTGATCCTCCTGCCTCAATCTCCCAAATAGCTGGGACTACAGGCGTGGCACCATGCCTGGCTAATTTTTTTGATTTATTGTAGAGGCAAGATCTCGCCAAGTTGCCTGGACTGGTCTCAAATCCCAGGGCTCAAGCAATCCACTAGCCTCGGTCTCCCAAAGTGCTGGGATTATAGGCTGAGCCACCGAACCCAGTTGAAATTCTTTTAATTTTTAAAGTCTCAGCCACATGCCACATTGTCCTTAAACTGTCTCCAACTTTTTCAAGCAGAAAGTATCACTGTTTTCTCTGTAGTACCTCTTCACACGAGTACCATGATCAATATTTATCAATTATTTCATTCTGCTTATAGTATAATTGTTTACATAAATCCTCATCTCCCGTAAAATTATAAATATCCTGGGAACAAGAACCACTCTTGAACTCACTCCCAGAATATAGCACACTATCCTATAGAGAAGAGGCAATAAATGTTGAACAGAGACAAAACTGGTCCATATCCAGGATCAGGAAGTATGATTTTGTTCCCTGAGCATTTCATTTCTCTCTTTTAAACTGAAGAGGGCCAGGCATGATGGCTCATGCCTGTAATCCCAGCACTTTAGGAGGCAGAGGTGAGAGGATTACCTAAACCCAAGGATTGGAGACCATGTGGGCAACTCGGTGAGGCCTTGTATCTACAATAAATTTAAAAATTAGCCGGGCAGGGTGGTGTGTACCTGTAGTCCCAGCTACTCAGGAGGCTGAGGTGAAAGGATTACCTGAGCCCAACAGGTCAAGGCTGCAGTGGCCATGAGCGTGCCACTGTGTTCCAGCCTGGGCAACAGAGTGAAACTCTGACTCCAAAAAAAAAAAGTAAACTGAAGAGGTCGCTTGGCCAGTAGCACCAGGCTGCCATTAGGAGGACAGCTGACCTTCCAGAACGTGCTGTCAACATCACTGCACACAAAAGAGAGCTAGAATACCAATAAACCTTGGAAGATTCCATTCAATATATTTTGACATTGCATCTTTCTAGCATTTGCTTTAATCAGGGACAAATCTGACCCTTTTTAAAGATTTACCATGAGTAGACCCTTTTAGAATCATGTAACCCATGCCTGTCCTCCAAGAGTTTCTGTTAAGTCCATTAAGTTGAAGGAGAGAATTCATTTTCCTGATGTATTTATTTCTTAATGCAAAAGCGATCAGAACATGGGCCAGTTTTCACTATGTCTAATGAGAATCTTACCAAAAGATTTTTCTCTCTTTTCCACGTTCATCTGAGAGGGAGGCAAGAGACAAAAATCTCCTTGGCTTTTGTCATCCAAGTGACAAAATCTCACTGGCTCTCAGGGTACCCCTTGCAGAGTTCTCAGGTTAGGGTTAGAGTGTTGCAATTGCTGTGGCAGACCTTAGACAATGCAAAAGCATCCAAACGTGCTAGTGCCCCTTATTATTAAAAATAATATTAAATGGGTTTAAGCACCAGAACTATAATCTAAGAGTCCGAATCCAAGTCTTAAGCCTCCAATTCCTGCTTTCTGAAGCATAACAAAGTAATTTACTCTCCAAGTAAAACAATGTTCTGTTTTCTAGATCAGTGGTTCTCAAAAGATGAGCTTCCCAGAGCACTCACTTCCCCTGGAAGCTAGTTAGAAATGCAGATTCTCAACCTCACCCTATGCCTGCTCAAGCCGAAACCCCAGATTGGGGCCCAGAAACCATGTTTAAACATATCCTGTAGGGGATTTTTACTTTTGAATTGGGGTCTCACTCTGTTAACCAGGCTGGAGTGCAGCCTCGACCTTCTGGACTCAGGTGATCTTCCTACCTCAGTCTCCCCAATAGTTGAGACTACAGGCGTGTGTCACCATGCCCGACTAATTTTATTATTTTTTATAGGGACAAGGTCTTGCTCTATTACCCAGGCTGATCTCGAACTCCTGGGGTCAAACAATTCTCCCGCCTTGGCCTCCAAAGTGTGGAAAATACAGGGGTAAGCCACTGCGCCAGTCCCCTCCAGGAAATTCTGATGCATAGGAAGATTTGAGAATCACAACTCTAGACCAGATCAAATCTTGGTCTGTGGGCCAGGTATGAACCTCTCCTGGGAGCTGGTTAGAAATGAAAAATCTCAGCCCCTCTCCAGATCTACTGAATCAAAAACTACATTTTAACAAGATCCCCCGGGGATTTGTATATACATTAAAACTTGAGAAGTACAATCAAGGATGAAATTAAGAACGTTAATAATCCAAATAAATAAATACATCCTGTGAAACTTAAAATATACACTCTCTTGTACCTTCTCATTTAACTTCTCAATAACCTTTGTCATGACTTCTTTCTTACATATGAGAGAAAAGATGACTGGATAATTGGCCAGATGTCATAAAGCCAACAAACAGAAGAGTCAGGATTTGAACACAGGCAGTTTGTGACATGCAGGCTGTTAGTCATCACCTATAATGAGTTATTCTGATTGCAACTCCAGTGGGGTCTTTTTTTCCCCTTTTCACACCACACTCTCTAACAGTAATTTCATTCATCAGTAACCAAATAAGCCTTATCCTAAAACTAAAATAATATATACCTATTTTTTTTTTTTTTTTTTTTTTTTTTTTTGAGTTGGAGTCTCACTCGGTCGCCCAGACTGGAGTGCAGTGGCCGCTCCCGGCCACCGCAGCCTCGACCTGCTGGACTCCGGCGATCCTTCCACCTCAGCCTTCCAAGTAGCCGGAATTACAGGCGAGCGCTACCACGCCCGGCGGATTTTTTTGATTTATTGTAGAGATGAGGTATCGCTGCCCAGGCGGGTCTCGAACCCGCGGGCTCAGGCAATCCACTCACCTCAGCCTCCCAAAGGCGCGGGATTACAGGCTGAGCCACTGAGCCCGGCTTATACCTATTTTAATTGAACAAATATTTGTTGAGGTCTATTTTATAAAAGGCAGGCCTGACTTGGTGAAGTTTATAATGTTAGGTTAATAAGCACAGGTGCTCAATAATTATTTGTTGAACCAATGAATCAGTGAATAATTTTATTATAATATGCTAAGTGATTCAGGAGCACAGATGAGACACCTGTACACATGCTGGAACCTCAGACATTTCCTGTAAATGATGAATGCTGAGCTGAACCCACAAAAAGAGAAAGGGTCAACTAGACAAAGAATAAGGGAATAGGATTCCAGGCATACTAACTAGCTGGGACTTAATCTGAGGATGACAAAGAATCACTTAAGTATCTAAGAGAGGGGTATAAACACTCAAATACACATATGTAAAACCATGTTTCATAAACATACAAAAGAAAAACCCAAAAGGCCAAGCACAGTAGCTCACATCTGAAATCCCAGCAGTTTGGGAGGCTGAGGCAGGAGGATTGATTGAGCCTAGGAGTTGGAGACCAACCTAGGCAACATAGCATAAATTACATAAATAAATACATATATAAACACATAATCAAAATACCCAGAATGCACCCCTCCCAAAGCCATCAGGACTTTTTCAAGTCTAAAATAAGCTGCCAAGATTTAGATTACTAGCAAGCATATTCTGTCAGAGTATATGAATCTAGGGTTTGCAATTGAGGCCTGACCTCCCTATACACAGGAATGCAGAGAAATGACTCAGTGGCCTTCAATACCTGCAGGACTGAGCAGGCCAAAAAGAGCTGGAGGATGCGGAGACCAGATCTAGGAACTTTCAGAAAATAATGGGAAGTCTTTCCCTTAGATTCAGTACCAACGCTTAGGAAGAGTTCTAGAAAATAGTATGACGAGAGCAACATTTGAGTGACACACCATTTTATTTTTGACACCTAAGTGACACCCCATTAAGATGTCTGCTCTTGAGAATTTTCCAGAAAGTGAAATTGATCTCCTCCTTAGTTTCATCTATATTATTTTTTTAAGTAGACTTCCCTTGGAATTTTTATTAAGAATTATAGATGCTTAAGTAGTAATTTCCATACCTTAGTGTTTGTAAACTGTAAAGTCAAAAAAAAACCTATATTTTCCCTTTCTTTCTTATTTTTGCTTACATCTCAATTTATTTCAAAGAACTCAAAATTTATTAAGTGGATTAAGTAACAGTATCTGGGGAGGCAGGGTTACTTGTATCATCTGTTTTAGTCATCAAGATTTTTCCTCATCAAAGAAATCAAATGTCCTTAAGTTTATTGGGTTTCCAGTATTAACAGTGTCTCCCTTTATAAAGCAGAAATGGTTCAAAAGAAAAATGCTTTGATTCTTAGTCGCCAAAACCAAAGTTCACACTTGTAAGGCTTCCTCTCCCCTAGGGTATGTTGGAATCTGGGGCAGACTGGGCCCCAAGGCCAAGCCCCCCAGTCAGGAGTGCTAGAACAGTGTTTTTTCCTTCTCCAGACACCATCGTGCACGGGGGATCCTCCAAGACAGACATGACCCAAGAGGTCAGGGTCACCCACTGGCCCAGCAGAGATCAAAGCAGCCTCCCTTCAGAGAAGCACACTTGGCTCCCGAGCCTGTCCTTACAGAGCATCATCAACAGTCTGTGCTGGGGCAAAAGGAAAAGAGGCAAAGGGTATACAGGGGACACCATCCACTTTCTGCCAAGACCTAAAAGCCACCCAAGAGTGTCCAACCACCTGAGGCAGCCTTGTTTGCCCTTAGACTTGTTTTAACCACATCTTAGCATTCTCAGTCAAAATACATCACACAAATATTTTAATAAAACATTTTCTAGGGTAGACTCAGTGTTTTGAAACTACCTTAAGCCAAGCCAACATAGCAATGAGAAACCCCATTTCTACTGCTCCTTACATAAAGACTTGATTCAGGCCAGGCTCACATTTCGGTAATCCTACATTTTATAATCCCAGCACTTTGGGAGGCCAAGGTGGGAGAATTATTTGAGTCAAGGAGTTCGAGACCCACCTAGGCAACATAGCGAGACCTCGTCTCTATAGAAAAATAAAAAAATTAGCCTGGAGCGCCACCGCACTCCAGTCTGGGCAGCAGAGTGAGACTCGAACTCAAAAAAAGAAAAACTGGTCATTCATGGATAAATAAACATTTGATGAATATCATCTGCTTGGTTTTTCACCCTTAGAAAACCATGAACATATACTTGGTTTTTACCTTTTAGCAGTTTAATATTTCTTAGTCATATAAGCAAGTAGGATATTAAAGAGACAAACACTCCCACTAAGTCTCTTAAGTGATTTTGACCTCTAAGATAAGACATTAAAAAATCCACATCAAGTGGCCAATATCTAGTATAATAGTTTGTCTCTGCGAGTATAACCCAAACACGGGCTGTGTGAAACCATGGTTGTCCCCCACAATCGTAAAAGTTCAGTGTTCCTTCTTTACTTCCCATCCCAGAAAAAGGAAGTGCAGGTCCTCCCGCTGAAGGTAAACTCCTCCTTATATGTCCTCAACTCATCATCTCCCATCTCCTTTGGGAGCTTTTGAGTCATCCCTCCATTTCTTCTCCCACCAACCCCCTCACCCATGTATCTACACAAATGTCCAAATCATATAAATGTCTTAACTCAACTCTCAGCTACTATTTCATCTCTTTCTCCTCTTTATGAAACCTCTTGGAATTTACTACTCTCTGCCATTTATTCCATTTATCTCTCTCATTTATCCCAACTCAATCCTTCAAATTTGACTTCAAAACCCATAACCATAGACTAAAACATTCTTTTCTCAACATCCTCTTAAAGATAAATCCAGTAGTCCCTTCCCAGTACTCATTCTTTCTTTCTGAAACTGGAACCATGTCTCAATCTCAGGAACCTTCTTTGAGCTGTCCACCACCTCCCACATCCTCTCTTCTATCTCTGTCTCCCCTGCAGGCTCCATTTTTTCATCTTGTTCTAGAAGTAAGGGCTTATGCGTGGATCTCCCCTTGGGCTTCTCATCTCTCTGGGACTCATTCCTTTGAAGATCCTTTGTTGGCACAAGATCCCCAGACATGCCAGTTTCAACTGGAACTCCAGGTCCACATTTCTCACTGCCTGCTATAGATCTCCACCCTCATACATCCAAATCCAGGATATACAAACTCCACTTTCCCATGAAGCCTGTTCTTCTTTCCCAGACACTAGGAGAAAAATCTCGGTGTCATCTCCAATTACCTCCCCTTCCCCAACTCCCAAATTTAGTTACTACGTCCTTTTGTCTAGGTTGTTCCAAAAGCCAAGAGATGGTTCTATGTATCCAGTCTTTTTCTCTCCTCACCCCCAGTAGACCCTTTCACTGCCTCAAAATAAGCCTTGAAAATATGATTCTTTATGGTTTTGCTCCCCTGCAAAATGAAGCTCAGCAAATACCTTCACGTGTTCCTCAAACCCCACAGAATGGCCCCTATCTCACTGCACCTGCTCAGGAATCCTTCTCTATGGTAACACCAACACACACACACACACACACACACACACACACACACACACACGCACGCACACATGCACACGCACACACACACGCACACACGCACACACACATAAATCCTGCAGCAAATTGTGTTCATCCCATCTAAAGCGTGTCCAGAGTCTGACTACTTTCCATCACTGCCACTTCTGTAATCATGGTCGAGGCCTCTGTGATGTCTACCTTGAATTATCAAAATAGCCACCTCCCCACCCTCCTACCCACCATGTCTCCCACACTGTTGCCAAATCATAAGCCTTTCAGGTCCCTCCTTTGATCAAAACTGTCCAGTGTATTCCTCTTACTCAGAAGAAGAGCCCAAGTCTCACCTCTGTCTCTAAGGACCCAACACGATTCTCCCTCACCCTCTCATCACCCTATGGTGCCTTCTTACCTACTTTGATCCAGCCACAGTAGTCTTCCTGCTGTTCCTGAACTTGCTCATTTTACTGCCTCCTTGGGGTCTTTGCCTTTGATGTTCTCAACCTTGAGCATGGCTTCCAGAACATGGCTGCCACAGACACCCACATGGCTCTCCAGTCCTCTGTGCAAATGTCACCTCATCAGAAGTCATTCCCTCATTACCCATTATGAATTAGCACTCGCAGCTCCCTCTATCTCATCACTATCCCCTCCATATCTGACATGTTAAACGAGGGAGGACCCAAAAAACTCAGAATTATCTTTTGGAGGGTGGGCCTCTTGTAGTACAGGTTTCCCCTGCTAGGTGAGTATTCTTTCAGTGCATTTGCTCATGTCATGATGGATGATTTATGAGTGTACCTGCCCAAATCACACTGAGTATTCAGCAGTTTTTTACCAAAAATGGCATGACTCTCCTTGTCCCATCCTCCATATTCGTGCAATCTCACCCTGACTTTTTTTGTTTCCCCACATGAAAAAAATCCTCAAAAGTAAACACTTTGCTGATGCAGAAGAGGTGAAACAAAAAATGGCAGAAGCACTAAAAGAAGTCAAAATAGACGAGTTCAACAACTGTTCTGAGTAGTGGAAAAGGCATCTTGACAGGTGTATTGCATCAAATGGAGAGTACATTGAAGGTGACTGAACTTTAAACATGTAAGAATAAATATACAATTTGTTATAAATAAATTCCAGGTATTGGGGGTTCCCTCTATGTTTATTTGTATACTTGTTTATTATTATCCCCTGCCACTAAAATGTGAAGAGCAGGAAGTGATCTGTCTTGCTCACTGTTTTGTCCCCAGAAACTAGAAGACAGTCTTGGTGGAAGGTAGAGGTCAACAGATGTCTGAATCGGGTAGCTGCGCCCTACCCACACAGCATAAAAACATTAGACACAGGCTAGCTCTGAAATTCACTGGGTTTTATTCATCACTTTTCTCTTTAGTCCATTCCTCAAAATGATTCCAGATTTATGTCTGCCTATGATATAATACTAAGAAACTTGAAAATGGATTCTGAAATATTGAAAAGGGATCAACTTTAGATATTTGCTTTAATAAAAAAGGGAAAGAAAGTTTCCAACCAAATTTCTAAGTTAATGTGCATGAGAATAAAATAACCTCGTCTAATCTCCCTGGAATCACTTGGGTAATTCTGAGCACAGAGTGGTGATGCCTCAGGCTTTCTCTAGATGTGAAGTCGGCACTCACAGATCTGATCCTTTGATACCAAAAAAAGGCCAGCTTTTAAGTAGATCTATGCAGTGCTATTCTCCACCTATCCACCTGTAAGTCATCAGACTGGAAGGATTCACTCACATTCCTGGTACATTGTCCAGGCTTCACAAAGCTACCTCATGTCCATATGTCTCCCAGAGCGGCCAGCCCAAGTGTTACTAACTGGAAAAGCAGCTTGCTTGTCACCTCACAAGGAGAAGGGTGAAAGCTCCATTCTTCATTCCCAGGGCAAGTGCTCTCAGAGGCTTCTGTTTTCTCCCTTCTGCTCTTCTTTTTACCGTGACTTACTTTTCAGGTACATAGGCAGTGGTTTTCAAACATTACCCCATGGCGCCCTGTTTATTTTGCAAAATAACTTTGTAAAATTTATTTTTGCTGCAACTGAGTATATATACTGTTACACTGAGGTTAGTCAAGATTCACCCTGCAGAGTAAACAGTGTGGTATGGTGACAGCCCTGCAACAAGGAGCAATTCTAATGTTTTCCAAACACATAAACACATTGTTCCATATGTTTAAGGGCCTTCAAGAAAGGTAATAAGCTGGGCTGTCCTCAGGCCTAGATGTGGCCCTGAAAGATGGACACACAAGCTGCGCCCTTGCTGTTGTGACTGGTGTGGATGCCATGAGACACTGTTTTGTAGTAATGGAGACAGTGGTGACATTTCGACGCAAGTCCCTTGTGTTGTCAAAACTCACAGCACTTGAAAGTATACCACAGACACAGAAGACTGAGAGCCTCTAGCATAACAGAAAGCTTTATGCTTCTATGGAAGATCCAGGGAAGAGATACAGATTTATTCTGATTTTGGCTACCCGAGAATACTCACTCACATGGAATATGGAATGAGGAGAAGGATTAATTTAAGGGTGGATGCTGCATCCCTGAGGCAATTTTCAGAAATGAGTCGTCAAAGAAAACTGCACCAACCTTAAATCTGATGTCTCTATTGGAGTACATTCTATAATCTTGGAAATCCTCTTTAGTCTTGATTGTGCTTCGAGCTATGACTGTCCCCTGGGGTGCCAAAAATAGAAGACTATGGACATCACAGGACCTGAAATTTTACAAGTATTCCTTCTCCTCCTCCTGTCTCTCTTTCAACTAAGTTTTTTTGGCAGCATATTTTTTTTCCTCTGGTTTGCATCTGAACCAGAAGACAATACAGGGCCTTTTCTGGAGAAGGTTTTGCTTTAATAAATTATATAAGAGAAATAAGTGTAGAGCTTCCCATCTCTGTCAATCATATTTATTCAAAATAATAACCCTCTCCAGTACTGGAGGATGCGAGAAGGAAAGAAAGGGGTGGGAGAAGGTAATGTCATGAATTGTCTCCTGCAGCTGGTATGTTTCAGTAACAACCATTCTTGCAAAACAAAAGATCACTTCAGAAAGCCAGAAACAGACAGAGAAAGACCAACAGAAAGAGATCATTATAATCATATTTTAGGGCTCAAACAGTTTGGATTACACTTGCTCGAGTTCAGTTAAGTTTCCTGGTAGGTTCATCTGTAACACTGAAATTTAACATAGCCTCCTTTGATAATATAGCATAAATGTAATGACAAACCTATATGATAGAATCACTAGGCACCTACCATACAGAAGATTTTTTATCTTCTACTTCCTACCTTCCACAGTGCTAGAGATAAAAGATAAAAGATATTCTGACACAGGGAAGCAGCACAGCATGGTGGTTAGAGCACAGGATCACCACCTCCTAAGGGGAGAGTTCCAGCTTTGCCTCTTACTACCATGTGACCTTGGGCAAGTTTCTTAACCTCCCCAAAGTATCAATTTCCTCAACTGCGAAAGGGAGTTTGAAATGTGTCTACCTGGTGGTGGTTGTAAGAATGAAGTGATAGTGCACTTGAGACACTGAGCACAGTGGTATTGAGAGCTGAGCACAGTGGCCTGCAGAGAGCACTTAGTAAATGCTTGCATTTACAGTCAATACAAGCATGAATAAACAAATATTTTGTCTTTCCTTGGACCTCTCATTTCATTTTCTATCCTCATTCTGCCCCCAGTCTAAGCAAAAAGGAGGGAAGTATCTGGAAGTCACTGCAGCATGCTTGTTATGTCAGATTGCTAAAGGAGAGTGAGCTGGGCATGGTGGCTCACACTTGTGATCCCAACACTTTGAGAGTCTGAGGCAGGAGGATCTCTTTAGCCCAGAAGTTCAAGATTCTCCTGGTCTCAATCCTGTCTCTATAAAAGAAATTTTAAAAATTAGCCAGGCATTGTGGTGTGCACCTGTCATTCCAGCTACGTGAAAGAAACAAAGAAAGAAGGAAAGAAAGAAAGAAAGAAAGAGAGAGAGAGAGGGAGGGAGGAAGGAAGGAAGGAAGGAAGGAAAAAGAAAGAAACAAAGAAAGAAGGAAAGAAACAAAGAAAGAAGGAAAGAAAGAAGGAAAGAAAGAAAGAAAGAAAGAAAGAAAGAAAGAAAGAAAGAAAGAAAGAAAGAAAGAAAGAAAGAAGGAAGGAAAGAAGGAAAGAAAGAAAGATTGCTAAAGGAGAAGGAGATGACTAACTTGCTGGGCTCAGTTCTGCTGTAAAAGATCCCTCCCCAATACCTCCCCTCTCTCCTTCCAGAATGTCCCCTTTGGGCTCCAGGACTCCAGGACACAACAGCCACTGTGCTTATTTACACAGGAGGTGAGTATATGTGTCAGTGGTCAGGTGATTCCCATCCAGGAAGTAAGGCTTACAAAACTTTTACGTGGAGTCATAGTCACCTGGGGCAAAAGTCCACAGTGGTAATGAGAGAAAGGCTTGGGAGAAGGACCTAGAGGCTCCTGGGTAACGAAAAAAACTTTGGTTTTGTTTGTTTGTTTGTTTTTAGTGGACAAAAATATGAAATATTCCTAGCTTTAGATCTTAGCCATGTCCCCAAGATGTTTACTTAACTATCTACAACTTTTTCAAAGCAGCATCAAGAAGGATCACAACCCACATAACCAGAAAAATAAAAATAAGGGGACATTTTTTAAGTCCATGTAAACTATGAAATCAAGGAGGAATTTTACAATTACAAGTTTCCTTTGTTAAAAGGCCCTCTGCACACTAAACTGATCTTCCTCCGGTTTTGACCTCGGGAGAAATGGGTGGTACTTTCGCATGCAAGGGCTTATCTGAATGTTCACACAGAGAATGAGAAATCTGGTCACATGCAAATCCAACTGCTGCTTCTAATGAGATGCTGTTAAAACCACAATTTTAAAATGTTTCCTGACTGGGTGCAGAGGCTCACACCTGTAATCCCACACTTTGGGAGGCCGAGGAGGAGGATAGCCTGAGCCTAGGAATTCAAGATCAACCTGGACAATACAGCAAGACTTCTTCTCAACAAAAAGTCCAACAACAACAAAAAATTAGCCAGACGTGGTGGTATACACCCATAGTCCTAGCTACTCAGGAAGCTGAGACGGAAGGATTGCCTGAGCCCAGGAGGTCAAGGCTGCAGTGAGCAGTGATCAAGCCACTGAACTCCAGCCTAGGTAACAGAGTGAGACCCAGAACGCCCCCCCAAAAAAATGCTTTCTAAATGAGTGCATAAACATGAAAGTATTTGCGTGTGCCAGAAGTAACTGAGCTTAGCTGGCCTAACGCCAAGTGACAGAAAATGATCATGCTGTCACTGTGCTGTAATAAGCCTCTATAAAATGGAGCATTGTCTTCTGTTGCACTGAAAGTGACTTAGGGCCTAGCATCCTCAGGGTAAAGAGGAGAAGTATGATTTTGTTTGCACTGGGTCCCATGAAGCAGACGTCTTGCTTATCTCTTTTTAAATCCTCCCTTTCAAGATGGAGCGGTCTTTGACCCAAATTTTAAAACGCTCATGGCAGGCAGAAGACGTTGCTGTCTTTTGTTCTACTGATTGAGGCACACTTGCTGTTTATAACTGGCTTGACACTGAAAATTTCAGGTGGAAGGAAGCAAGCATTGGAAACAGGGCACAGGGGTGACACTGCATTTTTCTGAGCCATCTCTGGCAGCAAATGCAGAAACCTGGTCAACATTCAGTGAGCCGTTCCCACGTAGTCAAGATTCATGGAAAATACACGTGGGTACTTCTGCTCGAGTGCAGGAAGGGAAGCCTGGTGAAAACCAATCATGGTCCTCGTGCAAAAAGCCTCACTGGGAAGGTTGTCACTGGGAAAGGTTTGTTGCTAAAATAGAGGTCACTAGCGTTCAACTTTTATATTCGTATTTTGTGTCTTTTCTTCCCTGGAATCATATAATGTGGTAGTTTAGGCTATTACCTAAAGTTATATTTTTTTACCCTAGTAAAATATTCATATGGTTGCTACTGCCAAGCCCAAGCCTATTATTTCCCTAATTCAATACTCCAAGCACTTCTTCCAGTTTTGAAAACATAATTTTTATCAACTGATGTACATTCCAAATTTATCTTATTGAGAGTCTCGGCCTCTGATCTTTGTTAACTTTTAGCTTCCTGTTGCCTTCAATCTAGAAGTCAATGTGTTCCCTAGAGTGGAAGGTAAGGAACAGTCAATGATTTATGTATGTGTAGATATGGAAATAACAATAGTTATAGCCACCCTTCATCAAGTATTACAGTAGGCACCTTGCTAAAGGCTTTAGAACATGATCTCCTTTAATCCATGCAACACTTTTTGAAGCAGAATCTATTATCTTCATTTTACAGAGGAGGAAATTAGGACTTAGAGGAGGTAAGCAACTTGCCCAGGGTCACAGATGTAATAAATCCAAGAGCCAATAGTTAAACCAGGCTGAATTAACACTCATTATACAATGCTGCCTTCCTCACTCCAAGTCTATTTGCCCTGGGCAAATATTATACGTACATTTCAAAAGCAAAGGAAAAAGAGGGAAGAGGAAGTTACAAAATGGGGAGAAGCAAATGGAAAATGTTGTGGCTATTTATTCATCTACAAAGTTTATTAAGGGACAAACACTTTCTACGAGATTTTTGCAGCGCTACAGTGCAGTCTCTGACATTTTAATTGGAAAGACATCTAAGAATATAAGTCAAAATGGGAAAACTGCTGCAATAGAGGTACACCCAAAGTATTGTGTAGAGGGCATCCTGGAAGAAGGGATTTTTTCTAACTACTTGACAAACAGTAGTCAGAAAGACTTGTTTTGCCTACTAATCCTTACAGTCACAACCATTACAATCTACTCATTAAGAACATTTGACATGCTTTTGCCAAATTTAATGCAGATTAATTTTAAACATTTAAAGACATTCAAGTCAGTGAAATGAAAAATTTGCTTCTACACTCTCAAATGTTGTTAGTAGCAATGAAAATTGGTCAAAAAAATTTTTTTAAGTTTTTGAAAAACAAACCAGCGACATGGATCAAACTTCCAGGATTTGTCTACTTTACTGACAAGCTCTTGAGATAAAGATATATGTATGTATAAGAATGTTAATTCAGTCATTGCTTATTATTATAATGAATTGGAAATGCTATAATACCCATCAGTTGAGGATTAATTAAATTCTGATACATCCATAGAATGAGTTGTTATGCAGCTGTTAAGCCAAAGTTAATAATAATTAAAGGAAAAAAAATCTTCGTGGCAGATTGTTGACTAAAAGATAAAATACAAAGAGCATGATATCATTTACGTTTTAAAATATATGTATATACACACAAACATACATGTATAAAGATATTTGGGAAGGATGTTTATCAAAATGTTAACACTGGCTGGGAAGTAGGATGACTTTCTTTTTTCTTTGTTTTTTGGTTTGATTTTGATTTTTGAGTCAGAGTCTCATCCTAATGCCCAGGCTGGAGTGCAGTGGCACCATCATGGCTCACCATAGCCTCGTCCTGCCAGGCTCAGATGATCCTTCCACCTCAGCCTTCCAAGTAACTGGAACCACAGTCACATGCCACAATGCCCAGCTACTTTTTTTATTATTATTATTGTAGAGCTGAGGTTTCACCAAGTTGACCAGACTGGTCTTGAAGCCCTGGGCTCCAGCAATCCTCTCACTTCTGCCTACCAAAGTGCTGGGATTATAGGCATGAGCCATCATGCCCAGGCTTTCTTTTGTAATACTTTTCTGTATTGCTTGAATTTTCTACATAAATCTATTGGTTTTTTAATTAGAAAAGAAAAACAAGAAAACAATCTTATTTTGAGGTAAGGAAATATAACTTCTTTTAGACTTAAGCATTATCAATACTATATATAAATATAATAAAATGATATATCCCAGAAATAACATTTCAAAATATATTTCTATTAAAGTAGTAGGAATTCACCTTGAATGAACCTTTTCTTCATTAGATAATAGATTTGAACTTGTTTTGTGAAGTTGTCACCACCAGGAAATAATAACCACATCATAGCTTGTGGACATGAGGTTGGATTTTTTTTTTTTTTTAATTGGGAGTCTCACTCTGTCACCCAGGCTGGAGTGCAGTGGCACACTCACGGCCACCACAGCATTGACCTGCTGGCTCAGGTGATCCTTCATCCTCAGTCTTCCAAGTAGCTGGAACTACAGGCACACACCACCACACCCGGCTAATTTTTTTTTTAATTTATGTAGAGACAAGGTCTCACCAAGTTGCCCAGGCTGGTCTCAAACCCCAGATCTCAGGCCATCCTCTCACCTCAGCATCCCAAAGTGCTGGGATTACAGGCTTGAGCCACCATGCCTAGCCTTTTTTTTTTTTTTTAAATCTTGTTCTTCAGTGCAGAGAGACAGCCAAAAAAGTCAAAGTTTCCATTTAGCATATAATGTGCATTGTATTCTTTTTATTTGGGTCTAATCTAGAGGCAACAAGGAATGAAATATCAGTAACTTTGAGGTCTAAGGTGATTCTGCTGATTTGTAGCCTGACTTCATGCCAAAGAGTCCAAGTAACTGGAAGAAACAGGCTGTGTTTTTGCTTTCCTTCACTTCTATGTTTACAGACTACACGGCAAGAGAGTCCAAAAGGCACTCTCAACTTTGCATGCGTTATAATGCACACTTCCAAAACCACTTCTACTAGGGAAGTGGGTGTTACAGACTTATATAATCCATAATATGAAGAAACAGCATCATTTACTTTAGGATATATATGTCATACTGTATAAAAGTAGGCCTCTTCTATGGCATCCTAAGATTCTACTATGTACAATTCTAGGAAATGTGTTCTTAAGGGTTTAAAAGCTGTATTTCTCAAGAGACGACATTTCAGAGTAGAATTCATTCCAATTACAGGAGTAAACTGATTCTATGTGGAGTATGTGTTCATCTGCATTCCTATCATTAGTACAGTTATCAATTTCTAAAATACGGTTAAGTGAATTTGATGTGAACAATCTCATGGCAAGTGCTGAGATTTAATGAACACATATATAACTCAGTAATGAGAACTAGAAAAATTATTACCAAGAGAAGGATGAAAAAAATTTCTCAAAAATGAAAACTAGAAAAAAACTTTTTAAAAATTTTAATGAATTAAATTGAGGAGAAAGAGCCAGAAAAGGGAAAGCTAGTCTCTATTACCAAAATAATATAGAAGTCAATGCAATTCATACTTTAATATGGATTTTTCTAAATTGCCTCAGATCCTCCTCTTGATCATTTTGAACCATTCTTACCACCTTCCACCTTCAAATAAACAATTTAACATCTACAACTTTCCATATAAGAAAGTCCTTAACTCTCATATGCATATCAGAGGTTAAAAATCAAATCACTGGCTGGGCTCGATGGCTCAGCCTGTAATCCCAGCACTTTGGGAGGCGGTGGATTACCTGAGCCCACTAGTTCGAGACCAGCCCGGGCAACTTGGTGAGACCTTGTCTCTACAATAAAATAAAAAACAGCCGGGCGTGGTAGCACTCATCTGTAGTTTCAGGCTACTTGGAAGACTGAGGCGGAAGGATCACTGAAGCCCTTCTAGAAGGTCAACCCTGGGGTAGCCATGAGCATGCATGCTACTGCACTACAGCCTGGGTGAAAGAGTGAGACTCCAACTCAAAAAATAAAAAAACCAAATCATTTTCTGTAGGAGAATATAATTCTCACAATGCCCTATAACTAAAATGAAAAGAACATTCTCAGACTCTCAAATAGCTTAGTTTTCCCCCTTATGAATGTTAACCTGTTGAATCTTTGACAGTAGGAAATTTCTAGAAGTTTCTCCAACAGAAAATTCTCAATGTATTTTCTTCCAGGATACAAAAAAGAATAACTTTGTTGTACATTCTGTAAACTAAATGGAGAGGAAATAAGCTGTTGCACAAAGAAGCAGTGGGCGCCGGGCGCAAGTCTGTAATCCCAACACTTTGGGAGGCCATTGCAAGAGGATTGCCTGAGCACACTGGTTCGAGACCCGCCTGGCAACTTGGTGAGACCTCGTCTCTACAATAAGTAAAAAAAAATTAGCCAAGCATGGTAGTGGGTGCCCATAGTTCCAGCTATTTGGAAGGCTGAGGTGGAAAGATCACCTGAGCCCAGCAGGTCGAGGCTGCGGTAGCCATGAATGTGCCATGGGACTCCAGCCTGGGAGTGAGACTCCAACTCAAATAAAAGAAAAAAAGAAAACAGAAGCAGTGGGCTAGGAGAGCAGCGGACTTGCCGCTGGTCTAGGGCCCACGTGTGGGCAATTCACTCAGTCTCTGAGCTTAGCTTTTTCCAATTCTAACAGCCTCTTTTCAGAACCTTAGAGTCAGAGTGATTTCAGTTCAAATCCTGACCCTAGTACTTACCAAATGTGTGTACATTTGAGCTACTTATTTACCTTTTTAGAATCTGCCTCCTCATCTACAAAAATGGAATAAGAATATCTGCTTCACAAAGTTGTTGACAATTAATTAATAAATTACATAATACAGTTACAAGATTATACATGCTTAATAAGCACTAGCATCTTTCCTCCCCAACTCTTCTTTTTGTACCCCTGTCCTATTTCTTTAGAAATATAATTTAGCCGGACTCGGTGGCTCAGCCTGTAATCCCGCACCTTTGGAAGGCTGAGGTGAGTGGAATGCCTGAGCCCACGTGTTCGAGACCCGCCTGGGCAGCGAGACCTCATCTCTACAATAAATCAAAAAATCAGCTGGGCGTGGTAGCACATGCCTGTAATTCCGGCTACTTGGAAGGCTGAGGCGGAAGGATCACCGGAGCCCAGCAGGTTGAGGCTGTGGTGGCCGGAAGTGGCCACTGCACTCCAGTCTAGGCAACAGAGTGAGACTCCAACTCAAAAAAAAGAAATATAATTTAATACTTTATAATATCTTCTTTTTTTTGAGTCAGGGTCTCATTCTGTTGCTTAGGCGGTAGTGTAGTACACAATCACAGCTCACTGCAGCCTCAACCTCCTGGGCTCAGGCAATCCTACCTCAACCTCCCAAGTAGCTGGGACTACAAACCTGCGCCACCACACCTGGTTAATTTTTTTGTTAAGACAGGGTCTCGCTATGTTATCAAGGCTGGTCTCGAACTCCTGAGCTCAAGTAATTCCCCTGGCTCAGCCTCCCAAGTTGCTGGGATGGATTCTAAGTATGAATCACCATGTCTGGCCTATATATAATAACTTTAAAGTATAATGATTTTAATTCATTTTTTAAGCTTTTTATTGAGGCATAATTTATATGCAATAAAGTATGTAAAGTACACAAGCAACAATTTTTATATGTATATACACCCATGTAATCACCACTCAGAAGCAAATATTAACATTTATCTATAACACCTTCCCAGGGAATTTCTGCAAGCCACCTCCAATCAATACCCCTCCAGAGATAACCACTATTCTGCATTCACCATTATTACTAGTCTTAAATATTTGTAAATGATGTAAAAAATGAATGACAGCATATCCATACCAAAGAATTTAAGAAGCAGTAGTTAAAAACAAATGAAGTAGCACTCTACATGCTAACATGGACAGACCTCAAGTCTGTACTAATGACGTAGCTGAAAATTAATGACAGAAACTGAAGCCACCTATATAAAACTAATAAAAGGCCACAAGATTGAAATTGTGATGGGGCCTGAATTCTGTTAGGATATAATTATAGCTAAATCATGAGTTTCTCTTTTATTTCTCTCCTGCCATACATGACCTAGCTCCTGGGGGCTGCCCGCAAGATTAACAAACTTGTTTTCTCTTGAAAAACAATGCACTGTAGGTCATGCCAACTTCCTTGATGGTATGCAGAAGTTTAATCTGTGGAAGGACATGAGAAGCTTTGATCACTAGAGAATCCCCCTCCCGCATCCATTGTTCATACGATTTGTAACTTCCTCCATTGCTCCAATAGATGACATAATCCTAAGACTAGTATTTGAGATACTTTTCTGCATTCTGGTAGACCATCTGACACCAATCAGACCAGCGACCTGTGACCTTCCCACCCAGAAACTGACTCGGTGCATGAAGACATTCTTGACACCTCTGAGATTTCATCCCCAACCAATCAGTAGCACCCACTTCCTAGCCCCCTGCCTACCAAATTACCCTGAAAAGCCTGAGTTCTCAGTGAAGTGGATTTGAGAAATATCTCCCATCTTGCTTTGCAACTATTAAACTCTTTCTCTACTACAACAGTTGCTATCTCAGTCTCAGTTTTTCTCGGCAGCAGGCATAAAAACCCAGGAGGCTGGGACAAAATGACAATAGAAAGGAGGGTAAATGGAAAGAAGAAGAGGAGTATGGTGGGTAAAGCCCTTTGAGTCTTCTCTAAATCCTCCCCAAGCGTGCCTCACTTAGGAGCAAAAGTATCTAAACTGGATTCAGCCACCAGCCAACTAAATTGGAAGCACAGCAGGAAGCACGGACAGACCACATACCAACAGAAGCAAATGTACCCATCTCCCTCTAACTTAGACACCACCACATCCTGAGCTGGAAGTCCCCATAATCCTTGCGGGGCCCCACCTTCCCTTCCCCCAGCCAAAGGGTCAAAATGAAAGACAGAGAGCCCCGCGGGTTCAGATCATCACAGCCTTGCTGTGCGATCATCTGGATATTAGCGCCAGGTTTGTCAGACTCTTCCTAAAAGTCACAACCAAATATAGTATCTCCTGGAATATAGTGAATAAGCATCGCCTCAAAGAGCATGGTGATGGCCAAAACCAACCTAACGGGCAAGGCCTAGTCTCAGAGAGTTCTGAATCTATCCAATTTGCATCTATAACTTCAAACTACGTCTTTGTTAATACCTGCATTTAAATCCTAAACAACTCAGTGATTTCAAAGGAAGAGCAAGTAACAGGCTTATTTTCAAACGAATGTGAACGCTGGTATTTGAATCCCAGCTTCATTCTCCATTTGCAGATAAATGTGACTGGATGGACGCATAGTGATTGTACCTCAATCTGTTTTCTTTTTCGATTGCCAGCAAGAGTCATGGGAGCCTCCTTGCTAACAATTCTCACAGCCCCAAACCTTCCCCAGTGCAATGTCAGCTTCTTCCCTCTTGTCCTGTTATTTGTGGAGATGGGAAACCACCAATGTCTTTCTTTTAATGACCCTTCAGATCAGCTGGACCTTTATTCTCTAAGCTAAATAACCCTGCAGCTCTTTGGCCTTTCCTCACAGCCTTTATTTTCCAAGCCTTAATTACATTTTTGCTCTTCTCTGGAGCTCTGCCAGTTCCCCACATCCTCCTTAAACGGGAGACACAAAGTAGCCACAGTTGAGGTCAGCCCAGTGCTGGGAAAGCTGACAGGCCACTTCCTGCCTTCTGCCTTCCATGTACCCCACTATCTTATTGGCTTTATAAATAAACAGCACTATTTCACTAATTCTATCAGGGCTATCATACTAGGTTGAAGGCTACCTTTTCCCATCTTGCGTGTCAGCATTTTTAAGCTTTTTACACTTTTAAGCTTTTTTTTTTGGTAGAGACTGGGTCGTGCTATGTTGCCCAAGCTGGTCTCTAACTCCTGGCCCCAAGTGATCCTCCTGCCCCAGCCTCCCAAAGTTCTGGAACTACAGGAGTGAGCCACCACACCTGATCTTGAACTTTTATATCTTATAAAAGAAGAAAACTAAGACAAATTAAATTTACCAGAGTTTAATTGAAGAAAAAACAATTTGTGAATTGATCAGCCTCCCAAACCAGAGAAGACTCAGAAAGACTTCAGCACAGCCACGTGGTTGAAGAAGATTTAGGGACAGAAAGTAGAAAGTGAGGTACAGAAAATGGAAGTGAGATATAGAAACAGTCAGATTGGCTACAGCTTAGCATTTGCCTTATTTGAATAATTGGCCACCTTTGATTGGCCAAAACTTGGTGATTGACACAAGAGTAGATTGCAGTCTGCTCACACATCCAATGAGGTGACAGTTCACTATGTGAAAGGTTATGGAGAACCTCTAGGCCAAACCCAAATATGCAAGGAGGCAACTTTGGGGTAAGTTAATGTACATATCTTATTCAAAATGTCTTCCCCAGTGGATTGCCTGAGTCACTGTACATTTGATCCCTCCTTTCTCTACTTCCTCACAAAAACCTTTGCAAATTCAGGAAGTGCCTTTCCAAAAGCCAAGCCATTAATCAAGACACTAAGGGTTTCCCTATCACCCCCACACCACTCCCAAAGCAAGTACTACCCACACTGTTCATCATGGTGGAAAATGGGACATACAGGATTTTCTCACAATATCCTCAGGAAGCAGCTCTTATAACTGCCGTTTTTTTGAAAAATATGAGGTCAGCTAGATTACGTGATTTGCAATGGTCACAGTGCAAGTGAATACTGGATGCAAACAAGGTTTTCTCTGACCACAGAACTCACTGTGTCACAATGCCCCCAAATCAGTGATCACTGGCATCTGAGTTTAATCCACTAGACCAGTGGTCCCCAAACTTTTTGGCATCATTTGTTTCGTGGAAGACAAATTTTCCATGGACCTGGGGTGAGGGTGGTAGGGGATGGTTTCAGGATGATTCAAATATATTACATTTATTGTGCACTTTATTTCTATTATTGCATTGTAATATATAATGAAATAATTATGCAACTCACTGCAATGCAGAATCAGTGAGAGCCCTGAGCTTGTTTTCCTGCAACTAGACAGTACCATCTGAGAGTGATGGGAAACAATGCTAGCATCACCACCTCAGCTCCACCTTAGATCATCAGGCATTAGATTCTCATAAGGAGTGCACAACCTAGATCCTTCACATGCACAGTTCACAATAAGGTTCACACTCTTTTGAGATGGAGCTCAGGCAGTAATGCAAGCAATAGAGAATGGCTATAAATACAGATGAAGCTTTGCATGCTTGCCCATCACTCACCTCCTGCTGTACAGCCCTGTTCCTAACAGGCCACAAACCAGTACTGGTCCGCCCAGGGGTTAGGAACCCCTGTACTACACAGATGTGACTCCACTCTGTAAAGTAGATGTTCACTTCCTTGTAGAGCTGGGATATCCTTTTCCTGTCCTTGAATATCAGAACTCTGGGTTCTCTGGGTTTTGGGCTCTGGGACTCACACCAGCCACCTCCTGGACTTTTGGCCCCAGTTTCACCATCGACCATATTGGCTCTGAGGTCTTCGGACTTGGACTGAGTCATGCTACAGGCTTCTCTGGTTCTCCAGCTTGCAGATAGCCTATCATATTGAGAGAGAGAAATAAAAAATGAATATATTTATTTTTTTAAATTGTGTATTGTGCATTTATTCTTACATGTTTAAACTTCAGTCACCTTCAGGTACTCTCCATCTAATGTAATACATTTATTAAGAGGCTTTTTTCACTGCTCAAATGGTTTTTGAACTCATCAATTTTGATGCTTTTTAGTGCTTCTGTTATTTTTTGTTCCACCTCTTCCACATCAACAAAACGTTTCCCTTTGAGGACTTTTTTCATACAAACAAACAAGCAAAAAAAAAATCACTCAAGGTGAGATCAGGTGAATAGAGGAGGTGGGACACCGGGGTCGTGCCATTTTGGTCAAAAACCGCTGAACACTCAGCACAGTATGGGCAGATATGCTCATAAATCACCCACCATGAGAAAATGGGTTGAAAAATCTTCAAAAAAAAACTTACTGAAGCCAAACACAACTTCTCACAATACTAGCTGGTGCACTGATGTCGATGGGTCCCTAGAACACTTACATAGTGGGGGAAGCCTGTACTGTAAGGTACCAGCCCTCTAAAAGATAATTCCAGATTTTGGGGGGGTTCCCCTCACATATATATATCCTATTGATTCTGTTTATCTGGAGAACCCTGACTAAAACAGATTTTGGGTTACACCCAAAGTCAACAACAATGATAGGTACCTGACAAACTTTAAAAAAAGAAGGAAATAAAGAAAAGAGTGAATGTAAAGGAAGGGGGAAGAAACAGCAAAACAGGAAGGGAAAGAAGCTGGGGCATAGTTGAAGATCATCAAAATCTGTTCCAGATGGCCCTGTCTGTAAAGGTTTTCAAGAGTCCTGTTCTTCCTGATGTTGCTGAAAAAGACAAACTCTGTAAAATATTAAAGGAACTTTATTCTGAACCAAATATGAGTGGCCAAGGCCCAAGGCATAGCCCCAAGAGGTCCTGAGAACATGTGCCTAAGACAGTTTGGATTACAATTTGGTTTTATACATTTGGGGGGCAGGTACATAAATGTACAGGCAAGAACATAGATCAATACATATGAGGTTTATTGATACAGCCCAGAAAGATGGAACATCTTGAAGTGGGGTGGGAAGAGGGCTTACAGGTCATAGGCGGCTTCAAAACTTTTCTGATTGGCAATTGATTGAAAGAGAAATGAATAGAAAGAAATGCTTGTGTTAAGATGCAGGAACTTGTAGGATCCAAGGTTGTTGTTATGAAGACAAATTTTCCACGTAGCAGGCTTCAGAGAGAATAAGTGGTAAATGTCTTAAAAGGCATCTGGTTCTTCCTGGGGAAAGAGATCCTCTACAGATGCAAACCCCTCCAAGAGAAGACTTTGCAAGGACGTTTCAAAATATGTCAAAGAAACATATTTTGGGCTGAAATAGTTTTTCTGCTGTCTGTCTTGTGGTGCTATATGAGAATCAGGTTGGAATTTGGTATCTTTTCACCACAGAGTCTGTTTTGTCAGTCTTCTGATCTCCATTTTAATGCGAATGCTAGTCAGTTGTGTCTAAACTCCAAAAGCGAGGAGTATAACAAGGCAGGTCCAACATCCTTTTTCATCATGGCCTGGAATTTAGTGTTTTAGGTTTCCAGGGCCAAGAGGGGATCCATTCAGTCAGTTGGAGGGCTTAGAATTTTACTCTTGATTTACACTGATCATAAAAGTAATAGTGTGAGACAGAAACAAATTGTTTCATGGTCTTGTTGGAGTGTAGCATGCATCTCTACATTCCCCTGGATACAAAGAATTACCCAACTATGAGTAGAATTAATAGAGCCAGAGAAAAGATTCCCACGTGAGACATGTGTTAAATTGTTGCTTCAACTGTTAGCTTACCTCCTACCTCCAAACTTGGAGGAGACAAACATTATTTATCCTATTAAGTTTGTTACTACTTCATCAACAAAATTAATTTTATGAAAATGGAATAAAAATGTGGGGAGAAAAGCTTGAAAGCCATTTGTCTCCATGTGTGGATATAGCTCTTTGTTGACAACCCGAATGAGTGACTGAGGTAGAAGTCTCAATTGTTGAAGGTTAGTTTAAAAAACAGGAGCCACAGATACATCTTGACTGGTTTTCCATATATATACATTTTCTTTTCTTTCTTTTTTTTTTTTTTTTGATTTGGAGTCTCACTCTGTCATCCAGACTGGACTCAGGCGATCCTTCTGCCTCAGCCTTCCAAGTAGCTGGAACTACAGGCGCGCACCACCACATCCAGCTAATTTTTTGATTTACTGTAGAAACAAGGTCTTCCCAAGTTGGACAGGCGGGTCTCAAACCCCTGGGTTTAGGCAGTCCCAAAGTGCTGGGATTACAGACTTGAGCCACCGGGCCTGGCCTACATTTTCTTAAA
Organism: Cephalopachus bancanus; assembly: GCA_027257055.1. Taxonomy (NCBI): domain Eukaryota; kingdom Metazoa; phylum Chordata; class Mammalia; order Primates; family Tarsiidae; genus Cephalopachus; species Cephalopachus bancanus. Next base: position 346,305 of record JAPVLO010000329.1, on the reverse strand, counting down.
TGGAAGATGCAGGGTAGGCAATAAGACCACTAGTTACATTTCTGTGAGAATTTAGTTAGTGCCCAGTAAAGCTACATTTTACATAAGATAAGGTGACCATCTGAAGAAAAGAAGGGAGGAAAGGAAGTCTGTCATGCAGGAAATGAGTCTTGGAAGAAATGAGTCTTGATTTTCTTCAACACCTGAGAAGATAAGCTTGTAATGTACATTATTAGTGTGGGGTTTTGGGAAGCAGAGAAGCAGACTTAGACTGTAGACCTCAAGTTACAGTTGGTATGTCCTTGTTTATGGAAAGTCAGCAAAGAATTTACTTATGAATGGCCTTTGGGGACAGTCCTGAGGCTTTTCATCTATGCATAATGCTAGCAACAGAGATGCATTTGGGAAAGGATGTTGCAAGGACTCAGATTCAGGGCTTAGTCTCCACTTCTGCATAGGTTTGGGGCAAGGGGAAGGAGGTTGTTGAGATTGTTATAGTCCCTTGCTGTGTGTGTGTTAAACACCTGGAAAGAGGACAGAAGCTTGAGCACAAAATCACAGTTGGAGGTGAGATGGGGAGGGGAAGGGCGAGGACTGGCACTTTCAAACATCTTCATCTTTTATTGCAAGATGTTTGTATATCACACAGGTTTAAAAAAATTTTTTTTAACAGACTGTTTTTAAGATTTCATCAGCCCAAAATGCATTTTAAGGAATTTTGTTGTGTAAATGAAAAAAAAAAAAAAAACTCAATGCTGTGAGCAAAATATTAAAGAAAATACAGTAAGATAATATGAAGTAAAATTTAATAAGAAATACGGATTTGAGGAAGGCTGGCTTTTAAAAATTGATTCCCTAAAATCAATTTTTAAAGTTTCTAAGTAGAAATGGGATTCTTCGTTCTCAATCAATATGAGTCTACAAACTCAATACTGTTAGGGAGAGTGACCTAAATGTTAAACTTTTCCTCAAGGATTTGATGAACTTTCTCTACTGTTAAAAAAAAAGTCCTAGTTTTTAATACCAATTCTGACTAAAGGTAGACTCATACTAAATCAAATAAGGATTACTTAAAAATTTTTAAACTAGTTTCCTGCATTTTCTAATATCATTAACCTTACAAATCTCAGTAATATATTTTTATAGAAAATTGACACATGTATCAGTGCTTATTTAAATGTCAACAACTAAAAAACTTTTGATTGTGCTGCCACTCTGATTGAGATGTTTATCTTATGGAATAAAGTCATTTGCTTAACATTCCAAACAAAATGGTTTCAAGATTTCTCAAGAGTCCTTCTAAGGCTGCTTGACTCTGTAATCCACTTCCTTGCAAAAATAAATTCATTTCAATCACTGCCTGACCAAAGTTTAAACTTAAAAATAGTCTCAACAGTTAATCAATAGGTTGATCTGCTGATGCAGTAGAGTGTAGCTACGACTGAGCAAAGGTCATCTTGCTAAAACAGTAAACAACTTATTCTTGCTATAATTCAGCACAGAAAATCCAACCTTGTAGTCAAACCCCATCAGTTATATGCGATTTAGTTATATGCAGATGTAGTTATACACAGCTCCTCAATAATTGTTTGCTAAAATTTATGTTGATTTAAATACATCTGAGTCACGCTCTTCCACTGTAGGATATGATGACAATGATTTGTAAATAGTTTAGGTCTACAGATAAAATAGTGTCTGTTTTCTGCAACAGAATTCCTCTTACAGTGCAGCATTTATTAGTAGATAGTGTAAAAAGAATAAACATGTAAACCTAGAGCCCTAGCCAAACTTAATGTTCTCTGAGTTAATGGCTATCTTTATATAAGAAAGTTTCTAATGAGAAAAAATATGTGAATTGTTTTATGCAACCTATATGGAGTTACCTTAATTTAAACATTATCTAATTAGACCACTTTCTGGTTGACGCTGCATTAGGCTTTCAATTTATAAGAACAAGTGAAAAAAAAAAAAAAACTTCTGTGACCAAACATCTATTCCTGGTTTTGTTCTTACAAAGTTGTATTTGCCCAGCCCATCTACAGTCACAAAATATTTGAGATCTTTTACAGTAGCCTTAAGTTAAACATGCAGTCAGTTTGAGTTCATAGTAAATTTTTTTCATCTGGTAGTGACTAGAGGATACCAGTAAAGCATCAAACAATTTAGTATTAGGTGAGTTCCAAATTTCCCATTTGAGAAGTAAGTGCATCCTAAAACCATTGAATCAAGCCGAGAGAGAGCAGGTAATCAACATCATTAATGTCTAATGAAAAACAACAGGGCGGATAGTCCTGACTTTCCTTCCTTCTTCTACAAGAACATGGTAAGCAGTCATGAAGGATATTTGGATAGTATTTAAGGCTTATCTCTGTACCCTTCTTTGCTTACAAGTCTCCTCTGAAATAGATGCAAGCACTGACAAGTGTTTTGAGTTTCTTAAAGTCGACACCTGGGCAAGGATGCCATCTGAGAAGAGGCCTGTGTACAAACATAATAGGCAATGAGACAGAGTGATATCAACAGTCCTCCCCTCATCGATGGTGGAGGGCCAGGGTCAGAGCCTCTCTACTATGTGTTGCTAAAAGGTATTGTAGAGTGTGGCGACTCCATCTTGCATGTGAATCTGCCATGTTGACTTCTGATGAGCCCCAGTCCTGTGAATGCCTCCTGATTCCTACTTTAGTTACTGTCCCTAGGGTAGGAACATGTCAACCTTAATGCTACTGCACAAATCATAGGCCATGACACATGTCACATTCTTACCTGTTCTGGAGGGTAGTCTTGCTGGAGCACACATGTTCTTTCCCTATGGTATATAACAATGGTCTCCAACCTTTTCTGGCATCAGGGACTGGTTTCATGGAAGATAATTTTTTTTTAACAGATGAAGGGAGTGGTTCAAGCACATTACATGTATTGTGCACTTTATTTCTATTATTATTGCATTGTAACATATAATGAAATAATTATACAACTCACCATAATGTGGAATCAGTGGGAGCCCTGAACTTTTCCTGCAACTAGACAGTCCCATCTGAGGGTGATGGGAGACAGTGCCACCAGAAGTGTGTTGCTTATGTCCAGTCTATTCCATAATCTCATTTTGGTTGCTGTCACTGCAGAAAACCCTGCTTCACAGAGATAAGATGTTGGAAATGGAAGCAGGCTTTTCAGTGCCGATCTGACAGGAGGCAGAGCACAGGAGGTGATGCAAGTGATGGGGAGTGGCTGTAAATACAGATGAAGCTTCGTTTGCTTGCTGGCCACTCATCTCCTGCTGTGCAGGCTGGTTCCTAATAGGGTTTGGGGACACCTGGTATAGAAGCCTTGGGTCTGGGGAGTAATGGTGGTGGAGACCCATCTGTCTTGCAGTTGCCCAAGACTATACTTCTGTCTATGAGTTCCCTCAATAAGTCACCCAAAACTGACAAACCAAATTTGTCTGTCTTTTTTGGCATATGGGGGTCGCTTTGTATGTAGGCCCCTTTCGCAGAACTTAGAGTCTGGTTGAAAGCAACAGCCCTGGAGCTAGGCTACCCAGGTTTATATCCAGGTTCTAACACTTTCTAGAGAGGTAACACTGAATAATTCTCCTCACTGCTCTAAGCCTCTGTTTCCTTGTCTGAAAAAGAATGATTTTTCTTTTTTTTTTTTTTTTTTTTTTTGTCAGAGTCTCACTCTGTCACCCAAGGCTGGAGTGCAGTGTAGTGGCACCATCACAGATCACTACAGCCTCAATCTCCTGGGATCAGGCTATACTTTTACCTTAGCCTATGGAGTAGCTGAAACTACAGACACATACCACCAACACCCGGCTAATTTTTTATTTTTAGAGGTGAGGTCTTGCTACATTGCCTAGGCTGTACTTGAACTCCTAAGCTCAAGTGATCCCCCTACCTCAGCCTTCCAAAGTGCTGGAATTACAAGCATGAGCCACTGTGCCTGGCCAGAAAAAAGAATGATTTTAATAACATCCGCCTCAACGTGTTGTTGCAAATATGAATTAATGCAACAGGAGTTGGCATGAGAAGAGCTTGCTGTTAACATTAGCAATTCTTCATTATAATTCAGTGTTCCATTGTCACCGTAAGTTTCTTGATGGCTTATTATCAGTGATTTCCAAGCCTTAGGTGTCTCCCTGCTCTGAGCTATCTTGCAGATGTCTGCCAAGTTAAGCATCCCAAAAGTCTCTTCCAATGGCTCCCTCCTTCCAGGAGAATGTTAGAACTCATCCTAGCTTGCAGAACTCCCCATAGTCTGTCTGGCTCAAATCTACTTTTCCAACCCTTTACTCTGGCTTAGACCAATAGTGCTGTGCTTTGTATCACCCACTCAATACATATTCCTATTTTACCTTTTATATACACACTAATAGATACACCATAAATGGATAATAGCTGTTTGGGAGTATTGTTTTTGCTGTGGCAGCCTGGAGTATGGGTATTTATATCTAACTGTACCACAGGTCCTGCAGGCTGTGGTCTAGCCAGAGGTAAGAGTTGCACAAATGTGCTCAGGAATATATACTGTGTATTGAAGCTGGTTTTTAGCAATATCCCTATAGAGAAGCTTAGATATTCTCAGAGGAGAGACCCAAAAATAAGGCTCTAGAGCCCCATAGGATTTTAAAAGCCACCATTGTGTTCTTGGCTAAATATTAATTATCCCAACTATAAATCTTACCCATTCAAACTTCCCCCCATAGGGCACCCACCTTAAGAGGAATTTATTTTGATTTTATTTATACAAAGCAACAAAGAAATCTCTCCTTGTGATCAACAAGTGATTCCAGACTTATTCACAAAACTGGCTTAAAACTCTCTGTAATGATGGTTTGCTTCCTTTATGGTGCCATTGGTATTTGAGGAGGACATAACAGAGATCCTCAAATGCCTGGAATTAAGGAAGGACCTGGAACAGTATGCTCATATTCTTTAAGATTGGGGTAAGGGCAGAGGGGAGCTCCCTGAGTGTTTACTTCTAGGTATTGATTGGGAAGTGAAGGGTAACCCCCTAACAATTTTTTAAATGGACATCTTCCTTCCAAGAGGTGGCCTTCTTTTTATGGCAATAGGGAAAGGACAGGAAAATAATGTCTTTCCATAATTTTAGATTATGACAGGAAGTTGGATAATAACCTCCCTTAGTACCATGCAGTTTTGCCAGCTACTTTTGAGAAATCAAGTACAGCCCCAAAACTCAGATTTCAATTTTGAGCTCTCACTCGGTAGGGGCACAAATTGGTAACTCTTGAGCAAAATTCAGCTCCCAGATATGTTTTGTTTGATCCACACCATGTTTTTTAATGTAAATGCCTTACACTGGACACATGCTCTGCAGTTTGACACAGTCGCTACCATTCCCTATAATCTTACACTTCCTTGTATTTATGTTATCTACTAGTCCCTGCCTGGAGGCATTTGAACTTGTGGTTCCTCCTGGAGTTTGCCTGTTCATCTGAATGGCCTTATCTGCTGGGACTTTGGTGATTCTTCTGATGCCAAGTAGGGTATGGTGCAAACCTGTGGGTTCTTAGACTCGACCCTGAAATGATTTTCAGAGTGGCCAGCATAGTTTTAAAACAGAGTTTATTAGCAAGAAGAAGAGGGAAAGAGGGAGATTCATGCCAGAAAGGCCTGACATGGGCAAGTCTCTCAAAAAGAAAGAGTGCACTTTTGCTTTTTATAAAAAAGGTAGATATAGCTACCTCGTTATTAATATGCTAATGAAGGTGGAGCACAGGTAACCAGAGGTTGATATGTCTCCACCTCTAATGGGAGGAGAAGCAGTCTTTTTTTTGGGTGGGGGGGAAGACTTGCCAGACTTTTCAATACACACGTTCATGAGCTAAAAAGTGGTCTTATTATCATTTCTATGACTTTGATTCCTGGTCTGGAACTACCTTGATGGAGTTTTCCTTTGATGAGCTGAAGAGAGTCCACACTGAATTCTCATTCCAGCCCACAGGGCCATTCAGCCTACTGACAAGATGTCTGGATGCTTGCTTACTAAAAACAAAAAACTGCATATAACAAATGTATCTATCTATGCCTATCTTTACTAGCTACCCTGCCTCACTTCCAACAGGGGTCTTCATTTCCTGGTACCTGGGCACATCATCCTCTTCAAGTCTCAGTTCCTTTTCTGAGCAATCCACTACACAGGTCCCTGGAAGTTCATTTTTTTAAAATTACCTTATGAGAAGGGCCACCCCCACTTCAAACTCATCCACCCTGCCTAGCTCAAACCTCACTTCACCCTCGTGGCTCAGCTCCGGTTAAAGACAGGTGGGATCATAAGTCAATCTCCGAGTACACGCCAAAACCCCTCACTTTGAGTTTGCCATCAGTAGCTTTCAGCTTCACAATATCTTATTTAAGGATAAGAATGAACTTCCCTAAAAAGGAGGTGGAGAGGGTGTAAGCTGAAGTATTAACTGTTCATAACTTCAGACCTGCCCAAGGCTTCTCCACAAGTATCCCTCCAGGACCACCTGCCTTGCCAGCTCACCAAGAGGGTGAAGCAGCCTCTGTGGCATTGGGTTTCACCAGGACATTTCACATTAAGGCAGACTCATGACATTCCATTTCTCAGACAGGAAGGGGGAAGAAGGACAGAGTCAGCCTTTGACATAAACAGGACTCATCCAGTAAGTAGCCAGGAAAAATGCTGGCAACATGTAATCAGCCAGCTGGTCACCCTCTACTTAAATCCACCCTCTTCTGTAAGTGCCAAGTTTTGAAGAATTAAATATTTTAGCGTGCCAGGCATAGTTCTAAACCAGATCTTTGCAATCCATTTTCCAGTTGCCTCCTTTCTCCTTAGCCAGCTCTGTGCAAATGAGGGGTCAAGTTAATACCTCAAATCAAAGGGTGCTGAAGCTTTTGGTTGAACCAGTTGCGAAGTCAGTGTAAACTTTTCCTGAACTCTTGCTCAAGAAGCCAATTTCTCGAGTCTTAATTATCTTTGAGGCTGGAATGCTGGGAGCCCATCTCACAATCTAAGCCAGCTCCTTCAGTAGGACAAATATTTCTCCTTTTTTGCCTGGATTACAAAAGATTTGCTTGGTTATCAAAACAGACCCAAGGCATGCATGAAGTAACTGAAAACCACGGTTGCTTGACAAGGCCCAGTTCTCATCTTTTTCACCTTTGCAAATTCCAATTTCCTGTTCTGGAGTCTGGGAAGTAAACAGTCTTCCCCGGAATTTTGAAGCATCCATATTCCGGGTCTCTCCCTTCTACTGATTCAGCCTTCCTGCACTGCGCCTCTGTGTCCTTCTCCTTTTCCTTGGCTGGTGATATGTTTATTTCAACAAAACTCAAATGACTTGGTCCTAATCAAAGCAAGAGCATTTCAATCCATTAACTTTTCTCTTTACCTTCAGATAGTCAAGAGAAAATGTTCATAAGCTTGGATATTCTCAGATGAGTAATTTGTAACAAGGGATCCTAGCACTCCCATGGAAATGTTACATTCTGTTCTCCCTTCCCAGAGTAAGCAGTGGACAGTTCATCTGAGATCTCAGGAAAAGTGACTTTCACCAAGGAATAGCTTATGGGAATTATTCCACCCTGGGCATTCAATTATTGAGATAATTTCCAGGTTTGATATTATTAATTACTCTCTCCAATGCGTAATAAACATTTTTAAAATTTCTAAGAGAAGCAGCAGCATGTCTTTTACTCTTCAAATCCCAGAGCCATATGTTGAGTATAAAATTTACCATATAGCCACTTATGAGAATTTAATCTAATCTCTGCCAAGTATGCTACTAATTATTATGGACTTTATTTGTCGGCATTTAAAAGACACAATTAGGACCATTGTAGAGTATAGAGTTCAGTGTGTTTCCCACTGGTCCTGTTATTCTTCTTAGAGCCAACACATTTTTTTTCCTTTTATGATTCCTAGAAGAAAATCCTTAGCTTCTTTCTGATGTGTGTGTATCTGGGGTCAGATGCTAAGCAGATACCATGAGCCAAAGACCAACACATATGCAGTGATTAAACAACCTAGGGGCCGGGTGCAGGGACTCACATCCATAATCCCAGCGCTTTGGGAGGCTGAGGCAGAAGGATCACTTGAAGCCAGGAGTTTAAGGCCAGACTGGGCAACATAGCGAGACCCCAGCTCTACAAAATAATTTTTAAAAAGAACAGAGCTTTAAAAAGAAATAGCTGGCCAGGCACAGTGACTCAATCCTGCAATCCCAGCACTTTGAGAGGCTGAGGCAAGAGGACTGAGTCCAGGGATTCGAAACCAGCCTGGGCAACTTGGTGAGACCTCGTCTCTATAGTAAATCACAAAAACTAGCCGGGACTGATATAGTTTCAGCTACTTGGAAGACTGAGGTGGAAGAATTGCCTAAACCCAGCAGCTCAAGTCTGCAGTGGCCGTGAGTGTGCCACTGCACTCCAGCCTGGGCAACAAGAGTGAGACTCCAACTCAAAATATAAAAATAAAAAATAAAATGAAAAGAAATAGCCTAGGAAAGATGAAAGTCATTGTCATTTGATAGACTTCTCCTCCACTAATCCCAAGTTCCTCTCTCCCCATGCAGGGCAACATTGCCCAATTTCTGAAATTCAGCTTCTTTCTTTCCTGCTTTTGATGCCCACTTGTTTGCCTCTCCATGTTCCTGCCCGGTCCTGCTTTACAGACACCAGGTTGAACCAATCTCCTGCTCTGGGCTACTCAGGGCTAACTGTGTTTCTGGTGCCCTGTGTGCCCAGTCTGCTGTAATGCTCTATGGAAAAGGCAGGTTACAAGATTGGGTTTTGGGGGGTTTGGGAGTGGAGGTTTGAGTTGGAGTCTCACTCTGTCACCCAGGCAGGAGTGCAGTGGCATACTCACGGCCACCCCGCAGCAACCTGATGGGCTCAGGTGATCCTTCCACCTCAGCCTTCCAAGTAGCTGGAACTACAGGCACGCACTACCATGCCTGGTTAATTTTTTGATTTAGTGTAGAGATGAGGCCTCATCAAGTTGCCCAGACTGTTCTCGAACCCCTGGGCTCAGGCAATACTCTCAACTCGGCCTCCCAAAGTGCTGGGATTAGACTTGAGCCACCACGCTCAGCCTACAAGATTGTTAATAGAACACTAAAAAACAAAATAAAAATAAAAACTATGCATGAAAAACAATCTAATAGAAAATCCAGCAAAATATTAATGTGGTGATAATCTCTAGATGGTGAGACTAGGAGTATTTTTTTAATTGTCCTTCTACTTTTCTATTTTCAAAATTATCTGTACTTCACTTTTCCTTTTCGTTGTTTTCTGTTTTGTACACATTACTTTTGTCACAGGAAGGACTCAATAAACTCCTTTCTGAAAGGGTTTACACCTTACTTTCTTTAAATTACTATAGATTTGACTGGGCTCAGTGGCTCAGCCTGTAATCCCAGCACTTTGGGAGGCCAAGGCGAGTGGATGGCCTAAGCCCACAGGTTCGAGACCAGTCGGGCAACTTGGTGAGACCAGTCGGGCAATTCGTCTCTAAATAAAATAAAAAATAGTTGGGCGTGGTAGCACGCGTCTGTAGTTCTGGCTACTCAGAAGGCTGAGGTGGAAGGATCGCTGGAGCCCAGAAGGTCGACCCTGAGGTGGCCATGAGCGTGTGTGCCACTGCACTCCAACCTGGGAGAAGGAGTGAGACTCCAATTCAAAAATAAAAAACAAAAAATTACTATAGATTCAAAGCGTTTTGTGTTTCAGCAATCACAAATACAAAGAAAAATGGTATTGCTGGATGCAGTGGCTCATGCCTGTAATCCCAGCACTTTGGGAGGCAGAGGCAAGAATATCGCCTGCGCTCAGGGGTTCGAGACTAGCCTGGCAACTTGGCAAGACCTCGTCTCTACAATAAAAAATAAAAATAAAAATAAATTCACCAGGCATGGTGGTGTGCACTTATGGTTCCAGCTACCTGGAAGGTTGAGGTGGAAGGATCGCCTGAGCCCAGCAGGTGGAGGTTGCAGTGGTTGTAAGTGTGCCACTGCACTCCAACTTGGGCAACAGAGTAAGACTCCAACTCAAAAAAAGAAAAATGGTATTGCACTAATATTTCTAACTATATGAACTCTAGATACAAAAGCAAAAAATAAACAGATTCTTCCCCCCAAAAAATCTAGCCTCAGGAGAAATGATTCTATACTCTCTGCAGGCTCATTATATTGGGTTGATGCTTAAATTTGTAGCGTTTTTGCTTGCCCTTGGATGCAAATGTTGCATGATTGTTGATTGGTCAAAGTTCATTATATTTGCCAGTTCTCAGGTTGACTGACATAAATCAACGTGGATTAAAGCAGTTAAATGGTCTTCATCAAAGCCTGATTATCTTCCTGAACATGGAGAATCACTCAGGTCAAAGTGACCCTCTTTGAAACAACAAAACCATTTTCTTGCCATGCTTTCCCCGATAGCATTCTCCCTGGACATGGCACAAATGTTTCAAGCCACCTCTGCTACCTTTACTCTTCTGTTAAACTCAGACAGAAGAATATGCTGAAAGTGTTCAGGTTTTTCCACTTGACACTCCATCCTCTTTAGCCCACAACTAGCACCTTTCTTCAGATCTGCAAAATGCAAGACATATTCACAAGCACAACATTGTCACTCCAAGTGACAAATGATAAACAAACTCCCAACACCGCAGTGTTGCCATGCCAAAAATGAACGCTACGTACTTATGCATTACCCTAATATTATGCTGATTACAGCTGGTTAACACCACTTCACTGAGTATCTACACTATGCTGCATTCTATCTATCTATCCATCTGTCTGTCAATCTATCATCCAAGGTGATAGCTTCTGTTGTGGATTGAATTGTGTCTCCCAAAAAGATACAAGTCCTAACGTGAATGTGACTTGTTTGGAAAGAAGAGTCTTTTCAGATGTAATTGAGTGAAGATGAGATCACACTGGATTAGGGTGGGCCCTAAATTCTGTATAACTTGTGTCTTTATAAAAAGAAGAAGTTCAAGACATGGGGACACAGAGGCACAGAGGAGACTCACATGGGAGGATGCCCCATAAGGATGGAACCAGGGGCTGGCTGACATTGCTGAAGGTCAAGGAAGGCCCAGGACTGCCAGTAACATGATGAGCCCAAAGGGGCACAAGACAGCCGCACCCCCAGATCCTCCAGAAGGAACCAACCCTGCCTACAGCTTGATTCTAGACTCCTAACCTCTAGAATTGTGAGAAAGCCTCCCAGTACTTTGTTATGGCAGTGCTAAGAAACTAATAAAATTTCCCTCACGCCTTTGGAGAATTACTCAGCTCATTTAACAAACATTTATTCGGCACCTACTATCTGCCAGGGGATCTGCTAGGTGCTGTGAAGAGTGCCATAAATAAGATGCTGTCTCTGCTGTTCTAAGACTCTTACAGCCTTACAGAGATTGACCTCACATGATAAGGACAGGAGAGGAGTCCTGTTAGGATGCTGGGGAGGCGAGAAGGACAATGATTCCAGCTCAAGGCTAGAGAAGGCATCCTGGAAGAGATCATGCTTGAGATGAATCCTGAAGAATTCCCTCCCTGAAGGAAATCTGCCGGTTAGTATGGAAGAGAGAGCGTCTCCTTCTCCACACTCATCTCTAAAAACAGCCTCTTCCTGCAGCATTTACATGACAGAATGTAAGTCATGTTCATACTGCACTGTGAACTCCTAGTGCTTTTCCACAGCCTGAAATGTCTTGCCAATTTGACCTTATTTTTTAAAAAAAGGGGAAAAAATGAATTGTTTCTCCTTAGGCTTGATATTTTGGGGAGAAGCTCTTCATTTTTTGCCTTTTGTATTTAGAGTTCATGTAATTGGGAGTGTTGGTGCAATATTATTTTTCTTTGTAGATGTGTTTGCTCTTTGAAACACAAAATGCTTTGAATCCAGATTAATTTAAAGAAAGTAAGGTGTAATCCTTTCAGAAAGGAGTTTACTGGGTCCTTCTCATGACAAAAGTAATAGGCATAAGACAGAAAAGCAACTGAAAGAAAAAGACAAAGTACAGGTAATTTGGAAAACAAAGTAGAAAGAGGATTCTCAGTCTCACCATCCAGAGGCGATCACCAGATTAATATTTTGCTGGATTTTCTACCAGAAAATATTTTTATTTTGTTTCTTTGTAGTCTATAAACAGTCTTGTTTCCTCCCTTTTTAACACAGCATTATAACATAAACATCTTCCCAGGCCTTTATAAACATAATTTTAATGGCTATAAAACATTTGGGCACATAGATGCCCATGGTTTATTTAACCAGGCCTTGTACTGGCCATTTAGGTTAGATCATAATTACTTAAATAACCTTCAGAAAAACTTAATGAGTTTTTAATTGGATATTTTAAGTCATTTCATCACAGACTCATGGTTGTCTCATGTTCCAAGGCCCATTTCATCATCAGGAAGTTGATTTTAAAACAAACAAAGAAGGACAAAGACTTTGACAATGTCGGCAGGCCTCCCCTCATCCCACGCCCCATAGATCCTCCCTCTGTTGGCCTGTGGCTCTTTCCGCTTCATGCCCTCCTAAGCCCCATTTCCTGCTCAGACTGGGTATGGAGCCACAAGTGCTCTGGGGTCTCAGCACCCCATCCTCGGCTGAGCTCTGGCCAAGTCTCCCTGCTGTCCTGGCCCGTGGTGAGCACTTCAGTGCTAGCTGGGCTTCTGCTTTGCTCGCCAAATCATTCCCCTGTGGGGTTCCTTTGAGTTTTTCTTATTGCAAGTCTTGTTCAGGACCCTGGCAGAGCCCACATTCTACCCAGGTCATCATTCCCACCCCACATTGTTCTCTAATAAAGAACCATCAGCAGATGTGGTGACTCACACCTATAATCCCAGCACCTTGGGAGGCAGAGGCAGGAGGATTGCCTGAGTCCAGGGATTCAAGACCAGCCTGGGCAACTTGGCAAGACCTCATCTCTACAATAAATAAATAAATAAATTAGCCAGGCATGGTGGCACACCTGTGGTTCCAGCTACTTGGAAGACTGAGGCAGAAGGACCACCTGAGCTCAGAAGGTATATGGTAGCCGTGAGTGAGCCACTGAACTCTAGCCTGGGCAACAGAATGAGACTCTGACATACACACACACATTCATACAACTGAGTTTCTGTATCAGCTCCTGTTTTTTCCATTTCTATTATAGAAAACTGCCTCAGTCCATTTGTGCTGCTATAACAAAATACTTTGACTAATTTATTAAAAACAGATATTTATTTCTCGAGTTTGTTTAGTTTTGGAGGCTGGGAAGTCCAACACCAAGGTGTGGGCAGGTTTGGTGTCTGGTGAGGGCCCGTCTCTGCTAAGATGGCACTTTTGCTATGTCCTCACATGGTGGAAGGGGGCAAAAATGAACAAACATTGTGTCCTCACATGATGGAAGGATGAAAGGGCAGGGCAGCTCTCTGAATCTTCTTTTATAAGAGTATTAATCTTGGCTAGGGGTGATGGCTCACGCCTATAATCCTAGCATTTTGGAGGCCGAGGCAGGAGGACTGCTTGAACCCAGAGTTTGAAACCAGCCTGGGCAGCATAGTAAGAACTCATCTCTACAAAAATCAAAAAATTAGCCAGGCATGGTGCTGCACACCTTAGTCCCAGCTAGTTGGGAGACTGAGGCAGAAGGATTCCCTGAGACCAGGAGGTTGAGGCTGCAGTGAGCTTTGATCGTGCCACTGCACTCCAGCCTTGGCAACAGAGTGAGACCCTGACTCAAAAACAAAACAAAATAAAATCTGGGTCATTCCAAAACACGCTTGGCCCCAAAGGTTTCAGATAAAGGTTTGTGGTTCTGAATTCTTCTGTCTCAAGAGCACCAGTGCTTGCTCCTGGCTTCCTCCTGCATGTCAATCTTAAAGCGATGCAGTTCACATTATCCCTGTTTTAGAAAACTTCAGGGATTGAGTGTCTTGTCACAGTTAATCAGAAGCAAAGACCAGAGCCAGAATCCACGGCTCTGACGCTCCATCCAGCTCTCAGCACATCGGAGCTGTCTCCCCAGAGAGGCAATCAGAAGCGAATACAACGTGAATACTCTTTAAAGCATATGATTTGAATATTTTTACTGTTGAAGATTAGAAATAGCACTTTGAATCTTGTTGGATGATAAAACAGACAGACCCTGAGTTGTGATTAGACAAAGGAGGAAGGGAAGGTACGAGAAAATATTGTCTGAAAACCAAAGGCAGCTACAAAGGTTGTATGCTTATTGACTTGCCTTTCTTATTATCCTGTTTTGTTGGTTTTTTTTTTCTATTTATGCATTGCCTAGTTTGGGCATTTGGAAAGAAAAATCTGCATTCATATAGAAGTTCACATCATGTTGCAGGTGAGTTTACACATCATTTATAAACCGAGGATAATGAAACTTCCGTTGTAGGATTATCATGAGAATTAAATGAGAGCTTTTGAAGTGTCTCCATGGAACCTTAATAAATATAACTCACCGTCCCTCCTCCCTTCTGCCCTTCTCCCCCCAGAACCCCAACCAAGTTCAACAAACCAGCCTCTTAAAGCCGGATCTTCTGAGACTCAACATTCCCACCTCACAGGCTGCTAAACCCATGTATGACCCACTAGCCCAGTGTTCCCAACCTGATCAGGTCCTGGGTTGCATGACTGGAACCTGCGTGTATCCCTGCCAGCCTTGGGTAGGAGCCAGTGCATCATCTTCTCAGTCCATTTCTTTCCCCCTGTCCTCTCACCCCATGTCCCCACAGTATTCCACTTCCCCCATAAGTGACAGGGATGGTATGCCCGGATGATGTGTGTCTTAATAAAGAGAGGGCTTTATTATTTATTTATTTATTGTAGAGATAGAGCGGGAGCTGGGAGGGGGGGTCTCATTCTGTTGCCCAGGCTGGTCTTGAACTCCTGGTCTGAAGCAATCCTCCCTCATCAGCCTCCCAAAGTGCTGAGCTTATAGGTGTGAGTGTGTGAGTCACTGTGTCCAGCCAGGAAAAGGGTTTTATATGGTGTTATCAGGTTCCTTCTTTTTTTCGGGCCTTGTGTGATCTTTTAGTTACCATTTGTAAACACTAACAAGCCTAGGCATCGAATCTCCATGATCTCCTCCCTCGGATCTACACTTCATTCCTTGCTGTGACGCAGTAACCCCAAATCTGAGAGATCTTGCACATAATGTTCTTTATATATTCCAAAGAAGTCACCTGGAGGTCCAGCAAGAAAAGACACTGGTTTATGATAACTTACAGGCCGCAACAACGGTGACTGGTCAAAGAATCTACACCTCAGGACAGTGTGGCAAGCAGTTTCATAATCTAGCAAGCTCATTGTTCGATTTGCTATACGGTATTTACAACCACAGTGAGTAAGGGTGCTGCCCACATCGTAGTCAGCTCTGCTGGATCACCTGCTACCCTGAACATTACTGGGAATGTACATGTCCTTCAGAGCCCAGCCTTGACCAGAGGCTGCTTCCTTAGGGAGGGGCAGAAAGAAGCCAAATATAGAGGGAAAAGAGTCTATGTGCAGACAATACCTCACACTTGCTCTGACCACTCTTGGCCTCCCCACCCCCTTCCGTATGTTTCCGCTGTCCTCTGAAACACCTCTTCAAGGACAGTGAGATCTCTCCAGCACCCCATGCAGCACTCACTTCCTTCTCAGGTCGCAACTGAAACCTAGTCCTCCCTAAGGGCCTGGATCCCTCATGACACTTCCTCTCTGTTCACCGTTTGTTACCCTGGTGAACACTAGATCTGCATTCCCCTAATTCTCCAACATTGGTTCTAACTTATAACTTCACCTCAGTGTCGGAGTCTCCCGAGTCTCTGAGAAACCGATCAGAAGCTCATGATAGAAATGAAAATGTAGAGTGGATGCCACAGCCACAGGGCCCGTGGCTTAAATAGAAAGAGGGTTTCACACAATTTTTACACTATGCTAATAGCTTCCTTCTTTTTTTTTTTTTTTGAGTTGGAGTCTCACTCCGTTGCCCAGGCTGGAGTGCAGTGGCACACTCACAGCCACCCCAGCGTTGACCTGCTGGGCTCCCCCAATTCTTCCATCTCAGCCTCCCAAGTAGTTGGAACTACAGGCATGCACTACCACCCCCAACTAATTTTTTGTTTATTGTAGAGACAAGGTCTTGCCAAGTTGCCCAGGCGGGTCTTGAACCCGCGGGTTCAGGCAATTCACTCTTCTCATCCTCTCAAAGTGCTGGGATTACAGGCTGAGGCACCGAGCCCAGCCTACGTTCCCTCTTTTCTTCAAGTGCCATGTTATCTTTTAATTGCAACGTGTGAAAGCTAACCAATCTTGGCACCAAATGTCTACAATCTCCCCAGGATAGATCTGTCCTTCCAGCCTAGCCGAGTCCAGGTAGCCTCACCTGAGTCCAATAGCCTCATGCGGGGCCTCCTCACTCAAAAATTCACTCCAGTTACTTCACCTCTGAAATCTCAAGAACTATATCCAGGACTCTCCTACCCATCGGTTCTCTCATACCCCCGCCCCAGTTGCAGATGCTCTTCTTGACCTCCTCAATGTGTCAGAGTGGATCAACCTCTTGCTGGTATCACCTCCACCCCCATCCCATCTTCAGGCCTGGTGAACCACCTGCTCTCCTTGGGCAACATAGTGAGACCTCATATCTACCAAAAAATGTTTAAAAAATAACTAGTCAGATATGGTGGTGTGAAACTGCAGTCCCAGCTATTCGGGAGGCTGATACAAGAGGATCACCTGACCCTAGGAGACAGAGGCTGCAGTGAGTCATAATCTCCTATGTTACCTGCACACCTCACTCTCAGGCATATTTTTTCTTCTAACTACTTTACACCTGAGCACCAAAACTCTCCTTGGGTTCACATCCACAGACTGTCTCCTCTGCCCACTATCTAGGATGCTAACTTCCAGAAACAAATCATACAACCTTGCAGATTTTTGCCACTTAATGTTCATGTTCAACACACTCAGCTTCGCCCTTGTGCCAGTGAACAATTATTTTAACCGCCTTGATCTGCAACTTACCATTTTCTCCTAAGTAGTTACTCCAAAATTTCAACATTCGCCTTAAATTCACACTTTTCTCCATTCTCTGCATATGGCTTTATTTCTTAATTAAAAATAATTAAAGCAATCACAATCCACCTCAACACCCCAGTTACAAACTTGACTATTTTTGCTGGTATCACCAGCTTTAGAAAGTGAATCGCCTGCCCCTGGTTCAAGGTCATGCCCTCCCTCTGCTCCTGACCCCAGTCCTCTACTTGCACCATCAATTATCCCTCCTTAGATTTTCTGTTCTTCCCTTCCTAGTAGTTTCTTCTCTCAGCCTATAAACATTCTCTCTATGACTTCCATTTTTTAAAAAGTGCTTGACCGGACCAGGGACAAGGGCTCACATCTGTAATCCAGCTACTTTGGAGGCTGAAATGAGGAGTCGGAGGTTGCATTGAGCTATACCACTGCACTCCAACCTGGGCAGCAGAGCAAAAACTCCATCTCTAAATTAAAAATATAATTAAAAAAAAAAAAACAGTTTCCCAACATGCTCTCCCCTCTTCCCCCCTCCCCCCGCCCCGGTCCCTGGTTGCTAACCACTGTTCTACTTTCTGTCTCTATGAATTTGACTACAAGTTACCTTATATAAATAGAATAATACAATGTTTGTCCTTTTGTGACTGGCTTATTTCACTTAGCATAATGTCCTCAAGGTACATCAATGTTGCAGCATGTGTCAGAATTTCCTTCCTTTTCACAGCTGAGTAATATTTCATTGTGTGTACATGTCACGTTTTGTTTATTCATTCATTTATCAATGTAACTTAGGCTACTTCCACCTTTTGGCTATTGTAAATAATGCCACTATGAACATGGGTGTACAAACACCTCTTCAGGTCCCTTGATTTATAACTTCTTTTTTAAGAGACACATTCAGATTCTGTCACCCAGACTGGAGAGCAGTGGCATGATCATAGCTCAATGAAGCCTCCAATTCCTAGGCACAAACAATTCTCCTTCCTCGGCCTCCCAAGTAACTAGGACTACAAGCATGTGCCACCACACCTGGCTAAGTTTTGTTTGTTTGTTTCTATAGAGATGCAATCTTGCTATATTGCCCACACTAATCTTGAACTCCCAGCCTCAACAGTCCTCTCACCTCATCCTCCCAAAGTGCATCCTCACAGGCATGAGCCACCGAGTGCTGCTGATTTACAGCTTTGAAATATTTAGACATACCACATGTGGCATTCATCTGTACTCTTGACTGGGGCCCCACAAATGTTAGAGTAGGCCTGTGTGAAAGCTGAGCATCCCTATTTACCAAAGACTACTTAGGTGTCACTTCCAATGGCTTCATGGAACCTGCTTGGAGATGTTCATTGAGAGCCAGCAAGGAGGAATCCTGAAGCAATTAGTGATATCTTCTCCATGTAGGAGAAGATCAAGGTTAAGAGCAGTTAAAAATACTTTCCCACTCTAGTTCGGAGCATAAAAGGGTGAGGACTCAGCCCTTTGATGCCAGGTCGAGCTGTTATTCTTGCAGTGCTGGAGGTGAGACAACAGTATGCTCGGGAGATGTGAGGAGGAGCTTCTTCCCAAGCTCCACAGAGCTGCTGGGCTTGCACTCAGAAAGAGGTTATAGCAGAATGGAATAATTAATTCAAAAAGATGTCATGTGAGAAAAATGCACTAACAGGGGTTTCTAACAAAGCCAACAGTGTTCTGAAGTGTGGAAAAATGACTCTGGCTTAATTTTAATGAAAAGGATGTGAACAATCTGTTTGGAAACACAAGGAAATATTTTAATAGCAAGACTGAGTTTAAGGAATTTAAATGAGGTAAACTCTAGGTCTTGAAAATAGGTTATTTTAAGGGGAACTGAAGAAATGCATATCAATGTTACCCTTGTGACAGTCCCTGGACATAGGTGGCAACAGTAGGTGAGCAGAAGAGCATGACCAACAACTGTCTGGACACTGTATCTTGGGTTGACCTACTGTCTAGCCTTGGACAAGATAAAGTCCTTGATTTCTCTAAGCTTCAGCTTCTTCATCTGGAATATGGGGGCCATGATATCTACTTTTTAATAAATTTCATGATAATCAAAGAGAATAATGAAATAGAAAACAGGCTGGGCATGATGGTTCATGCCTGTAGACCTAGCACTTTGAGAGGTTAAGGCATAGGCAACATAGTGAGACCTTGTCGCTACAAAAAAATCAGAAAATTAGCTGAGAGTGGTGGTGTCTGTAGTCCCAACTACTCAGGAGGCTGAAACGGAAGGATTGCCTAAGCCTAGGAGTTTGAGGCTGCAGTGAGCTGTGATTGTGCCACTGCACTCCAGCCTGGATAACAGAGTGAGGCTGCAATTGGAAGGAAGGCAGGGAAGGAAGGAGGGAGGGAGGGAGGGAGGAGAAAGAAAAGAAGTGAAAACAGATATTTGGATTCTTTGCTTCTGAATCCTGTACCATTCGTCCAGACATGCAATGACATCTCACCAAGCATCTGTTATGCACTCGTGATGCAGAACAGAGCTGTGGGTCCCACTTCTCCAATAAGGGAAGAGAAACAGATGCCACCAAGGTGGAACTGGTGACCACCCAACCAGATTACAATCCTCTTCTAGCACATTTAATTCTGGAAATCAGGTTAATGTCTGAAAATGTTTCCTGTCTCCTTTGTGGGACGGTAACAAAAGCTCTGAGGACAATCCCAGTAGATGGTGTTTTATTTGGCATCAGATGCAGTTCCATGCTACGTTAGACACACGCTATACAGCGGAAATTCAAAGATACACTGCTTAGGCTTAACTTTCAACTGTGCCACTTCTAAGAAGAATCAATTACTTAATTTCACTATGCTTCAGTCTCCTCATCTGTAAAGTGGAAATAATAATAGTGCCCTTTCATGGAGTTGATGTGAGATCTAATATGCTAACCATCACTGCAACTCGATCTGGTGCATGTTCAATGTTATACAAATGTTAACTATTGTCATTAAAATTTCCACTAATCATTGACATCTAAGATTCTTCTATTTCCTAGCTGGGCACGGTGGCTCACACCTGTAATTCCAGCACTTTGACAGAGGAAAAAAAAGATTCTCCTATTTCCATTGCAAATACAGCTCTTATCCCTTTAAGTAAGTGTTCCTGCACTGGGAGTTGCTCAGTACTATAGTGTGAAGAACCTCAAACCAGCAGCATTAAAGAGAGAAGCAAATTATAGTCACATAGAAAAGTTCGGATACCCATGCCAGTACCACTTAGCACATGGTCTGGCTTCTTATATAACCTGGTTCACCCCCACTCGGCCAAACCCTTCCCCTTCAGTCTCCAGTTTAAAAAAACAATCACAAGTTTAGAATAAAAATACTCTTTCCACACCCTTTGAGCCAGTGATTCCCCTTCTGACAAGTCATTCTTAGGTGAGTTGCCCGTCTAGGAGAAATTCAAAGTGTGTACAAGTATTTTTGTGACAGGAATCAACCTGAAACTTTCACTGAAGATAGAACATTTGTTACAAAATGCAAAATTTCTCAAAGATTTAGCTGAAAATTGGTTCTGTATCTGTTTTAGTAAACTCCTGATGATCTAAACGGACTGAGAGAGAGTGGAGAACAAGAGGGTTTGGGGAGAGAATTTCTCAGGACAAAATCATGAGTGTCCCTCTTCCTCTTCCCCACCAAAAGACTGGTGGGGTGTATGTTTCCCCTTCACATCAAGCCTGGGCAGGGTGTGTTGGCTCACACCTACAACCCAAGCACTTTGGGAGGAAGAGGTGGGAGGATTGCTTGAGCCCAGGAGTTTAAGACCAGCCCAGGCAACATAGCAAGACTGTGTCTCTACAAAAAAAAAAATTTTTATTAGCCGGCCATGGTGGCATGTACCTGAGTAGTCCCAGCTACTCAGGAGGCTGAGGCAGAAGGATTGCCTGAGCCCAGGAGGTTGTGGTTGCTGTGAGCTACAATTGCACCACTGTGCCCCGGAAAGAGGATTCCAAGGGACCACTTCAGAAGTTTGATAAGTGCCCCCTCTGCAGTTGAAGGGCACAAGGCACGGGTTCCTGTCTCACACCTAAGAAGCAGTCACGACTGGCAACAGGAAAGTTTCTTCTGGGATGTGACATGGTGACTCAAAGGTATGTGTATCCCTGGAAGCAGATGCAGACCCTAGGAGAACCGTCTGCCTGGGGTCATGTGAAAAAGAGATGCTACCCCAAACCACTTGGAGGCAACGAGAGAACCCAACCAAGAAAGTCCCGGTGGAATGAACTCTGGTAATCTTCGGCCAAGAAGAGAAGTCATTCAGGAACCTGGATCACTGCTGCCATCAAGAAGCATACCCTGGAGAAGTAGGCAGCTGCTGGCTGCCAGTCCATCTCATGAGAGCAACAGGTAAGAGCTTTCCCATACCACAGTGTTCCCTCTCGTCCCTCCCCCTCCCTGCCCAGGTCAGTGACAGAAGATACTTAACAGGGAAGGAGGCTGCAAGACCAAGCTGGCCACACCAGACACCTACCTGGGGAGGGGAGGAGTCTCACTGTTAAATAAAGATTAAAATGCAGCTGATTTTTTCAGACTGGACATTTAAATTTCTGAGTGAAGATCATGAGACATGAAATGACTTTGTCATCAGAAAAGTTATGGCACTGCCCAAGTTTTCATTCAGAGTCAGAGGAATACTTTCTTTCCTGGATAAATGTCTTAAAAGTCAAAAATTACAAGAGATAAAAAATATGCAGCCTGGGCAACATACTGAAACCTTATCTCTATTTCTAAAAATTTTTTTAAATTAGCCAGACATAGTGGCTCACACCTGTAGTCTCAGCTATTTGGGAGACTGAGGCAGAAGGATCACCTGAATGAACCCAGGAGGTCAAGGCTGCATACGGTGAGCTGTGATCATGCCACTGCACTCCAGCCTATATACACACACATACTGGGGGAGCCAAAAAAATGTAATACAGTTTAAGAGATGTTTACCATAATCAGAAGTGTCTGGAAGCTGATGGTAACCACTTTCAGTGCCTCTTGGAATTGCAGAAGTCAAATGTGACATATACATACATTTATATAGACAAAGTAAAAAGACAAGAATGAATCACATTGCAGGTCAAAAATAGTTATTTCTGGGTGATATAAAACAGGAATTTTTATCATCTTCTGTATATTCCTCTGTGTTTTCCAGCTTTATCTCCAATTCTTTTCCTGCCTTCTTCACTCCTGTACCAGGGTCACACATGGGGCCATCCAATGTCATTGCTTAACCACCAGCCATCAAGGAGTCAACTGATGCCCTAGTGTGGGCCACCTCTCCACACATTCTCTCCAATGTTCGATGTCTCACAAACTGTTTTCTACAAACCATTCATCTCAAAGCATGCAATGTATATTTGAACATTATATAATTTAAATGTCCTGCAAAAAAAAGAAAGTCCTGGCCAGGCACCGAGGTTCACACCTATAATCCCAGCACTTTGGAGGTTGAGGCGGGAGGATCATTTGAGCCCAGGAGTTCAAGACCACCTGGGCAACATAGCAAGACCTCATCTTTAAAAAAAAAAAAAAAATTAGCTGGGTGTGTGGCACAAGCCTGTAGTCCCAACTACTTGGGAGACTGAGGCAGAAATTCAAAGCTGTGGTGAGAAGTGATCAACTGCACTTCAACCTAGGTGACAGAGTAAGACCCTGACTTGAAAGAAAGAAAGACAGGAAGGAAGGAAGGAAGGAAGGAAGGAAGGAAGGAAGGAAGGAAGGAAGGAAGGAAGGAAGGAAGAAAGAAATTATTTGAAATCTGTTTAACCCAGGACTTTTCATCCCTTTCTTTGACCATACACAGTGGTTGAAACAAAACAAAACGGAACAAACATATTAGCAGTTTAAGCAACTCTAGTTCTGATGAGACCTGCCTGAGAAATGTCACCCTAATTTGTAGCTCACCAAGGCAACAGTGATTTCAGTTGGAAGATTATTGCTAAGGAACTGGTGGCTCTGGGAGATCACTGCATTCTTTTCAGCAAGTTTTCCTAACAAAAATCTTGCTCCTTTGTCCATTAGTAGAAAACAAGAGAAACAATCTGCAGCTATCCAAAAAACTTAACTCCACCCATTTGAGCCAAAGACAGCTGAAATGAAGCAAAAATAGGCCTGTGATTGATGGACACATCAAGATCAAAGGACTTTTAGAAGTCAAATTAATGGCATGGAGCATCTCTCTGGACTTTATTACTTTAAATCTTGATGGTTTCTCATGTTAAGGGTGGTTTCTTCACTGAGCCTTGGTGGATATCACCATTTATCTTGTTGAAATCCAAAGTTGGGCTGGGCTTGGTGGCTCAGCCTGTAATCCCAGCACTTTGGGAGGCCAAGGCGAGTGGATTGCCTGAGCCCATGGATTCGAGACCCACCCAGGCAACTTGGCAAGACCTCGTCTCTGCAATCAATCAAAAATCAGCCGGGCGTGGTAAGTGGCGCCTGTAGTTCCGGCTACTTGGAAGGCTGAGGCGGGAGGACGCCTGAGCCTGGCAGGTCGAAGCTGTGGTGACCAGGAGTGTGCCACTGCACTCTAGTCTGGGCGACAGAGTGAGACTCCGACTCAAATAAAAAAGAAATCCAAAGTTGGAGTGCCTGAAATAACTCTGTAACTGTTATAAATTGAGCACCACAGCCAAGAAGACAAGGTTGTGAAATAGGAAGAAAAATGATTATCTCACCTACAAATTCAGAGATCTCCCTATTCCTTAAAGCTGCCTGGAAGTGAGGAATCCCTAGCTCCTTTCCTATTGGCAGGTCTCCAAGAAATCATCTCCATGGCCAAGGTACCTGTAACAACACGAAAGACATTCAGAGCCACTGACGAGGGGTTTCCGTAGTGGGACGAAGGTACCTAGGGATCCTAGCAGGTCCTTTTCTCTTTGCCAAACAATTTCCCACAAAGGTTCCACTCAGCAACATAAGGCCCTCTGCAGGAATGCATGTGCCACTTTGGACTTGGTTGCACACATCCATACTTTACCATTCTGAGCACACAACCTTATTCCTGATCACAGAAGGACCAAGTCTTATATTTCCTGATACATTGAAAGTGTTGTAGTTTTATGTTTATTTGTTTGTGGATGGGAATGGGGTAGCAAGACATAATTTCACTGTAACAGGGAAGAATGAAATAAAACCCGGAATTATCTTTTAGAGGGTGGACCCCTTGTAGTATACTCAGAATTTATTTCTCCAGATCAAAAGTTCAGCTGAAGTTTTTTATCTGGAGGTTTTGAGAAGGTTGCATCACGATTTGTGGAAGAAATGTTCCAAGTTATGGCAAACAGGGACTGGTTTTTGCACCAGGACTTACCCAGGCACTTACCCACACCACAGAGTATTTAGCAATTTTTGACACAAAATAGCATGACTCCCATGCCCCACCCTCCCCATTCACTCGATCTCACTCCAAGTGACTTTTTGTTTATTTGTTTGTTTCCTCTAATGATGTGGAAGAGGTGAAACCAAAAATGGCAGAAATACTAAAAGACATCAAAATGGACAAGTTCAAAAACTGATTAGAGCAGTGGAAAAAGTGTTTCAAGTACTGCATCAAACAGAGAGTACTCTGAAGGTGACTGAAGTTTAAAACATGTAAGAACAAATACACAATTTTTTATGAATAAATTCTGTTTTTATTTGGGGTCTCCCCTTGTAGAGTGCTTAAAACTGTCTTCTTACTGAAGTGCGATATTTATTTCATTCAATTTTATGTTTCTCAAATACAGTCATGTATTGCTTAACAATGGGAACACATTCTGAGAAATGAATCATTAGATGATTTCATTGTTCTGCAAACATCATAGAGTGCACTTACACAAATCTGGATGATACAGCCTACTACACACCTAGGCTAGATGGTCTAGGCTGCTGCTCCTAGGCTATAGACCCGTAGAGTGTGTTACTGTACAGAGAATACTATAGGCGATTGTAACACAGTGGCAAGTAGTTGTATATCTAAACATATCTAAACATAGAAAAGGTAGATTCATATATGATATTATGATCTTATGGGACCACCATCATATATGCGGGTCATTGTTGACCAAAACGTAGTCACATGGCACAAACTGTACTAATCTCCTAAAACATTGGCTTTGCTCTCCATGTTCCCACTTTTGAAACTAAAGCAGGAAAAATCCCAAGTGATAAGCATTAGCAGATAAACACTTGCATCCAGAGGGAATTGTCGACACTTTTAAGATCAGCTGGAAGTCATTTTATTAAAATATGGGAAGTGTGTTCCTTTATAATCTATATTTCATTTAGAGCCATGTGACTATGAGTGACACAGAGTTTGTGGTTAAAACACAGTAAATGAGCAATCAAATACTGTGACCACAGGGGGACATATGTTACCCTAGAAAAAGCACAAAAGGCATAAATAACATATTGTGGAGCTCACTCAGTGTGAGCCACTAAGTCACCCAGAGTTATTAACATCATGCATTATATGTGGACCAATTTTACAAACCATTGTACTTCCCCCCAAACATGCTCTGAATGAACGATGAAGAGTCCGTACTGTTCCTCTTGTGCTATTCTTGTTGAATCAGAGGTTTAGTAATTTTTCTAATAGAAAACAAAATCAGATTCATAAAAAATGTTCACTGACTACCTGGCAGAGGGCCTGAGCCCATATTCAAGATGTGATACAACACATTTTTTTGATTGCTTTCTTTCTGAAGTGATCCAAAATTAGTTTTGCCTCCGTTCCAAACTCTGCTGACACAGCTCTTTCTGAGGTCTCCTGATAGAGGGAAGGAATCTATTGCTGTTGTTTTATCCAGGGAAACAGACGATACTTGTGAAAAGACACAAATAGAAAGTATCTAAGCCGGGCTCGGTGGCTCAGCCTGTAATCCCGCACCTTTGGGAGGCTGAGGTGAGTGGATTGTCTGAGCCGGCGGGTTCGAGACCCGCCTGGGCAGGCGAGACCTCATCTCTACGATAAATCAAAAAATTAGCTGGGCATGGTGGCGCGCCTGTAATTTCGGCTACTCGGAAGGCTGAGGCGAAAGGATCGCCGGAGCCCAGCAGGTCGAGGCTGCGGTGGCCGGGAGCAGCTACTGCACTCCAGTCTGGGCAACAGAGTGAGACGCCAACTCAAAAAAAAAAAAGAAAGAAAGAAAAGAAAGTATCTATGTGGATGTTGTGTGGGAATTTACCCTGATAAAAAGGTGCAAAGCCTCAAAACTGTGTATGCTCAAATTGCATGTCTTAGTAAATCAACCTGAAATACACCAAGTGTCAGGCATGGTGGCTCATGTCTGTAACCTCAGCACTTTTGGAGGCCAAAGCAAAAGGATTATTTGAGGCCAGGAGTTTAAGATCACCCTGGACAACACAGCAAAATGCTATCTCTACCAAAAAAATTAAAATGAAATAAAATATAAAATATACCATTAAAAGCAAAAGGAGGCTGGGCGTGGTGGCTCAAGCCTATAATTCCAGCACTTGGGGAGGCCGAGGCGAGGGGATTGCCTAAGCCCTCAGGTTTGAGAACTGCCTGGGCAACTTGGCCAGATCTCATCTCTACAATAAATTAAAAAAAAAAAATTAGCCAGGCATAGTAGCACGTGCCTGTAGTTCCAGCTACTTGGAAGGCTAAGGTGGAAGGATTGCCAGAGCCCAGCAGGTGAACACTAGGGTGGCTGTGAGCGTGCCGCTGCACTCAATCCTGGGTGACAGAGTAAGAGTCCAACACACACACACACAAAGGAAAGCAAAAGGAAAGGGATGAGTACGTGAACACACCTAGTGAAGGGTGCAACAGAAGGAAGGACCACCTTATAGTCCCGGGAGAGGCAGACACATTGAGGGTAGAGTGCAGTGGGTGAGGGACCACCATACCGGAGTCCTGGGAGAAGCAGAGCACATGACTCGTCTTTGTCATGTTGGCCAGCCCACTGACGTGTGGTTATCAGGACCCAAGACAAGGTGAAAAGTTTGTAGCAAGGGGACCCCAGAGATGAGGTGGCCAGGCCAATGGCACACAGTTGCTCTTACAAAGAGACGCAGGCACAAGCAGGTCTGGCCACTGCTTTGGCTTCCCAATTCACCTGTGAGCAACTCTGGGTTTCCTGTGAATTTCTTGGACAGAGGACACATGGGACCAGAATGGGTGTTGCCACTGGATGGCCAATTTAAGAACGACACAACTGTCAGCCCAGGGGTGGCATAATCAGGACCTGACCTCTCCATGTCTCTCTATCTACAAGTAATGTTCTTTGTTGTTGTTTTTTTTCCATAAAATGGCTTCTTTATCCCGTCTGTCTTTAATATGTTTCACAGATTACTGACTTATCCATATTTAACATGTCTTACGAATTCTGCGTGTCTCACTAGAAGCTATTTTCTTACTCGTTATCTAAACTTACCATCCTGGGAGTCTTCTCGATACCTCACAGATGCTGGCTTGATTTCTGTGTGTACTCAGTGTTGCCCGTGTGCCTCATCCACCCCGTTTGTTCTCTTGTCTTCTGCAGTAGAATCCAGCATACGTTCCATGTGGACCTTCTCTTGTGCCTCTCAGCAGAAGCCACAGAGAACACCACGTGAGGTGCAGACACTTCACAGTCTTCTGGCTTGCTTTTATATTTTACAAACTTTGACTCCTCTCAAGCGAGTGTGGATTATCATTTTAGGAGTATTTCGAGTATTTGTCTTGGGGGCTTGACCTAAAACAGGAAGGCCTGAGATCCTTAGAAATCTCTGAGACCATGAAATGTTTCAACTCCACTTTCAAGTCATCTAGTTGAGCATGTGCATAAACAATCGTTGGCCTAATTTTCCCTGGAAATTCATGTAGTATAAATTACACCAGGCCAGACACGGTGGCTCATACCTGTGGTTCCAGCTATTCCGGAGGCTGGGGTGGAAGGATCACCTGAGCCCAGGAGGCTGAGACTGTGTACAATGAACCGTGATCCCGTCACTGTACTCTAGCCTGGGTGACAGAGTGAGACCCAAACAAAAAAAAATTTTTTTAACTATAGAGTGGTATTAAGTTTCTCTTTCTCCCCCTAAATTAGCATGTAATTATATTTGCTTTCCAAAATTTGGGGTGGTGGTGATACGTTTCTCCCATCCAAGATAGGTATACATTTAATTGTGTGGGAGGCATATTAAACAAACACAAATTCTTTAATACTTTTTTTTATTTTAAAGATGTGGGGTACAAATCAGGGTTAGGTATACAAATGTTGATTTTTCAGGTACTCTTGTTGATGAGGTGTGCCCCTCCCTCCCCTAGCAGTTTCCCTCAACTGCCAATCCCACCCCCCTCCCCTGGCAGTTTCCACTACTGCCAATCCCTTTCTTATAGTAGTATGATAATTTTTCAAGGTCTGCTTATTTATAAGTGAGAACATATGGTACTCTGTTCTTTGTTTCTGTGATAGATCACTGAGTATGATCGACTCCAAATCCATCCAAGTTGCAGCAAAGTCCATGTGTTTGTCCTTCTTTATGGCTGCATAATATTCCATTGTGTATGTGTACCACTTTTTTTTAATCCAGTCCGGCTTCGATGGGCAGCATGGTTGGTTCCATGTTTTTGCTATTGTTAATAGAGTTGCCACAAACATACGTGTGCAGGTATCTTTTTTGTATGATTTGAGTTCCTCCGGGTATATTCCTAATAGGAGAATTGCTGGGTCATATGGAAGGTCAATTTCTAGTTCTTTCAGAAATTGCCACACTGTCTTCCAAAGAGGTTGCACCACCAGCAGTGTAAAAGTGTTCCTTTTTCTCCACATCCTCGCCAGCATCTGTTTTTGTTTGTTTTAATAATGATGGTCATTCTTACTGGGGTTAGGTGGTATCTCAAAGCAGTTTTGACTTGCATTTCTCTGATGATGAGTGAGGCTGAGCACTTTTTCATGTGTCCGCTGGCTGTCCGTAAATCTTCTTTTGAGAAGTGTCTCTTTAATGCTTATTTGAGGAAAAAAAGTCGATTTGTAAAAAATCAGATCTTTTTTTCTTTTGAGCCATGGTCTCGCCCTGTCCCCCAGGCTGAAGTGCAATGGCACAGTCACAGCTCATTCATTGCACCTTTGACCTCCTGGGTTTAGGCAATCCTCCCACCTCAGTCTCCCAAATAGCTAGAACTACAGACATGCACCATCAAGTTCAGCTATTTTTTTCATTTTTTGCAGAGACAAGGCTCACTAGGCCACCCAGTCTGGTCTCAAAACCCTAGACTCAAGCAATCTTCCTGCCTCTGCCTCCCAAAGTGCTGGGATTATGGACATGAGCCACAACACCCAGCTTCAAATGGTTTCATAATAACATCCATTTCACAAATGTGTTAATTGCAGTTTGGACACATCAAGTGCCTTGTCCAGGGTCCCAGAGGTGTACTTTTTCAAGGTCTACAAGGAAGAAAGATGCTAACTTGAAAAAACCCCTTTGCCAGCCAACACCACATACCAGAATCTTGGGTCATGGCTGACAAGTAGACACGAGACAGTTTCATAACATCTACTTCAAGGGATCTTTATTTTTGCTGATTATGGATATCAAAGCATATTTACACAAAAAGGATCTATTTCAGGAGACAGATATTTTATGCTGTGCTTTTGGGTTTGTTTGTTTTTTTTAATGTTCAGTGAAAGTCTCATCTGTTTATGCTACATCATGCCGTGATTTTGCGTTCCTTCTACCCAAATGTGAAAGGCATCATCAGATAATGAGGTCTGTACTCCTGTCAGTGGGTGAGGGGGTTCAATGATTCCTTAGAACTGTGCCATTGGCAGCCCTCCCAGCTTCCTCTGATCATCCGAGACCCATCCCAGCTGATAAGTCTCAGAAAGAGAACTGGATCCAGTTCTCTTTCTGCCAAAAAACAAAACAAAACAAAAAACTCTTCCACTTCCATACTTTTGATGAGTTTTGGTTTTTTTTTTTCTTTCTGCAGCTGGTCTTTGGTTGCTCACAGCCACCCCTCTAGCAGCTTCCTCAAGGGCGGTCAGTCACTGGCATTTTTGGTTTGGGGTTTGAGGGAGGGGAAGTTTCAGGGAGGAAGCCATGAGTCAGCCTGTGATTTCTTCTTAAGTCATGTGCAACATTGACATAGACTCTGAAATAAGAGAAATTCAATGCAAGGCAGTCAGGGGCCCAGCTGGCCCCCTGGAAGGCATAATTTGCAGGAGATGAGGCTGTACCTGGGTAATAACAAAGGCAACTTCACTTTGGAAAGTGAAGAGAAGTGTCAATTGGTATGAGAAGGGTTTTCTCAGAGTTTTCCCCATAGGATCCAGTAAAATTTGTCAGGTCACCCCCCAAAGCCCACTATTACTTTCCTCTTGTAATTCCAAATCCACACCGATCCCACCCTGATCACTCAGACCCCAGCCCAGCCCTGACCAGCAGCAGGACACAGACACGCGGACACAGCCCCAACACACCCAGCACTTTCCTAGAGGAGAGCTTCTTCCAAGTGTTCAAGACCCTTGGACAAGACTAAAGACCAGGAGCCACGAGTGCATGGAAACTGATCCACTCTCAGAGCTCCAGCTACGGCAGGGTCAGTCAGTGGCCTCAGTATCTGCCAACTCTCTTGCTTCCACCGTCTCCCCAAGGACTTTCCCCATCTCTCTGCTTTGTGGACCACCCTCTCTGTGTCTCGCTCCCAAGAAAAGGCTTCCTGCCACTCCTCGTCCCTTTTCCAGTCAAGCATAAGGGCGTTAGTCAGAGGCAAGGCTCTGGGGGGAATGAAGGAGTAGATCCGATGGATGCCCTGCCCCCAAGGGTGTATGAATGCACTAGGAGATGTGATGAACACAAGGGTAGAACTTGGGGATCATCAGGGTCACTACTAGTCCATCTGATTTTCCTGAGATCCAAAAAGGTACCCCTTTTTTCTAGGTGGGCTACAGGCATAGAGAGAGGAACAGAAGCCAGATCTCCATGGTCCATGTCCAGCCCAAGATGGTCCACTGCAAATAGCATGGTACAGACACTGGCATTGGTAAAAAAAAAGGAAGGCATAAGTGTCAGTTATTTTTATCGGTAAGGCTCTGTGTAGGAGGTGGGCTCTGGGGCCAGGCTCACACCTGTAATCCTAGCACTGTGGAAGGCCAAGTCAGGAGGATTGCTTGAGACCAGCAGTTCGAGACCACCCTGGACAACACAGAGAGATCTCACCTCTACAGAAAATACAAAAATTAGCTGGGTGTGGTAGCATGTGCCTGTAGTCCCATCTACTCAGGAGGCTACGGTGGAAGGATCACCTGAACTGAGGAAGTCAAGGATGCAGTCAGCCAGGATTGCACCACTGCACTCCAGCCTGGGTGATAGAGTGAGACTCTGTCTCAAAAAAGAAAAAAAAAGGGAGGGCTTTGGGCTGGGGAGGTGAGTAAACTAGAAGGTCCCCACTCTGGATGGGGAGTGCATCCAAAAAGAGACAACTGTGTGAGCAAAGACTCCGGATGAGAAGGAGCATCCATCTCCACGCTCTTCCTCGCCCTGTCTCCCTTTTGCTCTCATGTGCTTCCATTTAAAATGTTTCCTCAGATTCCTCAGTTGCTTTAATTCATCTTTCTTCCTCAGATTCCCTTCGTAAAAGATGGGCAAACACACTGTTGGCATGAGGAAGCCTGTGCTGATTCTGTCAGCACTAAGCCTCCTCGGTGGTAAATAAATTACAGCGGTCTCCATAGTTACTAACACCAATCATGTCATGAGCCTCAGACACACAGTCAAAAATAAAGACCCTTGAAGCTGCACAAGCATCAGACTGTGTGAGCTTCTAGGGCAACTTGGCCTTTGCCCTTGGCCCAGACAGCTCAGTTCCCAAAGCCTGATTTTTTTTTATGATTATTCTCTTATTATTGGTCTCTTCATGTAATTGGTATTAAAAGATATGGATGAAGTGAGCCTGGGTGCAGTGGCTCATGCCTATAATCCCAGCACTTTGGGAGGCCAAAGCTGGAGGATTGCTTAAGCCCAGGAGTTTGAGACCAGCGAGACCTCGTCTCTATAAAATCAAAAAATTAGCTGAGTGCTGTGACACATGCCTGTAGTACCAGCTACTTGGGAGGCTAAGGTGGAAGGATCATCTGTTGAGGATACAGTGAGCTGTGATCATGCCACTGCACTCCAGTCTAGGTGAGAGAGTGAGATCTTGACTCGAAAAAAAGAGAGAGAGAGAGAGAGAGAGATAACTGAAGTGTCAGAGACATCAACACCAATGTACTATGATCAGTGGATAAACAGAAATATGAGTGACATAAACATATTGAGTCATTTATCTGCCACTTAGCCTGTATAATATTTTTCAAATGATATTTGGTTTTCGGATCTCAGCTCTAGTTAGCAAAGTGACAAATGAAAACATGGCTGGTTGCCAGCATATTTATATGTTTGTTTCTTCCCCAGCCCAGTACAAATAAAGTGACAGTTATGGAAACAAAGAAGATCGTCCACTGTCTTCTCTACAATATCCCTGAAGAACCATTATCTAATTTACACTGGAAGAGTACCATTGACGGAGTTCACCACTTTGCAGGGATGCCCCTTTCATTGTTGGAAAGCTCTTGCCAATTTTGAAAAATCTTTATATTGAATTTATTGCCCTCTGCTTCACTGATGCCCATGGGCCCTAGGCTAACCTTCCATGAGAGCACAGAATGTCTTCGTAACGAGAGAACACTAAGCACAAGTCAAGAGAACTGCATTCTCATTGCAGTATCCCTACTTGACTGCCATGACACTTGGAGTAAAGCAAGTTAACCTCTCTGAGCTGCAGTTTCCTCATTTATAAAATGAGAGCACTGTCTAGGCTGGGTGCGGTGTCTCATACTTGTTATCTCAGCACTTTGGGAGTCTGAGGCAGGAGAGTCACTTGAGCCCGGGAGTTCAAGATCTGCCTAGGCAACAAAGTGAGACTCTGTCTCTACAAAAACAAAATGTAAAAGGCATGGTGGCACACACCTTCAGCCTTAGCTACTCTAGAGGCTGAGGTAGAAGGATTTGCCTGAGCCCAGGAGTTGGAGGCTTCACTGAGCCGCAATCGTGCCACTGCACTCCAAATGACAAAATGAAACTCCAACTCCTAAAAAAATTTTTTTTATTAAAATAAATAAATAAAGATGGGCATAGTGGCTCACACTTATAATCCTAGCACTTTGGGAGGCCGAGGCAAGTGAATTACCTGAACCCACGGGTTTGAGACCAGCTTGGGTAACTTGGAGAGACCTCATCTTTAAAATAAATAAATCAATAGCCAGGCATAGTGGCTCATGCTTCCAGTTCCAGCTACTTGGAAGGCTGAGGTGGCCTGAGTCTAGCAGGTCGAGGCTGCAGTAGCCATGATCATGCCACTGCACTCCAGCCTGGGCGACAGAGTGAGACTTCTACTCAAAAGATTAAAATAAAATAAAATAGAGCAATGCCTGGTGTACCTCACAAGGCTAACATAAGAATCAACTTGAATAATAAAAATAAGGAACTTTGGAAATGGTGAGGGCTATGTAAGGTAAAGCATTACCATTCTTCACACAAAAGGCCTCCAAACATTTGAAGACAGCTGGTGTTCCCTTGGTCTCTCCTAGTATTACAAGGTCTAGGCTTCTTTTCATGCCGGTTGTGCTCATCTAGAAGCTTCCCACTTGTCTTTGTTTCTTTCAAGCTCGTTGCTCAGAATGATCCCCCAGAGATGGTAAAACCAGCAAAGGAGGAGGGATCTCTCTCTGGCCCCAACTTCTATGCTCACTGCCTGGGAGTACACTGACACATCTGACAGCCTCTTCAGACTGTTGCTGTACATTATGTTAAGGTCAGTCCACATGTCTCTGTCTTTTCATTCTTTTATTTCAAATAGATGTCTGTTTTTAGGGCAGTTTTAGGTTCACAGCAAAATTGAGCAGGAGCGTTCCCCATACCCTCTGCCCCATGCATGCAGGGCCTCTGTGTCTTTTTCACATGATCCGCTTGCTGTCAAGTCCAGCCTTCCCTCTCCTGAACTCATTTAATGTTCGGGTCAACATTGATGAACACTTTTATATTTATGTGTGTTGAATTTCATCTTACAGCTGCCAATGTCAAGGAATAAAGGGCTACTCCATCATCTTTCTGTTACTCCAGCAGTCCTACGTGTGTGGAATGAGCAGTTCTGCAGCAGTGTGTCCCAGGAAGACTTCTGAGAAATCCTCAAGTGTTCAGTAAACAAAAACACTTGGAGCATGATTTAGGCATTGCAGAAAGAAATCTTCCTAACCAAAGTCTCATAACTGGCATTCCTGTGGTGAGAAAAGATTGTTTTAATAAGATTTTATTATTAAGATGATTGATCTAGCAAAGTATTTTTAGCATTCATAGATATCTCCATTTCTAGAGAGTTGCAAACCTAATTGCAGTTTTGGAGTTCACAAACATTTTTCTATGTTCTGAACATTTCACATGGATTTTTCTTTTCTTTTCTGATTCGGAGTCTCACTCTGTCACCCAGATTGGAGTGCAGTGGCACACTCCCAGCCACTGCAGCCTCGACCTGCTGGGCTCAGGGGATCCTTCTGCCTTGCCCTTCCAAGTAGCTGAAATTACAGACATGTGCTACCGCGCCCAGTTAATTTTTTTGATGTATTGTAGAGATGAGGTCTCGCCAAGTTGCCCAGGCTGGTCTCGAAACTCTGCCTCCCAAAGTGCTGGGATTACAGGTGCAAGCCACCATGCCCAGATTTTTTTTTTTAATTAAAATATTCTTTCAATAAAACAACACCTAGAAATTCACATTATTCTTCATGTGGAACAGGCATAATGGGACTTTTTCCAAAAGAGAAATTACTCAGTTACTGAGTCTGAAAGAACACATGGAAAGTGCTGAAGAGACATGGAAAAAGAAACCTTTTTGGTGTCTCCTAAGGAAATCAGAAGTGGTCAGGCAGATGGGACATGGTACTCCCCATCTTCAACAGTTAAGGATTAACCAGGAATCCCTTGGTTGCAAGTGACACAAACCCATTGCTGATTGACTTACACAAAAAGAATTTACTGACTTATATAGTAATTAAAACAGGGATGTCCAACTTTTTGGCTTCCCTAGGATGCATTGAGCAAAGATGAATTGTCTTGGGCTACACATACATTATATAATATAGTTAGACTATACACATAATAAGACTCTTTTTGTATTTTTATTATAAAGTTTAGAAAAATGAGAACAATATAAAGCTAGTGGGAAATGTGACCCTGGTTTTGTAAAAGTAATCTATCAATGTCTGGTTCAATGGAAGTGGTTGCAATTCTTAGAGAGTTCTCAAGGCACTCATCAGAAATATTTGTTTGAATTTTGCTCTTCATGTGCTTCGTAATTGAAAACAGCTGCTCATAAATGTATGGAGCTGTCAAAAAGTGATGTCATGAATAAGGTGTGATTGTGAACTTCAAAAATGGAATTACACATGGGGTCACAAAGAAAATAAATGCTAAAAACGCATGACATTAAAAGATTTTGTGGGGTCACATTACTAGCTGTCTTGGGCTGCATGCAGCTTACAGACTGTGTGTTGGACATTCCTGAATTAAAATGTCCTCAAGTGAGTTTCAGCAATTCCATTCCTGCACATGTTCCCAGACTTGCATGAAGATGTTCATGGCAGCATTGTTTACAGTAGTGGGGAGTTTAAGTCAACCCAGGAGTCTCTGCCACAGTCAGGCTGATGAGTTATATACAGTAATGTGGTGAGAACTTCAAAACACAGTGTTAGGTTAAAACAAAAAAGAGGAAAAATCTTAGTGAAGTTTATAACACAATGCTATTTGTTTCTATGAAAAACAAATACATGTGCCAGGTACAGTGGCTCATGCCTGTAATCCCAGCATTTGGGAAGGCCAAGGTGGGGTAATCACTTGAGGTCAGGAGTTCGAGACCAGCTTGAGCAACATGGCAAGACCTCATCTCTATAAAATATGTCAAAAAAAATTAGCTGGATATGATGGCACATGCCTTTAGTCCCAATTACTCAGGAGGCTGAGACTGAAGGATCACCTGAGTCCAGGAGGTTGAGGCTTCAGTGAACCATGAGCACAACGCTGCACTCCAGCCTGGGCAACAGAGTGACACTCCAACTCAAAAAAACAAAAACAAACAAACAAAACACACAAAACAATGCCAATATATGTTCTTGGATATGTATGTACCTCTGAAAACCATATAAACACATTTAAGTAGGTGCCTGTAGTGGGCATGAAAGAGCAAGGGGATGACAGGTGATGGAGAAAATTTTTTAAATGAGAGATGTCTTTTACACACCAATAGTGATGTCTGCCAAGAACTGAGGAGTGTGACTAGCTCAATTCTGAGTACCAATGGTCCAAACATTTTTAAAAACAGGGGGGGAAATTTGGTCTTTTTTTCATCAACATAATCATGAACAGTCCCTGTCTCTGTCTCTGACCTCACCTCTCTCTGAGTCCACTTCATTCTCCAGCAAACTCTCTCTGCACGGAGGGAAAGAATATCCTGGAAGCACAGGTACACCCCACGTGTACAATTCATGAGCTGAGTTCCACATTCCAGCTTTTGCTTGGCCCTGCCTGAGTCATATGCTGCCTCTGGACCCATCACATCACCTGGAAAAAGGTCATGACACATGATCAGCCTGCTAGGGCACCTACTCGCACAATGGGGGAGGCCAGGCCCTTTGATTGGCAGCCCCACGTGTGGACACCACCTCTCACCACAGTAAGCCTCCTCCAGTGGAGTGCTGGGGTCCAAAGAAGCTCTAAGCCAGGTAGGTCCAACCTACAACCTGTGGGCTGCATGTGACCCAAGATTGCTAGTCATGTGGCCCCACAAAATCTTTTGTTATTATGTGTTTTTTTTTAGCACTTTCTTTGTGACTCCTGTATAGTTCCATTTTTGAAGTTCACAATCACACCTTATTCATGACATCACTTTTTGGCAGCCATACATTTGTGAGCAGCTGTTTTCAATTATGAAGCATATGAAGAGCAAAATTCGAGCAAACATTTCTGATGAGTACCTTGGGAACTCACTAAGAATTGTGACCACTTCCACCAAACCAGACATTGATAGATTAGTTTTACAAAAATAAGGTCACTAGTTTTTCCCACTAGTTTTATATTGTTCTCATTTTTCTAAACTTTATAATAAAAATATTTTCTTATATCTTATTATGTATATACACTAACTATATTATGTAACTTATATATGCCCCAAGACAATTCCTCTTTGCTTGATACAGCCCAGGGAAGTCAAAAGGTTGCATACTCTTGCCCTAAGCAGTTCAAGTTTAGAGACAGCTTCACTCTGACAAAACCATGTTCATTCATTAGACTGGACTCTCAAGAGCAGTTGGGAAATAGCTTTATTTTCTTTTTCTCCCACTCTTGTGCTTCCAACTTTCTTTACTGACCCCAGATAATAACTTGTGCAAACCGTGTAACTTTCCAGAACTTCTCACTTTTGTAACAGCTTCATTTCAAGGTATGATACAGGCTCAGTCTTCTTTCATATCCAAACTTCACTCTTGGCTCCTCTTGGAATCATCCTCTGCTACCTTCTTTGTCGGCTCTTCCTGGGTCCCAGTAGCCAGCAGTAGGTACATGGGGCACAGTCCCTCTCTCAACCATATTCCCAGATCACTCTGTGTTCTCTTGTTTCCCCTAGGTGACGGGCAGTGGAAAAAGGAGAAGTAAAGACGCAAGTTCTTCATCCTGGAGCTGGGACTGTTTTCTTTGGTCATTGGTATGCTCTAAGGCAGCAGTCCCCAACCTTTTTGTCATCAAGGATGGGTTTAGTGAAAGACAAATTTTCCCATGGATGGCGGGGGATCATCAGGCATTAGCTTCTCATTAGAAGCAATGCAGCCAAGATTCCTCACATGCACAGTTCACAATAGGGTTCGTGCTCCAATGAGAATCTTTTTGTGTTGTTTTTGTTTTTGTTTTTGTTTTGGGGTCAGAGTCACACTCTGTCACCCAGGCTGGAGTACAGTGGCACACTCACGGCCACCGCAGCCTCAGTATGCTGGGCTCAGGTGACCCTTCCGCCTCAGCCTTCCAAGTGACTGGAACCACAGGCATGCACCACACACTCGGCTAATTTTTTTTTTTTTTTTTAGTCAGAGTCTCACTCTGTTGCCCAGGCTGGAGTGCAGCAGCATGCTCATGGCCACCACAGCCTCTACCTGCTGGACTCAGGTGATCCTTTATCCTCAGCCTTCCAAGTAGCTGGAATTATAGGCACATGCCACAGGCACATGCCACCACACCTGGCTAATTTTTTGGTTTATTATAGAGATGAGATCTCACCAAGTTGCCCAGGCTGGTCTCAAACTCGTGGGCTCAGGCAATCCTTTTGCCTGTGCCTCCCAAAGTGCTGAGATTACAGGCATAAGCCACCGCAACCGGCCTCCTATGAAAATCTAATGCCGGCTGCAAATCTGACAGGAGATGGAACTCTGCTTCCCACTCACCTCCTGCTGTGTTGCCCAGTTCCTACAGGCCACAGACTGGTACCGGTTCGCAGTCGGGAGTTGGGGACCCTGCTCTAGGGGACAGATGTTCAAATGACAGCTAAATCTTGGTGGGGCCTTATATGTGTTTAGAAAAACCCTCAACCCCCACTGAAGATCCCCAGCACGGTCCTGTTCCCTCACCAGGAAGATGCACTCTCCTGTTGACCACTCATGATTCTCCCTTGGCTCTTGTTGAGAAGATGATCCCCCACACAGTGTTCTTGAGCAAGGCTTCCTCAAGGTGGTCCTGTCTCCCACAGGGAGTACTCAAGTCTTCAGAAGACAGTATGGACCCTGCTGACTGCGGAGCTACAGCTCCCATTACAATCTCCTCTCTCCTCTTTGCTTCAGCCAGCCTCTGTCTAGGCAAGAAACACGTTCCTTACTCTGTGCTCACAAGAGTCCCCAAATGGAAACAACCCAACTGTCTAGAGTTAACAGATGAATGAATATGTCAAGTGTGGCATAGTCACACAATGAATTTTTTTGTTTTGAATCAGATTCTCACTGTCACCCAGGCTAGAGTGCAGCAGTACAATCACAGCTACCTTAGCCTCGACCTCCTGGGCTCAGGCAATCTTTCCACCTCAGCCTCTCAAGTAGTTGAGACTACAGGCATGCGCTACCACACACAACTAATTTTTTTTTAAATTTAATTGTAGAAACGAGGTCTTGCCATGTTGCCCAGGCTGGTCATGAACTCCTGAGCTCAGGCAGTCCTCTCACCTCGGCCTTCCAAAGTGCTGAGATTATAGGAGTAAGCCAACGCACCCAACCTGAACTATTATTCACAAAAAAGTGTGAAGTACTGACACATACTACAGCATGGATGAACTTTGAAAACATTGTTCTCAGTGAAAGGAACTCAATGCAAAAAGCCACATATTGTGTGATTCCAATCAAATGAAATGTCCAGAATAGACAAATCCACAGATTAGTGATTGCCAGGGCTGGGAGAGGAGAGATGGGAGTGGGTCACGAGGACAGGGTTGCTGTTCAGGCTGATAAAAATGTTCTAAAACTAGATAATACTGGTGGTCTCACAACCCTGAATTTTCTAGAACCCACCCAATTACATGCTTTTTTTCTTTTTTGAGTCAGAGTCTTACTCTGTTGCCCACACTGGAGTATAGTGGCATGCTCACAGCCACTGCAGCCTCAAACTGATGGGCTCGGGGGATCCTTTCACCTCAGCCTTCCAAGTAGCTAGAACCACAGGCATTTGCCACCTTGCCCAGCTAATTTTTGTTTATTTATTATAGAGACAAGGTCTTGCCATGTTGCTCAGGATGGTCATGAACACCTGAGCTCAGGCAATCCTCTCACCTCTGTCTTCCAAAGTGCTGGGATCACAGACCTGAGCCACCACTCTCAGCTACACACTTTTAAAAGGTGAACTTGATGATATGTGAATTATCTCTCAATAAAGCTGTTATTCCTCGCCCCCCCCCAAGAACTCACTGGTTGGAGGCAGGCGAGGGACCACAAGCTATGGAATAGTTTGGGGTGCCTGATGCTAATCTAGCTCCTCTTGCTAGAATGTGGAGGTCCCTTGTCCCCCACTGTGTCCTGCTTTGGAATCTCAACCTGAAGCTACAAGAAATTCCTATCTAGTGATTTGACTTGGTTCTTGTTCCAGGCTTGAAGAGTCACTGAGATTCTTGTGGTGTCCATGTGGGTTTTTCACTTTTCTAAATTTTCAGCAGAGGTGGACACCACTGTCCACACAGGAAGGGTTGCTGTCAATTAAAAAAACCCAGGGGCACATCACTGCCTTGTGACTCAGATATGAAGGAAGGGTCTTCACCAGGTGTCATCACTGGAGATGCTACCTGAAGCCCTGGCAGCCTGATCCCACACAAGGAGGTTGTTTTTTATTTGTCTCACCATGTAGCATCATGCAAATGTTTCTACTGTTGGTGACTTATGAGCATTTCATAGTTTTAGGAAGAATATGCTCTCTTTACCCACAATTTTGTTGAGGGTCTACTATTGCTGGGTCCTCAGGTGACAAGCATGAATAACTGATATAGTTGGATGCGTATCCCCTTCAAGTCTCATGTTGAAATGTGATCCCCAATGTCGAAGGTGGGGTCTAGCGGGAGGTATTGGGTCATGGCAGTGGACCCCTCGTGTATGGCTTGATGTCGCAATGAGTGGGTTCTCCCTCTGTTAGTTCTCAGGAGAGCTGGTTGTTTTAAAAAGACTGGCACCTCCTCCCCTCCCTTTTCTTCCTTTCTCACCATGTGACATGCCTGCTCCCTCTGTGCCTTCCGTCATGATTGGAAGCTTCCTGAGGCCTCAGTAGGAGCAGATGCTTCTTGTATGGTCTGCAGAACCATGAGCCAAAATAAACCTCTTTGCTTTCTAGCTTACCCAGCCTCAGCTATTCCTCTGTAGCAACGCAAAACAGACTCATGCAATGGCATAAGTAGGCTCAGTGCCCACACTGAGCTTGCTTCTCACTACCATCAGTAAAGAAGCACCTCATTCCAGTGATTCTGCCACGCTTCCATCAGCGATCGATTACCAGTGATCAAGAGAAGATGATGGAGCTAGCAGATGCCAATGAGAACCATTATATAATCACAGAAGCATCCAAGCTATAAAAATATAACATGCACACAACCACACGCACCACAGTGTGAGCACTAGAATTAAAACACTTCAAGATTACGTGATTGCTAAGTGTACCTGATCTCAAACCAGGCAAAGTGGGTTTGAGACCAAAGGGAGGCCCAAATTTTACCTGTACGGTGACCACTGAATTGTACCCCACATCTTTAAAAGTAAAAAAATAAAAAAGATTATGTGTTGCAAAATAGACACTTTGTGGCCACACCCTTTTTTGACTATTAGGGCAGTAACATAGTAGCTAACAAAAGAGGAAGAAAAAGGCTCCCCCTTCCCAAATGTTACAGCTAGTCTCTCATGCAAAGACGAATAAATCCGCTGTTTTTTTCAAAAGGCATTGCATTTATAGCATAGTTATGTTTTTCAGAGTTTTGGATGATGGTATTTTTTTCAAAATTCTAAAGGTTGCCATCTTTCCCTCAACCAACATATAGTGAAACTTTTGTGATAGGTTTGTCTGGGTTTTTTTTCCTCCCCTAAAAGGAAACACTTTTCCAACCTTCTCTCATCCCCTAATTCCTCCAAATGTGCATTGAACTGGACCAAAAGTTGTCCCAGCTGCGACTTGCCACCTCACTCTGCCTAGAATGAATATCCACTGTGCCTTCTTACACACCAGTTCCCTGACTTCCCAGCGGGAGCAACACCTCACTTTAGGATCGCTTGAGCCATGAGGAGCCCTTGACGTGTGTGTGTGTGTGTGTGTGTGTGTGTGTGTGTGTGTGTGTGTGTGTGTGTACGAATGCATGTGTGTGTGTGT
Organism: Cephalopachus bancanus; assembly: GCA_027257055.1. Classification (NCBI taxonomy): domain Eukaryota; kingdom Metazoa; phylum Chordata; class Mammalia; order Primates; family Tarsiidae; genus Cephalopachus; species Cephalopachus bancanus. The sequence continues at coordinate 304,432 of JAPVLO010000329.1, read as the reverse complement.
TCTCCATCTGTCAGAGGTGGAGTAGGGAAGCTTCATGTGAATATACCTACTTAAACAAACATCGCACAAATTCAGTATGGAATTAACATGTAAGTCCCTCACTCCTCAGATGAAGACGCAACCTGGAGAGATGGAGTGATCTAACTTCGAGGCACACAGTGAGTGGCCACCATCGCCAGCACTGCAGGCAGCTGGATCTTCAGGTGCCCCCCACCCATGCTCTCAGTACCTGATCCTCCTGCAACTCTCTCTGTGCTATTTCCTCATCTGTAGCCTAGGAATCATAACAGTTCTGCCTGCCTCACGGGGCTGTTGTGAGAATTAATGAGACAGCATATGTGAACGTACTTTAAAACCCTTGCAAATGTCAGTTGCTATTTAAAATGAAAATTATTTCAATCAAGAAAATAAATGCATACCATAAAAACGAATAATAAAATAATTCACCAATGAGAAATCATTTCCAGATGACTCCTAGCACTTATAATTAAGCTTTCAATTAACTCTAAGTACCAAATTGAACTGAAGGGAAAATAAGATCATCTTCCCTGCAAGGGGAAGAAATCAGCATGTGCCTAATAGAAATTAGGCAGCTCCACAGAGCCTAATGAAAACAGGACTATGTCGCTAAAAGCAGGAATTCCTCTGTGCCCTTCATCCTCATCCACTATCAACTCATTTCCATAACACCCTCATCAGCAATGGAGCATTGAGGTTATCATCATAATGGCAATGATTCAACTGTCTTATTCAAGAAGAAAGTGGCAGTGTTCAACAGAAGTGAGTCCAAGGAACAAGAACTCCTCTGACTGACCTTTAAACTGTATTCAAGTTTCGGAAAACTCCCAGAAGCAAAAACGGGAATGTGGGAGCAGCGGGGAAACCCAAGCTTCCTGGAATGCTTAACCTGGGTGCAAACACTGAGAATGGAAAATACACAGAAAGAACTGAGGTTAAAAAACCAGAACCACAATATGATGGCTTCAGGAGAGTAAGGTAGCAGCAGAGGGATCCCAGGCACTATGAGGACCAAGGAAGACTAGTTAGACAAGTTGGTAAAGAAATGTCCTTCCCTTGGGCATCAAGAAGAGAAAGTTCTCACTTAGAAAACTGTATATACGGCATCCCCCTCCTTAGTGCACACATGCCCATGTTCGGTTATTTAGTACCAGCTTCCCCCACCCACCCATCCACCGAATTCCTTCGAATTGGTCAACTAAACCTGGTCACTTCATAAACAACAAGGAGAATGTCTGACTCATCACTGTCTTTCTTGCAGTAGGGAAGATTAAGTGGCAGAAGATCCAGCCATAGGGAAGATGATATGACCAGAGATGAGACATCTGCCCCTGAGGGCAGGTGGGGGTGGTGGTATGCACTGCATTCCCAGCTACTCGAAAGGCTTAGGGGGAAGAATCACCTGAGCCTGGAGGCTGAGGCTGTGGTAAGCTGGTATTACACCACTGCACTCTACTCTGGGTGACAGAGTGGGACCCTAACTCAAAAAAAAAAAAAAAAAGTCTAGTGGGTGAACAAATGAATGTGTGCCCCAAATATTAAATGCACAAATAGCAGGAACTATAAGATGTTTAAGCTACAGAAGGCAACCAGCCTCCAGGACAGGGAGTGGCTGATGGAGTTGTAGGAGTGGGGCGGGGTGAGGGGGGGCAGGGGGGGTGGCCAGGGTGTGGCTCAGGGCAGGAGCTAGATCAGAAGCCTAAAAAAGCAGCTGAGGTCAGAGGAGGCAGAGGCACAGGAAATGGCTGTATAATGACCAGCTGCTTGCAAATGCCCCACCTCCCGCACACTGTGTTGTGCTCAAGGCTCTGCCGCACACCTCAGAGAGTATGTGGATCTGGCTAACCACAGTTTGTGCACAGAAGCAACTGTTGCCATAGACCACTCGTGGGCTCACATGCTTGGCACACCCCTACAGTGTAGGAATCAGCTGTAATAAGCACGGCTTGAACTGTCAAGAGGACAGGAGATATAAATATAGAACTGATCTGCCCAGAAGCACAACAACGAGAGGCCACTTTTGAGAAAAGTATTTATAAATGTTTGAGCATCTAATGGGCCCTTCTTGTTTTTGTGACCAGATGGACACACCCAGGAGCTACGGTGGACAGATGGCACAGCCACACAATTCCCACTCTCTTATAGATCCCTCTCCTGCCAGAAACACCAAGCTAGACAATGGGTCAGTAGTCACCTAGCATCACTTGTAATTTCAAGAGAAAGAGAAAATAAAAGTAACTAACGCTTATCGAGACCTTTGCTCTGTGCTGTCATTCTAAGTGTCTCACATATGAGAGGGGACCCCAAAAAACAGAATTTATTTATTAAAAATCATGGGCCAGGCGTAGTGGCTCAAGCCTGTAATCCCAGCACTTTGGGAGACCAAGGTTAGAGGATTGCCTGAGTCCACAGGTTTGAGATCAGCCTAGGCAACTTCGCGAGACCTCATCTCTACAATAAGTAAAAAAAAAAAAATTAGCCGGGCATGGTAGCACATGCCTATAGTTCTGGCTACTTGGAAGACTGAGGCAGAAGGATCACCTGAACCCAGCAGGTCAACAATGCTGGGGTGGCCGTGAGTGTGCCTCTGCACTCTAGCCTGGACAATGAAGTACGACTCCAACTCAAAAAAAAAAATTATCCATTTATTCTTACATGTTTAAACTTCAATCACCTTCAAAGTACTCTTCGTTTGATGCAGTACACCTATCGAGATGCTTTTTCAACTGCTCAAAACAGTTTTCAAACTCAGCAATTTTGATGCCTTTTAGTGCTTCTGCTGGTTTTTTGTTTCACCTCTTCCACATTGGCAAATGTTTCCCTTTGAGGACTTTTTTCATCTGGGGAAATAAAAAGTCACTGGGGGAAATAAAAAGTGAAATGGAGTGAATAGGGAGGGTGGCACATGGGGTCATGTCATTTTTGGTCAAAAACTGCTGAACACTCAGCATGCTGTGGGCAGGTGCACTCATAAATCACCCATCATGAAATGGGCAAATGTGTTGAAAGAATCTCCTCCCAGAATTCACTGAGGCCGAGTGTAGTGGCTCAAACCTGTAGTCCCAGCACTTCTGGAGGCCAAGGCAAGAGGATTGCCTGAACCCAGGGGTTCGAGACCAGCCTGAGCAACTTGGTGAGACCTCATCTCTACAATAAATCAAAAAATTAGCCAGGCATGGTAGCATGTGCCTATAGTTCCATCTACTTGGAAGACTGAGGTGGAAGGATTGCCTGAAACCAGCAGGTTGACGCTGGGGTGGCTGTGAGTGAGCCACTGCACTCCAGCCTGGTGACAAGCGTGAGGCTTTGACTCAAAAAAAAAAAAAAAAATTTCACTGAAGCACTGAGCACTGAGCACAGCCTCTCACAACGCTAGCTGTTACACTGATGCCGATGAGTTCCCTGAACACTTACCCAGCAGGGGAAGTCTGCACTACAAGGGCCCCCCTCCAAAAGATAATTTTGTTTTGGGGGATCCCCCCTCATATATTAACTTATTAAAACCTCACAACAATACCCATTTACAGAGACAAACACAGAGGCATAGGAACTTAGGCAATTTGTCCAAGGTCACTTGCCAGATAACTAAAAGAGGTAGGGTTCAAACTCAAGGCAGTTTGGCTCAAGCCTGTGCTTAGAACCACAACTCCATACGTATCATCCACTCTGATTACAGCTAGTATTGGAGTGACTAGAAAGCAAAAGGGACTTCCAGCAGCCACACCAAACTCATCTTCAGGCACCCTTGTGGAGACCGTGGACTGTACAGATGAGCATGACTCTGCTAACTCACCCAGGATGTGTATGCTCTTGGTTCAAAGGATGTAAAGGAGCGTAAGAAGTTCAAAGGGACTGGGCTCAGTAGTTCACGCCTATAATCCTCAGTATACTGGGAAGCTGAGGTGAGAGGATCACTTGAGCACAGGAATTTGAGACCAGCCTGGTTAACACAGAGAGACCACATCTTCACAAAAAGAAAAATTAAATTAGTTGGGCATGGTGATCCATGCCTGTAGACCCAGCTACTCAGGAGGCTGAGGCAGGAGGATTGCTTGAGCCCAGTAGTTCAAGGCTATAGTAAGTCGTAATCATAGCACTGCACTCCAGCCTGGACAACATAGTGAGGCCCCTTTACATAGTGAGATCCCAACATAGTGAGACATCTCTATGAAAAAAATAATAATAATAATTTAAAAAAGAATCTCAAAGGGCTGTCACACATGCACAGTATAGTCTCAGGTTAGGGCCTCCTCTAATCGGAGGTGGGACAAAAAATGGATTTGAGAAATATTCTGTCCAAGATATGACGATTAACTCTCTCAGCTAGTTGTCAGCACAAGCTACTATTTAAAGTGGCTGTTGGCTGGATATGGTGGCTTATGCCTGTAATCCCAACAGTTTGGGAGGTGGAGGCAAGAGGATTGCTTGAGTCCAGGGGTTCAAGACCTCATCTCTACCATCAATCAATCAGTCAATCAATCAAGCAATCAATCAAATTAGCTGGGCATAGTGACATAGGCCTATAGTCCCAGCTACTTGGAAGACTGAGGCAGATGGATCGCCTAAGCCAAGCAGGTCAAGGCTGCAGTGAGTAAGACTCAGACTCAAAAAAATAAAATCAAATAAAATAATAAAGTGACTGTTTTTTTCAAGCCACTGCTACCACCCCAACACATTTCCTTCAGGCCATACTTACTCTAATTAGAGGATGCCTCAACAGGACTAGGAAGTCCTTGGCAGTGAACTTCCACCTAGGCAAGAGAACAGAGTAAGTAGCCCCTCCTTGGCTCATGAGGACCAAGCCCATGCAAAGCAAACAATTCCCATCACTGTTTACAGGAGAACAAGCTTCTTCCTTTAAAAAGGATGAATGTGGAAAATCATCCAGTCAGACAGTGCTTGTTATTTTAACACTTCTGTAATTCAGGGTGGAGGCTGTCCTAGTCAAGAGATCCGGCCCTCCTCAAGTGGGAAAAGCACACGTTGGGAAATTCATACAGTGTCCTGTCAGAAACTATTCAGATTTCACTGCTTCTCCCACAGAACATCTTTCTATAATTGCTTAAACAGTGACTGTATTTAACAACTCACCTAAACAGCATCTCCTGGTCCAGCTTTGAAATCCTCCCTGCTTTTCCGTGACACGACCCAAAGGAATTTCATAATTTGCCTGTGTCCCTCTGGTCTGGCTTTAGCAAGACCAGGGAAAGAATTTGGTGAGTTGCCCTCTGGTCAATGGCTTTCACTGCTGGATGATCCTAGCTTTCTAGTTATAAATAAGGACTGTCATATTATTACTATAATACTTTGAGACAACAAGTAACACACACTAAATTACTTAAGAAAATGTTTGCAGATATCACAGACTCAAGTTTGAAATTTGATGAGCCAAAACAAGTCATCTGGATGACATGCAAGTTAGTGGACTGTTTTATGAACCACAGGGTAAAGTCAGCATAAGGACAATGGCATAAGCCAGTACTGACAGAGCAATCTGAGTGACACTACACAGCTTTGAACTGTTCTCTTTTTTCTGGCTTCCCAAGTCTCAGGCAAGCTTGATTGAGCCTTCACCGCTTCAAATTCAGAAATGACTAGACCAATTAAAATAATAGATGGTATTACATGTATTGGAAATAGCAAAACAACGTTTAGCTCTTATTTGTAATGGAACCTGCTCTGGAAATGGAAAAGACAGTGCACAAAGAGAAAAATCACCTACTTATGTTTCCATGTTGCTACATTATTAAAAGGGACCACAGTGGGGGAAGTAGCATGGAGCAGCAATCTTTAAGAAGTGTTTACTTATTTATGTTTAAAATAAAGTAGGTATTTAAGACAGGGCTCAGTGGCTCATACGTATAATCCTAGCACTTTGGGAGCCGAGGTAGGAAGATCGCTTGAGGTCAGGAGTTCAGGATCGTCCTAGGTGACATAGCAAGACCTCATCTCTGCACAACATCGAAAAATTAGCCAGGCATGGAGGCACATGACTATAGTTCCGACTACTTGGAAGACTGAGGTGAAAGGATCACCTAAGCCCAGAAGGGGCTGTGATCGTGCTACTACACTCCAGCCTGGGTGACAGAGTGAGGCCCTGACTCAAAAAAAATTGATTAATTACATTAAATTAAGTAGGTGTTCATTCGGATGCCTCACAGGAGTTCATTCATGATCACCAAAGACCCTGACAACTTATAATGCAGGAAACAGGGCTGGTCACAGGAAGCCCTGGCTGTCCCGTCACGTGTGGGCTGAGAAGGGCATCATCTGCCTCTCTCTGCCTGAAGAGAAAGGCTGAGAGTGGACGTCAGCGCTGCTGTCAGATGGGCTAACATGCTGGCCTGTGCTGGCAGCAGCTACACGTGCTTCCAGAACACTCTCCTCTCCCCACAGACCAGCTTTTGTATTCCTAATCCTGGGAATCAGGCTGCTGTGTATGGACCTTCCACCTCTCTTGCATCAGTCTGGAAAATAAACAGCACCAAAGCCAGGCCCCAGAGCTCTCAATCTGTTTCCAATTCCCCAAAGCCCTAAATTACACAAATAGGTACACCTTTGTATAGATCTTTTACATGAGGATCACTTGAAAAGTAAAAAATGTGCTTTACTCAGATATTGTTGCTCTAGTCTCTGTTACAGCATGGAGGCATAAGTTGTAAAGAGCCTTGTCTATTTTTTTAAATATTATTTTTGGTTTTGAACAGAGAGGAAAAGTGGAAAAATAAGTTTATAATTAATACTAAATTATTTACAATTACAAACAGAATTTGAAAACATATGCAATGAGTAATTGATACTCTACTGACAATCACTGGCATGTTTTAATTTTGTCTTATTAAAATGTCCAATACTTGGTCAGGTATGGTGGTTCATGCCCCCCAGCACTTTGGGAGGTCAAGGCAGAAGGATAGCTTGAGCTTAAGAATCCCAGACCAGCCTGGGCAACATAGCAAGACCTTGTCTCCACAAAAAAAAATTTTAAATTAGCCAAGCAGACAATATCTGTAGTCCCAACTACTCAGGAAGCTGAAATATGGCCTGAGCCCAGGAGGTCGAGGTAGTAGTGAGCCGTGATCGTGTCACTGCACTCCAATGTGGGTAACACAGTGAGACTATGACCAAAAAAAAAGTCCGATACTCATCTCTATTCACTATTGAAGAAAATCAAAACATTTCACCCCAAATGTTTGACATACTTTGACATACTTTGAGATGGCTGTTCAGAGGACCTGCAAACAGAAGTCGCCCTGCAAAGCTGTCTTTTATGGTGAGATTTGCCTCTTTGAGAAAATCTGCATGGATGCAGCCAGGTTTTCTCTGAAACCTTCCTCTTTCTTGATCTAGAAAAGAGTAATTGAGAGTCTGACACTTTTAAAGGTCTGAAATAAAATTTGTGGCCTATACTCTCTGAGGGCTGCTACTATGAGGCAAGACCACCTTTGCTAGCCAGGATTCCTCCTCTCCCCCTCATAACCTGTTTTGCCACCATCCAAGTTGACATTCTTCTGTATCCTCAAATGGTACATAAGCTTCTTTTTTTTTTTATTTGAGTCCCACTCTGTCACCCAAGCTGGAGTGCAATGGCGTGATCACAGTCACCACAGCCTCGAACTGCTGGGTGGGTTCAGGTGATCCCAACAGCTTCAACCTTCCTGGTAACTGGAACTGCAGGTGAGTGCCATCACTCCTGACTAATTAATTTTTTTTTTTTTCCATTTTTATTCTAGAGGTGAGTTCTCACCAAGTTGCCCAGACTGGTGTCAAACCCATGGGCTCAGACAATCTTCTCACCTCCGCCTCCCAAAGTGCTGGGATTACAGGCATGAGCCACCGCACCTGGCTGAGAGGGTATATAACTCCCACTGGGGGGTTTAAGTAATCACTCTGTGGTTCTCTCCATGTGCACATTAATAAATCTGTATGACTTTTATTCAATTAAACTACCTTGAGTTGACTTTTCCAGCAAACTTTCAGAGGGCAAAGGGGAAGTTTTCACTTGGCCTACACCATAGTTTCATACTCTCGTCAGAGCACTGTCATAATCATTCTATTAATCTCACACGATTATTACAAGTCTCCAACACTGCATGTGACTTTTGTTAGGTGATAAGGAACAGTGATGGAAACCTTTTAGTAATTCCACAGATGTGCAAAGGCCAGCTTTCTCTCTTAAGCTGCATTGAATGCATCCACCACATCAAACCGGAGCCACAAATTTCAGTTTGAGTCCGTTGTGTTTGTTTTCTGTTTATTTATAAACCCTTCCTCTTCCCAGAAAGAATTTGAGGCTGCTCTTACAGTTGATTAGTCACACCAGTCCTTCTGAGGCCAACAGTTGGTGGAAACCAGTATTTCTGGTTTCTCACTACATGTGGAACCCTGCAAGTGCTGATTCATAGCACAGGGACCTGTGCAGACTAGCTCAGATAACCCCAGTAGCACTGGCCAGCCGAGCCTGCTCCATCAGCCAACAGTGGTGCCAGCCAAAGCCTTGAACTTTTTGGAGGCTACGTTTCTTATCAGTATAGGACAGGCAATCACTTCTTTTTCTCTACCAGGAAAAAGACATACCCAACTTCAGAGCGGTTTCTCAGACATCATGTCCTAGGCTCTGACGGTCAAATGTCAACACAGTCAATGTAATCATACTATTACCAGCTCACAAGATATACATCTGCGTTCTGTAACCAGTGTACTTTCTTCTCATACAGACAGCTTTCCAGATCCAGTCTTCCCATTCACGCATTCTACTGTTCCATAAGAGTCAGAGATTTTCAGGGAATCCCCTGGCAAACAGCTGGATGGGTGATCAATGTTTTCATAGCCCCAGGACACAATGATCCTTCGGGGCTATGAACTTGTCACTCCTCATTTAGTTCTGGATGATTCTTACATAAGAGCTTTCAGAAAGAAGGAAAAAGATCTGATTCCACAGAAACTGGGGTTGATGAGCCAAGTGGCAATTTTCTCTCTTGAGTAAGAATTAAATCAACACACTAGTTGAAACATGACCAGTCCTGGCATATTTTGATTTTTTGAAAATGCACCATTGCTCACTAAGAGAATATAATAACAAAGAAATCTTGATTCATTCCTAAACATCCTCACAATTTCAAATTAGAAACTCTTCTTGACATTCTCTCTTGGAAGTTACTGTGAAGTCCTGTTGGTGTAGGATAACCAGATCACAGTCCCACACCATTTACCAAGGCCCAGCAGTGGCCCCACTCAAAGCTCTGTCAGAGAACTCGCCAGTCCTCCTTCTGCAACCAGCCTTCCTTCCAAGGTCCTGATGACCCCATTTGTTCAGGAATTTTACCACTTCTCCACTTCCGCAGTCACTGATTGCCAGCAAGCTCTTCTCTAACACCAGGGAGGTTTCAAGGCTCCCACTGAAAACATGTGCTCTCTAAAGAATACTGTGTCTTCTTCCTCCTTCAGAAAGTTCTTCACCAAAGCCATTCCACGTACCTAGATTGAGCACAATATGTAGCACATAGTGATATCAACAGATGTTAAACAAATGGACGAATGAATAAGTGAGTCTCCTCCTCTTTAACTTCCTCCTTTTATCTCCAATTCCTTCAATACCCCTTCTTTAACTCTAAATACCCCTAACTATTAATCAACCAGGCAAGGGCTTTTATAGGACTGTCAAGTTGAAAGGGGAAGGCCCTTCAGGAATAATATGAATTATAATTGCTTCACTCTAACCCCTTACAATGTTGGAACATTCCACTCTCAGTATTAATTACAATAAATGAAAATAATTATCTAATTTTTACCTCAATGAGGTTTTCATTGTTTGTTTACATAGAACATCAATGTAAGATATTTACTCTCAAGGATATCAGGGACTATATTTAATTACCCAGTCTCTAACAGTACTTAAGGTGGTAAAAAATAATGGTATAGCAATGTCATCTACCTATACATCTTCCATTTAATCAGAGGGGGAAAAAATAGACTAAATAAAGAATGTGCAAGAAAGATAAACAAATTATCTATTCTCTCTGCCTATCTATTCTCATCCAAAACACCTTTTTATTCCAATAGGAATGGTTTGAGGTCAAAGGAGATGTGCATGTAAATGAATTTTGAGAGGTAGAAAGCAATAGAGACATAAAATATATTGTGGGCATGTCTGTAGTCCCAGCTACTTGGGAAGCTGAGAGCAGAGGATTGCTTGAGCCCAGGAATTCAAGGCCAATCTGGGCAACACAAAGAGATTCTGTCACCAACATTTTTTTAAAAATTAAGATATTGTTGCTGTGATCTTCTTTTGTTTGCATAATCATCAGTAGTTAGTTCTCCTGAAGAAAGCAAAAGGGAAATTTGCTGTATAGTCTTTTTATTGTTATTATTATTATTACTTAGTCGGAGTCTCACTGTCTCCCAGGCTAGAGTGCAATAGCACGCTCACAGCCACCGCAGCCCCAACCTGCTAGGCTCAGGCGATCCTTCTGCTTCAGCCTTCCAAGTAGTTGGAACCACAGACACGTGCCAACACACCTGGCTAATTTTTTGTTTTATTGTAGAGATGAGGTCTCACCAAGTTGCCCAGGCTAGTCTTGAATTCCTGGGCTCAGGCAATCCTCTTGTCTCTGCCTCTCAAAGGAATACAGGTGTAAGCCACCACACCCAGTCAATTTGCTATATAGTCTTGTAACCGTAATCCCATTGCTTAGTCTGCAACCATTCAAAAACACCATTAAAGAAAAATGCTTGGAGTCCAAAGAGAAGCATACAATTTAGGAAGAGAAATCAGCACTTCTAAAGACCGAGAAAAACTAATAACTAAAGTAGTTTCAGACGCTAACAGGTGGAATCTTCTCTACTATTTTCCCTGACCCACTCCAGACATCCCCCACTTTGGTGCCTAGTAATATGCAGTTCCTATTAGGAGTACTAACAAGTGTGAAGGCCAGTCACTCTGTTATCTCAAAGAAGGGTTTACACTAGCCTAGATGACAAAGACTCAGATAACATCTACAAATGTTGTTTGTTTGTTTGTTTGTTTGTTTGAGTTGAAGTCTCACTCTTTGTCACCCAGGTGGCATGCAGTGGCACACTCACTGCCGCCACAACCTCAACCTGCTGGGCTCAGGAGATCTTCCGCCTCAGCCTTCCAAGTAGCTGGAACTACAGACGTATGCCACCAAGCCCAGCTAGTTTTTTGTGACTTTTTTTTTTTTTTTTTTGAGTTGGAGTCTCACTCTGTTGCCCAGACTGGAGTGCAGTGGCCGCTCCCGGCCACCGCAGCCTCGCCTGCTGGGTTCCGGCGATCCTTCCGCCTCAGCCTTCCGAGTAGCCAGAATAACAGGCATGCACTACCACGCCCGGCTGATTTTTTGATTTATTGTAGAAATGAGGTCTCACTGCCCAGGTGGGTCTCGAACCTGCGGGCTTAGGCAATCCACTCACCTCAGCCTCCCAAAACGCAGGATTACAGGCTGAGCCACCGAGCCCTGCTTTTGTGACTTATTGTAGAGACGAGGTCTCACCAAGTCGCCCAGGCTGGTCTCAAACCCCGTGGCTCAGGCAATCTTCTCATTCAACCTCCCAAAGTGCTGGGATTACAGGTTGAGCCAATGCACTTGGCCGGCAATGTGTTTCAATGCTTAATCCATTGTGATATAATTTCCTCTACTTATAGCATTATTTCCTTGACATTAAAGGACACAATCAGCCTAACAGGAAAACTGTGATCTTTGTGTCATTTGTTTTGTATGCTTCAGTAATTTTTTGTTGTTGTTTTGTTTTGTTTTGCTTTGCTTTGTAGAGATGAGGTCTCCCTATGTAGCCCAGGCCTGGAACTCCTAGACTCAAGCAATTCTCCCAACTTGACATCTCAAAGTTCTGGGATTACAGGCATCAGCCACCACATCTGGCTCTACTTCAGCAAATTTTTAAGAATTAATCTAGTTTTTTTCCCTACTATTTATTCTACTGAAGCTGCTCTCTTACCAATCATCTCCTAGTCACTAAATTCCATTTTCTTCTTCTGTCTTCATCCTTCTTAATCACAGTTCTCAATGTTGTCCAACCTTTCCCTGAAATCCTTTCTTAAATTCCATCACTATCCACTCTCTAGTCTCTACTACTACTGGAACATTCCTTTAGGATCTTAGTATCACTTTCTGTTCCTTCTCCTGTCCTCTGAAACTGGGTTTTTCCTAACTGTTCTTCTTATTCTCTGGGTGGTTTTTCCTGGTGATCTCACCTCCCTCCACAATGTCTACTATCACCCCTGCAAGTCCATCTCCATTCCTAGTCACTAATTCTCTCTAGACAGGCTTCTATCTCCCTCCAGAACATCATGCCCATGATGTTTCATTGATTTCTCAAATGTGACACATTCTCAGGCAAACTTGCTCTTCCCCGGACTTCCCTATTTCCATAAATGGGGTCACCATCTTCCCAGCCTCCAGACTGTCTTGAAGACACGCACCTATTTCCTTCATTTAATATTTCCTGGACATTCTTCTGCTCCGAGTCCCCATGGAGTGTTGCATGTAAACTCACTTATATCATGGAACATACCCAGCTTTGCAATTTTGTCAACTGTGTACTTATCTCTTGCTTTCTTCTAGATATAGGCTCCTTAAGAAAAAGGCTGTAGGCTGGGTGCAGGGTTTCATATCTGCAATCCCAGCACTTTGAGAGGCAGGGGCAAGAGGATTACCTGAGCCCAGTGATTTGAGACCAGCCTGGGCAACATGACAAGACCTCGTCTCTACAATACAAAAATTAAAAATCAGTCAGGTGTGGTGGCACACACCTATAGTCCCCAGGCCTTTGAAAGGTCAAGGCAGGAGAGTGGCTTGAGCCCGGGAGTTTTGACTAGTCTGGACAACAGTTTGTCTATACAAAAAATACAAAAATTAGCTGGGCGTGGTGGCATGCAATAGTAGTTCCATCTACTCAAGAGGCTGAGGCAGAAGGATTGCCTGAGCCCAGCAAGTTGAGGCTGCAGTAGCTGTGAGTGTGCCACTGCACTTCAGCCTGGCAACAGAGTGAAACATGAAGGAAGGAAGGAAGGAAGGAAGGAAGGAAGGAAGGAAGGAAGGAAGGAAGGAAGGAAGGAAGAGAGGGCAGGCGGGAGGGAGACTGTGCTTTCCTCAACTTTGTGCCCACTGCGGAGCCTAGCTCAGAGTCTAGCATGTAGCAAGTATAAGTTAGTGGAAAAGGTAAAAGCGAGCATTTTTTGATACATTTTCCTCACATCTTCCACTGGCCTTTGTCATCTACAGTCAACAGCACTGAGCCAAAATTACATTAATACTTAATCTCAATACTCTGAGGAAAACAACCAAAGAAACAATCTATGTAATACCAGAACATACAGAGTTCTTGTTGTACTGAACTCATTGTGTGTAGGGCCCACGTTTTCAGTCATTGGTACCACATGAAGAAAAAAAAATCTATATTTGGAAGGGACACTGAAATGTGTGGGAAACTAAATTCATGTCTCATGGAAAAGTCATTCCCTCGGTCTGCTTCCTCAGTAGTGGAACCCCTTCTCCAGTTCCCTGTAATTTGCTTGTCCTGTTATTACTCCCACACTTGGCTCTGAGAGCTCTGTGTTGGTGAAAGCTACATTCAGGGCATTGCAACTCTCATTCAGTGGAAGCACGCACCTCTTGGGTGAATCAGCACTGTGGCTGTGTCGCACTTTTGCTTCTGCTGATCCCTTTACCAGTTCTGGGTTTGGTGTTCTTGGAGCCCACTAAGCACAGATGACAATTTTTAGGTTTAGGAGTTGTTTTTTATTTTGCTTGATAACAGAAGCAGCACCATAATGGAAGGTAACGTGGTCAAACTGATTTCCCGGTCTCCATGCCAGGGCCAGATGCATGGCTTTCAATCCACCACCAGGAAGAGAGCAGATGTTAGGTTTATTGTAGCCTGGGGAACCGAAAAGAAACTTGCACTGACCTGCACTCTACCACAGACAGAAGCTTAAGACAATTTGAACAATCCATCCCGTCAATCTCCTCTTACTGAAAGGGCTATAGACAGGTAAATGAATAGAGCTCTACCACTACTCTAAGGATTTTTCCAGATTTATTATTTTATGGGGAAAAAAACAGGCTATCCATGCTTGAGGCATTTTCAAGAGAACTTCATCCAGCTCACAGTTGTAGGTTTGAGTTGTGTGTGTGTGTATTTCTTTCTTCCTTTCTTTCTTTTGAGTCAGAATCTCACTCTGTCACCCAGACTGGAGTGCAGTGGCATGCTCGCAGCCACTCCAGCGTCTACCTACTAGGCTCTGGAGATCCTTCCGCCTCAGCCTTCTAAGTAGCCAGAACTACAGGCATGCGCTATAAGCCCCGTTAATTTTTGATTTATTGTAGAGACAAGGTCTTGCCAAGTTGCCCAGGCTGGTCTCGAACCCACAGGCTCAGGCAATCCACTCACCCCGCCTCCCAAAGTGCTGGGATTACAGGCTGAGCCACCAAGCCCGGCCGTGTCTTTTTTTCCTAATGTCTGACTAGTGAACAATACAAAGCTAGCACTGGACAATATAAAGCTAACACACAAGCACCAGTATCATTCATCTGTGAAAAGTTTAATATACTAAGTCAATCAGGAATGCTACAACCACAGAATTAAAGATGCATTTACAACTCAAGTTTGGTTCCCATTTAATGGTTGACAGCACTCAAACTAATTTAATGTTTGAACATTAGCCAATTGTTGAACATTAGCTAAAAATAGATCTCACCCTGAGAGAGTGCAGCCAGATTGTTTTTAATAAGCAAAGTTCAGATGGTATCACTCATCTGTTTACTCCTCCTCACTTCTTGTAACCAGGTCTCATCTACTTCTCTACCTTATTTCCAGCACTTCCTCTTCACATTCCCAGGTACTAGACAACTAAACAACTCACTCTTCCCCCTCAGGGGTTTCTGCTTCTACATATTTGATGTGATATTTGATCTGTCATTGTTTGATCTCAACTCAAATGTGACCTCCTCCGCAGAGTATTCCTTGCCTCTCCTCCTAACCAATCATTCTTTTTATCTGTCCCTCTCAAATCATTTTCATTACTCTACTTTGTATTTTTCCTGTTATTTCCGCTTATCTTGATTTATTTTGCTAACACAAACTCCTTCAGGGCAAAATCCAAAAAGAACTCTTTTTTTGTATACTTAGAGCATATGCCACAATCTTTGCACATGGCAGTCCCTTCATATCCCTTGGCATTTCCCAGGTTATCACCGAGAATGGAAAGTCCTTGGTGGCTTGACTGTACCTTGCAGGTCAACCATCTATTATACCATTGACATGACCTCTCATGACTTTCTTTTCTCAAAATGACCCATGCCATGTTTTTCTGTGTCAAGTTCTTCGTTGTCAGTGATTGTTCTTCATAGTACAGTGAGTGACTTTACCATACACCTTCCATGAGCTGTGTCATAAGCAAACATGAGGCATATGTTTTCTAATTTGCATAAAAAGGACCAGTGAGCAGCAACTTCGTTCTCTTTCTAAGGCAATGCCAGCAATCCTGAAGCAACCAGCACTCAGTCCCTAATGTCATGCCAAGTCTTCTTACGTTATCAACTCCACTGATACAAGTCAGGCATCATCGTCATCTACTATTTCTTCAGCTGCCACAGAATGCTTGGCATCAGATTAAGCACTTGAGTAAAAATGTTCCTGAATTGTCGAGAGCACAGTCCCTACGTTCTTGGAATTTCTTTCTTTCTTTTTTTTTTTTTTTAAGTTGGAGTCTCACTCTGTCACCCAGACTGGAGTGCAGTGGCCGCTCGACCTGCTGGGCTCCAGCGATCCTTCCGCCTCAGCCTTCCAAGTAGCCGGAATTACAGGCATGCACTACCATGCCCGGCTGATTTTTTTATTTATTGTAGAGATAAGGTCTCGCCGCCCAGGCGGGTCTCGAACCCGCGGGCTAAGGCAAGCCACTCACCTCAGCCTCCCAAAGTGCGGGATTACAGGCAGAGCCACCGAGCCCAGTTGGAATTTCTTTCTAAGTCAGACGACATTGGCAAGAATTGTCGCTAATAAGTTACAAGACTGAACTTTCACAAATGAATCAGAAGTTTTATTTTTAAACCTTGGAAAGCAGTCTAATTCCAATGATGCTGGCATTGCCTAAAGTTATTTTGGAATTCCTCTTTTGATGAGTTTTTAAAGTCAAATTATGTGCCATATTTATTATAATCTTTTATCAGATTTCATTTTTATCAGATTCGTTTTGTTTTAACCTCAAGTGTAGGTTAAAACCTCCAACTTGATTATCTGGCTTCAAATGACCATTGTGATTTTTAAAAATCATATCTGGCTGGTACAGTGGTTCACACCTGTAATCCCAGCACTTGGGAGGCAGAGGCAGAGCCAAGAGGATAGCCTGAGCCCAGGGGTTTGAGACCAGCCTGGGCAACTTGGCAAGACCTCGTCTCCATAATAAATAAAAAAATTAACTGGGCATGTTGGTACACACCTGTAGTTCCAGCTACTTGGAAGGCTGAGGCGGAAGGATCCCCTGATCCCAGCAGGTCGAGGCTGCAGTGACCATGAGCATGGGCAACAGAGTGAGACTCTGACTCTAAATAAATAAATAAATATAAAAATTATATCCATCTTTAAAAGACAAAGATTTGCCACAGCTGAGGGTATTTCCAAGAACATTCCATATGCCCTGAAGTTTATTCTAAAAATATTTTTAACAATGGCAGCATTATTAGAGTAAGTGTATAATCTTAAAAGAAAGTGAAAAAACTCAAAATATTTGTTTAGACCTATTTACTTTACAGTCACATTTGGTATGTTTACAAAAAGAAATACAAAAAGCAAGTGGAAAAATCATGTAGGAATTTTTTTTTCTTGCATGTATGTATTTTGCCTTTAGCTTTATTGAGGTATAATGGATGAATAAAAATTGTATATATTTAACATGTATGATGTGATAATTTGATATATGTATACTTTGAGAAAAGGATTACACCACAATCAAGCTAATTAACATATCCATCACCTCATGTAGTTACCTGTGTGTGTGCTGATAATCCTGAAGACTTACTCTCTTAGCAAATTCCAAGTATACAATACATTCTTATTAAATATAGTGCTCATGCTGTACAATAGGTCTTCAGAATTATTGATCATATTACTGAAAATTTGGCCAAAGGCTTCATATCACCTTTTAAAGAAAGTATTCAATTAGTAAAAAACACATCCTTCTAATGAAAATTAATTTATGTAAGAGCCAAACATTGAACTCAGGGCCAAACCAGACTCAGTAAAATCTTCTGACACATCTTACAGCTGTGTGGTTGTTGGAGAATGGTTCATAAATTTTAGTTGTTTCTTGTGATTCAGTTTAATTTGGTTTTGATACTATAGGATCTCTATCTGTTTTTCTAAGACATGTCAATGTTTAATAAATTAGGGCCTCCACCACGGATGTTTGGCATCTCTGCAGACACTCCAACACATAAGCACTTGAACCTGAGCTTCACTTGAACTTGGAGGCATTAGATGACATGACCTCTGGACTCCACAGGGTGCTCAAGATATCAGAACTGAGTCACACCATTTGGTCACATTATGCTGTGACAGGAGGGAAAAAAACGTTTAAGGGTCAAAGGTGGAAGTCTCCTGTGTCATGTAAATGTATATTTTGCGGGTATGTATTACAAATACCTTTTGGTTTTTCAACTGCTTAATTGATCTAATGGAATATGAGGAACCTAGGATGATCAAAACTTCTAAACTATGAATATGCTAAAGAAAACCCTTCAGGCCGGGTGAAGTGACTAAACCTGTAATCCCAGCACTTTCGGAAGCCACGGTAAGTGGATTGCCTGAGTTTAGGGGTTCGAGACCAGCCTGGGCAACATGGTGAGACCTCCTCTCTACAATAAATTTTAAAAGTAGCCAGGCATGGTAGCATTTGCCTGTAGTTCTGGCTACTTGGAAGGCTGAGGCGGAAGGATTGTTGATGCCCAGCAGGTGGAAGCTGGGGTGGCCGTGAGTGTGCCACGGCACTCCAGCCTGGGTGACGAAGTAAGACTCCAACTCAAAAAAAAACAAAACCCTGCAAATAATACATTGCAATTGGAAATGTGCAGAATTATTATTATGACTATCATCTTTACATTAAAAATGCCTTTAAAATTATTATTATAAATATTATCTTTACATTAATAAATAACCTCCAAAGTTATAAAGGTACCAGATTATTTGATGAAGAGTTCTTACAATAGCGCCATCTACGAAGCACCCATTCTGTACACGTAGTGCACACTTTCAGATAGCTACTAACTGTCCTCACTTGGTAGGGGGAGCAAATGAACCTCAGGGGCACAGTCAGTAAACGGGCAAGGTCTATGATGTGTGGCTGGGCCCCAAATGAGATCTTCCCTGGAGCCTGATTTCTGTAAATCCATCTCAGGTCTCAAGAATACTTTGCATGGCAACAGGAGGAAGAAAGAAAGGAGAGAGGGAGGGAGGGAGGAAGGAAGGACAGCAGGAAGGGAGGGAGGAAGAGAGGGAGAGAAGGAGAGAGAAAAGAGGGGAAGAAGACCCTAACAGAGTATCCATTGTAGATACTCTATTCATGGTTTCAGTTATTCCATCTGTGAACCCACCCCCATACGTGCTATTAGTTCTGTTTTTGCTAGCCCAAGGGAATATAGAGCCATTTGCCAAAGTGAGTAGATGGTTATGGCTGGTACAAACCAATGCTAACTGCACATATATGGTCCCTGTCTTCCTGGAGTTTACATTCTATAAGAGAACATTTCTGTTTTCTCACTAACCTATTTCCAGCATTTGGCACAACGCCTATCACAAATCATGCCCAATTAATATTTGTTGCTGAAAGCATATTGAATAGAGTGTTTGAGAGGAGTATCAGTAAATGTAGGGCAGTGGCTACCTAAAATAATTGGAGAGCAGCAGAAATAGCCCCTGCCCAAAAGAACCTCTTGGGGACATTCCACCGTTTGGAGGTCCAGTTGTGTTATGTGTTCTCTTTTAAGGGGTGAGCAGAGCAGTCACTCGCACCTTAAGTCAACATTTTTGTGAGGTGGAAAGGGAGTAAAAGAAGGAGATTAGAAGTCAAACTCAGAAAAAGCAGGGAAAGATAGTGTTCATTATTATGACCTTTTCTCTCTCGCTTTCCTGTCGTCCCCACCCTATCTGCACACATGCCACCCCTCAAATCTGACTTCTGCAATTTCTAAGGACAACTACAAATGTGTCTTCTTAGCCTAGGTTTTCTCATATATCACCATTCACTACTTGGTCTTGGTCTTTTCCTCTTTGCTTTTTTTTTTTGAGTCAGAGTCTTACTCTGTTGCACAGACTGGAGTGAAGTGGCACGATCACAACCACTGTAGCCTCGACATGCCAGGCTCATGTGATCCTTCTGCTTCTGCCCTCCAAATAGCTGGAACTACAGGTGTGCGTCACCATGCCTGGCTAATTTTTTATTTTGTTGTAGAAACGAGGTCTCACCATGTTGCCCAGGTCGATTTCAAACCCCTGGTTGCAGACAATCCTCTCACTTCTGCTTCCCAAAGTGCTGGGATTATAGGGGTGAGCCACAGTGCCAGGCCCTTTGCTTTAATTGTACAACAGCATCTATATCTGAAACTGTGATCCTTACAAATTATTTCTCCAGGTACATGGGATATAGACACATAGAGTTAAAGAGAATGCAAAACATATTTAAAATCAGAATTGGTTCATTCCAAGGCTTCAGTGGTGTCATGCAAAAAATGATGATCTTGGGTTCATAAGTCTTCAAGCCCTGGTCCTATTTATTATGTGTTTGACCTTGAGCAAGTCACAGCATCTTTGGGCTTCATTTTTTTTGTCTTTAAGATGTTATAATAATGCAAAACTCATAGAGTAGTTGGAAAATAAAAGGTGACAACATTGAGAAAGAGCTTTATAAACTGTAGAGCTCTGTACAAATGTAAGGTACTATTACTGTTTGAAGAAGCAGAATTATAGGAGTTGCACAAATCTGGGTTTCAATCTGGCTCCACCACTTGTGGGCTGTGTGAGATTAAGAAATTATGTCATTCAGCTCTGGTGGCTCATGCCTATAATTCCAGCACTTTGGGCAGCTGAAGGTGGTCAGATTGCTTGAGCCCAAGATTTTGAGACCAGCCTGGGCAATAGAGTGAAACGTCGTCTCTACAGAAAATAAAAAAACTAGCAGATGTAGTGGCATGCACCTGAGTTCCAGCTACTCAGGAGGCTGTGGCAGAAGGATTGCCTAAGCCTGGGTGGTTGAGGCTGCCCTGAGCCGTGATCATCATGATAATGCCACTGTACTCCAGCCTGGGTGACAGAATGAGACCTCAACTCAAACAAACAAACAAAAAATTATATCACCCAAATTGTCTTAATTTGTAAAGTAGAGATAATCATATCTCATAGATACATTGTGAGGCTAAAACAAGAAAGTATTCCTGGAATATTTCCTGGAACACAGTAGGTACTCACAGTAGGGAATGTTAGTTCCCTTTTCCGTCCCTGCTGCAGTTTTTAATGTCTTTATTTTCTTTACATCAGAATACCTTCCACCACTCTCTGTTACCCAGTCATAGCCAAGATGAAGTATGATGATCTGGAGAAGAAACAAAGCAGCAAGTCAACAATATGAAATATATCATGATGTTTTCTCATCCAGTCATAATCTCTCACTGTGCTGGAACCATTGGCAGCAAATGGTACCAAATGCCAAATAAACAGCCAAGGAACCAGCGTGAACCAACTGTAGCAAGTTAAATCATCCTGGAAAGCGACTGTCAAAATATGAGCAGTAAGCCTGGAAATAGCCTTGTTTGTACTCAAAACATGATAGCAAATCGCTTAAGCAAGTAAGGTGTGTTCAATTAGATTCTTGAAATTTTACCAGACAAATGGCTTTGACTCTCCAAAGCCTTGAGATGTCCTGAGCTCACACTATTCAAGCTGTTGTGCAATTTATTTGGGATTGCTTCTTGCCACAAACAACCCCAAAAATGCATAACATTGCGTCCTCTGCCTCCAAGCTCTGCCGTGTGTTATTTACTAATTAAGGCTGCAGACAGGCTGCACAGTAATGATGATGGATGTCTGCTGCACGGCTTGGTGGGGAGCAAGGTGAGAGCTAGCATTAGCTCCAGCCCATAGGAGAAGCGGGGCTAATTGTCACTGCTCACTGCACTACAAACCACATCTTTCTGGAATTATAGAAGAGGCACTCAAGAACAGAGAATTAGCTCACATAAAACAGTAGCTTTGCTTATCCTGAGGAACAATCCTATGAGGCACTGTTTTCAATTATTTGCAGTATATAAATTAATGGCAATGAGATTTTTTTCATTTCATTTCAGTTGGGGTGTCACAATATCAATAATAATAATAGTAGGCCAGGTGCAGTGGCTCATACTTGTAATCCCAGCACTCTGTGAGGCCGAGTCCAGAAGATTCCTTGAGGCCAGGAGTTCGAGACCAGCCTGGGCAACATAACAAGATCTCATCTCTGCAAAATAAACAAAAAAATTAGCCAGGCGTGGTGGCCATGCCTGTAGTCTCAAATACTTGGGAGGCTGAGGCAGGAGGATCACTTGAGCCAGGAGGTAGCAGCTGCAGTGAGCCATGAGTATGTCACTGCACTCCAGCATGGGTGATAGAGACCCCAACTCAAAATAGTAATAATAAAGTTTTTTTTACAACTTTCTGATATGAACCTCTTTTCATCGCCTGTGTTTTGTTTTATTTTATTTTATTATTATTTCTTTTCTCTTTTTTTTTTTGTAGAGCTGGAGTCTCGCTATGCTGCCAAGACTAGTCTCAAATTCCTGGCCTCAAGTGATCCTTCTGGCCAGGCCTCCCAAAGTGTTAGGATCACAGGCGTGAGCCACACTGCCCAATCCATCTCCTGTGTTTTAGACTTACCTTTGTGTCTTGAGATTTCTCAATCTTCCAGTCTATTTATACCTGCCAACTTGAAACCAGCTATCTTAATGGTGGTAGTAATAGCTGTCCCTGAAATAATGAGAAACAGTTAAGAAGCAAAAAGCAAGCTCAGCAGCCAAGCACTGGCTCTTAGCCCACTCTCACCATCCTGTGGTTTGTTCTCTCACTAACTCACTGCTTTCCTCTAAATGATACACAATAATTATTGTCAATTAACAAATGCCAAACACAGGTAATACATGTGACTATACCAGGTATCATGTAGATTTTACAGCATAGGAAGGATTTGCCTGCAGAGACTGTGCCTATTCCTGACCAAGAAACACAAAAGGAGTCTTTGGGGCCTGAAGAAGGTCTTGAGTTAATTCTATAAAGTTAATCTTAGGAAGGAGACTTTCTAAAGAGTGTGGATTCCTTAGCTATGCTCTCTAACTTATTCAATTAAGAAATCAAAAGTTAGAGTTGAAATGTTTGTCAGCTGGGGACTGGTTATTTGACCATAGAAAAGAAAGCAGAAGTAGATAAACAGTATGAGCTCATTTATGTAGAAAGACAGAAAGAGAAACAGAGAAAAAAATATGAATACACATGTGTACAGATATTTATACGCACAAGAGTCTTTATAGATCCTCTCCATCTATTCAAATTATTTGCTCTATTCACGCTGGGTTTTTTTTAATCTGCAGCTTGAGTCTAAAGTTCTTCAAGCTCTGCCAATTGGTTTTGCCCTTTGCTGTTTCTATCAAGAGTCACAGCTCTATTCCAGTACAAATTCTGGTCATGTTTGTTTTCCCCTGCAGACCACATTGGTGAAGGGAACAGCCAGCCGGCCTGGCCTCTTTATCACAATGACATGAAGTATGAGAAAGCATGTTCAACACATATTTTGCCTAATGATTTCCAAAAATTAGAAAGAACACAGCATCTGGATTTTTTAAGACACTAGGTGGGTTGTTAAGGCAGGGGGTAGTTGGATGAATTGGCTCTACTCCTGGAAGGCATTCTGGTCAGAATCAACCTCGGGGAAACTTGATGCTCTCTTTATTATTTTTTATTATTGAGTCAGGGTCTCACTCCGTCACCAAGGCTATAGTGCAGTGGCACAATCATGGCCCACTGTAACCTCGACCTCCTAGGCTCAGACAATTCTTCTTCCTCAGCCTCCCCAGTAGCTGAGACTACAAGCGTGCACCACTACACACACCTAACTTTTTTATTTTCTATAGAGGTGAGATCTCACTATGTTACCTCGGCTGATCTCGAACTCCTGAGCTCAAGCAATCCTCCCACTTTGACCTCCCAAAGTGCTGGGATTACAGATGTGAGCCACCATGCCTGGCCTCATGCTTCTTTCAGAGGGCAATGTTGATTTCCTCTGAAAAGAAAGAAGGGAGGAAATCAGGGATTTAGAGTTCCACAGAGCAGAAGAAATGGAGGCATTTGGGGCTATTTCATGCTCAAAGCAAAAAACAGAGTGTTATTAAGGAGTGGGTTCACAGATATATTTTTAAAAATGTAAAATCTGGATACAAGCCAAACTAGGTAGGGCTCAGGATGGAGCAAATCTAAGCTCTGAGACTTTGCTCCTTGGTCAGGAACCACCATTTACCGGAGACAAGACCAAGCATAGAGCTGAGCCAGAGAGAGACAGTTACTTTGGGACTAAGCCTTCAAGTTCCCTCCCTTTGAGGAGACAAAAATGCCAGGATGACAAGACCCACTGTTCCACCGCCCACGGTTCCCACTGCCTGCTTTTCTTGGGTAGAGATGTGGACATTTGGAGTAGAACAATTCAGTCATTCTAACAGTTTGTCTGGATAGGCTAGGGAGGGGGAGTGATAAGCGCAAAGTCACACAGCCGGTTATTAGTAGAGTGGTCATTAACATTTTGATGTCCTTATTCCCTTGGCCAGTTCTTGATATCAATGGCCTCCTGTTCCTAGGTCTCCTCATGCTCCCCAAAATGAGTGAATTGCTGATGCCTGAAGTGCTAATAGCAGACAGTGGTCCAACATTGCATTCTATCCAGAGGCTCCCACATTTTAATCTGCCACTCCCGAAATAAAATATTTTACTTCAAAGGAGTGAATATCAAGTGACGGGAATTGCAGGGTAGCACAACTGTCTGTTACCAGTGCTTCTTTTTATTTCTTCGCCTGCATATACTGAGGTCATGCAGCCAGCAGTAATGTTGACAAACTTGTACTTAATTGAATCGGAGGGTTGATGGCATGAATTACTATAAGTAGCTCCAAACTTTAAGGTTGTACCAATTATGTCTGATTTTGTAACTAGTGGGGTTTCCAACTAGTGCCAACACTCTTTTTCTGAGTCAGTTTTATTACTTGGAAAGTAAATAGAAGAAGTATTTTTATTCCCAAAGATTTCATTATAAATTCAGATGTTAGAACATGTTAGAAAAATGTTTCAAAAAAACAACTGCGGAAAAGAAACAGGCATTGGGCCGGGCACAGTGGCTCAAAGCTGTAATTCCAGCACTCTGGGAGGCCAAGACGAGAGAATTGCCTGAGCCCAGGAGTTCGAGACCAGCCTGGGCAATTTGCTGAGACCTCATCTCTACAATATGTCAAAAAATTAGCCAGGCATGGTAGTATGCACCTGTAGTTCCAGCTACTTGGAAGGCTGAGGCAGAAGGATTAACTGAGTCCAGCAGGTCGACACTGGGGTGGCCTCGAGCGAGCCTCTGCACTCCAGCCTAGGTGACAGGGTGAGACTCTGACTCAAAAAAAAAAAAAGAAAGAAACAGACATTGGCTGTTAACATTTTCAAGCAGAGTAGGGAAAAACTATTTTTTGAAATAAAAGACTTAGAGTTATTTTATTTACACATGGAGTAAAATGACCAATAATTGACATTTTGGTTGTTTTTTTGAGACAGGGTCTTACTCTGTCACCCAGGCTGGTGTGCAGTGGTGTGTTCATAGCTCACTGCAGCCTTAAACTCCTAGGCTCAAGTAATCCTCCTATCTCAGTCACCCAAGTAGCTGGAACTACAGGCATGTGTCACAATGCCTGGCTAAGCTTTTTCATTTTGTGATAGAAACAGGGTCTCACTATGTTGCTCAGGCTGGTTTCAAACTCTTGGCCTCAAGTGATCCTCTTGCCTTGGCCTTTGTTCTTTAGCTTAATTAGAATCATATACAAAAGTGGTTGACTCTACATATCAGACAAAAGCATACCCAAAGCACTTGTCTTTTCATCTGCACAAAAAGGAATGACACCTTGAAATATAGATATGCAATCGCCATTATCCTGAATTGGCAAAAAATACCAAAAATTCCTTATCTGTAAAAAGATGACTACTAAGGTTATCTCCAGCTCACAGACTTTTCTTCCTTCCTTGGGGGAGGGAGAGGAGGGTTTATTAAATTACCTAATTGCAGTGAATCAGTGGCAATAGAACTTTTGTCTTGGACAATTCTTATGTCTTGCCTTTTTTTTTAATTCTTTTTTTTCTTTTTTGAGTCAGAGTCTCACTCTATTGCCCTGATTAAAGTGCAGTGACACGATCACAGTTTACCACAGCCTTGACTTCCTGAGATCAGGTGATCCTTCTACCTCAGCTTCATGAGTAGCTAAAACTATAAGCAAGTGCCATCAAGCCTGGCTAATGTTTTTTTTTTGGTTTTGATTTTGTTTTTTTTTGTAGAGATGAAGTCTCACTACGTTGCCCAGGCTGGTCTTGAACTCCTGGGCTCATATAATCCTCCTGCCTCAGCTTCCCAAAATGCTCGGATTACAGGGGAGAGCCACCATACAGGGACGTCTTGCCATGTCAATAAAGATCCTAGATTTAAATGGAAAAGAAGCCGGGCTCGGTGGCTCAGCCTGTAATCCCGCGCCTTTGGGAGGCTGAGGTGAGTGGATTGCCTGAGCCCGCGGGTTCGAGACCCGCCTGGGCAGCAAGACCTCATCTCTACAATAAATTAAAAAAATCAGCCGGGAGTGGTAGCGCATGCCTGTAATTTCAGCTACTTGGAAGACTGAGGCGGAAGGATCGCTGGAGCCCAGCAGTTCGAGGTTGGGGTGGCCAGGAGCGGCCACTGCACTCCAGTCTGGGCGACAGAGTGAGACTCCAACTCAAAAAAAATAAATAAATTAAAAAAGAAATAAATGGAAAAGAAAAAAGTTTAGTTGGTAACTTAAGAAATTTAAGGAAGAAGATATTTTCCCTAACAACAAGCCATTTATCTCAGAAGGCAGAATACCAAGTATCTTCCCGGGTAGTTTATTCCTAGCAGGTATCATGATGGATGATAGGGTACAAATGATAGGGGAAGGATGGTAGGGGATGGGTGCTAGGGGGGAGACATGGTAGGAGAAGAATAGTAGGGGAAGGGTGGTAGTAGGAAGGAGATGGAAGAGAGCCAGGAGGGAACGAAGGATGGCAGGGGAAGGATGGTAGGTGAAGGGTGGCAGAAGATGGATGGCATGGGGCAGATGGCAGGGAAAGGCTGGTAGGGGAAGGATGGCAGGGGAAGGGTGGCTGGAGGAAGATGGCAGGGGGAGAATAGCAAGGGAAGGATGGCTGGGGAAGCATGCCAGTGGAATTATGATGGGAAGGATGGTAGGGGAAGTATGACAGGAATTGGTTGGCGGTGGGGATGGCAGGGGAAAAATGGTAAGGATTGGATGGCAGGGGAAGGGCGGTGGGAGAAAGGTGACAGGGGAAGGACCGTAGGGGAGAGGCGACAGGGGACCTGTAGTAGGGGATGGGTGGTAGGAGAAGGATGGTAGGAGAAGAATTATAGGCAATGTATTACAGGACTTAAATGGTAGGGGATGGTAGTTGCTGAATAAGTACAAGGCAAATGTCCAAATGGCACCATCAGACAGGCTGGTTTAAGGCTGAGTTGTTCAAATACAGGCCTCAGGCTCTTTAAATTCTGCCTGACCTGACGGAGAGTTGGTCTCAAATATAAATGTAGGACTGAGCCCACAAGCTTCGGATCCCAGCTGTTGGGGCTAAAAAGAGGAGATCGCAGAAAGCCAGGAGGAAACGAAGGCATTAGCCTTGATGGGAGCCTGAACGGATCTTATAAAGTGGATTAGGCCATAAGAACAAATGAAAGCAGATAAGCAGGAAGGAGCGCAAAGGATTAAAGAGGGCATTATTCTGGGAGGTTAAAACCAAGAGAGGAGTGTGAGAATTTGACCGGGAGCTTGATCTAAATTTAAACTGGGGAGTTTGAAGGGTCTCCACCCCGCAGGACCAATCTGGAAAATGCAACCAATTCAGATAGCAGGCACGGTGCTTTCAGAGCAAGCATTGTCACATGATCTGGAGAGTGTTTTGGTAGTGTATAACTTTCACTTCTTGTAGGTAGGGGCAGACCTGATATTTTCCTGTTTCTTTATCATTCTAGAGAGTAGAGTTGGAGTCAGCATGGTAAAGGACCAAAAAAAAAAAACTACTGAACTAGTTTGAAGGTCCATTTGCAAACCTGTGGTATGCTTTTCGGATGAAGATTGATCTTAGGTTATAATCACTCCATTTACCAACTCTTTTAACGGGATACCTGAGTCTAGGGCAGAAACATTCATGTACTGTCACAGCACAGATTAAGAAAAGCATCTCAGTGAGCAAAACCAGTGCAGTTACCTCCACAAGCCATAAAACATCAGAAATATCAGAACCATGCTATATTTGTGTATCTACTTTAACAAAGTGATAGTAATGATAAATTTTGCAATTATTTTAAGCATCCTTCTCTATATTAAACTTCATAAATTTAAAATATGTAATCAGATTCATGAATTTGAAATATGATTTTGTATTTCCTCTCATAGAATTCTTACACATTTTTTTTTTGTTAGATTAAGATAATACGTTAAAAGCACTTAGAGAGCCGGGCTCGGTGGCTCAGCCTGTAATCCCGCGCCTTTGGGAGGTTGAGGTGAGTGGATTGCCTGAGCCCGCGGGTTCGAGACCCGCCTGGGCAGTGAGACCTCATCTCTACAATAAATCAAAAAATCAGCCGGGCATGGTAGTGCATGCCTGTAATTCCGGCTACTTGGAAGGCTAAGGTGGAAGGATCGCAGGAACCCAGCAGTTCGAGGCTGCGGTGGCCGGAAGCGGCCACTGCACTCCAGTCTGGGGGACAGAGTGAGACTCCAACTCAAAAAAAAAAAAAAAGCACTTAGAACAGTACCTGGCACATAGTAAAACTATATAGTGTTGCAATGTTAAATGTTACTCTATGCTTATGCTGAAGTTAAGACTTCAAGAAAGTACCTCCTTAAGAACATACTTTTTATTGAAGAATTTTAAAATCTATGTCCAGTTGTTGTTCAGTGGGTATAAGTATCAGTCATGCAAGATGAAAAAGTTCTAGAGATCTGTTTTACAACAGTGTGCATACTTTAATTGCAAAAATTTCTACAAAATTATTTTGAGTCTCTTTTCTCATATTTTTTCCTTTTATTTTTGTCATGTTCTTAATTTCCACATAGCATACTTTTAAAGGTAATCAACTTTAAAATGACTCAAGGATCACAAAATTATTTCCTAGACTCTAAAATATAAGCATTCAATATTGACAAAAATTACCTTCAACACTATTTTCTTTTTTCTTTTTCTTTTTCTTTTTTTTGAATCAGAGTCTTACACTGTTGCTCAGGCTAGAGTGTAATCGTACAATAATGGCTACCTCAGCCTTGACTTTCTGGGCTCAGGTGATCCTTCTGCCTCAGCCTTCTAAGTAACTGGGACTACAGGCATGGGCCATCATGCCCAGCTAATTTTTTTTTTTAATTGAAGAGATGTAGTCTCGTCTAGTTGCCCAGGCTTGTCTCCAACCCCTTGGGCTCAGGTAATCTTCTCATCTCTGCCTCTCAAACTGCTGGGATTACAGGCATGAGCCACCACACCTGGCATTTCTTTCTTTCCTTTTTTTTTTTTGAGTCAGTCTCACTCTGTCACTCAGAGGCTAGAGAGCAGTGACACAATCATAGCTCACTGTAACCTCAAACTCTTGGCCTCACATGATCTTCCCACCTCAGCATCCCAAAGTACAGAGATTATAGACATGAGCCACCATGCCCAGCTTCTAACATTTTTTTCTAGCTATAAAAATGCATTATTTCATACTATGTTCACAACATATGTTGAATGTACAGGAGGAGAAATGTCAGGCAAATTTCAATGTTATTGAAATGGAGCACTCATTTAACATCTGCTTTTAGCTTTCATGTCACATTCATAATACAATAGTTTTCCAATAAAAAATATACTTTAGGCTGGGCTTGGTGGCTCAGCCTGTAATCCCAGCACTTTGGGAGGCCAAGGTGAGTGGATTACCTAAGCCCATGGGTTTGAGACCCGCTTGGGCAACTTGGCGAGATCTCATCTCTACAATAAATTAAAAAATTAGCCGGGCATGGTAGCACGCACCTGTAGTTCCAGCTACTTGGAAGGCTGAGGCGGAAGGATCCCTGGAGCTCAGCAGGTCGACACCAGGGTGGCCATGAGCATGCCACTGCATTCCAGCCTGGGCGACAGAGTGAGACTTCAACTCAAAAAAAAAAAAAAATAGATATACTTTAAAATATGAAACCATTTGCCAGGGGATTAAAATGGAAAATAACAAACCTGAGTTGGTATTAGAGATGAGTTCCTGAGAAGCAAAAGTAAATGGAGACAGGGCATCACAAACATGAGATGGGATAATAGGATTTTAACTTCTTCCTGTTTGAGAAAGAGATTGAGTCAACAATTTGGGTGAATCATGTGAATTTACTTACTTTGTAGGTTTCTATCATAAGTATCATGTGGTCATATGTGTATTTGTATTGTCATCCTTATTATTTTAGTTAATAGAAATAGCAATTTACAGTGATTTAATAATAGATCACAGTATAATCCTGGGCCTATTCTGTTCTGAAATGAAACTTCTTTAAAGTTGGCAATATTTAAATCATACACACATACTCTTCTACATAATGAGAAGTATGCATTGTGCAACTCAAAAGCAATATTCTTGAGTGAATTAAATGACATTTGCCCTTAGCATCTCTATATCACCATTTTTAAATTTTATATTTATTTTATTATTATTATTTTTTCAATTGGAGTCTCACTCTGTCACCCAGGCTGGAGTACAGTCACATGATTATAGTCAACCACAGCCTCTACCTGTTGGACTCAAGCAATCCTTCTGCCTCAACCTTCCAAGTAACTGTGACTACCACAGGCGCATGCCACTATACTTGTAGAAACGAGGTCTTGCCAAGTTGCCAGGCTGGTCTTGAATCCATGGGCTCAGGCAGTCCTCTTGCCTGAACCTCCCAACGTGCTAGAACTACAGACATGAACCACTGCACCCAGTCTATTTTATTTTTTATTCTCTCTCTCTCTCTCTCTCTCTCTCTTACACACACACACACACAGACACACATACACACAGACACACACACACACACACACACACAAAACACACCCCTCCCCGCTTTTAACAAGACTCATCCCAGTCTTCCTGCTTTATTTAGGCCTCTTTCCACCTCACCCTTCAAAGACTCATAGCTCCACTTCCTCAATCTCTAGGCTTGATGATTAATCAGCCTATTACCCTGGTATGAATAAGTTTCACTCAATGTACCTCTGCATATAGGCATTTGTCTTTTATCTCTGATTGTCAGTGAAAGGAGTTGTCAAGTAAAGGAATTTTAGGCATAATCAAGCCGGTAAAGAGACCTTTGTAGGGACAGGGAGACTCTGGAATGGCCTAAGCCCACCAAATGAATAATTAATTATTTACCAGTATAATCAGTGTGGCAGGACCTCTGTTGCACTGATTTCTTATTCCTGGCCTTGAAAAAAAGAATTTTAGGCTGAGAAGGATTCCTCTAATAGGTGGAAGACAAGCTTCCTCAATCAACTGTAGTCACCCTGGAGCAAACAGTCCCTTCTATGCCGCACCAAATTAGGCCAGAAGCTAAGACCTCCCGGTGTATTCATGTTCCTGATTAGATTTCTGTCTGGATCAACAGACCAAACATTGACTGAAAAGTTCTTCTGGAAACCAGCCTGAGGAGCATACTCTTCTAAGAGTAAGTTCTTTTCAACAACATAATGGCTCTGCATGGGTGCAAAGCCAACCAGCTAGGTCAGACTTTCTAAGAATGAATCCTCAGTAGGACTTGGACTTCGTTAGAGACTCTTGGTGCCCCAGGCTCTATCCAGTGGCTAGAGCTCTTTCTGGATGGAGCTCTATGTAACCCAGTATATCAGAACTCTCTTTGGGTGAGTCTGGAAATTTGAAGTCAGGAATATTCAAATCCAAGGGAGTGATCATCTCCCCAGGACAAATCCCAGTCTGTTCTCTGGGACCCTCTGCCTCCTAGACCTTCTCATATTGCCTCCAATGTGGGCTTCCTCACCTCTCAACCCTAACTTTATTCCTTCCCTTCTTTTTCCCAGAGCTTCCAGAGATAAGTGGTGGACTCCTAGAAAGTTTTCTTTAATTCCAGGTATAATTTAATTATATGTTCAGATGACACACCTTATTTTCCAACATTTTATAACTCTTATATCATTTCTGTTTCTTTCTTTCTTCATCTTCTTTTTTTTAAATCAGACACTCACTCTGTGGCCCAGGCTGGAATGCAGTGTCATGATCATCACTTACCACAGCTACAACTTCCTGGGTTCTGGTAATCCTTTCTCCTCAGTCTCCCAAGTAGCTGGGACTATAGGAGCACACCACCACACCTAGCTCATTTTTGTATTTTGTATAGACAGGGATCTTGTCTGTTGCTCAAGCCATCCTCCCACCTCAGCCTCCCAAGTTCTGGGATTATAGGCATGAGCTGCCACATCCAGCTAGCACATTGTCTTTGATGACAACATACTGATCCAGTATGCAGCATGCTTGTATTAAAGGCCAGAAAATAAAAGGAAGGAAAAAAAGTACTTACCAATTATGTTGATTTCTATTTATCATGAAAGCAAAAGATTTCCCAAAAGCCTGCCCCTTACTCCCAGCAGAAATTATTTAATATCTCTTACATTAGAATTGGCTTGTGTGGCCAACCCTTGCAGCAACAGAAACAGGTTGGGAAGATTTGCAGGGGCAGATGATACTGTTCTTTGTAGTCCCACCTGAGTCCCACTTGAGTCCAGGCCTGTGATCCAGTTTGTTCATGTTCTCCTGGGAAATGGGATGGCATCCCAAACCAGGACAATGCTACCTCCAGGCCTCCCACCATAGACCACCAACTTGGGATTCTGCTCACTGCTCTGACATGACTGTGTGGCTGTTCCTCTCAGGAGACTAGCTGGCTGAACAGCATCCCACTGCCTGTGCCTTTAAAGCACCCCTGGGGCCAGGTGGTTAGTGTGAAACTTGGAGCCCTCTACCCTTGGCCAAGCCAAGTTAGTCAATAGAGCTGAGCTCCCATAGTAATTCTGGGACACAAGTCGGCAGCTCAGCCCTAGACTGCATTAACTTTTATGCTTTCAGAAATATACCTAATACATGGTAAGCCTTCAAGAAAAGTTTTTGGGTGAATGAATAACTTAGGTCTACCTGATGGACAGGGATTAGAGTGAGAGAAAGTTAAGCAAAGCCAAAAACCCAAAAGGAATCATCCGTAACAATTCTTGGTTCTGTATGATACTCTAGGAGTCCATGTTTCTATCTGATAAAGATTTTCTTTCTTTCTTTCTTTCTTTTTTTTTTTTTTGAGTTGGAGTCTTACTCTGTCGCCCAGACTGGAGTGCAGTGGCCGCTCCCAGCCACCACAGCCTCAACCTGCTGGGCTCTGGCGAGCCTTCCGCCTCAGCCTTCCAAGTGGCTAGATCTACAGGTGCACACTACCATGCCTGGATAATTTTTTATTTATTGTAGAGATGAGGTCTTGCCAAGTTGCCTGGGCGGGTCTCGAACCCACAGGCTCAGGCAATTCACTCACCCCAGCCTCCCAAGGCGCGGGATTACAGGCTGAGCCACCAAGACCAGCAATAAAGATTTTCATATAGATGATTCATTCTTCAGTTGCTATGCCATTTAGGGAATGCTGGAGCTAAAAGATCTTCCTTCCCCTTCTTGGAGCCTTAAGGAAAGAATCAGGCACACATCCTCATGTCACACTGAGAGCTAATAGCTTGTTTTGTTGGCCTTCCATGTTGCAGTTTTAATGTCCCTGATTCTATGAATCATGACACATAGACACGAGTAATTGGTGGCAGATGTATATATCTTCTTCTCTAGAATAAGTTTAAGGAAGTATGATTTAACTAAGGAACAGTTTAAACGAACACTGATGTTTAACCAACAGTCATGGTCCCTTTGTATAATACTTAAAGGAAAGAATGTTTTTGTTACACAAATTCATAAAAGAGAAATTAAAAATCACACTTATAATCCCAGGACTTTGGGAGACCAAGGTGGGAGGATTGGTTGAAGCCAGGACTTTGAAACCAGCCTACGCAATATAGTGAGACCTTGTATAAACAAAAAATTTTAAAAATTAGTGAGCCTGGAGCAGGAGGATTGCCTCAAGGCTGCAGTGAAACGTGATTGTGGCACTGCACTCAGCCTGAGTAACAGGATAATCCCTCACTCAAAAAAAAAAAAAAAAGAAAGATAGTAAAAATAGTTAGAAAAAAAATATTTCACTTAGTACAGGGTAGAGCTTTGCAAATATTCTACACGGATGGCCCTTCAAATAGAAAAATGAATAAGAAGCCCTTGTGGTTTCTTATCA
The DNA here is from genome assembly GCA_027257055.1 of Cephalopachus bancanus. Taxonomy (NCBI): domain Eukaryota; kingdom Metazoa; phylum Chordata; class Mammalia; order Primates; family Tarsiidae; genus Cephalopachus; species Cephalopachus bancanus. The sequence continues at coordinate 270,734 of JAPVLO010000329.1, read as the reverse complement.
TTTGTTGTGGTAACTGCAAAGAAACTGTGTGGGGTGTGTGTGTGTGTGTGTGTGTGTGTGTGTGTGTGTGTGTACGAATATATATATATATATATATATATATATGGCTCACATTACTATGATATTCTAATTATAACTTTTTCTTAGCACTCATCACATGCGTCAAAGTATCCAACACTGAAGCAGAGGAACAGAGAATACAAAATCTCCAGACAAAATGGAAACTCCTATGTTTCCCTTTGTCAACCCATGAGCTTCTAAAAAAAGAAAAATAGTAATTATAGAGCAAAAGTCATGACAGAAGTTGCAAACATAACATGGACTTGGCAGTGACTTGACTCACTCTTGATCAAATTATTTTAGGGAGGAAAAAAAATCAATGAATGTGAGTCAAACAAGTAAATACATGTGAGGGGATTTACTATAAATCATTAGGTGATTCTTCTTACAGTATAACTTTTACTATACTCCTTTTCATCAAGTTTTTTTAAGAGGAGAAGCAGACTCTCAAAGGACAAAGTCCCTACTGAAATTTTCTAGCTTGATCAGTTGACCCAGATTAGAGATGCTCACACTTCTAATATTTCACCTACCAGAATTAAACTTGTAGTGAAAATAAATGTGAGCTATGGAAACCATTCCATGCACCCATCTTCCTCCTCTGGCTTTTTCTTCTCAATCAGAATTTCTGAGTAAATTTGTAGAAGAGTGTAGGTATCACATCGTTAATGCATGATTGACAAAGGACTCTCCCTGTGAACAAGCTAAGCAAACTTGGGCCATCTGACTGTGGGAAGATGAAGCTTTGTAGAAGTGTGTTTATGGCCTCCTCTGTAAATTTCCCTCTTTCTGGTACCCTGATTGTAGGCCCCATGTTTCTTTGCCTCAGGGAGTATTAATATGTCCCAAGGAGGAAAGCAGAAGTTGCCTGCAAGATACTTCCCTTCTTGGTTTTTATTTCCAACGCATAAACCCACAGAGCAGTCTATGCTGGATACCCTGGAGGGAAGAAAGAAGTGGGTTTTCCCCTGGGGAAAAAGGTGTGTTCCTTGAAAATGAGAGATGTCTGTTAGCCCTGTCTCTCTCCAGCCCTCTCTTCCCTGGCGTGCCCTGAAGAGGTGGTCAAGCATTTCTAGCTTGCCAAAGGTTCCTGTACCCAAGGATGGCAAGAAAGTGGCAGAGTCCTTAGATGAGAGGGGCTCTGAGGACTAAGACAGTGGGCAGTTTTAGGTTTACAGGAGAACTGAGTGGAAAGTATAGAGTGTTCCCACGCACTTCCTTTACCTTGCTCCCCTGCCTCTCCTTTCATTGGTGTGGTACTTCTGTTACAACCGATGAGGCAATATTGACACGTTATTGCTTACTAAAGTCTGTAGTTTACATCGGGGTTCACTCTCTGTGTTGTAATTTCTGTGAATTTTGACACATGTATAATGCCATGGATCCACCATTACGTATCCTACAGAATAGTTTTATTGCCCAAAAGTGCTTTGTGCTCTACCCATTCCTTCCTCCTCCCCCTTGGATAAGGGCCAGGATATGTCACTGGGGCTCTGCTAGTGCTGCTACACAGATGTATGGTGTTGGGCTCTGTTCTGTGTCCATGTCAGAATTATTAGGGGGAAGATGTCATTGTTCGGACAGGGGGTATTGCTGGTGTTTTTAATACCTGATTTGGATTTAAAATGTGCACTTTCACTTGAAGCAAAAAAAGGCAAATATAATTTCTAAGGCAGAAATTGGGTTAAAACTGAGCATGATTAAGTTTTCCCTTGGTAGCAAACAGTTAAAGAGATCAGGCAAAGGGTTTTAACTTAGCCCTGTATGTATGTGGAATGAGAGGCGCTTCTTTCATAGAGAAAAGCATAAAAGCATCCATACATGGGGTCATAATTTTCTCCTCTTTGCATAAAATTAAAGTAAAATAGATTATAAAATAGATTCTTAAGGTTTGTAAGAAATGTTTGTGGTGGCCGGGCTCAGTGGCTCAGCCTGTAATCCCAGCACTTTGGGAGGCCGAGGCAAGTGGATTGCCTGAGACCACAGGTTCGAGACCAACCCAGGCAACTTGGCAAGACCTCGTCTATACAATTAAAAATAAAATAAATAAAATAAATTAGCTGGGTGTGGTAATGCTCGCCAGTAGTTCTGGCTACTTGGAAGGTTGAGGCAGAAGGATCGCCTGAGCCTAACAGGGCGACGCTAGGGTGAGTGTGCCACGGCACTCCAGCCTGGGGAACAGAGTGAGACTCCAACTCAAAAAAGAAAAAAAAGTCTGTGGTCATCTTATTCAATTTTTTACCTTTGAGCAAAATCACCCTTAAGCCAATTTTAAAAGTTTATTTTTTATTCTTTTAGATGTCCCATAGAAATACATTATGCAAATTTCAGGATTCATTTTATTGTTTGACATCCTATGGAGAAAAGTCTACCTGGACACACTTAGATTTCATTATGTGATTATATGCTTATTCCACACCTCGGTCTGATTCCTAGGGAAGAACCCTATATCTTCTGTACAACAGATTTTCACAAACGTTAAGACCATTAGGTTATGTCTTCCCTTTCTTCTTTTTTTTTTTGGAGTTGGAATCTCACTCTGTCACCTGCTCCCGGCCACCGCAACCTCGACCTGCTGGGCTCCAGCGATCCTTCCGCCTCAGTCTTCCAAGTAGCTGGAACTACAGGCGCACGCTACCATGCCCGGCTAATTTTTTGATTTATTGTAGAGATGAGGTCTCGCCAAGTTGCCCAGGTGGGTCTCGAACCCACAGGCTCAGGCAATCCACTCACCTCAGCCTCCCAAGGCGCCGGATTACAGGCTGAGCCACCGAGCCCGGCTCCCTTTCTTCTTTTAACAGCTAAATCATTCCAACTTCTTCTTTTCCCATCAGGTCTTCTCATTCTTAAAGTATCTTTGTGGAAATGATGAGAAAACATTCTGCATAAGGATGACAACTGAGTGCCATGAAACTGTCCTCCAATGTACCAGGCCATTTCTTTTTTCTTTTTTTTTGAGTTAGAGTCTCACTCTGTCACCCAGACTGGAGTGCAGTGGCTGCTCCTGGCCACCGCAGCCTCAACCTGCTGGGCTCTGGTGATCCTTCCACCTCAGCCTTCCAAGTAGCTGGAACTACAGGTGCGCGCTACCATGCCCGGCTCATTTTGATTTATTGTAGAGATGAGGTCTCGCCAAGTTGCCCAGGCGGGTCTCAAACCCGCGGGCTCAGGCAATCCACTCACCTCAGCCTCCCAAGGCGCGAGATTACAGGCTGAGCCACCGAGCCCGGCTTCAGGCCATTTCTAACATAAATATTCACAGTGGCCACTGGGCTTTCTCCCATGGAGAACTACACCTTAATATTTCTGAGCTTTTGCTAGACATGTGATTGAATCAGTCAACAGACACAGCATGTTGTAGGACTTGGTATGAGTCTTGCCTTCAGAGATTTGTGGTTTATTTGGAGGGAACTCAAACCATCAAGAGTGGACATAGGTATGGACCACATGAGACCAACTTTGCATATTATAAATGTTCGAAAAGGGAAGCCTTCCCTGGCTAATTTAGGGATGTTTCAAGGTATGCTAGAAACATGAGAGGTGACTGGGAAGGCTGGATAAGATATGCATGGGCAGGGAGGGAAGGTGAAGATAGCCCAGACAAGGAGACAAACAGGAGCAAAGCCACAAAAGCCAACTCCATAAGCTAAGTGACAAAAGAGGAGAATGTCAGCCTGAGTGAAGGGGGACAGAGGAGGTAGGGGTCTTTGAAAAGCTGGGAAGAAGAGCTCATCTGAGACTGTTAGAAGGAACAGAGATTTGCTGCAGAGATTTGCTTGAAAATGGTCCTGTTTTAATCCTGACTCCTTTGTTGCAAATGATAGAAACAGCCAGTTTTGCTAGAAAGAAGAATCTATTGGTTTATAAGTCCAAACCTAGGGAAAGAGGGAAATATAACTTGTTCTCAGACAATGTGAACCAAGAATGCAAAACCTGCCAGGATTCTCCCTCTCTGCTCTCCTGGGCTCTGCTCTGCTATCATGTTTTCTGTGATTCTAGAATCATAGTCACCAGCATCTTCTGGTTTGCATTTTCTTTTTTTGAATTGGAGTCTCACTCTGTCAACCAGGCTGGGATGCAGTGGCATACTCACGGCCAGTCCAGCATCGACCTGCTGGGCTCTGGCGATCCTTCTGCCTCAGCCTTCCACATAGCCGGAACTACAGGTGTGTGCTACCATGCCTGGCTAATTTTTGATTTATTGTAGAGACGAGGTCTTGCCAAGTTGCCCAGGCTTGTCTCAAACCCGCAGGCTCAGGCAATCCACTTGGCTCGGCCTCCCAAAGTGCTGGGATTACAGATTGAGCCACTGAGCCCAGCCTGCTTTTGCTTGAGTGTCTCATCAGAGAAGAATTGACTTTTCCTCCTAATTCCAGTTAAAAGAAATAAAGAAAGTCAATGCTGGGGATGCCTCTGGTTACCCCAGTGTGGATCCCATATTCTGCCCTGTGACCAGGCATTAACCCTTAGAACTACTGGGGTGAGTTGAGGGCTGAATTGGGAGCAGCAGTTCCAGAAGGAATGTGCTGTCTCCAGAAGAAAAGAGGATAGAGTTGAGGAGATGGCAGATGTCCCCTATGGTGACATTCACTGAATTGTTTTTGTTGTTGACATAATCTATTAATATAAAAGTAACTGAAGACCATTTTAAAAACTTATTGGAATATTGATAAAACACAAAAGTAAAAACTAACATCACCTGGGCTGGGGAAAATGACTCGCTCCTGTAATCCCAGTGCTTTGGGAGGCCAAGGTGGGAGGATCCCTTGAGCCAAGAAGTTTGAGACTAGTCTGGGCAACACAGCAAGACCCCATCTCTATCAAAAAAAAAATGAACCAGGTGTGGTGGTGTGCAACTTTAGTTCCAGTGACTTGGGAGGCTGAGGTAGGGTGGATCGCTTGAGCCTGGAAGTTGAGGCTGCAGTGAGTTATGATGGTGCCACTGCACTCCAGCCTGGGCAAAAGAGCTAGGAAGGAAGAAAGGAAGGAAGGAAGGGAGGAAGGGAGGGAGGGAGGGAGAGAGGGAGGGAGAGAGGAAGAAAGAAGGGGAGGGAGAAAGATTCACATGTTCTCACTCATAAGTGGACCTTGAATAATTATTGTAATACTATTAAAAAGGGATAGGCAGTAGTGGGAAACTGCCAGGGGAGGGGGACACACCTCATCAACAAGGGTACTTGCATAATAAATATTTGTATACCTAACCCTGAATTGTACCCCACATCTTTAACATAAAAAAATCTTAAAAAAAAAAGAAAGAAAGTTCTTAACCTAGAGAATCATCCCATTAATAGTTTGGTATATTTCCTTTCCATTTTTTCATGTATATCGTGCATTTGTGTGTATCTATATATGAGTGTGATAAAATAATGCTCCTCCCCCAAAAAGATATCCACATCTAATTCCTGGAACCTATGTATATGTTACTTTACATGGCAAAAGGAATTTTGTTATTGTAATTAAGTTAAAGACTTTGGGATGGAAAGATTATCCTAAATTATTTGGATGGGCCCAATGTAATCACAGTGGTCTTTATAAGAGGGAGGCAAGGAGAGTTAGAGTCAGAGAGAACTGGAAGATGCTAAGCTGCTGACTTTGAAGACTGAGATAGAGCCCTCCCAAGGAATACAGGCAACTCCCAGAAGACAAAAAAGGCGAAGAATCAGATTGTCCCCTAGAGCTTGAAGACTTCTGCTGACAACTTGATTTTAGCACACTGGACCTGATTTTGGACTTCTAATCTCCAGAACTGTAAGATAGTAGCTGTATTGCTTTAAGCAACTGAGTTTGTTCTAACTTGTTACAGATGCAATAGGAAGTTAATATAATACATACACATGCATGTATTGGGTTGGGTTTTTCCCACAATGCCAGAAGCATGCTGTACATGATGTTTCATGATTGCATCTTCAAAATAAAAATAATGTATTTTGGGGTTTTTTCCCCCTGTTTTTAATAGAAAAATGACACAGTGAAAGTGGTCCTGGTAGCACCAGAGATTGGTTAGGAGTATTATGCAGGATGTTTCAAGGGGATAAGAGAGAGGTTTACAGGAAACTAGCTCACAAACAAAACCCTGCCAAGAGACGATGAAGATTTCGAGAGGAGTTACCAGAGAAAGCAGTGAAGAAGGGACAATGCAGGGACATTTGAAAGGCATGACTAATGGGACTCAATGACAGCACTTAGGTGATGTTATGTTCCTTGGCATAGCCTTGCCTCAAAGCACAATAACTGAAAAAGTTCTAGTGATCAGCTATCCATCTGTTTACTTTTTTATGACATATTTTTCAAACAAGTTTTCTCAAGCAGTTCGAAAAATCATATAAATATCACCATGTGGTAGCAAAGGTAATTTTTTAGTTCATCTATCAATCTCCTAAGTGAATTATGAAGGAAAAACGTTTGCCCAGGTGCAGTGGCTCACGCCTGTAATCCCAACATTTTGGGAGACCGAGGCAGGTCAATCACTTGAGTCCAGGAGGTCAAGACAAGCATAGGTAACAGTGAGACCTTTACTCTACAGAAAATAAAAAAAATTGGGCATGGTGGCACATGCCCATAGTCCCAACTACTCAAGAGGCGGAAATAGAAGAATTGTCTTGAGTCCCAGAGATTGAGGCTGCAGTGAGCTGTGATCATGCCACTGCACTCCAGCCTGGGTGACAGAGTGAGACCTTGACTCGGAAAAAAAAAGGGTTGAATGGTAAATATATAATATTAGGAGAATCTAAAATTGCTTTTAGTTAAATAACAAGACTTTGAAACTTCCATAAACTTCCACATTTTGCCTACTCATTGCATATATACACATGGGCCATAAAGCCTGGAAACACAGGTAATATTTTTTTCTTTTACAGATTGAACATCCGTGATTACTTCTACTGGGGTATACTAAAGATGCACATTTATTCAGTGACAATCTCAGACACAAATCATATGAAGAAAAGAATCACTGATGAATATGCAGGGGATGATGGAAAGACTGCATTAATGCATCACATTCATTGCAATTTTGCAGTGTATTGAATTATACATTGTTAATGAGGAACAACACATTAAACATATCACTTAATGTCACTGTACACATTGGGTATTGCAATATCAGTAAACCATTTATTACATATAAAATATATGAAGTGGGACCCTCAACAAACCAGAATTATCTTTTGAAGGGCAGGTCTCTTGTACTACACTTGGAATTTGTTCCTTTGGATCCAACAGTCAACCCAAATTTTCATCCGGAAGTTTTGAGCAGGTTATGTCAAGATGTGCGGAAGAGATGTCCCTCATTGTGGCAAACAGGTGACTGGTTCTTCCACCATGACAATACTCCCACCCACACTGTGCTGAGTGTTCAGCAGTTTTTGACCAAAAATGGCATGACTCCATGACCCACCCTCCCAATTTGCCCAACCTCACCCTGAGTGACTTTTTTTGTTTCTCAAAAAAAAAAGTCCTCAAAGGGAAAAATTTTGCCGACGTGAAATAAAATAAAATAGTAGCATCACTAAAAGGCATCAAAATTGACAAGTTAAATAACTGTTTTGAGCAGTGGAAACTGCATCTCGGTAGGGGTATTGCATACAACAGAGTGCTTTGAAGGTGACTGAAGTTTAAATATGTAAGAACAAAAACACAATTTTTTACAAGTAAATTCCTCTTGTATATGTACATGTGTATGTGTGTTTCCAGTCTGTATTTGCTATGTTTCCAGTCTTTAAGGCCACTGTGTGTGTGTGTGTGTGTGTGTGTGTGTGTGTGTGCGCGCGCGTGTGTGTGTGTGCGTGTATGTGTGTGTGTGTGTGTGTATATACCTCTTCAGCCTTAATGTCTCACTTTTGATGTAGACCCTTCAATTCAACAAATATGTATTGTGTAACTGTTATGGGCTAAATTGTGCCACCCTAGAAGCGCTAACCCTCAGTATCTCAAAATAAGAGAGTATTTGGAGAGAGAACCTTTTGTGAGATAAGTAAGTTAAAATGGGGGTGGTTAGGTGGGCTGTAAGGCAATACAATTGGTGGCCGTATAAGAAGAGGAGGTTAGGACACAGACAGAAGTACCAGGCACATGAGTACTTAGAGAGATGACCAGGTGAAGACACAGGGAGAAGATGGCCACCTACAAGCAAAGGAGAGCAACCTCAGAAGACACCAAGTCTGCCAACACCTTATCTTAGACTTTGAGCCTCTATAACTGAGAGAAAATGCATTTTTGCTGTTTAAGACACTGAGTCTGTGGCTTTTGTTACGGCAGCCTTAGGAAGCTAATTTAGCAATCTATTATATCTTAGACCAGGGGTGTCCAACCTTTTGGCTTCCCCGGGACACATCAAGTAAAGAGGATTGTCTTGGGCCGCATATAAATTATATATTATAATTAGTGTATATATATAATAGGACTTTATTTTTTAGTTTTTTTATTATAAAGTTTAGGAAAATGAGAACAACATAAAACTAGTGAGAAATTTGACCTTGTTTTTGTAAAACTAATCTATCCATGTCTGATTCAATGGAAGTGGCCACAATTCTTAGTGAATTCTCAAGGTGCTCGTCAGAAATGTTTTTTTGAATTTTGCTCTTCATGTGCTTCATAATTGAAACAGTTGCTCACAAATGTTTGTCCTGCCAAGAAATGATGTTATGAATAAGATGTGATTATGAACTTCAAAATGGAACTATGCATGGGGTCATGAAGAAAGTAAGTGCTAAAGAACACATGTTTAAAGATTTTGTGAGGCCACATTGCTAGCTGTCCTGGGCCACATGAGGCACATGGGCTGTGGGTTGGACATGCCTGTCTTCAACACTGTGATAGAAGATAGAGACTGAATAGTCAACAATAAAAAGGCAACTTCTTAGCCTTGAGGACGATCCAGTTATTTCTAGCAACCTAAAGGACAGATCCACCATTGCTTCAATGCAGCTTATCCAAAATCGAACTGTCCCTCAGATTCCCTTGTGGTTAAGAGACTACTTTGTAGAGCGCACACAGGCTCTTAGTTTTCCCCGTGGCTTCCCCATCACTTAGCGCAGAATTGAACTGACAGGTATTCAGTATCTATCTGTTGACTTATCAATGATGTCCGCCTTCTGCGGTCAGCATTCTTTCAACCTAGAAGCCCTGGAGTCATCCCAGACTCTTTCTCTCCTTCTTATCCCTGTCCAATCTGGCACCTAAGCCTGTCGATTTTTTTTTTTTTGAGTTGGAGTCTGACTCTGTCACCCAGACTGGAGTGCAGAGGCCACTCCCGGCCACCGCAGCCTTGACCTGCTGGGCTCTGGCAATCCTTCCGCCTCAGCCTTCCAAGTAGCTGAAACTACAGGCGCACGCTACCATGCCCGGCTAATTTTTGATTTATTGTGAGATGAGGTCTCGCCAAGTTGCCCAGGCAGGTCTCGAACCCGTGGGCTCAGGCAATCCACTCACCTCAGTCTCCCAAAGTGCTGGGATTACAGGCTGAGCCACCGAGCCCAGCTCGGTTTTTCTAAATGTAACTCGGTTTCCCTCCTTTCTCAATTCTTATCTATTCATGCCTGGATTATTACAACCAGCCTTCCAGTTGTTTCCCTTACTCCAATCTACTCTTCAAAATGCTGCCGGACTTTTCCCAGCCATGTCTCTCTCATCATTCTTTTCTTGATGAACACTGCTGAACTTATCTAAGTATGAGACACTACACAAGGTGCTGGAGAAAATGCACATATGAATAAGTCACAGTCTCTGTTCTTTGAAGAAATTGTGGCTTTTGGAAGAGACACCTGCACAAAAAGTTCCAATAACAATGTGAAAAGTGTTTTAGGATACACAGGATATAGCAAATGACTTCACCTAGAGGAGCTGGGGATAAAGGAGGGGTAGGCCAGATGCAGAAGGAGAAAAGGACATTCCAGGCAGAGGGAATAGCAATTGTGAGGGAGGGCCTGTAGTAGGGGAAATGGCTAGCACATTCAAGAATGGACTTGATCACTTGTTCTACTGCATTGTTTCCCAAACCTCCTACTTGGTCTCCAAGGGCCTTCACAACCTATCTTCCTTTCGTGACCCTTATTCCTCAATAGACATCTTTGGTTCTAGCAAAACAATTTTCCCTATTGTTTATTAAAAATTACCTGTACGCAGCCGGGCTCGGTGGCTCAGCCTATAATCCCGCGCCTTTGGGAGGCTGAGGTGAGTGGATTGCCTGAGCCCGCGGGTTCGAGACCCGCCTGGGCAGCGAGACCTCATCTCTACAAGAAATCAAAAAATCAGCCAGGCGTGGTAGCGCGTGCCCGTAATTCCGGCTACTCGGAAGGCTGAGGTGGAAGGATCGCTGGAGCTCAGCAGGCAAGGCTGTGGTGGCCGGGAGCGGCCACTGCACTCCAGTCTGGGTGACAGAGTGAGACTCCAACTCAAAAAAAAAAAAAAAATTACCTGTACGATGCCCACATCTGGAGTGCTTTTCCCTCTTTATAGAGGCACCTCTAGACCTATCAATACTCCAGACCAAAGAAATACTTGATGGAAGTTCATGTTCTGCCCCATTCTTTCCTATTGCAGACATTTTTGAGATGGACCCTAAATTCAAGCCACTCTCTCAATTAATATGAGTAGCTAATACCACTTTTAGCAGTTTAGTTATCACACTGGAAAGCTGACTTAAAAATAGCACTCTACTGTGTGCGTAATCAGAAAGTTGCTGAGTTCCCATTGGCTGAATTCACTTGTGGTGTGACTGGAATAGACGTCAGAACATTCACAAGGGTTGAGGTTGTTGTGATAACTGCTCTTGCATAATAGTTTGTATTTGTTCTAGGTAAATATCTGGAAATGTCCAGTTCCGCAGATTGTGCAGATAAATGCCTACCCAAAAGGGCTACTTTTAAAAAACAACTAAAACAACTTTTTAAAAAGTATTACAAAGGATATGCATACTTATATTATCTAGGGTATGTAAATTCCATGTACATGCAAGAAGCAGAAATGCACTTATAGGCAAGGATCGAGTGTTCTGTAGTTCGTGTTTGGCTGAGAGGGGTTAGATGCCTCTAGTATGAGCCATGGGAGGCCCTTGCCTCACCTTACATGACTACCTCTATTTCTCTTCTTGGCATTCTGATTCCAAGGGTCAGTCCAGTCTCACTTCTTCAGTGAGACTTCACATCTTAACCTACTCGAACCTCTTGACTTCTCTCATCCTTTAACTTCTGTTATACTTACAATCTGTATTAGAACTTAGTATTCAGCTGTTCTCTGGTTATTCCATACAATCTTATCTCATGAGCAAAATTTCTTGAATGTAGCGATCTCCTTTTAAAGTAAAATTAACTACTTTTTATTAAATCATATACACTGTATGTGTGAGATTTATCCTCATAAATATTGATTTCAATCATTTTAATTGCTAATTAAAAAATACAAATCATTGTTCAAAGATAAAGTAATAAGAGCAATCTCCCTAATCATAACTCTTCTGTCTTCTGGCATTTCCATCTAGGTTTTTTGGTATGCTTTTTTATGAGTTCATATTGCACATGTTTGTAACTTTTTAATTGATTAACATATTATAACATTTTTCATATAAAAAATTCTACAAATCATGATTTTCTTAAATAATCTCCAATGGGTGAACATTTAGGGGATTTTCATTAATTTGCCATCCTGCCAAAATATTCTAATGTTTTGTGCTTACTTCTTTTAATGTCTGTTTTGAAACTGCCCTTCCAAAAAAAGTTGTAATGATTTCTATTCCCACCTGTGAGTATGAGAGTGCCTGTTTCTTTCCATCCTTGACCACAATGAGTGGTACCATTTTTAAAAGTCAGAGACTATTTCTGGTGCTTCTCTGGTGATTCTAGGTAGACCTGGAAACACAGTGAACACTAAAGAAATAGTTCTGATAAATGGATTAATAATAACATATTACAAACATTGAAAACCTCTCTAGTCTAGGTGCTTAACTTAGCATTTCTCCACCACTTATGACTACTAAAATTTGTAAGTAATTAACTATACATTCACTCAACATATATATCACATGTGATGGTCCTTGATCTGCCTACTAAAAATTAACACAGTCTTTAGAAATGAAAGAACTACTTTATGAATTATTGAAATGTAAGTTAAAACACTGATAAATAGTTTCAAAGGTACCACATTTGGAAGCTAATCTTAAAACAAAAGTTGTCCCAGAGTCCTACGAGGTCTCTTGAGAAAAACAATTTGTCTTATTTTTCTAAGAATAGGAAGTAATAAAACTCCTCCTCTGGGGATTAGGACTATGAATTTAGGGTAAGAAAATCCTCCCATACATTAGTTGTTAGAGTCTTCAGAATCAGGGGAATTGTGCCAGAGAGGAGGTAAAAATCTGGTGTGGATTTTCATAGTACCAGACATTTTCTTCAATATGAAGGGGGAAAAAATCAACACTAACGTTTCTGGGAGAGTTTAACATTTCTAGTCATTCCTGAAAGTTTATTTAAAGCTACCCCAGGGCTAAAATGACTAGATGAATACTTTATTTCATTAGGTGATTTAAGTTTCTAAGTCTCCTGCTCCACTCGCAGAAAGATCATACTAGGGTGATAATTGGTCCCACTTTTCCAATTTGCAAATCTTTTCACTTTATCTAAAGCAATAATCATTAAAAATTAGCATAGCTTTAAAAATTGCTAATATGGAACCTCATTTAAAAGGATATATTCCATAATTTTTCTTTTTCTTTTTTTTTTTTTTTTGAGTTGTAGTCTTACTGTGTCACCCAGGCTGGAGTGCAGTGGCACAGTCTCAGCCACTACAGCTTCAACCTGTTGGGCTCAGGCTAAATTTCTGCCTCAGCCTTCCAAGTAGCTGGAACTACAGGCATGCACCACCATTCTGATCTGTTGTAGAGACGAGGTCTCACTAAGTTGCCCAGGCTGGTCTCGAACCTGTGGGCTGAGGCCATACTCTCACCTTGGCCTCCCAAAGTGCTGGGATTACAGGATTGAGCCACCGCACCAGGTCTTATTCTGTAATTTTTCATATTTTTCTCTCCATTATTGGCAGAAGGTGCTGGAATGAGTAGCTCATAAAGCAATATGTAGTGGAAAGAGAATGAGACTGGGGTCAGAAGACAAGGTTTCCAGTCCAACATCTGCCAGTAATAGTTATTTAACTCTAGGCAAGTCACTCCATGTCTTAGGCTACAGTTTTCTCTACTATAAACCAAAAGTCCAGTTGGTTTATAGTAGACAGTATTTTTCAAACTGTGTTCTGTTGGACACGTCTTCTGCCATACTCCATTGGAAAATGTTTCATGGTTGAATGCATTTGGGAAGCACCGTGTATAATAGCTACCTCAGAAATTCCTGGTGCTCATTAACATATTACAAACATCGAAAACCTCTCTAGTCCAGGTGTTCAACTTAGCATTTCTAACTTATTTGACTTAAAAAAACACTTAATTTTTTTTTGGAATCACATCTACTAAAATCCTGTACAACTTGAGTTCCAAAGATCATACTGGGAAATGGTAGACTAAAATTCCTTGAGATGCCAGGACTTGTGGCACTATTCTTTCTCATATAGCTATTCAGCCGGTTGCCTGAAACCTGTTTCTGTTTCTGGACTCTTTACTTCAGAGGTCACCACCATTCAGTCATTCTCTTAAACCAGAATCCTAAGGGTCATTCTAGATGTCTCCATGTCATTCACTCTTTCGCATCCAATTATGTTTCAAATTCTGTAGATTCTCCCTCATTAACATGTTCCCCATGTAACCCCTACTCCCCATTTCACAACCTCTGGCCTTCACTTAGACCTGCATTTGGGCTGATGCCATCACTTTCTAATTTTCCTCTACCCCAGTCTGGTCTCCCTGGTTTCTAAAACATAAAACCTGCTCGCTGTTCTGGAGCTAAAATATTTCAAAGATTTTATTATTTATTCCATTTCCCAGAGTATCAAGTTCAAACTTCTTAGTGTGGCACATGAGCCCCTTCATTAATTAGAGGCCCTTCCTACCCTTCCCCTTACCTCTCTGACCCTTCTCTGTGCCTGTCCTCAATTATAAGGGAATTACCTGCAGGGCTGTAAAGCATCGTGCTTTTGGTGTCACCCTACACCTGCGCAGATGTTGTTGTCTGGAATGCCTTCTTCATCTGGTTATCTGCTCCCTGGCATTGAACATTCAATTCAAAAACCTCCCCATTGGGAAGGCTTCCCTAACCAAAGAATGGGCTTCATATTTCTTTCTTTCTTTCTTTTTGAGTTGGAGTCTCACTCTGTCGCCCAGGCTGGAGTGCAGTGGCACTCTCACAGACACCCCAGCGTCGACTTGTTGGGCTCCAGTGACTCTTCTGCCTCAGTCTTCCAAGTAGCCAGAACTACAGGCACACACTACCATGCCAGCTAATTTTTGATTTATTGTAGAGACGAGGTCTTGTCTCGATCCCGCCAGCTCAGGCAATCCATTCGCCCCGGCCTCCCAAAGTGCTGGGATTAAGGCTGAGGCACTGAGCCCAGTCTTATAGTTCTGAATACCAGTTTGAAACAGATTGTGTACCAGTTTGGAACAGATTGTACAAAAAAGACCGAAACTACTTGAAAGTCCTCAAAAATATCAAGAAATCAGAACGTAATTAACCAAACCAAGATTTGGCCCCAGGACAGAGAAATGAACACTCTGGTTCTTAGAAAGAGAGCTAGGATTTCAGAAATTTACAGTTAATTCTCTATGAAAATTTAAGATACGGAACTTATTAGCAAGCCGATGGGAAAATGTGTAAAAGGAATATTCACTGTTACCAATTTCAGGTCAATTCCTTCCAATTCCTCAGGTGTTTTGATGCCATCAACAAACTTGCTTTGCATGTAGCCAAGCAAAAAAATTAATTTCAGTTACTTCTTTCCTTTGGTCAAGTTTAGATGAAGGTCAAAATAAGGACATAAATTAAAATCTAAACGTCTAAGTCAAGCCCATATCAAAATAAGCAGTGTTTGAGCCTGGGGACAAGGACAAATGGCAACACCTTTCTCCCACACAATTTCAGTAAGGGGAGGACAGAAGTTAAGGATGCAAGATAAACAGATTCCAAAGTTAAAAAAAGTCGTAGCACATCACTGAAATGTCCAATTTCTAAACGCTTCCCAATGCTCTGCATGAAACTACAGAGTTCTGGGCCAAAACGGGATTTCCCAGACATGGGCCTCACAGCTCCCCACGACCGTGGTCCCCGAGCCTGAACACGGCGGGCGCAGAGGGGACACGCGCGGCGCCGAGACCCGCTCGCTCCAGCGGGTCTCCGGCCGCCGACGGGCAGCCGCGCCGGTCTCGGGAGGGCGCAGGGGGCGGGGCCGCCCGGGAGTTTCCTCTCGGCTCATTCATTCCCTGATTCACCGGTTCCTGGAGGCGGTTCACAGGGACGTGCGGAGGAAGGGCGGGGCGCGGGGACGGCCGGGCTGGGTGCGGCCGGGCGCCTGCGGGGAAGGCGGAGGGCAAGCTGCGGGGGAGAGGCCAGGGGGCGAACGGAGGGGGGGTGGGCGAGGGGCGGGGACGCGGCCTCCGCCGGAAGTGGGCGGCTGGCTGGCGGGCGCGCGGCGGGCGCGAGTCGGTCCTCCGTCCGCCACCGGCCTCAGCCCCGCCTCCTGCGTCTGGGCTGGACGCGACCGCTCTGGGCTCGGCCGCCGCGGGGCGCTGCGCCCGCCCCCCACCCCCCGCCCCCCGCCCCGCCCCGCCGCCGGGTCCGTCAGTGAGTCAGTCACGGAGCGCGGCGCGGAGCTGCGGGCGCCGTCGCCTCGGGAAGGGAGCGCCGCGCCCGGGGAGAAGGCGGAGGCAGCGGCCAGCGGAGCGCGGGCGGCGCCCTGCCCGGGGCCGCGCCGGGAGCCGAGAGACCGAGCGGCCGTCGCGGTAAGTGCTCGGCCTCGCCCGGGCCGGCGGGGGGCCGTGAGACGCCCCCGCCTCCATCTTTCCGGCGCCGCCACCCGGGCGCGCGGTGCGGGCGGCCGCAGCCCAGGGCGGGGTCGCTGCGGGGCCCGGGCCGAGTGCGCCTGGCGGGCGGCAGCGGCGGGGCCTGGACTGCACCGCGCCCCGGGGACCGCGGCGGGCGAGACAATGAGCCGCGGATCGCCGAGGGCGCGGCTGGCTGCTTCCCCCGGGGCCGGGCCGGAGCCGCGGGAGGGAGCGCCCGCCGCGCCGCCCGCGGAGCCGCCGCTGTCCCCGTGTCACCGCCGCGGCCGGGGGCGGGGCGCCTCTGGTCGTCTTCCTCGTGGAGCCGCTGCCCGCGGCTGTCGCCCTGCCGGTCCTTCCATTCCCGCCGGAAATCCCAGCTGCGGCTCGCGGGGCTGGAGGGAGCGGCGCGTCCGAGTTGGTGGGGCCCCCGGGCTCGGGGCGGCCCGAGAGACGGGGTGTCCTTGCGAGGCCGCGGCGGGGGTCTCCCGGCGGGGGCGCGTGCCCCCGGCCGCTCAGCCGCCCGCAGACGCGGCTCGGATGGAACCGGCGCGTCCGGGCGGCGTGAGCGCGTCGTGTGCCCGGCGTGCGCGTCTCCGGCGTCCCGGGAAAGGTCCACCGGGCACCGGGGGTGGGAAAGTTCTCCCCGCCATGCGAGGGCCGGTGTCCGCGGCGCTGCCCTTGGAGCTCGGGAGTGCCAGTGCGTGTGGAGCCCACGGTTGGCGGTCAGGGCGAGGCGTGCCCGGAGCCTTAAAGGGTGGCGTGGAGTCCGCGGGGCGTTGAATTCAGCAGACCTGCATGGAATACCTGTTCGCCGCCGGGCGTGGCTGGGGACGCGAGCGAGGCCTGCAACTGGGAGTGCGGAAGGAGCTCTCGGAGTGGGGTAGACCACCATTCACACGCCGTATTTACCGAGTAGCGTGATGTCGAATGCGGATGGAACCCTACGGTGCGTCCCCCATCAGTAAAACCGGTGCAGTACCACCTGTTCACCTTCCCGGACGGTTTTCCGGCAGGTTAATGAGAGAATGCATGCAACACGCGTTTAGCAACACCTGAGATGCCTCCCTCCCTCCCCTGCTGCTCTCTGGAAATTGCCTTGGCGGAGGGTGGGAAAGAAAGAAATGTGGGTAGTTGTAACATAGAGCGTTGCATCATAAAACGTGGAAGTAGAGGTGTGGAACGGGAGCGTAGAAGAGAGATCAATTCTAGACTGGCGGAAGGGGGGAAATTCGTCGGAGCTTCCGCATTTCGCTGGAACCTTCAAGGATGAGGAGGATTTCAGCAGATGCCGATGGGGAGACATTCCACACTGAGGTGGTGCTGTCCTTTGAGAGGCGAATTGGGGATGGACCACTGGGGGGAAGGGCAAGGGAGAGTCGCGCAAAAGCTTTTCTGCTTTTGTTGAGTCTGACCTTCAAAGATTGTCTCGGTTATTTTGCTTTTTTGTGTCGTGAATTTCCCAGAAATCAGATATAGACCTATTCAAGTAAGTACAGTAATGTCTGTAGAGCTTAATTCGTAAATTTTTGGGGGTTAGATATTTTTGGATTCATATTTTTATTTGGATTGCTGCTCTTTTCTGTTTGGATTTAATAAAGAATTCTTTGTAGGTGCTTCCATGTGATAAATATTAGCTCTATTTGGTGGAAGCAACATCTGATTTTTCACACCCAGAGATGTCACTAAGATTATAGAGTAAGTACTGGCTGAAAGGAGTGTAGTCACGGGCACTATTGGGTGTTTTTACAAGTATTTTAACACTTTATTTCCAAAGAGGCCTTTTTAACCCTTGTCTTTGAAAATAGTTATGTCTTTTCTTTGGTTTGCTACCTTTGGGTTCCAATAAATAAATAAATAATCATCCTGGATAACTGTGTCACACTATTCACAGAAAATCTCATGATTTTGCTTGCCTTGGTTTGGAAGTAGTTGAATTGGTCAACATTAGGATTGTTAATCCCCAACTCTTAAAAAATGTTAGTATTAGGGAAACAAGATGTGACCTCAGGCAGATAATTTACCTTAGACCCATAATTCCTTTACCTATAAAATGAGAAGTTTGAATTTGATCACTGGTTTTCAAATTGTGTTTTACTGAACTCAAGAATTTTTGAGAAGGAACTTCAGAGATTTTAAATCTCATTAAAAATGTATTTTAAATGCATGATAATAGAAAATGACTACTAGATGATACACTGTCTTAAACACTTTATAGTTAACTTATTTAATTCTCACTATAATCTTATGAAATAGATTCTGTTATTTGAGAAAACAGGCACAGTCTGTAAGCTACTTGCCAAAGACTACAGAGCTACTGTGGCAGTGCTGGATTTGGAACTGCATTCTAATTCTTAAGCTTGTATTTTTGACTTTCCTATACTGCCACCATAGCAACACATAGCACACACACACACACACACACACACGCCCTGTTTTTTAAAATATCTGTGGTAAAGTGTACATAACGTAACATTTACCATTTTAACTGTTTTTAAGTGTATAGTTCAGTAGTGTTAACTGTTTTTAAGTGTATAGTTCAGTGGTGTTACTTTGTTGTGTTATCATCACCATCTCCAAAACTTTTCATCATCCCAAATTTAAATTCTACCCATTAAACACTAACTCTCCACCTCCCCTCCCAACCCCTTATCAACAGCTTTTCTACTTTATCTCTGAATTTGACCACTGCGGGTACTTCATATAAGTGGAATTCTACAATATTTTTTTGTGTCTGGTTTGTCACTTAGCATAATGTCTTCAAGAGTCATCCATGTTTTAGTGTACAATCGAGTCATCCATATTGTAGCATACATTCCTCACATCTATGGACATTTGGGTTGTTTCTACCTTTTGGCTATTGTGAATAATGCTGCTGTGAATATTGGTGTCAAACTGTTCCAGTCCCTGCTTTGAGTTCTTTTGGGTATATACCCAGAAGTAGAATTGCTGGGTCATGTGGTATGTGGTAATTCCATATTTCATTTTTTGAGGAACTGCCATATTGTATTCCACAACAGCTGCACCCATTTTACATTCCCACTAGTAATTCACAAGGGTTCTAGTTTCTCCACATCTTGCTGACACTTATTTTCTGGTGTTTTTTTCTTTTTCTTTTTGATAATAGCTATTCTAGTAGGTGTGAAATAGTATTTCATTGTGGTTTTGATTTGACTTTTCCTAATGATTTCTGTGTGCTTATTGGCCATTTGTATATCTTTGGAGAAATGTGTATTCAAGACCTTTACTCATTTTTAATGTGGGTATTTTGATTTTTGTTGCTGAGTTAGAGTTCTTTATATACTGTGAATATTAACCGCTTACCACTTATATGATTTGCAAATATCCCCCATTCTGTGGGTTGTCTTTTCACTGTCTTAAGACTATGCTTTAATGCACAACAGTTTTAAATTTTGATGACATCCAATTTATATCTTCTTCTGAGGCTTATCCTTTTAGTGTCATGTTCAAGAAATCATTGCCAAATACAATGTCATGAAGGTTTACCCTGTGTATATGGTGTTAGGTAAGGGTCCAACTTCATTCTTTTGCATGTGGATATCCAGTTTTTCCACCACCACTTGTTGAAAGGATTCTCCTTTCCCCCATTTAATGGTCTTGGCAGCCTCACAGACTCATTCATATATGAGGGTGCCAAAAAAATTTATACACATTTTAAGTATGATGGTCACTAAAAAAGATGGCATTAATCAGATGACTGCTAGTGTCACCATGTGAATGCTAGTGTCACCATGTGACAGAACAGTCAAAAGAAAATGGTGGAAGCACTATTGAGTGAATGTCATACTATACATTACTACCATGATTTAATTCAACTTCAAAAAATAATGCATATACTCTTGAAATGTGTATACAGTTTTTACAACGTTGAAGATCATAATGCTACATAGCTATACATGGTTAATTTGGGGGGTGGCATGAGACAGGCATTTCTTAGAATAAAGCTTCTCTTACTGTCTCAGCTTACTTGTGCATTTTAAATGGGTCATTGATAAGGAAAATTGTTGGTTGCAGTAGATTTAAAAAAATAATTAAGTCTTGTGCATATCCATGTAGAATTAGCTAAACAAGGTGGGAGGGTTGCCTGAGCTCAGGAGTTCAAGGCCAGCCTGGGTAACCTAGCAAGACCTTGTCTCTACAAAAAAAATCAAAAACAATTAATATGGCATGGTGATGCATGCCTGTAGTCCCAGCTGCTCAGAAGGTGAGATGGAAGGATCTTCTGAGCCCAGGAGGTCGAGGCTGCGGTGAGCCATGATCATGTCACTGTGCTCCAGCCTGGGTGACAGAGTAAGACACTGACTTGAGGAAAAAAAATTGAATATCTCTACAGCACACGTATTTTGCGCAGTTAGACAGGCAAAGCCCAGGCACGTTTCTTTGGGTGCTGGACTTAGGCAATCCTTCTGCCTCAGCCTTCCACTTCCAAGTAACTGGAAGTACAAGAGTGTTACCACGCCTGACTAATTTTTTGATTTATTGTAAAGACGAGGTCTTGCCAAGTTGCCCAGGCTGGTCTCGAACTCCTGGGCCCAGGCAGTTCTCCTGAATTGCTGGGAGTACAGACATAAGCCGCCATCCCCCCTCACCCCCAGCTATATTATAGCTTGTTGCAAATCTTTTTTTCTTATTTGCCTTGTAAACAGATATTGTTACTGAGCCAATTTTGAAAGAAAAGTTTATTTTATTTTTTTTAAACCTTTGGGTCAGTGTATTTGAAGAGTATCCTGAGACTACAAAGTGAACCCTTAAGAGCTACACCTTATCTGTATATAATCAAAAAATAAATGAGTTGCTTAACATCCTCAACCCTCAATTTTTCTCTTTATTTGAGCTTATAGCATATAATGTGTTTGAACCAAAAGAAAAGTACTAGCAATGTTTTTGCCAGTTTTACGTATTTGGAAAGCTGTATAATGTATAAGATTCCATCTGGAAAAGTTTTGTTGTGAAATGCTTTTTAAAACCCCAAATTATATGATCTTTAAAGTTTCATCACATGTTCTTCTTGCTATTAGTTTAAGGTATCTACCACACTTTGAATATCTTAAAATACATCACTTAGGATTTATAAATTGACTTTTTAAAAAAGTGTGTAAGCCGGGCTCGGTGGCTCAGCCTGTAATCCTGCACCTTTGGGAGGCTGAGGTGAGTGGATTGCCTGAGCCCGCGGGTTCGAGACCCGCCTGGGCAGCAAGACCTCATCTCTACAATAAATCAAAAAATCAGCTAGGCGTGGTAGCGCATGCCTGTAATTCCGGCTACTTGGAAGTCTGAGGCGGAAGGATCGCCGGAGCCCAGCAGGTCGAGGCTGCGGTGGCCGGGAGCGGCCACTGCACTCCAGTCTGGGTGACAGAGTGAGACTCCAACTCAAAAAAAAAAAAAAGTGTGTATATATTTGCTATTAATAAAGTACATACTGTTTTTTTGCTGTAGGCAGAGCAAGGCATGATATTGAAATCTAAGAAATGTTCTCCAAAATAGAGAGGATGCTAGTCTAATTAAGTGGAGGATATAAGGAATCAATAGAGATTGGAATTGAGGAAGCAGGGACCACAAAAAAAAGCACAAGGGACTAGGAGATGAAAATAGGTTTGGAAAAGAAGGGACAAGTTATCCCTTTAGATGAGAAGAAAAGCAAGATTGGGAGACCCAGGATTGATGTCTTATCATTATGCAAGACTTAAAATTTAAGTCCCTTGATGAAGAATGGTGATATCTGGCAAAAATTAGGACTTTAAACATATTAAATAGGCCCAAATATGGTAGAAGCGTAATAGATCAGTTTTGCAACAGTACTTAAAACTTGGAAGCTGTTTTGGAAATCTCCTTTAGAGGAGCTTACTGAGTTTGATGTGTGGAGAAAAATATTAGCTAAGTCAGTACAGCAAAACAAGTAATAATGGGACCTGAAAATACAATATATTCTTTATATATCCCAAATTGTACATGCCTCAGTGCCTCTATGCACGTTCCCCAAGCATGGTTTTTTTCTCCTTAATTTTTCCAATAATGTTTATTTTATTTATAAAGAATAATTGCTTCTTGACTCGTTTGGTATATTTCATATTGTAGTTAATGCTGTTGGAAACTGGTGAAGGAAATTTGTGATCCCCATATCTGTGAATAGTGTACTTTATATTAAAAACATTAGTAATGGTTCAAATTTTTTTTACCCTAAGTTTTTAGAATAAATATATGTATATGTATGTGTATACATATACATATATATTTTCTAAAGCAGGGGCAGTGAATATGATGCATTTTGTGTGAAAAATCTTGGCTTTACTACTTGGTGACACAGAAATTTCAAAGTCTGGCTTTTAAGTCTGTGTATTTTGGTGCTTGTTTATGATGTTTGTCTCAGCTGAAAAGGCAGCTTATATAGGGACATACACCCACAAAGAATAAGTGCATTTTTGACTGTAGTTCTATTTGGAGATATTCATTGTTAAATTTCTATCCATTATGCAGATTTGGCTAGTAAAAAGTTTGGTCTCCATGTGTGTCAATCAGCTGTTCTTGCAAACCAGTGTGAAGATTTGCATTTATGTAATTTTTTTTTTTTTTCCGAGTTGGAGTCTCACTCTGTCACACAGACGAGTGCAGTAGCACACTCACAGTCACCCCAGTGTCAGCCTGCTGAGCTCAGGTGATCCTTCCGCCTTAGCCTTCCAAGTAGCCAGAACCACAGGCGTGCACTACCACGCCTGACTAGTTTTTGATTTATTGTAAAGATGAGGTTTTGCCAAGTTGCCCAGACTGTTCTCGAACCCGTGGGCTCAGGCAGTCCCCTCACCTCGGCCTCCCAAAGCATTTATGTATTTTTAATAAATGGATTCAAAATTATTGAAACTACATTCAGAAGGCATTTGAATCGTTAGAAGTGGCTTCTGTTTTCAAGGTATGCAAATATGGGTATTTTAAGATGATGCATATTGTTTTCTTTTAGAATAGTTATTTTTTTACTAAATTTTAAAATGTCTCATTTACCTTTATGGTACAGAGAGATGAAACATCTGTGAAAACATCTTTTTAAAAAACAGTGTCTAGGTAGCATACTTCCACAGCCACTTGTTATCACGAACAGTCAGCAAATTTAGAACTCTAATCTTTTTATAAAAGAGAGATGCTTAGCTAATCTTTAAATTGGGCAACCTCTAAATACTTTGCCTATGACTCTTCCCTCAGAATACTTTATATGATGTATTATTGTCTAACAGGTAGCTACAGTGAAGATGCTAGTGTCATTCTGTATGTTAAGGATAAATATGTATCATGTTATACTTAAAATACATAGTGTATTGAGATAAAGATGAACTAAAAATAGAACTTGTAATAAGATGTTCTTATACCCCAGTGAATCATCATTCATACATCCTGGGTATTACCACCTCCATTTTGGAAACCACTATGTAATCTTATTACTCTTGGTAATGAGCCTTTTGTATTAAGTTCCATTTCATAGTGTATGATATTTTTATATGAAGCCATCTTAAAGCACTTGTGACAAGGCATTCTGATTCTCTTGCTATCTGGAAAGTAATGTTTGTGGAAGAAAAGCAGGTAAATTTCAGCAAAGTGAAGTCATTTCACATTATAACAAAAAGTGATAACATTTTGTACTCCATAAATATATGCAACTATAATTTGTCAACATATACAATATTGTTGTTATTGTTATCATTATTAATTTCATTTTTATTTTTTTTGAGTTTGAGTCTCACTCTGTCGCCCAGACTGGAGTGCAGTGGCCGCTCCCAGCCACCGCTGCTTCGACCTGCTGGGCTCCGGCGATCCTTCCACCTCACCCTTCCGAGTAGCCGGAACTACAGGCGCGCGCTACCACGCCCGGCTGATTTTTTGAGTTATTGTAGAGATGAGGTCTTGCTGCCCAGGCGGGTCTCGAACCCGCGGGCTCACGCAATCCACTCACCTCAGCCTCCCAAAGGTGCGGGATTACAGGCTGAGCCACCGAGCTCGGTTTATATTATTATTATTATTATTTTTTTTTTTTTTTTGAGTTGGAGTCTCACTCTGTCGTCCAGACTGGAGTGCAGTGGCCGCTCCCGGCCACCGCAGCCTCGACCTGCTGGGCTCCGGCGATCCTTCCACCTCAGCCTTCAGAGTAGCTGGAATTACAGGCGTGCGCTACCACACCCGGCTAATTTTTTTATTTTATTGTAGAGATGAGGTCTCGCCTGCCCAGGTGGGTCTCGAACCCGCGGGCTCAGGCAATCCATTCACCTCAGCCTCCCAAAGGCGTGGAATTACAGGCTGAGCCACCGAGCCCGGCTTATTATTATTATTATTATTATTATTATTATTATTATTATTATTATTTTGAGACAAAGTCTCACTCTGTCATCCACGCTAGAGTGCAGTGGTGCCATCATGGCTAACTGTAACCTCAAACTCCTGGGCTCAAACACTCCTCCTGCCTCAGCCTTCCAAGTTAACTGGAACTACAGAGGTGTGCCATTACACCTGACTAATTTATAAACCTTTTTGTAGAGATGGAGTCTTGCTATATTGCCCAGGCTGGTCTCGAACTCCTGGCCTCAAACCATCCTTCTGCCTCAAGCTCCCAGACCGCTGGGATTGCAGGTGTGGGCCACCCTACCTAGCCTTAACTTTTTTTAGATTTCAGCAAATCAAGACTTTCATAAAATTTATTCTTCACCACAGTTGAAATAGGCTTATTTCAGAAGCTTAAATTTGGATTTTTGCATTTTGCTTTTAGGAATTATTCAAGATGAATTTAAAAGTACCCTTAAAAAATTTAACATTTAGTAATTGAGTAGTGTTTAATAGACTTGTAATTCTTCCATGTCCTTAGCATTTTTTTCTTTAACACCCCTAGCAAGATAGAAAACATCTTCCATGACTCCATCCTTCACCTTCTGTCTCTCTCTGCTTCTCCTCTTCATCCCAGGAGTAACTGCAGTCCCATTTGCTTTACTACAGATAAAATTTTGCCTGTTCTGTAACTTCGTATTAATTTAATCATACCTATGTGTGCTTTTATCTCCAGCTTCTTGCACCCAGCATGACGTTTTGAGATTCATCCATACTGTTGCATGTATAAGTAGTTCCTTTTTATTGCTGAGTAATATTCATTTGTATGAATATGTGAATATACTATAGATTGTTTATCCGTTTTCTTGTTGATGAGCAATAGGGGTGCTTCGCCAGTTGTGTTGAAGAATAATGTATACTCTCAGAAAATTGTACATATCAGTGTACATATTTTCAACTCCTGTAAAAATCAGTACACAGGTGAAAAAAATGGAAAATTACCAGCATGCCAGAAGCTGGCTTCCCTATACCCCAGCACTCTCTAGGAATGTCACTACCTTGACTTCTAACTTGAATTCTGCTATAAAGTTTTTTGACTTGCTAGTTTCTTTAACAATTTTTTACCATTTTATTGAGGAATAATTTTAATATAAACTGTACGTGTTAAAGTATACAATTTGATACATTTTCTTGTGCCCATGAAACTATCACTATAATCAAGATAGTGAGTATTCCCATCATTTCCCAGAGTTTCCTCATACCCTTTTGCACTTTGTCCCCCTCTCCACCTTGACAACCTGTCACTGCAGTTAAGTTTGCATTTTATGGAATTTTATGTAAACGGAATCATCCACTATCCCTCTCCTACCCTTTGTCTGGCTTGTTTTCATGCAGAATAATGATCTTGGGGTTCTTCATCTTGTTGCCTAGAGTAGTTCCTTTTTACTGCTGAGTGGTATTCCATTATGTATATATACCACATTTTGTTATTCTGCTCACCCTTGATAGACGTTTGGGTTATTTCTATTTTGGACTGTTACAAATGAGAAGCTTCTATGACATATACAGACATGTTTTTATTTCTGTTGGATAAATTCCTGTGAGGACATGCTGGGTTATAAGGTAGGTGTATTTTTAACCTTTTAAAAAATGGGCAGATTTTTCCAAAGTTGTGATATTTTATATATCCAACAACATTATATGACTCTTAATTGCTCTTTAGATCCTAACACTTGGTATTGTCAATCTCACCACTGTAATGGGTATGTAGTGGTGTCATTGTAGTTTTAATTGGCCTTTCCCTGATTACTAATCATGTTGGGTGACTTTTCATGTTCTTAATGGCCATTTGGGAAGTGACTACAAACCTTTCACC
Source organism: Cephalopachus bancanus (assembly GCA_027257055.1). NCBI lineage: Eukaryota > Metazoa > Chordata > Mammalia > Primates > Tarsiidae > Cephalopachus > Cephalopachus bancanus. Next base: position 244,569 of record JAPVLO010000329.1, on the reverse strand, counting down.
CATTTTAAAAACTGGATTGTATATCTTTTCTTAAAATTTAGTTGAAGCAGTTCTCTTTTTTTTTGAGTTGGAGTCTCACTCCATCGCCCAGGCTCACGGCCACCCCAGCATCGACCTGCTGGGTTCTGGCAATCCTTCCACCTCAGCCTTCCAAGTAGGCTGCAGACACCGCTATCACACCCAACTAATTTTTTGTTTATTGTAGAGACGAGGTCTCACCATGTTGCCTGGACTGGTCTTGAACCTGCGGGCTCAGGCAATCCACTCACCTCAGCCTCCCAAAGTGCTGGGATTACGGGCTGAGCCATCAAGCCCAGCCTGAAGCAGTTCTTTATATATTCTGGATACAAGTTCTTTTTCAGATATGTTTGTGAACATTTTCTCTAAGTCTGTAGCTTGCTTATTTTTTTGTTATGTTTCAAAGAACAGACTTTTTTTTGTTTTTTTGAGTTGGAGTCTCACTCTGTCACCCAGACTGGAGTGCAGTGGCCACTCCAACCTGCTGGGCTCCAGCGATCCTTCCGCCTCAGACTTCCAAGTAGCTGGAACTACAGGCGCGCACTACCACGCCCAGCTAATTTTTGATTTATTGTAGAGATGAGGTCTCGCCAAGTTGCCCAGGCGGGTCTCGAACCCGCGGGCTTAGGCAATCCACTCACCTCGGCCTCCCCAAACGAGGAATTACAGGCTGAGCCACCAAGCCCGGCCAGAAATTTTTATATTAGATTTCATCATAATTATCCATTTTTCCTTTTACGCTCAGTGTTTTCTGTGTCCTAATAAATTTTTGCCTACACCAAAGTTGAAAAACATGTATTTTTTCCTAGGAGCTTATAATTTTAGCTTTTACATTTCAATCTGTGACCCGTTTTGAATTAATTTTTGCTTATGGTGTGATGGAAAGGTTATAACTCCCTTTATATCTAGTTCCCTCCCTTATATCTAGTTTTTCCAGCATCATTTGTTAAAAAACAAAGACAAAAAACACTTGTTGTCTACTTCAGTTTTGACATCCTTGTTGTGAAAATCATTTGTATAAGTATGGATCTATTCCTGGACTCTTCATTCTGTTATATTGATGTAATTGTCTATCCTTTTGCCAGTACTATTGTCTTGGTTACTTATCCATATAGTGAGTCTTGAAGTCAGGTAAAATAAGTTCCCTGGTGTTTTCAAGATTGTATTGGCTATTCTAGATCATTTGCTTTTCCACATAAATTTTATTTTGTTTTAAATTTTTATTTTTTGTAGATGCAGGGTCTCACTATGTTGCCCAGGCTAACCTTGGAACTCCTGGGCTCAAGCAGTTCTCCTGCCTTGGCCTCCCAAAGTGCTGGGATTATAGGTGTGAGCCACCATGCCTTGCCACCATATAAATTTTAGAATAAGCTTATCGGTTTCTATAAAAAATGAGGGCTGAGATATTGATTATAATTACATTGACTACCTAGTTCAATCTGGAGATAGTGACTTTAATATTGCATCTTCTAATCCATTAAGATAGTATATCTGTCCACTTACTTAGGTTTTTAATTTTTCTCATCAGTTTTTATATGTTTCAGTTGTGTTAGAATATGTTATATAAATACTGCATGGTGTTCTATTTCTATCGTGGGTGGGGGCAGCATGGGGTCTTGCTCTTTTGCCCACGCCGGAGTGCAGTGGCATGATCATAATTCACTGTAACCTTGAACTCCTGAGCTTGACTGATCTTCCCATCTCAGCCTTCCGTGAAGCTGGGAGTATAGGTGGGCACCACTATGCCTGGCTAATTTTTTATTTTTATTTTTTTGTAGAGACAGGATCTTGATATGTTGCTCAGGCTGGTCTCAGCTAGAGCTCCTGACCTCTAGAGCAATCCTACCACCTCAGTTTCCCAAAGCACTGGGATTACAAGTGTAAGCCACTGTGTGGCCCTGTTTCTGTTACTTCTTACAGCCAAATCATTACTCATACATTCTTCATTTTTATGATATAAATTAAGATTTGGTATAGAGATTTTCCATATAGCAATGTTATCTAATGCATAGATAAAGGGACCATCTATTGTGATGTGACAGTACTAGCTTATCTTTAGAAGTGTAAAAGTAGAAGTTTAAAACAGTATTGTTATTGGCATAATTCTTTTCACTTGAATGGCTGTGGATATTAATATTTAAAGAGATTGATCTTTATTTACATAGTCTGATACTTTGAGAATCAGAAGTAAACTAGAACCGTGTCAGTTTAATGATGCTGAGTTTGTGTTTTGTAGTTGACTTCCTTTTTTTTTTCCTTTTGCTAATGTTAGTGGAAATATACAAGACAGAGAAATGTATAAAGAAGAAAATGAAACTTAATCCTACCACCCAAGAATGATGACAGTTAAAATTTTTGGTATTTTTTCCTTATATATGTGTGTGCATATTTGTATAGCTCCTTATCATATGCACAGTTTAGTTTTTCTTTCATTTAAATATGTATCATTAATTTAGAATATATCTCTTATAATAATATGTGATGGAGATGTTCTTTTTACTTTATACTTCAGTTGTTTAAACTGACTCTACATACAATAAGCATTTACTACGTTTTTATTTAAAATTAAAAATTTTTAAAATACAACAAAATAAATTTGAGTTTTTTTGTTTTTGTTTTTGCTTTGGATTTATTGTAGAGATGAGGTCTCACCAAGTTGCCCAGGCTGTTCTCTGGGCAATCCTCTTACCTCAGCCAACAAATTTGTTTTTAATTTTGAATCATTTTAAACCAAAGTGTAAAACATGATAGACATCTACACATTCACCGCTAGTAGTAGTAGCCAATTGTTTATATTTTACTTCATGTAATTTCCTTTATTTATTTATTTATTTATTTATTTATTTATTTATTTAGAGTTGGAGTCTCACTCTGTCACCCAGACTGGAGTGCAGTGGCCGCTCCCGGCCACCACAGCCTCGACCTGCTGGGCTCCGGCGATCCTTCCGCCTCAGCCTTCCAAGTAGCTGGAACTACAGGCGTGTGCTACCACACCCAGCTAATTTTTGATTTATTATAGAGATGAGGTCTTACCAAGTTGCCCAGGCGAGTCTCGAACCCGCAGGCTCAGGCATTCCACTCACCTCAGCATCCCAAAGGTGCGGGATTACAGGCTGAGCCATGGAGCCCGGCTAATGTAATTTCCTTTAAAGAGATGTAGCATATGCAGTGAAAATCCTCCCCCAGATAATTTTTGTTGTTCCTATCATGTTTTACATTTAAAATATATGTATGTATACATAAAATTTTACTTCTGTTCTTTGCTCTTGAATTTTATATGAACATTATATTTACCTTTTAAAAACAATTTGCATCTTTTTCCAAGCCATATGATTGACATGATTAATGCTGTTTCATAGAACCAGTTCATTCTTTTTATCAGAATAAGACAATTTTTCCATTCCCTTTTTGTAGGACAGATATTTAGGATCCCACATTGAGCATCATTTTACATTTCTCCTAGTACTTGTCTCTAAGTTGGACACTGAGAAGTGGTGTTGATGGTTCATAAGATATGTAATCTCCAAATGGAACTCCAAAGTGGTGAGGAATATATAGTCCTACTAGAATGTTCCCATTGCTCCACATCCTCTCCAACCTCTGGTTTTATCACACGTAGTATTTTTGCCAACTTGATGAGTACAAAATGCTTATTTTAACTAACATTCTTTATTATGTTTCTAGAAGTATAGTTATTAGGATAAAGAGTTCTGTAGTATATATTTTTTAATTCATGGAAATTGTATTATTGTAAATGTCCATTAAGAAATGGTTCCATAAAACCTCAAACTATAAGAATCTTAGAAGATGCAGGAGACACCCTAATAGAAACCGGAATAGGCAACCAATTCCTGATCAAACCCCAGATGTCTATGCCATGAGAGTAAGATAGACAAGTGGGGCTGGGCATGATGGCTCGAGCCTGTAATCCCAGCAGTTTTGGGGGGCTGAAGTGAGGGGATTGCCTGAGCCTACTGGTTCGAGAACAGCCTGGGCAACTTGACGAGACCTCATCTCTATAGTAAATCAAAAAATTAACCGGGCGTGATAGCATGCACCTGTAGTTCTGGCTACTTGAAAGACTAAGGTGGAAGAATCGCCTGAGCCCAGTGAGTTGACACTGGGGTGGCCATGAATGTGCCACTGCACTCCAGCCTGGACGACGGAGTGAGGCTCCAATTCAAAAAAAAAAAGATAAGTGAGACCTCATCAAACTGAAAAGCTTCTGCAAAGCAAAATTAACCATCAAGGGACTGGGGAGACAGCCCACAGAATGGGAAAAAAGATTTGCCAACTGTATTATCTGACAAAGTCCTAACATCCAGGATTTACAAGGAACTCAAATGTGCTGAAAGGAAAAAAGCAAACAACCCATTAAAGTGGGCAAAAGATATGAATAGACACTTCTCAAAAGAAGACATATGGGCAGCCAGCAGACACATGAAAAAGTGTTCAGCCTCACTAATCAGAGAAATGCAAATCAAAACCACATTGAGATACCCCAGTAAGTAAGAATGGCCATCATTAATAAAACAAAAAAACAACAGATGCTGGAGAGGATGCAGAGAAAAGGGAATGTTTGTACACTATTGGTTTGAATGCAAACTAGTTCAACCTCTGTGGAAAACAGTGTGGCGATTTCTGAAAGAACTAGAAATTAACCTTCCATGTGACCTAGCAATCCCCCTACTGAGAATTTACCCTGAGGAACTCAAATCATTCTACAAAAAAGATACTTGCACATGCATGTTTATTGCAGCACTGTTCACAATAGCAAAAACATGGAACCAACCATGCTGCCCATCAAAACTACTGGATTAAAAACATGATACATATACACGATGGAATATTATGCAGCCATAAAGAAAGACGAGCATGTTTGCAGCAACTTGGATGGATTTAGAGTCTGTAACACTCAGTGATCTATCACAGAAACAAAGAACTGAGTCCCACATGTTCTGAATACCAAATTTATAGGCGTAGAGTTGTTCATACTATTATTATGTTTTCAGTGTCTGTAAGATCTATAGTGATGTCCCCTCTTTCATTTCTAGTATTAGTCAGATGTGTTCTCCCTTTTATTCTTAGCCTGGCTGGAGACTTAGCAGTGTTGTTGACTTTTTTTTTTTTTAAATAAGAATGAGTTTTTTGTTTTGTTGATTTTTTTTTCTCTTTTGACTTCCTGTTTTTAATTTCATTGATTGCTATTCAAATTCTTAATTTCTTCTTATTTTGAATTTGATTTGCTCTTTTTCTAGATTTCTAAATTGAAAACTTAGATTATTGGTTTTAGATCTTTCTTATTTTCTGATACAGGCATTCAGTGCTATAAATTTCCTTTAAGCACTGCTTTTGTCGCATGCCAAATTTTGATAAGTTGTGTTTCATTTTCTTGTAGTCTAAAACTTTATATATATATATTTCTGCTCCATATGATCTGTAGGAATTAAAATTTTTCACATTTCTCTTTAGATTTCTTATTTGACCTATGTACTGTTTGGAAGTGTTTTGTTTCATCTTCATGTGGTTTGGGAGTTTTTCATTATCTGTTGCTGATTTCTAGCTTAATTTCATTATGGTCTGAGAGCAGACATTGTATAAGATTTCTATCCTTTAAAATTTTTTATATGGTGTGTTTTAAGACCCAGAATGTGATCTGTCTTGTTCAATGTGGGTTTGAGAAGAATGTGTAAGACGAATGAGCCTATGGATATCAATCATATCTAACTGATTGATGTTGTTGAGTTCAGCTATTCTCAATTTCTGCCTGCTGGATCTGTCTATTCTGATAGAAGGGTATTGCAATCTTTAACTATGATTACGAATTTATTTATCTTTGCTGTTCTGTTAGTTTTTACCTCATGTAGTTTGATGCTCTGTTGTTAGGCACGTATATGTTATAAAAATTATAATGTCTTCTTAGAGAATTGACCCTTTATCATTATATCATTATACTCTTTTTGTCCTTGTAACTTTCCTTTCTTTAAAATCTGCTCTGTATAAAATTGAGATAGCTACTTCTGCCTTAGCTTGATTAGTGTGTATGGTATATTTTTCTTCATCTGTTACTTTTCATCTATATGTTTTTATATTAAAGTGAATTTCTTGCCAGGCTCGGTGGCTCAGCCTGTAATCCCCTGCCTTTGGGAGGCTGAGGTGAGTGGATTGCCTGAGCCCGCGGGTTCGAGACCCACCTGGGCAGTGAGACCTCATCTCTACAATAAATAAAAAAAAAATCAGCTGGGCGTGGTAGCGCATGCCTGTAATTCCGGCTACTTGGAAGGCTGAGGTGGAAGGATCGCCGGAGCCCAGCAGGTCGAGGCTGCGGTGGCCGGAAGCGGCCACTGCACTCAAGTCTGGGCGACAGAGTGAGACTCCAACTCAAAAAAATAAAAATAAAAAATAAAGTGGATTTCTTGTAGACAATATCTAATTGAGTCTTTTTTTTTTTCCGAGTTGGAGTCTCACTCTGTTTCCCAGACTGGAGTGCAGTGGCCGCTCCCGGCCACCGCAGCCTCTACCTGCTGGGCTCCAGCGATCCTTCCGCCTCAGCCTTCCAAGTAGCTGGAACTACAGGCACGCGCTGCCACGCCCAGCTAATTTTTTTGATTTATTGTGGAGATGAGGTCTCGCCAAGTTGCCCAGGCGGGTCTCGAACCCACGGGCTCAGGCAGTTCACTCACCTTGGCCTCCCAAAGCACAGGATTACAGGCTGAACCACTGAGCCCAGCGAGTTTTATTTTTTAATCCACTGTCTTTTAATTGGAATATTTACACCATTGACATGCAGATTAAATGTAGTTGGATTAATATCTGTTACATGTATTACTGTTAGCTATTTGTTGCCCTTGTCCCTGTTTGTGTCTGCCACTCTATTTACAGTTTGTTTGGTTTTTTTTTTAAGTTGGAATCTCATTCTTTTGCCCAGACTGGAGTGCAGCGGCAAGCTGAAGACCACCACAGTTTTACCTGCTGAGCTCAGGGGATCCTTCTGCTTCAGCCTTCCCCAAGTAGCTGGAACTATAGCTTGTGCCACCATGCCCGGCTAATTTTTTTATTTGTTGTAGAGACAAGGCCTCCCCAATTTGCCCAGGCTGGTCTCAAACCCCAGGACTTGCAATCCTCTGGCCTCTGCCTCCCAAAGTTCTGGGATTATAGGCATGAGCCACTGTGCCTGGCCACTTTTTATGGTTTTGATGAGCATTTTATATATGACTCTAATTTCTCTCCTATTGTAATGTATCAGCTGTACTTTTTTCATTTTTTTAGTGGTTGCTCTAGATTTTGCATTATACATTTATAACTAATCCGAGTCCACTTTCAAATAATACTGTGTTACTTCATCAATGTAGAGTATCTTTTTATATTTAAATTTTAAAAAATTAAAATTCAGAGGGTCTTACAGACCCTCTGAAAAAGAATATCTTATAATGACAAAGACACGAATTCTTTCCTCCTGTCTCTTGTATCATTGCTGTGGTTCCTTTCAATTATATAAAGTATACATAAGCATATGTATGACATATATATAAGCATACGTAATGGAAAATATCGTTGCCATTATTATCTTGAACAAATTTATCTGTCAAATCAATTAAGAATAAGAAAAGTAAAAGTTACTATACCTTCACTTATTTCTTCTTTGGTGCTCTTCCTTTATGCTGATCTTAGTATTTTAACTATATTATTTTCCTTCTCTCTAATGAATTACTTTTAACATTTCTTGCAAGGTAGGTCTACTGACAACAATACTTTAAATTATTGTTTGCTTGCGAAAGTATTTCTCCTTCACTTTTGAAAGATAGTTTTGCTGGATGCAGAATTCTAGGTTTGTATTTTTCTCTCAGTACTTTTTTTTCACCCTCTTTTTGCTTCCATGATTTCTGAGAATTTGAATATAATTCTTATTTTAGTTTCTCTATAGGTAAGTTCACAGAACTATTCAATGTTTGAACCAGGGTTCCAACTCAGGTGGTTTCGTAACTGGAGAGCCCCAGTTCTTACCAGAATGAAGTTCATTTTCTTCAACTGAGAATGCATATCAGTCTTATAATAAAGGACACCAGCTTAGCCATATCTGCCAATTTGACCCTCTGTGGAATGGTATATTGTAAGCAAAATGTCTTCATTTTCAAATATTGTATATATGAGGCCAATCATTTAAACGTTTTAGCTATGATTAAAACAAGGCATTCCACTTGACACTGCCTGACCATCATTTTAGCCAATGTGGCAAGATTCAAATCACTGATAAGAAAAACTCCCCTTCTCTTTTTACCCAGCATACTCTCAAACCAGAACTTATAACAAGCATTAACGGTTTCTCTAGTGTTGTGGGAAGATTAGTGAAGTTACAGGTTTTTCTTATAAGTTTTGCTTACATTTTATTGAGAGATTAATAAAAAACAGATAAGTAGCGTATAAAATGTTTTGTTGTTTTTTTTTTGATTTGGAGTCTCACTCTATCACCCAGACTGGAGTGCAGTGGCCGCTCCCGGCCACCGCAGCCTCTACCTGCTGGGCTCCGGCGATCCTTCCGCCTCAGCCTTCCAAGCAGCTGGAACTACAGGCGCGCGCTACCACGCCCGGCTAATTTTTTTTTATTTATTGTAGAGATGAGGTCTCGTCAAGTTGCCCAGGTGGGTCTCGAACCCATGGGCTCAGGCAATCCACTCACCTCGGCCTCCCGAAGCGCAGGATTACAGGCTGAGCCACCAAGCCCGGCAGTGTTTTTAATCTTTTCTCTTTAAAACGCTCTTTGAACTACAGTTTCCTCATTATAACAGGATGGGGATGATACCATCTACTTTACTACTTTTCAAACTATGTAGCAAAGTACTCCCAGAAAACCCTAAAGTGAGTGTACACACACACACAGGGTTGGGGATTGAGGAGGGAGGGATTGGGAATGCAGAACTAAAAAATAAATATGGTAGCTTTTTGAGCATCCAAAGCTTTAGTTTTATTTGATGAAAAGCAGTTTTAAACACTTTTTCTATTCTAATTTGTATTGTGAAGCTGAATGTGGAATTGATGTAGATTTTTAACACTGTTGAATGTAAAATACATTTTCAGTGTGTAGCAAGCTCACCCTAAGGGATATTGTTCGTTCTCTCACTTATAGCCGCCCGTTATGTTCCTGGAATCCTTATTTTGTTGTGCAGTAAGCAATTTTAATTTTTTCTCCTAAACATCACCATTTTAACTCTTCAGACAAATGAATAGACTCTTAGAGCAAAACCAAAAATACAAGAACACTAAAAGTAAGCACCTTGAACAAGTTCCAGACTCTTGAGACTTCATTAGAACTAAGGCAGATCACAGATCACTGTGGAGAAAGTGGGAAAGCTGGCTCCATAAACTATTCTCTCCCCTTAAGCAGTATGTGTAAAGAGTAGCTGGCAGCAGATACCTTTCCTCTAGAATAAAGATTGAGAAGAAGACTGATGATACGGGATTTAGAGTAAAATCAATAATTAAACAATAGAACTTCAAACAAGAATGGGTTGTGAGGGGTGGAGGAGACTTTTGGTATCAAACTAGTTCATCCCTTTTTGGCAGATTAAGAAAGTGAGGGCTAAGGATTTAAATGATTTAACCCAAAGTTCTGGCTAGTTAGTGGAAGAGTTAGGACAAGAATTTCAGGTGTCCTAACTCATTGTTTAGCTGTAGATAGCTTAGGCTAGGAAGGTCTTCCAAACTGTTTCTTAAACTGACCTTTCAATGAATGGTATAAGATAAAGAAAGTCTGTTTTTACTTTCAAACTTAGGACATCCAAATGAAAGATTTACTTATTTGAGATTTCTTGTTAACCAGAATTTGTGTTAAAATATTAGGGGATGTTTAGCATGTGTTTTTAAAGCATATAACAAACTCATTCTAAAAATTTCAATAACTTTAGATTCTGTTCTTTTCACCTAAGGAAGTTCTTGACTACTAAATCTTACCTGTTTCCATTTGGGTCTGGTTAGCATCAGGAATAATGACTCATCTCTGGTTGGATTTCTAACTCCTGCTGGAATACAATATTAAGGCATGCAAAGATGGAGGGAGAACTTCTGTATGTCGGATTTACTAGTAAAGTGATTCCTCTCCAACCTTGGATTTCTATTCAGAATTCTGGTTAGCTCTTATTCTGGTAATTGTAGATTTTGGGTTTTCATATGTAGGAATTGGGAGTAGCTCTTTTGAGGAATACTGAGAGAGAGAGGAAAAAAAATTGATAGTGTAGAATGGGAAGAGACAGGCTCCAGAGACACAGATGAAAAGCAGGTTGCAGAACAGGAGTAGAGAATTTTGGGATGAAACCTTGGAATGGAGATGAAGGAAGTTGAGAGAAGATAGACATTATGACAGATACACTGGTAAGCTTTCTTATGCTTTGAATAGATTTCTTAAAACTAGTTTGAGCTGGGTTTCTGTCCGGAACCCTTACTACTAGTAGTCATTTGTTAATTTTTTTTTTTTTGAGTTGAAGTTTCACTCCATTGTCCAGGCTGGAATGCAGTGACACACTCACGGCAGTCTCAGTGTCGACCTGCTGGGCTCAGGCAGTTCTTTCGCCTCAGCCTTCCAAGAAGCTGGAACTACAGGTGCGCACTACCATGCCCAGCTAATTTTTGGTTTCTTGTAGAGATGAGGTCTTGCCAAGTTGCCTGGGCTGGTCTCAAACCCACAGGCTCAGGCAACTCACTCTCCTCAGCCTCCCAAAGTGCTGGGATTACAGACTGAACCATGGGGCCCAGCCCATTTGTTAATTTTTACCAGAGAGTCATTAGTAGCACAAATATTCTTCTGAAGCTAAAGTGCATTGTAGAATTTTCTGATTTTTCTAAAACATTAGTAATAGGGTAATTAATTTTAAAATATGTTGGTTTCTTTATTTTTTTTATTTTTTGAGTTGGAGTCTCACTCTGTCACCCAGACTGGAGTGCAGTGGCCGCTCCCAGCCACCGCAGCCTTGACCTGCTGGGCTCCGGCGATCCTTCCGCCTCAGCCTCCCAAGTAGCTGGAACTACAGGCGCGCGCTACCACACCTGGCTAATTTTGATTTATTGTAGAGATGAGGTCTCGCCAAGTTGCCCAGGCGGGTCTCAAACCTTCAGGCTCAGGCAGTCTACTCACCTCACCCTCCCAAGGCGCAGGATTACAGGCTGAGCCACGGAGCCCGACTGTTGGTTTCTTTAAATTAGTATTTCTTTAAGTTAGAATCAGATAAACTGACTTTTTTTTTTTTAAGTTAGGATCTCACTGTGTCAGCCAGGCTAGAGTGTGATGGCACAATCATAGATCACTTCCATTTCAGCTTCACAAGTAGTTGGGGCATCAGGCGTGTGCCACCATGCCTGGCTAATTTTTTTTTTTTTTTTTTTGATTTTTTTTCTTTAGAGACTAGGTCTCACTATGTTGATCAGACTGGTCTCGAACCCCTGGGCTCCGGTAATCCTCCTGTGTTGGCCTCCCAAAGTGCTGGGATTACAGGTGTGAACCATTGCTCCCAGCCCAACTCACTTTTTTTTTTAGTTTGATGTCATCTTAAATTTTGTTGTTTTGAGACAGGGTTTCACAATATTGCTCTGGTGGAGTATCAAAGCATGATCACAGCTCACTCCAGCATGAACTTCGTGGGATCAGATGATCCTTGCACCTCAACTTCCTGAGTAGCTGGGACTACAGTCGTGCTGTACCATATCCAGCTAATATTTTTTTTTTTTGAGTTGGAGTTTCACTCTGTTGCCCAGGCTGGGGTGCAGTGGCACACTCATGGCCACCCCAGCATCGACTTGCTAGGCTCCAACGATCCTTCCACCTCACCCTTCCAAGTAGCTGTAATTACAGGTGTGCACTACCATTCCTGGCTAATTATTTATTGTAGTGATGAGGTCTTGCCTAGTTGCCTGGGTTAGTCTTGAACCTGCGGGTTCAGGCAATCCACTCGCCTCAGCCTCCCAAAGTGCTGGAATTACAGGCTAAGCCGCCGAGCCTAACCCCCAGCTAATTTTTTGATTTTTTTTTTTTTTTTTGGTAGAGATGAGGTCTTGCTATGTTGCCCAGGCAGGTCTTGAGCTCCTGGGCTCAAGCAATCCTCTCACCTTGGCCTCCCAAAAGTACTGGGATAACAGGCATGTACTGCCATGCCTGTCCATGAGTCATCTTAAGTCAGAAATATTTGGCAGACGAAAGGTTTAAATTCAGATCAAGAAAGAATATGGTTCTGTGGTAGTTGCCCTGGGCTGAAAAATAAGAACCATATGGTCTTTTCCAGAGCCTGCAACTTAGCTGGGTGTGGAAGGGAGTAAGGCAAGTGCACAGATAACTACCACATATTGCAAGGCTGATTTGTTGTAAATGTCATAAGAGGTACAAAGTTCATGGGCTTCTGTTGGAGGTGGCATCTAACTCTTCTTTTATTTAACTAGCACAGTACTTAGACTTTTTTAAAGCTTAAAGAAATTGAGAAATAATACATAACATTTGCCCTTTTAAAGTGTGTGATCAGTGAACCTTTATTACTATCTGATTCCAGAATAAACTTTTTTTTTTTTTTTTTTGAGTTGGAGTCTCACTCTGTTGCCCAGACTGGAGTGCAGTGGCCGCTCCTGGCCACCGCAGCCTCGACCTGCTGGGCTCTGGCGATCCTTCCGCCTCAGCCTTCCAAGTAGCTGGAACTACAGGCGCGCGCTACCACGCCCGGCTCATTTTTTGATTTATTGTAGAGATGAGGTCTTGCTGCCCAGGCGGGTCTTGAACCCGCGGGCTCAGGCAAACCACTCACCTCAGCCTCCCAAAGGCGCGGGATTACAGGCTGAGCCACCGAGCCCGGCTCAGAATAAACTTTTTATAAGAATCTGATGAGTTTAGCTGAGGCATGCCCTTACAGTTCTCAGACCCCACCACTCCCTATTGAATTACATCTGGCTACTGCTGGTATTTATATTGGCTGTGTGACCCCTGCAGGCATTTGAGTTTGCAACCCAGGCTTGAGAGAGTTGCTTTTTCGTTAACCCTGGAAGCAAAAGACTGAATTGCCTGAGGGTTGTCGAGTGGGAAATGCTAATTGCTGTTCTGCAGCTCATCCTTTTCCTGATGCCTATCCTTCTGTGTTCTCTGACTTTTTTTTTAACATGGTCCCTACCTCTACTCCAGGTAGTAGCATGGGATGACTTCCTACTACTTTCAAAAAGGCTTCTCGAGAATAAAATCTAAGTACTTTTTCTGTTTACAAATCCTTGCATGATCTGTCCCCTGCCAAATATGTATTCTCTACCTGAAATGCTCTTCTCTCTTTTCTTTGCACATCTGATTCCTTCTTCTCATTCATATCTTAACTTAAACATCTCTACTCAGAGAGGCCTTCCCTGTTTTCCAAATCTAAAGCAGCTACCTGGCTACTCCCCACACAAACCCTCTGGCTTAATTATCACCACATCTGTAACTATATGATTTTGGTATTTTCTTTTTCTCTCTCTTGATTAGAATGTAAGTTTAGTGTTGTCATATTTATAGCTGTGCATTAAGCTTGTAGAACAGTGAGTTTTTGGCATGTGGTGTGTGCTTATATATATTTGTTGAATAAATATCGAGTGAAAAATGCTTGCTCTAATCTGTAGCTCCTGCTGCTCTCGTTCATCTGCCTGTGATTCTACTTATTTTTGCATTTGCCATCTCCTGTTCTTTCTCAGTGTCCTTATGAGTTTATTTCCTTTTGAAACAGTTTATTGTTAGCCAGGTGTGGTGACTCATCTGTAATCATAGCACTTTGGGAGGCAAGAGGATTGCCTGAGTACAGGGGTTCAAGACTGGCCTGGGCAATCTGGGGAGACCTCATCTCTACAATGAATCAAAAAAATTAACTAGGTGTGGTAACATGTGTCTGTGGTTCCAGCTACTTGGAGGACTGAGACAGAAGGTTTGCCTGAGCCTAGCAGGTCAAGGCTGCTGAGGTCGGGAGTGTGTCACTACACTCTAGCCTAGACAATAGAGTTAGACTCTGACTCAAAAAACCACCACCACCACCAAGAAAAAAAGAGAGAAGAGAAGAAAAGAAACTGTTTATTGTCATTTTAATGGAGTTTTAGGGAGGGAGAGAGATGTATTCTGCTACTTTTTTGACAAGTTGAGTTGTTGCAATCAGGCTGAAAATATGAACAAAAGCCAAATTGGGAAAGCATGCCTGATTTTTGGAGAATAAAGTTGAAAATTTACACTGAGGCCATGACATAGAGGGTCTGAAATCATTTGATGAAGAGTTTATACTTAATTCAGAATGTTGTTGGTGTTTTGGGTGTCTGAGCAGAATCAGGACATGAGGAGAGTCTTTAAGGAAGATTAGTCTGACTGTGATGGATTAAAGAAGAGAGGTCAGCTAGGAAGTTGCTGGAATAATCTGAGGATGATTTAGTGTAGATCTGAACCAAGATAGGGGTCATAGAAATGAAAAGAGGGCATGGAATCAGAAAAATAGTTGAGACTCCTGGCACTGACACAGATGAATTGCTCTGTGATAATTACAGTTTAGCAGTGTGACTTTTATTTTGATGGATGGGTTGATTGTATGGGGGACAGTATTGAATGTCTCTTCTATTGGTAATGAGTTCTAAAAAGTCTTTTCTAGGAATTTTACACTTAAAAGATAGGTGAGACAGAAAGCAGACATCTTGAAGCTTTGGTAGGCAGAGGATGTTTGATTAACTATAGTACTTCACTTTCTCTGGATGACGGCAAGAGGTCAGGAAGTAATGTTAATGAATATGCAAATTACACATGTTACTGTTTCACTTATTTTGTTCTCAGTAACAAAATTTTTAAAAAACACCTTTTAAAAAACCCATATTAAAGTCTGCATTTGCTAAAGCTTTCCTATTTGACTTGAAAATGAATTGGTTTTTTTTCTGACCTATTTGTGATGTTAACCAACTTGGTTGAAGAAATTACTTTTTTTTTTTTTTTTTGAGTTGGAATCTCACTCTGTCGCCCAGGCTGCAGTGCCGTGGCATACTCACGGCCACCGCTGCATCGACCTGCTGGGCTTCGGTGATCCTTCTGCCTCAGCCTTCCGAGTAGCTGGAACTACACACTCGCGCTACCACATCCAGCTGATTTTTTTATTTTATTTTATTGCAGAGACGAGGTCTCGCCAAGTTGACCGGGCTGGTCTCAAACCCATGGGCACTTGCCTTGGCCTCTCAAAGGAGCCACCGAGCCCAGCCAAAAAAATTACTTTTTTTTAAGTCTAAAGGTTAGAAAGTATTCTTTTGCATCTGTGAAATAATTGTTGAGTAATTATTTTTCTGAGATTTTAAACTTTTATGAATAAGCTAAAAAAGTTAATGAGGTAAACCAGGCAAACATATTTTAGGAAAGGTAACAGATATAAACATAATTTTTAAAAAGACCATGGGAGGGCTCAGTGGCTCAGCCTATAATCCTAGCACTTTGGGAGGCTGAGGCGAGTGGATTGCTTGTGCCCGCAGGTTCGAGACCAACCCGGGCAACCTGTTGAGACCTGTCTCTACAACACATAAAAAATTAGCCAGGCGCAATAGTGTGCCTGTAGTTCTGGCTACTTGGAAGACTGAGGCAGAAGGATCACTGGAACCCAGCAGGTTGATGCTAGGGTGGCCGTGAGCGTACCACTGCACTCCAACGGAGTGAGACTCCAACTCAGAAAAAAGAAAGACCATATATTTAATAAATACATAATATTTTCCATTGTCTTAGACTAAATTGCATTATTTTATTTGGTAGAAATGTTTTGTAGTCCCCATACAATATACCCATCTATCAAAATGAAAATCACACTGCTAAACTGTAATGATCACAGAGCAGTTCATTAGTGTCAGTGACAGGAGTCTCAACTGTAGCCTGTTTTCTTTTTCTTTTTTTTTTGAGTTGGAGTCTCACTCTGTTACCCAGGCTGGAATACAGTGGTACACTAGCTGCCACCCCAGTGTCGACCTGCTAGGCTCTGGCTATCCTTCCGCCTCAGCCTTCCAAGTAGCTGGATCTACAGTTGCGTGCTACCATGACTGGCTAATTTTTAATTTTATTGTAGAGACACATGCTCAGGCTATCCACTTGCCTCTGCCTCCCAAAGTGCTGGGATTACAGCATGAGTCACTGAACCCGGCCTAGCCTGTTTTGTTTTGTTTTTTTCCTTAAGTTTTTTTTTCTAAATTTTAAATGGTTTATTTATTGACTTACTCTATTTTCCTAACTAAACTACAGCTTCCTGAGGGCAGAGGTTGTTTTGTCATCACCCCTCTCTTTCTTTCTTAAATTATTTGGATATGAAGTTGACCCTTGGACAACATGGTTATGAACTGCGTGGGTCTACTTATTTGCAGATCTTTGTTCAACCAAATGTGGAACATTGTGGTGATGGCGGAATTTGCATCTATGAAGGACTAACTTTCCTTCTATGCAGGTTCTGCAGGATGGACTGCGGGGACTTGAGGGTGTGAGATTTAGGGTTGGGCGATACCTGAAATCAGTCCCCCTCAATTACTGAAGGATGACTGTAATTTCAAACTTACAGAAAGGTTATAAGAAGAGGACAGACAACTCCCATATTCCCTTCATTCACCCAGAGTCACCTTTTGTTTACGTTTTGCCTAATGATCATTTTCCATCCCTATCACATATGCATCCCTATCACATATGCATGTGTATATACTTACACTCAAAAAAGTGCAACACACTTTTTTCTGAGCAATATGAGAATAAATTGTAAATGTTGTACCCCTTTAATGACAAAATTCTCCACATTTTCTAAGATCAAAGATGTTCTCTGGGCCAGGTGTGGTGGCTCATGCCTGTAATCCAAGCACTTTGGGAGGCAGAGCATGGGAGGATTGCCTGATCTACGGGTTTGAGACCAACCAGGGCAACTTGTTGAGACCATGCCTCTACAATACATAAAAAAATTAGCCTGGCATGGTGGTGCGTGCCTGTAGTTCCAGCTGCTTGGAAGACAGGTAGAAGGGTTGCTGAGCCCAGCAGGTTGAGGCTGTAGGTTTGTAAGTGAGCCACTGCCCTCCAGCTTGGGTGACAGAGTGAGACTCTGACTTCAACAACAAAAAAAGACAGAGATGTCCTCTTATGTAACTGCAGTAATATTACTAAAACTAGGAAATATCACATTCATTCGATACTATGATATGATTCACAGTCCACAGTCACATTTTGTCAACTGTCCCAATATTGTCCTTTATAGCTATGTTTGTATATTTTCCCTGAGTCTAGGATCCAGTCCAGGATCAAGCACTGCATTTAGTTGTCATGTCTCTCTTTAGGGTCCATGTATTTTTTTATTTTTTGAGTTGGAGTCTCACTCTGTCGCTCAGACAATCCTTCCGCCTCAGCCTTCCGAGTAGCTAGAACGACAGGCGCACGCTACCACGCCCGGATAATTCTTTGATTTATTGTAGAGATGAGATCTCGCCAAGTTGCCCAGGCGGGTCTCGAACCCACGGGCTCAGGCAATCCACTCACCTCAGCCTCCCAAAGGCACGGGATTACAGGCTTAGCCATGGCTAAGGTCCATTTAATAAGGATAATTTCCTCAGCCTTTCATTGTATTTCTTGGCCATTTCATTCTTAAACTATAGGCCAATTATTTTGTTAAGATGTCTCTTATGGCTTGATTCAGATAGTGCATTTTTGGCAGGAATACTGCAGAGTGGTGTTGTGTCCTTCTCAGTGCATCATAATGGAAATCCTGTGGTGTTGGTTTGCCTCATTACTGGTAGTGTTTTGATCACTTGGTTAAGTCAGTGTCTCCCCAGTAATTTTGGGGCAGTTACTTTAAGAATATGTTAATAGTCTCATCAGATTTTTACCCACTAGTTTTAGTGTCTGTTGACACATTCCTGCCTTTATTTTGTTTTATTTTGTTTTTGAGTTGGAGTCTCACTCTGTCACCCAGACTGGAATGCAGGGGCATGCTCACAACCACTGCAGCCTCGATCTGCTGGGCTCAGGTGATCCTTCTGCCTAAGCTTTCCAAGGTAGCTGGAACTACAGGTTCGCGCTACCACATTCAGCTAATTTTTTGATTTACTGTAGAGATGAGGTCTCGCCAAGTTGCCCGGGCTGATCTCAAACCCCTGGGCTCAGGCAGTCCTCTTACCTTGGCCTCCCAAAGTGCTGGGATTACAGGCTTGAGCCATGGAACCTGGCAATTTTTTTTTTTTTTTTTTTTGAGTTGGAGTCTCACTCTGTTGCCCAGACTGGAGTGCAGTGGCCACTCCCGGCCACCGCAGCCTCAACCGGCTGGGCTCCAGCGATACTTCCGCCTCAGCCTTCCAAGTAGCTGGAACTACAGGCGTGTGCTACCACGCCCGGCTAATTTTTGATTTATTGTAGAGATGAGGTCTCGCCAAGTTGCCCAGGCGGGTCTTGAACCCGCAGGCTCAGGCAATCCACTCACCTCAGCCTCCCAAAGGCGTGGGATTACAGGCTGAACCACCGAGCCCGGCTTTTTTTTTTAATTAGTAACTTGGTTTTTTAAATTACTTTAGAAACTAAGTACTTGGTCATCATGACAATGGTTGCAAAAATGGTAATTTTTTTCTGTCATTTCATCTGCATTCTGCAGTAAGAATAGCCTTTCTTCCCCCTATATTTGATTAATTCAGTATGGGTTTTATTCAATGGGTTATAATTTTGTTTCTGTCATAATTTGATACTTATTAATTGAGCACTTTATGCCACAAGGTGTTCTAGGGACTCATCTTGGTTTTTCCCTGCCCCAGCCCTGAAATCTTTACTCCAAGGATCCCTGGTTACTTTTTGTATAGAGTGTGTACAGTATTTAGAAACCCCAAATCAGGAACTAAGTGTGCTAATTGCTACTGGGGTGTCATTGCCACTTGACCCTTTCAAACCTACAAACATATACACATATCTTTATCTTCATTTCTGCCCCTCCCTTTATCTCTTTGAAACCTTCAGTTCATACTGATAACCCAAACCCTAATCCAAATGGCTTCCAAGCCACTGGATACAGCCATTTGGCACTTCCTGTCTCTTCAAAGCACTGGTTGCCCTGAGGATTGGCTTTATTGCCAGTATATTTGGCTGTCCAGTAGAGGAATAGGGCAAAAATGGAGAAAAACACTGCCTGCCTTCCTTGTGAGGCTTTCAAGAGTTTCAAGACAATTTCCCTTTTCTAGGAGAGAGTGAAGTTGTAGCCTCTACTTCCATGTACCGTATCAGCTGTCTGCAAAGATGACTGCATACCTATGTAGTGTAGCAGAAAAGATCCGAAGTGTGGAGTAGAATGAGCAAGGTGGACATCTCTGGAAGCCACTCTAGAAGACTGCAGACTGTGTGTTGTGTGTGTGTGTGATAACTATTTATTTCCTAGGACTGCTGTAACAAATTATCACACACTGGGTGACTTAAAACAACAGAAATTATTCTTGAACAGTTGTTGAAATGAAGTTGAAAAGATGGAATATAAACAATAGAATTTTATATTTAGGTTTTTTTGTTTTTCAATTTTTTAATTTGTCTTATAGCTGCTCCATGGTTTCAGATAATGGTTTATGGAATACTGTGTAATAGGTTTATAAGATTGATTGTTAGAATTTATTTATACAAATGTTAAAAGTTTCTTTGTAAAACATTGAACTAAGGTTGCCTTTTCCACTTTAGATCAGGAGTTTCTGTTTTGGTTTTAATAGATTAAGAATATCCAATATTGTGAAATACAATGTAGATAGAGGAATACTATTCTAATTAAAGTATGGTTCATCATTCTGTGAAAGAAATTCCTTTTTCAGGGGCTGCATTTAAGTATTTGATTTAAAAAATTAACAAAATTGTCTTTGAATTTGATTTATAGTTCTTAGCCATTACAGCCTCTACCAACTGTTAAAATAGGTCTAGTTTATTTTTTATGCTTTCTTATATGACCTTTAATTACTTCACAGTGATTGCACATGGTAATGAAAAGAATATGTTGGTTACATCCTGAGTTGTTAGAAATATCAGTAAAAGAGAAGGCATACAAGAGTGTAAATTGTCTCCCCTGAGTACTTTTCTTTCCTCTGGGTAAGGAGGGTTACACTGTGACTGGCCCCAAAATACCAAGTATACCTCCCTATTGGGGAGGTTGAGATCCATGTAGAAACCTCACAAAACTGAGTTCCAGATGTCAGCTCACTCCCAGAGAATCAGGTCAGCCATGCAAGTTTTCTCCTGTGAATTCTCTGAATAGCACAGTACATTACTTCCTTCTAAGTCCCTTTCAACACGTAGGAGTCCATAGCTTCCTTTACATTTGTTCATGCACAGGCCTATGAAAGGAACTTTGTTCCTAGAAGATTTGTTAACCAAGATAGCAATAGTTCTATGTTTACCATCTTTCTTAGTATTAATGTTCTTTCAATTCATGGAATTTGGTTTTTGCCTTTTTTTGTAATCTGCATAGTGATACAAAAAAGTATTAGCTTAATGCTTTTTGTAAGCAAAGTATCTTTGAAGTATTGGACCCTAAGTAGAACTTGGGGCCTTCCTGTTGAGGGCTGCTAACCTACAACTTTTGACCATTCTTTTTTAAAAACTCATCTGCTTTGTTAATGAAGAACAGAAGCTATAAAATGATCTTTGTTTGAGAGTAGGCACACAGAAAGAATCCTCAGAAAAAGAACCTGGTGTATACACAGAATATTAATGTCTAAATAAAAGAAACATACCAAGGGATGGAAAACTAAAGATAACAGGGTCTCAAAAATAAAGACCATTTTAAAAAAAAACTAAAAGGTAAAATCTGAGGAAAATGTTGCTGTATGCACAACATCTTGATTCTGTAAAGGTGTCATGCAAATTCATTTTAAAACTTCTAAGACTGTTGGTTTATTAAATTCCTAGTTTCTATTTGCACATTTTACAAATAATAGCACTTAGTTCAAGCAGAACTAAAGGTCCTGTATTTAAGTAATGTAGTTGTAGGTCAAGAGAGAAACAAATAAGACATAACAGGCACTGCTGTCTTAATTCCCTACACCTCTCTCTCCATCTTACATGATGTGTCCTGCTTCTCTCCTTTCCCTTCTCTGCTTTGACTTCCTCCATCCTTTTGATGTGTTATCTTCCTCTTTTTTGTGCCTTACTAAATTTAACAGGTTTTTTCCTTGTTTCTTCTGTCTGATTTAGGTTTCCTTCCTCTTGCTTTTGTTTTGCAACAGTGTATCTTGTACTGTTGGGGGGGGCGGGCATTCCTTGAACACAGAAGTCTTCACCTCTCCTCCCCATTGCATTTTTCTTTAGAACTATTTATCAGATTACAAAAGGGGCTTTTTCTAAAACTGTTTTTGTGAAAAAACTACTGAAATGTAGCTGGAAATAAAAAACTAAAACATATTTGTAACTGAATAACTGAGAAGAAGCATGGAGCTGTGGTAATGGAGGAGGACTGGGATGTGCTAATTACAGAGCCTGATGCTGCCTGATTTTTTTATGGTTTTAGGGAGTACTAGATTGTTTTGCCTTTAACCAAATTGTGGTTACACAAAACTGTATTACTTACTGTCTTGTAAGTCTTCCCAGTAGTTATAACACAACACAGTTGTTTCTACTTCAGTTGTTAAAATTTAGTGTGCATAAGCAATCTTAGAAAAGATAATTAAAATGTTCCACCCTCTTGAAATTTGGTGGGCTAATTTTACACTGACTTTAAAAGACATATCCTGGGTAATTTTGATGCAGTCATCAACATCACAGCTGGAAAAATATGCCCTGCGGGATGAAGTCCAGAGTTGTTGGTATGGCTTAGAATTTTGCCCCTTCATTCTATCCAGCCTTCTTTTCCACACGTCTACCCCAGACATCCTGTACTTAAGAAGCACTAAGTCACTTGGAGTTCTCAACATGTTTACTTTCTCAAGCTTTATACCCTTGTATGCCTTGGTTCCTGTGCCTAAACACCCTTCCCCTTCTCTCCTTTGCATATCCACTCTTCCTGTCTTCACTGAAGTGTTCGACCCTTTCTTCTCTCCTTCTCAAACTGAGCTAAACTGCACTCTCATTTAACATACCTCTTTTATAGCACTAAACACAGTGTTTCATCATTGTTGGTTTCCTTGTCTGTCCCCTATTAGATATGTTTCTTGAGGACAGAGGCTGTCATGTTCATCTCTGTTCCTCCAGTGGCTGGCACATAGCAGATGGACCATAAATGTTAAATAAAATCAAAGCTTCTCTAGCCTCTTTGGAACATTGAGCATGCTAGACTCAGAGATATGCTTTAATGGCAACTCTCCTCTCCAGTATTCTGAGTTTTCTCATGCTTTTAAGTGTAGAGTACTTATTTTTGGAAAAAGCAATTATTTTTTAATTATTAAAGGGACAAAAAGAGCTCAGTAATAAGGCACCCTGGCTATATGCCATATATTTTCCTTGGTACTCTGTAAGTGTGTGACTTATGTTGTTGTGTTTCCTCTCAGGACTTCGATTCTCTTATCTATAATTTTCTCTACCTAATATCTATAGTAGCCTTCTAGTGATCTTTCTCTACTCTAAAACTTTTTTTTTTAAGAGATAACTTTGTCAGCCAGACCAGAGTGCAGTGGTACGATCATAGCTCACTGCAACTTCGAACTCCTGCGCGCAAGTGATCCTCCCTCCTTAACCTCCTAAGTAACTGAGACTGCAGACACACACCACCAAACCTGGCTAATTTTAAAAATTGTTTTATAGAGACGGAATGGGGAGTGTCTCACTGTGTTGCTCAGGCTGGTCCTGAACTCCTGACCTCCAGTGATCCTCCCTCCTCTCAAAGTAATGTCCTGAGTGGAAGGTTAATAGGGAAGATAGACTTGAATAAATAGCTTCATGGAAAATTTAGCAGGAATAATGTTGTTTCATACTAAGGTGTACTAACTAGTTTCATTTTGTGTAGTGGAGTTTACTAGATATGAGTTTTAACCTGTAATATTGGGTAATATCTGTGAAATGAAACCAAACAGCGTACAAGCAGTTGTAGATCATTGTTCTGATACTTGTTTTTACTCCATGAATAAAATAGACATAAATTAGTTTTAAATATTAGTTAAATTGTTATTAGCTGTATCTACAATTTTTCTGAAATAAATATGGTTTCAAAATAATGTCTAGGCTAACGTAAGACTTCTCATTAGCTAAGTCTCATCCCTTTGTCATTGTTCTGCTAGTTGGATGTTTGCTAGGCATCTCTATGATCGCTTCAAAACAGAAAACACCCCTTCCTCAACTTGCTTCTCTCGGGTTTTAGTAAATGGTATCACCACCCACTTGTTTACCAAAACCATACATCTAGGAATTATCCTTGTTTTATGTTTATTTCATCATTCTACCCCCATTTAGTTTTTCATAAAAAGTTTTGACTTTACTGCAGAAAAATATCATGAGTTTGGCTGTTTTCATTTCATCTCACAGAAAGGCATTATTATACAATTATTAAGAGCTTGAATTGTAACTAAGTTTGAATTCTGACTTTGCAGCCATGGCCTTAGTCAAACTCTCCCTTCTCTGTTTTATCAGTAAAAGTGAGATTAATAGTACCTACTTTATAGAGTTATTATTAAAAAGTAAGTTAATGTATATAAAACACTTGGAATAGTATCTGATCCATATTTACTCAATAAATGTTAGCTGTCATTGTCTTTGTCTCCATTGTTCATCTCCATCCACATAGTTGAGGTCTTTCTCATTTCTTACCTGGACCACTGCAGTGGTCTACTTGGTCTCCTTGTTCTAGTTTATTTGCCTGCTTATATTCTGTTTACTACAAAGAGTTTGAGTGATATTTTTAAAAAATATTAATACCATTATAACAAGACTCTGTTTATCTTTAAAGAAAGGACTTAGAATAAATCCTAACAGTTTTCTAAGCTTACTTGGCTGTAGATGCTCTATTTCCTGCTTACCTCTCTGACTTCAGATCCTGCCACCCTTTGGGTCACCAGGCTCCAGCCATAGAACAGTCTTTTTTTCCATTGAATGCACCTGGCTTATTCCTGCCTTGGTCTTTGCTTTTTTGTTTCCTCTGTCCATTCTTTCAAATCTTCTGTAGATGATCCCCTCCTTCATTCTCCATGCCAGGAGACTAAGGATCTGTTTGGAAAGGGACTTTATCTGACTTGTTTCACTGCTCTTAATACCTAGTGCCTGACCTGTGGTAGCTGCTCAGTAAATATTTGTTGAATGAATGATAAAAGTGAGCATCTTTTTTAGTGTACCCTTCTCAAAGTCATCCATGCACATGGTGCTACTGAAAGTACCTCTTTGGAAGGGAGTTTGAAAACTGGTGATAATAGTAGAATAAGTCGTACACTTGGGTTCAAATTCTAACACTGTCATTTATTTGCTAGATAGGAACTTTTGGAAAAAATACCTAATCTCTCTTAGTCAAATTTTCTTCATTTGTAAATGAGTTGTAACTGTTTCAAAGAGTAAGTTTGAGATCAAATGAGGAATTTCTTAGCAAGCACCAGGTCTTGAAGAATAGCACTCTGTTAATGTTCTTTTCCCTCTTTTATTACTTTAATTGATTTTTTTGAGGACTTTGGCCACGCTGACTAGGAACCTTTTATATATATATAACCTTTTTTATATAGTTGGACACTCATTCATCCAGCAGGTCTTTAGTGACACCTACTATGAGCCCGGCACCACTATAAGTATTGTAGTTGCAGAAGAAAGCCAAAGCCCTTGCTCTTAAAAACTTTCCTTTTTGTGGAGGAAGAGCAATGATAGATATGACAGATGGCGATAGGTGCTATGAAGAAAAAAGAAAACTATTGGGGACAAAAAGTAACAGGGATGATGTGCTCTTTTAGTAGGATAGTCATTTAAGCAGATACCCACATGAGTGAGCCATGTGGCTGTCTGGAGACAGAAGCTGTAGCATCACAGATGCTGGAGGTTGGAGCCAGTCTGTATGTTTCAAGGTTCAGTAATCAGGACAGTGTTGCTGGAAGGAGGACAGGAAGGAAGGAGATCCCTGAAGAACTTTGTCAGTCCACTGGTGATTTTTTTTTTTCTCTCACTCTTGGCCCAGGCTGATCTCAATCGTGTGGCCTCAAGCAGTCCTCCTTACTCTTCCCCTCAAAGTGTTGGGATTATAGGCATAAGCCACCATGGCTGGCCACCAGTGACATTTTCTCTTAAATAAGTCTCTACTTTGGAGAGTAAAAGCAAGATTTGTAAGTTCTATTTTCTTATCCTTGATTTTTCTTTCCTTTAGTTGACTATTGAATTATTTTCTGATGTCACTGTTTTTAGTAGGGAATTACATTTAGAATTGCGATTTATTTGGTGTTATGTAGCAATTACAGTTGATTTTTAGGATGGATGGGGTGTGGATGTCAGGGAATTGGCAAGCAAGAATGAATTTTCTTACTAGATTTGCTGACCTTAGTGCTGAGCCAATCATAAAACTTTCTGGGGCTCCTTGTTTGGTGTGGATAGTAAATAGAAATGATGCTATATTGGGTTGTCAGTGAATAAGATTCATCAACACTAGCTTCTAAAGAATGGAGAGTGTGTTTCAGAGTATAAATTATTTCAGAAATGTTGTAGGAGTTACATTTTTATTGGAAAGTCTCTTATTTTTAAATAAAATAATACATGTGGTGACAAGTTCAAAAAGGGACAGAATTGGCAAAAGTGACATCTATGGTTAACATTCAGTACTTTGAAATTTCAGTTAGTTTTAGTATGGTTCTCTGTCATTGTTCCCTAGCTATATTTCACCTACTTGAGTCTGCGGAAGTCTAGATAAAAACAAAAGTATTAATGGAAATATTTAAAGGGATTATTTAAAAACCCAGATAACATATTTGAATAGTAGGAAAAAATTCAAGTTTTAAAGCACACTAGACTTTGATGTGGAGTCTGTACAGTCATGTGTCATTATTGTAGTCGCACTGGGGCTGTACTGTCCAAGGACAAGTCCAAGGGTACAATGGTGCCCCATGACCCACGTGGTGACTTAGGACATTATGGTGCCCTGGAATTCGAGGATGCCTGACAGCCATGGAGTCCCGAGGAGTGTTTCAGCTCTCAGCTCTTGCTCAGAGAATTCCCTTTCTGGTCAGGAAAGGTTACATCTCTTATTTCTCCATAAATCCCAGATGAGTCCCAGGTTCTTGTCTCATGACCAAGAGGATTAAGGATTGAGTATACCAGAAGGGCAAGCAAATTGAAGTTGATTCAGGAAGCAAGTGTTAGTAGTTCTCACAGTGAGGGTTTGGGACGGGTGGGCGAGGGGGGCCCGAGTGGGTTGTCAGGTCCCCAAGAGGATTGCCGGGGCCAAAGAGGCTACTAGTGCTGGTGCAGGGGTTTGCATAGTACTTGGGGCGTGCCAATTGGTTGGTAGTAGGGACAGAAAATACACTAACCTAATTGGTCAGTAGTAAGGACTAAAAAAGTGTCATGATAGTGTAAAGGGCCAATTAGGAAAAGGTGCACAGAAAAGAGAGAAAGTGAGTGAAAAGGGAATGCCTGTGGCTTTTGTCTAAAGTCTGTAGCTTGCAGCTGTTTCTCCAGGTAAGATGGAGTCCCACTGGAGACCTGCCCTATTCTGTCTGCCTAACCAGCTTCGTGCTTACTCTTCTCTCATCATGTAATGATTGGGATGTGTTCTGAGAAATGCATCCTTATGCAGTTTCGTTGAGCAAACATCATGGAGTAAACTTACACAAACCCAGATGGTCTATCCTACTACACACCTAGGCTGTATGGTATAAAGCATATTGCGCCTAGGCTGCACACCTACACAGCATGTTACTGTACTGAATACTGTAAGCATTGTAACAGTGGTATTTATGTATCTAAACATATCAAACATTGAAAAGGTACAGTAAGAATACTTAGGGTACCTCCGTTATATATGCAGATTGTCAACTGACTGAAATGTCTGAGTGTAGTTCTATTTGGCTCTGTTATAAATGTAAAATATCATTTTGAACTATTTTAGTTTTGCCTTGTACAATTTTTTTTTCTATTTTACTTTTCCCAGTGGAGCATTTTCCCTATGGGCAATTAAAGTGTGTGGTGAGAAGGGAAGTGCTGGATCTAAACCTTTTTTAAAAAAAATATGGGCGGCCAGGCTCAGTGGCTCAGCCTGTAATCCCGTGCTTTGGGAGGCCGAAGTGAATGGATTGCCTGAGCCCGCAGGTTCAAGACGCGCCTATAGTTCCAGCTACTTGGAAGGCTGAGGCTGAAGGATCGCCGGAGCCCAGCAGGTCGAGGCTGCAGTGACCGGGAGCGACCATTGCACTCAAGTTTGTGTGACAGAGTGAGACTCCAACTAAAAAAAAAAAAAAAAAATATGGGCTGGGCTCGGTGGCTCAGCCTGTAATTCAAGCACTTTGGGAGGCTGAGGCAAGTGGATTGCCTGAGCCCACGGGTTCAAGACCAGCTCAGGCAACTTGGTGAGACCTTGTCTCTACTATAAATTAAAAAATTATCTGGGTCTGGTAGCGTGCGCCTGTAGTTTCGGCTACTTAGAAAGTTGAGGCAGAAGAATCAACCGAGCCCAGTAGGTCACTCCAGCCTGGGTGACAGGGTGAAATACCAACTCTAAAAAAAAATATGAACTCTTGGTTTAAATGAAATCTTATGTGAAAGCTCCATCTGTAAAACAGCTGAAATTGAAAGTGTTGTTTGAAGCAGGGGAACCTAGAGGGCTGTCCTCAGTCTTTCTCCAAGAACAGCTATAGCTCACTAATCTGCAATCTGTTTTCCTCATTTATAAAATGGGAATGATAGTGCCTACCTATCATAGTCTCTTGTTCATAGAGGTTATGACTAGTTTCTTTCCCTGTTCTCTTTCATTATAACTTTCTTATACTGTGTGTTAGGATGTCCATGCATCACAGATTTTCCTGATGATGAATTACCTGGATAATATTCTATTGTATGGTGAATATTATTGCCATAAATATACTGCTTTATGTACTGTTGCCTAAAATATTCATTCAAGTTACTGAAGCTGCAGTCTCTGCCAAAAGCATCATAATGGCTTCTGCTGGAAAACAGTGCTGCAAGTCCAGGTGTCTTAAATGTACTTAGAGATATAAAATGTAACTAAGCATAAGTGTCACTATCTCAAAGTAAAATTACTCCTAGAATATTTTAGCTTCTGGGTTATTCAGTGTGTTTAGTTTTAAAGATTAGAGAGGAAGAGAAAGTTGACTCTTATATTACAGATTCTGTTGCTCATTGACTCTCATTATAAAGACTGGACATTAGTGCTTCTAAGTGTTCTCAAACTAGCAATAATTTGCATAATTAATTGACCTGGTCAGATGAGATTTTTCCTTTCACTAACATTTTGTGTTTTTTATAGGTAAATCAATGAACTATGACATCAGGTTTTTATTTGTAGCTATCTATTTTTAAATCCAAAGTATTTTAAATGTAAGACTTATAAGTTCTGTATCTTATCCTTGATTTTTCTTCCCTTTGATTGAAGGGACAGTTAACTGTTGAATTATTTTCTGTTGTCACTGTTTCTAGTAGGGACATTATGTTGGGAAAATTCAGATTTAGTATTGTGATTTATTTGGATATATATAGCATAAAACTTTCTGAGGCTCCTCATTTGGTCTGAATAGCAAATAGAAATGATGCTATATGGGGGGGAGTCGGAGAATAATTCACAGACTGATCTGTAAATTATTTAGTAATGAATACAAAACTTAGAAATAATGTTACAGGTGACTTAATAAGGATCAAATCTCTTTAAGAGTCAAATTTAGGTTGGAAAATTGGTAGCTCCGTTTTTCATTTCATGGCTAGAATGCCCCAATTTATATATGACTAAAGTGATGAAATATTAAGAAATGGAAATTACCAGTTTCTATTAGAGATATTGATGAGCTGTGGTATTGGGCCTTAGAGAATTATTTCCCTTCAGTGATTAAATGGGATATGATCTGATTTTCAACATTTTAGAGCTAAGTACAGTTGAATTTTGCATCACTATTTGACCAATTCTGCAAAATTTTGTGTAGCGTGTAAATAGCATATAGCAATTCAAACCATAGCAGATGTATATCATCAAGTAGTTATTTGAGATTAAATATATCTTTTCTAGTGGGATGCCCATGTGCTATATAATCTCTGAGGGATTGTTTAAACCAACTGACAGGTTATACTCCACATGCTGTCTAGATCCACTGGAACAAAATTTGTATTTTAGAAATGTGATTCAAAAGTATTTAGTGTAACATACAGTGATGATATTCATTGTGTCCCTAAGACTGAAGTTTAAAGAAGAGTCTTTATAGTTGAATAAATTTGGAATACGCTGATTCTTCTTTTCTTTTAGAATAAAATTTTACTGAATTTTAGTCAGTAGCTGCAATATTAAAAACATAAAATACCTGCCATAACTTTGTAAACCAGGAGTTACAATGATTTGCTTACTTGAAAAAAAAAAGAAAGAAAACTCTTAATGTTTCTGAACTTCAAACTAACATGCCTACCTGACTAATTTTTTTTTTGTTGTGAGATGGAGTCTCACTCTGCACCCGGCCACTGCAGCTGCAACCTGCTGGGCTCCAGTGATCCTTCTGCCTCAGCCTTCCAAGTAGCTGGAACTACAGGTGCACGCTACCATGCCCGGCTAATTTTTTGATTTATGGCAGAGATGAGGTCTCGCCAAGTTGCCCAGGCGGGTCTTGAACCCGCGGGCTCAGGCAATCCACTCACCTCAGCCTCCCAAAGCACAGGATTACAGGCTGAGCCACCAAGCCCGGCTCTACCTGACTTATTTTTACTTTGAAATAGGACTGGTTTAAGCAAAACTAAGCTTTATTTGAAGATTCCTCGGGGCCTTTAATACTGAAATATTTTATATTAATCAGATTAATCAGTCATTGATCTTATTTTGTTACATGTAATTTTTTTCTTCCCATCTTCACAAAATAATATGCAAATTCCATGTCAGATATCACACTGTTTTATTAGTGAGGAAAAAAGGAAACTACTTTTTTCTTTCAATGGACTTTTATTTGAAAAGTCACCACATATAGGACATTTTGTTTATGGAATTAAAAGTTTTCAATTTAATTTTCTTCTTGGATTTTGTAGGAATTATGGAGAAGTGAGTAAGGTAGAGAAAGAAGACAAGTTGAAATGACAGAAGAAGGAGCCTATCAACCAGCCAGACTAAACTGAACATTTTGTTTTGTCAAATTTTCTCTTAAGTGTTTGTCAGACTAAGGTTTTTCAGGATACATGTATGTATCTAAATAGAATTTTTGCAGACTAAACAATATAAAAACTTACTGCATTAAAGTCTTCTGAAATTGTTTCTCTGTGGCGTTTGGGTGTTACAGGAGCTATTAGTAGAAAGAACTATACTCGTGTTGTATCGTCTGCTAGCTAAAGAGAGTGCTCTGTGATTTTTCTTGGTTTTGTTACTTATGATTCTGGCCATACTCTGATAGAGTTTGATTTTCTTTTTTTTTTTAATTTTTTTAATTTTAAAGATATGGGATACAATTCAGGTTAGGTATACAGATGTTCATTATTTAGATAAAGAGTGTGATTTTCTTTTACAATTTCCTAAAAACTTGAGACTTTATTACTTGTTTCTACTCACTTGTCAACACTGTTTGCATTAATGACTTCCAGTTGTCTTTTATAATATAATTTCTGGTAT
This sequence comes from Cephalopachus bancanus, assembly GCA_027257055.1. Lineage (NCBI taxonomy): Eukaryota > Metazoa > Chordata > Mammalia > Primates > Tarsiidae > Cephalopachus > Cephalopachus bancanus. The sequence goes on along the minus strand of JAPVLO010000329.1, from coordinate 213,889 downwards.
GGAAGGTTTGACTCCAGAGACTGGCAATATATGAAGGGGGGTCTGGAAAAAAAAAACCTGGTATTTATTTATTAAAAAATGTATTCTTACATGTTTAAACTTACAGTCACCTTCAAAGTACTCTTCATTTGATGTAATACACCTATCATGACACTTTTTCCATTGCTCAAAACAGTTTTTGAACTCATCAATTTGGATGCCTTTTAGTGCTCCTGCCATTTTTTGTTTCACCTCTTCCACATCAGCAAAACATTTCCCTTTGAGGACTTTTTTCACCTGGAGAAACCAAAAAAAGTAGCTCGGGGTGAGATCAGGGGAAATAGGCAGGGTGGGGCATGGTGGCCATGCCATTTTGGGTCAAAAACTTTTGAACACTCAGTGCAGTTGGGCCAGTTGTTCATGTAAATCATCCATCATGAAATGGACAAATTTGTTGAAAGAATCGCCAAAAAAAATTTCACTGAAGCCGAATGCAGCCTCTCACAACAATGATAACTGGTATACTGATGTCAATGGGTTCCTAGGACATTTACCTAGCAGAGGAATCCTGTACTATAAGGGACCCATCTTCCAAAAACTAATTGCATATTTTTGGTGAGAGTCCCCCCATCATATACCAGACTTTATACTGCATAATTTTCAAGTTAAACCTATGATTATTCATTCTATGCACATGTCTGTATTTCAGATGGAACAGTTATCAGATGAAGAAATTGACCATGGTGCTGAAGAAGACAGTGACAAGGAAGATCAGGACCTGGACAAAATGTTTGGAGCCTGGCTTGGGGAACTAGACAAACTCACTCAGGTTAGAAGTAGTGCTTGAAAACGAGCTAAGGATTTGAAGTTACCACTGACTGTTAAAAGTTTAATGTGCATACATAAATACATGGATATAAGTTAAAATTTAAAATTCTGCTAGAAAAAATGTTCAAAGCATTAGCAAGTTAAATGAATAGTCACTGTAGAACAGATGAAATTATCTTCTATGGTTATTTAAGGATGTTTTTAAAAAAATTTGTGCAGGACTGTTCTTCTAGAGGGATTACTTCATATCTATTTCATAAATTTGAGATTACTAGCTAAAAAGTATTAAGACCTAAAATTTAAGTCTAAATTTTAGCAAATTATTTTATAACTTAATAAATTTGAATCTATTTTACAACATAAATAGTTTCTTTCCATGTAAATATTTTCTATTACATGAAACTTCATTCTGGGCTGCATTTTAAGGCAAAAGTTTTATATGATCTAAAGAGAAAACAGAGTATCTGGGCTGCATTTTAAAACAGTGGCAAAGTTATTTTCATTTTGCTTTATTGGATCTTGGGTTTTTTAAAGTGACAATATCCTCTAAACCAGGATACTTTTTAGAATAAAAGATTACAGTTGTTATTGCCTCAGGTAATTTATTATATTTAATATATGAAGATGTATCTGTGTTTATTAAAATAAATTGAATTTCATGGCAGTGAGAACATCAGAACAAAATTTACCCATGAATAATATCTCTAGTGGCCGGATACAGTGGTTCATGCCTGTAATACCAACACTTTGGGAGGTGGACGTAGGAAGATTGCTTGAGCCCAAGCATTCGAGACCAGCGTGGGCAATATAGTAAGATGTTGTTTCTACAAAAAAAATTTTTAAAAAGGTCAATGTGGTGACACATGCTTGTAGTACCAGCTACTCAGGAGGCTGAGGCAGAAGGATCACCTGAGCCCAGGAGGTCATATGGTGAGCTGTGATCATGCCACTGTGCTTCAATCTAGGTGACTGAGTGAAACCCTGACTCAAAAAGTAATAATAATGATATATCTGGGAAGAATATTTGTGTGAAATTGCAAAAGTTTGAGATTCCTTAACTAATGGAAAAATAAGGTGGGTAAGCGATAGAAGCTTAAAGTACTCACTTGTTATGTAGCTATTTCAGTAGCAGTGTAGAATTAAAACTGATAAACTCTTCATCTGGTTCCTGCTAGATCATTTTGAAAGGCAGACATCTTGTGAAGTTTGTTTTTTTTTTTTTTGAGTTGAGGTCTTGCTCTATCACCTAGGCTGAATTGCAGTAGCATGATCATGGCTCACCACAGCCTCAAACTCCTAGACTCAGGCAGTCCTTCTGCCTCAGCCTCCTAAGTAGCTAGGGGTACAGGTGTATGCCACAATTCCTGGCTAAAATTTAGAAGACATTTTTTTGGTAGAGATGAAGTTTTACTATGTTGCCCAGACTGGTCTCCAACTCCTAGGCTTAAGCAATCTTCTCACCTTGGCCTCCCAAAGTGCTAGGACTACAGGCATGAGCCACCACACCCAGCCCATAATCTGTTAATACTGGATTTTTGGGAAAATGTTTCAGATACTACTAGGATTTCATAGGAATCATTCCTTTCATCTCTAATCAGAAGAAGTAAGATTTTTTTTTTTTTTGGTCAGAAATATCTCGTGTCTATAGTTAGTTGCCAAACGATTTCCATTTAATTCTTAAAATTTTTTTTAAAGGGTAATTTTGATATAGAGATGGTGACTAAGCCATGCAGTTCTATGCTGGGGAAGGAAGGAAGCAGAGTAGAGGAAATAGGAAGTGATAGCACATGGAAGAAAGTACACAAGGGCCAGGTGATGTGGGGGGTTTTTGAACGTGTGATTTTATTGTCTTGTCTGTACTGGGAGGAGGCAGGGAGAAAAGACAGGTAGATTTTGATTCACCTACTCTAGGTGGAATAGGAACTCTGTGTTGGTTCCCTGCGGATGGCATTTCAGCTGTTTGGTACCTCGTACTTGCCCCTACGTTTTAAGTTGCCTAATATATAAATGTGAAGAGCCACTAAATGCTATGACTGTTCTTTTCATATATAACTCTTTCTTTAAAGAAAAAAAAAGTTGGAAACCATTGCATTTTGACCCACTGCTAACATGGGTTACTTTATAACACTTCAGAAACTTTCAAGAAATATTTGACTAAGTTAGTGGCTAAAACCTCAAATTTCTTATTACTTTAGTTCACTAGAACGTGTCATCTGTACACCTATATCACATACTCAGTGTTATTAGTATTTTCAACTTTGTTTTAAATCAGGTTTAAGTTTTAAGTAGTTGGCAAATCTTCTAAAATAGTTTGTAAAATTTTGTGTGTATGTGCATTTTGCTGGAAGAGGGCTCATACCTTTTATCAAATTCTCAGCAACTCCCTTAAACAGGTTAAAAGTCACCCTGCTATATTACTAATTTATTGGCCTAAATAGTACTTCTTACTTTTTCCTTTGCTACCCCAGCATCATGGACATAGCAGATAATTATAGTAAATTTTTGTCTGCTTATTTGGACTGGTAAATAGATTGAATTTTAGTATGACCTCAGTTATATTCAAGTAGCTTTACAAAGGACATTAGCTGCTTGTTATTCTCCATTTCTACCAAAAGAAGGAGGATTAGGGCTTAAATAACTGCAGAAGAATTAGATTTGAAGTTAAAAGAGAATTTCCTAGCTGTTTGAAAACTTTGAAATAAGGCACTGAAGAGGTGGTGGTTCTCTTGTACTTGATAGTTTTCAAAATAGGATGGATGCCGTCTGTATGGATTCTTTTTCTTTTGAGATAAATGAATAAAGAAAAGATAGCATTCTAATCTAATTCCATGATTCTACAGATAGTATAACCAGCGTTCTTTTCAAATTTGAAGTTTACGTGATACTTAATTTAAATGAAAATTAAACTTTCAAAAGACCAGTTCTGGCCAGGCTTGGTGGCTCAGTCTGTATGTAATCCTAGCACTTTGGGAGGCCAAGGCAAGCAGATTTCCTGAGCCTGCAGGTTTGAGACCAGCCTGGGCAACTTGGCCAGACCTTGTCTCTACAATAAATAAAAAACTAGCTGGGTGTGATAGTGCATGCCTGTAGTTCCGGCTACTTGGAAGACTGAGGTGAAAGGATCGCCGGAGCCCAGCAGGTCGATGCTAGGGTGGCTGTGAACAAGCCACTGCACCCTAGCCTGGGTGATGGAGTGAGACTCCAGCTTAAAAAAAAAAAAAAAAAAAGGACCAATTCTAATGTTTTGCAAATCTATTTAAACAAACACTAAGTAACTATTGACCCTTTCCCTGAATTTCTGTTTTAAGTATCTTTTGTGTATGTGTGTGTGAGTTGAAGTCTCATTCTGTCACGCGGGCTGGAATGTAGTGGCACCATGTGTGTGCCACCATGCCCAGCTAATTTTTTTTTTTTTAATTGTAGAGACAAGGTCTCGCCAAGTTGCCCAGGCTGGTCTCAAACCCCTGGACTCGGGCAATTCTCTCACCTCGGCCTCCCAAAGTGCTGGGTTTACAGGTGTGAGCCTTTTTACCTTGTTTTCTTATTGTAGAAAGGTTAGAGAGGAAAAGAGTATCACCTTAAAAGTTGATGAGATAACTTACCATAGTACAGTGTAATTCCACCTTTGTCCCAGGCAGGTAGCTGGGTTATAGTTTGCCCTCATCTTGATAGGGCTTCCAATGAACAAGGAAATTTCATCATTGGTTTTTTTTTTTTGTTTTTTTTTTTTGAGTTGAAGTCTCTGTCGCCCAGACTGGAGTGCAGTGGCCGCTCCCGGCCACCGCAGCCTCTACCTGCTGGGCTCTGGCGATCCTTCCGCCTCAGCCTTCCAAGTAGCCGGAATTACAGGCATGCGCTACCACGCCTGGCTGATTTGTTTTGTTTTTTTTTTTTTTTAAATTTATTGTAGAGATGAGGTCTCACTGCCCAGGCGGGTCTCGAACCCAAGGGCTCAGGCAATCCACTCACCTCAGCCTCCCAAAGGCGCGGGATTACAGGCTGAGCCACAGAGCCTGGCTGGAAATTTCATCATTGTTTGAAGTTGAACTCTCTGGTTTGGTCTTGGGTCTCACTGATTTTAAATCCAGAACTTTCCCTTACCTTTAGGGTACTTCATGCCAAAGAATGAGGCTATGCTAGACCAAATCCAAATCCCTTTGAGGAAAAAAAGAACAGGACTCTATCCATGGTTCCTTTCTGTTTCCTGTCTTACCATGTTCATATGCCTAGCTTATTTTACAGTGCACTTATGTAAAAATGAGGTTAGTCACTGTACTTGACGTATTTGAAAAGAGATTTACATTGAACTATAACAGTGACAAGTGCCTTTAAAACGGCATATAAACATATATTTAAAGCATATATAAAAAACATATTTAAAAATCGAAATAACTATAACCAAAGCAATAATGTTGTAACCAGTTATACTTTTCCTTAAAGCTGTTTCCTTAAAGCTTAGAATAACTTGTTTGTTTTATTAAGTATTATGTGGCATTTCACGTACTCATAAAATAAACCTCATTCTTTTTTTGTATAATTGAAACTTGAATTTAATATGACTTAATTAAACTTTTTTTAAGAGTTTGGATTCTGATAAGCCCATGGAACCAGTGAAAAGGTCTCCACTTCGCCAAGAAACAAACATGGCCAATTTTTCTTATCGCTTCTCCATATACAACTTGAATGGTAAGATGTAAATGGAAAGAAAATGTAAAATAATATGCTAAGTTACATAATGCAGGAGCAATGCAGCTATAATTCCAAATATAAAAACTATATGCATAACTTGACCGAGTTCTTACATTTCTTGATTTGTGTGTTATATAACTAATTAAAGTTATCAGACAAAAGCAAATTAGAATATAACTAGAATACTGTTCTAGTTGATTTATTTATAATTGAAAAAGTGCATACTTTTCAGGTGGAATCCCACAGCAAATTTAATTGCATTGTTGTTTTCTCACTGGATTAAAGTCCAGTGAAATTACTTGTTAGTAATTTTAAATCAGCTCCTATGGCCTTTATTTAATGTGTTCTACCTAGTCAACATCATAGTATTTGGAATTGGCATACCAATCTATAACTTTTTAGACTTTTGATTTCTTGTTTTATGCCCTCAGTTCTTTCGGTATTAACATTCCTACCAAGGTACTGGTCATATTAACAGCTTATTAAAGTCTCTGATAAAAAGTTGCATGGGGAAATGTGATTAAAACCATGAAATAGCATAAGATTTTTATAGTGTTTTTGTCTTTGAACTCATAATTTTATTCTCCTCTGATTACTACAAATCTTAAAAGAGGACTGTTTGCTTCTAAAAATTTCTCTTGAAATTTAAGACAAAAACTTAGAAATACTTTGGTTTTAGACGAATGAGATGAATTCTTTTGCTTCATCACCTGCATTTGTTAGCTGATTTGTAATCAAATGTACAAATTCTGATTGTGATATGGAAACGTGTTGTTCATTGCAGAAGCTCTGAATCAAGGAGAGACTGTGGATCTGGATGCCTTGATGGCTGATCTTTGTTCTATAGAGCAGGAGCTCAGCAGTATTGGTTCAGGAAATAGTAAGCGTCAAGTCACAGAATCGAAAGCTACTCCAAAATTAACTGCTAGCCGACACTCATCAAAACATGGCACCTTGAAAGGATTATCGTCTTCATCTAATAGGATAACTAAACCTTCCCATGCCAACTACTCCCTTGATGACATCACTGCGCAGTTAGAACAGGCCTCCTTGAGCATGGATGAGGCTGCTCAGCAGTCTGTGCTAGAAGAAACTAAGCCCTTAGTAACTAACCAGCACAGGAGAACTGCGTCGGCAGGCACTGTGAGTGATGCTGAAGGACGCTCTGTCAGCAACTCCTCTCGTTCCAGCATCACCTCTGCAGCCTCCAGCATGGACTCTTTGGATATTGATAAAGTAACACGCCCTCAAGAACTGGATTTGACACATCAGGGGCAGCCAATTACTGAGGTAAATAGATGGAATATTTTCCTTGGTGTTTTAGTATTAAAATAAAAGGGAGATTATATGAAAACAATGTAATTTAAAGAGCTTTCTTAGTTCTTCTACATTTAGAATTTGTCAAAGGTACTTCTGAGCTAAGTTTTAAAATCAGAGTGTGGAAGGAATATATTACCAGATATGGCAATGTCACAAAGATGATTCAAAGTGGTTTATTTCTTCTTTTTCTTATGACTACAGTATTTGGAATATCAGTTGTGTCACACGATTTAAAAAATTGAAATGTGGCTTGCAAAACATTGATAGTTATTAAGCTGGTGATAATTGCTTTTAAATGTTTGTTTAAAAATTACTTAAGGAAACACATCTCCATTGTAGTCGTCCAAGATCTATTTTTCAGAGTTTACTCCATTTTATTATCAAAGAGTCTGGATGGTTTAGTTGAAAGAGCCCAAGTGTAGAATCAGAAAACTTGGTTCTGAGTTTTTTCTTTGTCACTTGCTACCCATGGGACCTTAAGTGAGTTATTCAACATCTCTGAACGTCAATCTTTCATAAGTAAAATGGAGTTAGTAGTACCTTATCTACCTTCATTACAGAGTAATTCAGAGAATCAAAAGTGATATACATGAACATGTTTTTAAAAGATGAAGTGTATGATGGGGGAGGGTAAGGAATGGATTTATGATAATGACAGGTTTAGCAAAAGCTGAGTTTGGTGAAAGAGAATTCTTTATTGAATTATTTTTGTCAAGGAAATGTAAATTCTGTTTTAGGGTAGCAGCAGGAAAGAAGAAAGTTGGGGACAAAATAAAGTCAGCCTTTCCAGTAAACTTGTGTTTATAATACTCTCTAATACAGATAAAATAATCTATTTATGAATAATCAGTACTAAAGTAAAATCTTGTAAAACATTATTGAAGGAATTACTGAGAAATTTAAAATTTTTAACTGTTATTTGACATGTTTAATTTTTTTCCCCCAAGTAATTTAATTCTTTAGATTAACTTTCATCAGTCAGTAACTCTTGGTACCTACCCATGTGCCTAGCTTTGTTTTAGGTACTGTTCTAGGTACTGTGGAGCACAAAAGAATCATGGTCGTTTGGAATAACTTTCTTTGCATAAAACCTGAGTTTTATTGCAAAGAAAGTTAGCAAATCATGTCAGTCTTAAGAATAAACCTTCACTTATTTAAGACAAAATTTATCTAAGTAGTATATATTCTATAGAGAACTGAAAACTGATTTCTACTTTGTGATATCTTGGAATTATATTTAGCACTAGCTACTACATATCATTTCAAGTCGTTATATTTACCTGCTGGGATATTAGGAAAGTGCTTTCTTGGTCATTTGTTTTGTTTGTAGGTATTATACCCATTCAGTCAGTATTTTGAGCTGGGTCAAGATGCATGAGGACAAGTTAATGAACGGATCATTAAGAATCTTCTAATATTGTGTGTATGTTTGTCTGTCTGTCTGCTCTCTATAAAATATACCCATTACAAAAATTCAAGCAATGAAAGGGCAAATAAAGTAAAAAGTGAAAAGTCTCTCTCCCAGCAAACACTTCAAATGGTATCTAGTGATATCCATGCACAAGGATGCCAGTATTCGACAGTGTAATATTTATAAGACTTACTATAAGGTTCAGTGAGTAAAGCAGGAATAGAGCAAGGAAAGAGATTAAAGTCTTAACCTATCTAGCCTCTTCTTGTGCCTTTCCTGGAGGGTTAAGAAAGTGGATTAACAAACCAGGAATTTGCTTCATTGTGCTTTTTTCTGGGTCTAGTCTGTTCTGATTCAAACCAAGTAAACTGAGACAAGTTTAATATATCCCAAAATCATGTATCAAATTGTCTTTTAATCCAAAACAATTTTAAAATATTTTAATTTTCATGCATAGAATTAAATCGTTCTGTGAAACATGTTACGGAAAGTTCTTTCCTATACACACATCATATTCTGCTTCCAGAAGTGGGCAATTTTTACTTTTTAGCTGATTCTTATAGTATTTACCTGTTTATCGTGAAGTCCACATGCACATCACCATTCTTGATTTTTTTGTAGTTGTCTGTATTAGCTACTGACTTCTCACTCTGGAAGATGAGGATATAGCTGTTTTTAGACAACTCCTCTCACTTCTATTCTCCCACCTACTCAGTATATTTTGATTGTGCTGATGTTCAGTTTTTATATTATAATGACTATATACTTGTAATCTACTGCTAACTTCTGCATACTCTTACTATATCTCCTTTCTGGGATATCATTTTGCTTTTCTGGAATTAATAATTATCTTTAGATTGTGAAAATATTTAATTTTCTATATGTTGTTTATCACTGTTTCAACTCCAGACTGTCCCCCTCAGTTGAGTAAATCTCTCATTTGGTTCAAACAAAATTAGTGTTCTATGAATTTCATCTTCTAAAGTTCTTTTCTGTTTTTTGTAGTCTTATCATGTGAGCATCTCTAAAGATTATTCCAGTCCCCTATGCCTGACTGCTAGTGTTTTAGCAGCCCATTTGAAAGAAGGGTTGAGATATGGAGGTGGCCCTCAATATCTAGTCTGTGAACATTCATCTAATCTTTCTAGGTCGGGGTTTCTTATCCATCAGCACTATTGACATTTGGGCTATCTTGTGCATTGCAAGATGGTTAACAGCATCCTTTGGCCTCTACTTACTAGACACCAGTAGCACATACACCTTCTCCAGCTGTGACAATGTGGGAAGAACAAAATTCACCCCATTTGAGAATCACTGCTCTAGGTAGAAAAGGTTAACAGCAGGCTGATTTTTTTATTTTATTGTAGAGATGAAGTCTCACCAAGTTGCCTGGGCTGGTCTCGAACCTGTGAGCTCAGACAATCCACTGCCCTTGGCCTCCCAAAGTGCTGACCCACCGAGCCCAGCCCTGAACCCTTTTTTTTTTTTTTTTGAGTTGGAGTCTCTCTGCCGCCCAGACTGGAGTGCAGTGGCCACTCCCGGCCACCGCAGCCTCGACCTGCTAGGCTCCGGTGATCCTTCCACCTCAGCCTTCCAAGTAGCTGGAACTACAGGCGCGTGCTACCAGGCCTGGCGAATTTTTTTGATTTTTATTGTAGAGATGAGGTCTTGCCAAGTTGCCCGGGCGGGTCTCGAACCCGTGGGCTCAGGCAATTCACTCACCTCGGCCTCCCAAGGCGTGGGATTACAGGCTGAGCCACCAAGCCTGGCCCGTTTTTTTTAAAAATGAGAAATGACCTTGGGTTTTTCTTCTGGTATTCTCATCCTGGAAACATACTGGATTAAAAATAAATATTTAGTGTCTCCAGGTAATATTGTTCATTATAAAACTGACTCCTGATTGGTGAATGCCTGTGGACCAGTTCCATGAAGAACTATATAAGCAAGGAAAGACACAGACAGACCTTGACTTCTTGGTGTGGTGTGTAGCTCTTTCAAGTGAGCATGAACATGTCCCTCGAAGGGCCCTAGAACTTACCCTTATTGGCTGTTACAAGGTACTGCTGGTTCCTGCGGAGTATGAAGTTTTCCTGAACCAGAGAGATTTCTGGACTTCCCAAATGTTCCCTTACAACGAGCTGTCACTTATGGGTCCAAAAGAGGCCCATGGTGGACTTTATGGACTCCCTCTAAAGACATCGTGTCTTATGCTAAAGTGCCACCATGCTCTCTTGGTCTTTCTGCAGAACTGAGTGAACCTTGTGCTAGGCTAAGGTCTATAAATCCTCTGAGTGAATGTTAACCTGTACCCAAGGCCATTTCTGGTGGGCATGTAAAGGAGGGAATCTGGAAATCAGCTGCCTTCTTAAGTATGCTTCCAACCAGTCCTCCTGCTTGAGTCTCATCATCACTTCTGCTCTTGCTTCTGGCTACATGATGTAAATTGAATGTGCCTGCTTTTTTCCAGTGCTGGCCCAGGATTCAACTTTTCTTGGTTCTGCTAAGTTGGCTACCATTCAGCCATATGCTTTCCAGTTTCCAAAATTTTGTCATTGTCTTCTTGTGAATTTGAATTTTGAAAATATTTCTTTATTTTCATTTTAGTGGAACTTGGAGAGGCAGTGGAGCTACCTCATTGACCGTTCCTTCTCAAGGTCCTCATGTGTCTTGATCCTCCAGTACTCCTGGGCATAGTCCTCAGACTACCTTTCTGTCTATGCTCACTCCTTTTGATCTGACAGCTCCCAAATTTTAATGCCCTTATTTCATTTACATTTAAGTCACACTCTTCTCACCCCCAATTTCATTCCTGTAAAACTGGTTCACAAATGGGATTATTTTGTCCCCAGGATAGTCAACATTTTTAGTTGTCCATGATGGGAGTGTGCTACTGCATCTAGTGGGTAGAGGTCAGAGGTGCTGCCAAACATCCTATGGTGCACAGGGCATTACACACACACAAAAATAATTTTCTGGCTCAAAATAGTGCCAAGGTTGAGAAACCATGTTCTAAAATCATGTGGCTTATGTCAGTCACTGTGAACAAGGTGGCAATACAGTATATTGTGTGAAGCCTTCTGTTGAGTTTCTGATAAAGATCAAGAAAGTACCCCATCGAATCATCTTAGATTCAAGGAAATACAGGTGTCTTTGGCCAACATTTGTCTCCTGAATTCCAGACATATACATTCCGTCTCTAATTAGAATCTCTGGACATGTAATGTAATCATGTAGTAGGGTTCTCCAGAGAAACAGAACCAATAAGATATAAAGGGGATTTATTAGAGAAATTGGCTTATAAGCTAGAGATCCTAGGATGATGGATGTGTGGCTCAGCCCAGGTCAGAAAGCCCCAGAGCGAGGGAGCCGAGAGTGGAATTCTCGTCCAGTTAGAAGACCTGAGAACCTGGTGGCCCACTGGTATAAAGCCTATAATCCAAAGGCTGGAGACCTGGGGTTCTGATGTCCAAGGGCAGGAGAAGGGTGTCCCAGCTCCAGGGAAGAGAGAGAGAGGAAATCGCCCTTTCTCTGCCCTTTTGTTCTGACTGGGGCCCCCAGCTGCTCAGATGGTGCCCATCACATTGAGGGCATCTTACCCACTCAGTCCACTGGTTCACATACCATCTTCTCTGGAAACATCCTCACAGACACACCTACAAATAATGCTTTACTAGTTCTCTAGGCAGCACTTAGTCCAATCTAGTTGACAAAAATAAGCCATCACAAATAGACAGCTCAGATTTAACTGGTCTGAATGTGAAGCCCTGGTCTTTTTCTTCATATTTGCTTCCCTCACTGTCTTCTCTATCTCAGTTAATGGCTATTCCATCCTTCCAGTTCACCAAGCAAATTCCTTGGAGTCTTCATCTACTAACCTTTTTTGTTCACCACCCTTCCAGTTCAGCAGCAGATTCTGTTAGCTTTATCCTCAGAACATAACTAGAATATGATCACTTCTCACCACCTTCACTGCAACCAAGCCAGCATCATCTTGACCTAGATTTTTGCAATAACCTCCCATCTGATCTTCCTGTGTTCACCTTAACAATCTATCATCCACACTGCAGCCAGACTTATCCTATGAAAGGTAAATTGAGTCTTCTCTCTTCAATCCTAAAGGCTGCATCTCACTCAAAGTAAAGCCAAAACCCCTATAATAGCCTGCAGGATCTTATCTGATATACTTTCCCATTACCATGACCCTATTTTCTTCCCTTCCTCCCTGACTCTGCAACCATACTGCCTCCTACCTCCTCCTGTCCTCTGCCAGCAGCCAAAACCTGCCTCAGAGCCTTTGTACTTACTCCTGCCTGGATGCCCTTCCCAATTACCCCAGTTACCATCCCTATTGCCTTCAGTGATTTGCTCCAATGTTACTTTCTCAATGAGGCCTTTTTTGATCATGATACCTAAAAATCAAACTCCTCTTCCTCTGCCCTATAGTTACTTTTTATTTCTTTTTTCTGCTTTACTTTTCTCTTTAGTGCTTATCACCTTTTAACATACCATATATTTTATTTTGTTCCTTTGTCTCCTCCCACTTGAATATAAGCTACATCAGAGATTTCTCTTTTCTTTGATTCCAGATGTATCCTTAACATCTAGAATAGTATTTGACTTATAAGAAGCACTGAAATATTTGAACAAGTCTATACATGTTTCAGTCTGCCATTTTAATCCTAGAAGCTTTCACTCTCAAGTTATCAGCAGTTGTTTTCTTTCAAAGGAGTGAATGGAGTGCCACAAGTGAAGTAACGTGTGAAAACTCCTTAATAGTGAAACTTTTCCCACAACTAGGTTCTCTAGAGGCAGTGATTATTCTTAACTGTTTGAGAGAAACTCAGGATAGAATATTTTGTTTTTACCAAAGTTTTATGATACAAATGACAGTAAGAAACATCCATTTGAGATTGGTATTTTTTAATCTTGGGAACATGGGTAGTCGCTGCCCATTTGAATGTAGTACTGTGGCTCGTCTTTCAGCTCTTCACTCTCTGAAAGCCACCAGGGACAGGCACAGTACAATTTTGCATCAGAAAATGTCTGTGTTTTTTCCTTACCTTTTGGTAAAATATTGTCCTTCTAGTTGATATCTCATTTAAGCCTTTGGTGGGTGCATTATTCCAACAAAACCAAGACTAAAGAGATTAAGTGGGTCAAATAACTGAGAAATATGTATTTGAGTTCCAAAATATAACATTTGTTTCCTGATTTTCATCGAAATCTTTAAAGTGTAGCTGATTGTTTAAAATGATTGTTTTCTGAGTGTCAAAGAATAAAAATATTCTCCATGGAGATACATAAAATGAATTGTAGAATAACTTCAGTCAGTATTCTTATGAAGCCTATCAGCAATAATCATTTGCTATGTTTTTAAAATTAGAATTCATTGTAGTTGAAATAAATTCTGATAAAGCCTCTTTATTTCTCAACCACTGTGAAATATATTGTTAACTGATAAAACAGTACTTAACAGTTTGCACATTTAAATGGTAATAAATTTATTACCATTTGGCACACAAATTTATTACCAAATGGCACATAAATTTCATATGGACTAGGGTTTACTGATTAAAGGTGTATGTCAAAATGTACCCCTATTTTTCTGGTGGGATTTAAACTTTAATGAACCTTTAAATTTGGAATTTTGCACATAAAAATGTGTTTTTTAAAGTGGAAATACTTTTTAAAGCTATTACTGTAGTTTATAGCAGATTCAGAGGCTTTCTTCCTCATCATAATATGCATAATACAAGATCAAGTTTTCTTAAGATTCAGCAAAACCTTTTCCAAATTTAAGGGAATAGGTACAGATGAAAAAAGAGGCTGAAGGTATGGTGCAAACCATGGGGAAAGTCTAGTTCACATAAATATTTTTCAAACACACGCCCTCCCAATTTACACTGACACAGCACCTGATTCTTGCTTGGGTTTTTTCTTGGGAATTCGTGCAATTGTTCTACAGAAGTAAAAGGCTTCTTAATTTGGTTTTAGGTCTGTTTTGTTTTAGGTTTGTGGAGGGCAAGAGTAGCCATATATTCATCTATATTTAAAGTTAGGGGTTATAAAATATAAAATAAACAGTTTGAAAAGCATTCAATCTTTTACTGGCTATATACAATCAAGGAAAGGAGAGAGGAGTAAAGAGGAAAGGAAAAAATATGGAAAATAATAGCAGTGACTATGGTGAATGTGTATTCTATGTTAGACATTGCATTTTACATGTCTTAACACACTGACTCTGCACAACACCTTGTGGAGTAGGTACCATTACCCCTATTTTTGCAATGGAAGGAACTGAGACCGAGAGTAGTTAAATAACTTGCCCAAGGGTTTGAGCCAAACAGACTGGTTGTAGAATTCATGCCACCATATCCTGCTGCTTGTCACAGAATTGAAGGAGAATCAAGACACAAGTAGACTGGTCGGTGCTCTCCCAGCCAGACCTAGATACAAAACTACAGGGGCAAGAGAGGAAAAGACAAAGAGATTAATGCAGTAACATCCCCATCTTGTGGTGTTTTAGTATATTTATGAATATATTGTAAGCTAAAATTTAACAACTCTAAACAAGTTTAAGCTTAAATAAAATTCAGATGAGGGCTGGTAGTTTCTGACTCTTACAATAGCAATAATGTTATTATCATTCATTTAGTTATTATAGCAACTTTTGGAGGCATGTTATTATTATCCCTAGTTTACCCATGAGGAAACAGGTTAAATGACAGGCCCAGAATCGCATTGCTGGTAAATGGCCAACCTGGGCTTGAACCCAGGCACCCCAGCCCCGGGGTCTGCATTCTTAACCATCATGCTATGCTTATTTTCAACATATACTTACGAAAAACACATATCCTTGTCAGTAAAGATGATTGAAATCTCTATTGAAACACTAATGACTGGTCATAAGTCTCCGCTTCTTTTTTCCAGTGGCAGTTGAAAGTATTAGCTTTAGCCGGGCTCGGTGGCTCAGCCTGTAATCCCGCGCCTTTGGGAAGCTGAGGTGAGTGGATTGCCTGAGCCCACGGGTTCGAGACCCGCCTGGGCAGGCGAGACCTCATCTCTACAATAAATCAAAAAAGTAGCCGGGCGTGGTAGCGCGCGCCTGTAGCTCCAGCTACGTGGAAGGCTGAAGGCGGAAGGATCGCCAGAGCCCAGCAGGTCGAGGCTGCGGTGGCCGGGAGCGGCCACTGCACTCCAGTCTGGGCGACAGAGTGAGACTCCAACTCGAAAAAAAAAAGTATTAGCTTTCACAAGGAAGTGTTTTATTTGTAACCACGACATTGGTACAAGGCCATTTCTTAATTGGGTTTGGCTCCTATGTTCAGATCAATGCTTTTCAACATGTGCCCTCCTACCGCAGGGACTCCAGCTTGTAAATGGTACTTTGCTTTAACGTGTTACAGATTCAGTGCAAGAAAGTGATGGCTCACAATTTACTTTGCAAAGATTTGTGAAGAGTTTTTGAAAGGTTGATAGAGAATTTGGTAATTTGGTCACACAAATGAAAGTTTTTGGAACTGAGAAAGTTTAGAGCAAAATTTATGGGGAAAATTGAGCCTCAAATTCATTTTTCTTATGTTTTGAGCACATCTTTTTGATTTATAAAAATAGTGATAAAGAGTAGACAAAGATTAGACTTGGCAGGTAATTTTTAGTAAGAAACTACTTAAGTATTTTATATAATTGGGACCTAATTAACATTAAATAAACTATATTATTCCAAAATCCCTTTGGATCCATGTTAATGTAGCAAAATAAGTTTTAATCTGTTTATACATGTTCTATTTTGTATTTTTGTCACTTTACATGTATCCTTTTTTGGTAATGGTGTACTGAATTTTAATAACTATATAATATTCCATCATACTGTTTTCCATGGTACACAGGCAGTCATCTCTTGTTGAATACTTTAGATTTTCAAAAAATTTAACCAGTAAACATTGCACAAAATTGAGTCTAGAGAGAACAGATTTTTTTTTTAATCTTTTAATTTTGAAATAATGTCAAGCTTAAATAAATTTGAAAGAACAGGACAAGGAACTCAAGAAATTCATTAGCCAGACTCACTGATTTTTTTACATTTTGCCACATTTACTTTATTCTATATCTTCATTTTTTTCCTAAACTATTTGAGAATTGGCTACATTTATCATGCCCTTGTAGCACTTAATACAGTGAGCCCCTACATACGAACCTTCAAGTTGCACAAATTTGAGTTCACGTGTCTAATCACGTAAGTTAGTTCATGTGTCTGGTGTACATTGTCTACAAGTGGTTGTGCTTTTGTGTACTTTACAATGTTGTATAAGGTACAGTAGTACAGTATCTTTATTTCAAGCCCAGGATGTCCGGAAGCAAGCATAAAAGCAGTGGCGTTGTAGCTGGTACTGCTAAGAAGCACCAAGCGATAATGATGGGAAACAAAAGTGAAAATAATTGAAAGAATGGAACAAGGCAAAAAGATAGTAGATTTTTTTTTTTTAGTTGGAGTCTCACTCTGTCGCCCAGACTCGAGTGCAGTGGCCGCTCCCAGCTACCGCAGCCTCGACCTGCTGGGCTCTGGGGATCCTTCGCCTCAGCCTTCTGAGTAGCCGGCATTGCAGGCACGCGCTACCATGCTCGGCTAATTTTTTTAAATTTATTGTAGAGATGAGGTCTTGCCTGCCCAGGCGTGTCTCGAACCCGCGGGCTCAGGCAATCCACTCACCTCAGCCTCCCAAAGGCGCAGGATTACAGGCTGAGCCACCGAGCCCGACGTTTCTTGTTCTTATCACATGAATCATTTAACCATTCTAAAGAACAAGGACAAGATCATGGAACATGTGAAGTCTGCTGTGCCAATGATGTCGACAATAATATTGAAGAAGTCTGGAAAAATGATGGAGGAGATGGAGAAACTTCTCAGTGTGTGGATGCAGGATCAGTTTCAGCATCGAGCCCCACTCAGGTTAATGCTGATTCAAGAGCAAACTAAAAGCCTTTATGAAGACTTGAAGAAGAAACACAGTAAAGAGTCAGAGGGTGCATTTTTAAATTCTAGCCATGGCTGATTTCATCAGTTCAGTTAGAGCCAACCTTCAGAATGTAAAAGTAAGTGGCAAGGCGGCAAGTGCATATATGGTAGCTGCCTGGGAATTTCCTGAAACACTCTGAGAAATTATTGAAGGTGTGTATTTACCAGAGCAGGTTTTTAATGTGGATGAGATAGGACTGTACTGGAAGAGGATACCAGGCCAAAGTTACATCAGTAAGGAAGAAAAGTTGATGCCAGACTATAAAGCAGTAAAGGATAGGCTAGCTCTGTCTTTTGGTGCCAATGCTTCTGCTATGAAGCTGAAGCCTCTTTTATTTTATCATTCAGAGAATCCATGAGCCCTTAAAAACACAATCAAGGGCTTTTTTCCAGTTGTGTGGTAGAAGTAACCCCAAAGTTTGGATTACACAGGCCATTTTCCAGGGTTGATTTTTCCACCACTTTATCCTAGAGTTAGAGATACATTGCTTGGAGAAAGACATTGCACTCAACATTCTTTTGCTGCTCTACAGTGCTCTGGGCCAGTCTCCATTCATGGACAACTTTCATCCCAACATCAAATTAGTTCATCTGCCACCATATACTGTATCACTCATCCAAACTGTGGACCAGGGAAATACAGCAATTTTCAAAAAATTTTATTTACGTCATACTTTTTGTCAGGCAGTAAAGGTGAGTGATGAATCAGGAACGACCTTGCAATAATTTTGGAAGAACTGTAACATCTACAAGGCCATAAAAAACATTGACTTTGCTTGTATGAGGTTACAGCTGTCACCATGAGTGGGGTTTGGAAGAACCTTTGCCCACAGTTTGCTCACAAATTTCACAGTTTGCTTGTGAATTTGAGAAGGTAGATGAGGAGTTCAAAGAGGTCTTCAGCAACTTAATGACCCTCAGAAAGAAGCTGGAGATAGATCTACAAGAGGACAAATTAATTGAACTCCTTTCTGTGCAACATGAGGAGCTTACTAATGAAGACCTGATGGAATTTTAGGCCCAGAGTAAGGATGAAGAGAGACAGGAAGAAGAAGAACCAAAGAGATTCACATGCAGGAAATGGTAAGAGAATTTTCTTTATTTGAAGAGGCACTATTTTGGGGGCATAGGACCCGAATGTAGAACAGTACACAAAGATTGTAGCAGCTGTTCAGAATGCAAGCCAGTGCTACCATGCCATCTATGACAAGAAAAAAAGAGCTACTACACAGACATCCTGAATCATCTTTTTCTAGAGTGTAGATAGAATTAAATTCAGTAAGGAACCAGAGCCTGTGCCATCAACATCAGGCGTGAGTGACATTGCAGCTTGCCCTCCGTCTCCTGTTGCTGACAATCCTTCAGGTCTACCATCTCCCACCTCCTCTCCCTCCTCCAGTCAGTAACTCTTCTTGCCTGTTCACTCAATGTCAGCCCCTGTACTCTACTGTTATACTGTACTGTACCTCTATACTTTTCAAGGTACTGTACTGTAAGATTAAAAATGTTTCCTTTATTTTTTGTTTGCTATGTATTTGTGTTAAAAGTATTATAAACCTATTACAGTACAGTACTATATAGCTGATTGTGTTAGTTGGGTACCTAGTCTAACTTTGTTGGACTTACAAATGGACTTTCAGAACAGAACTCATCTGTATGTAGGGACTCAGTACTTCAGTCTCTGTTTCCTAAGAACAAGGATATTGGCAATAAAGATTTAACAGCCTTTCTGTTTATGTAGTCATTGAAACAGTGCTGCAGAATATGGTTAATGAGAAGACAGGAGGAAAAGCAAAAACTGTCTTGATCTGGCCAAGTATGTGACATGAAGCCTGAGCAGAAATCATAAGTTCTTCATACATTCCATGAAGATATGAGTGCCTAGGCACAGTGCTGAACTGTAAGGGATAAAACTGTGAACATAAAACACAGCATCCTTATCAGGTTATAATTCAGAGTATGAGGTGGAGGGCTACAGATACATTTGAGTCTCAGAGACTGAGAGATCCAGAACATGCTGAGCTTTGGAGGGGGAAACAGAGCACACTTATTCATACAGAACTAGAGGGAAGGATGAGAATATGGGTGTAGTTACAGGATGCACTCTAGTGATAAAGATTCTTATGGAAGATGCATGTGATTTTCTTAGTCATGGAAAGAAATGAGGACATATAAAGAGAGGGAGGAGGAAAGCGAGAAGCTTGGAGAACATGGAGACTTGGAACAGGCATTGAGAAGATGACTTAGCAGAGTGAGGGAAGAAGATAAAGAGTGCTACCAAATGCGGTCAGGCACAGTGAGGTCTGCCAGCACGAACTGGTGTTGGATGTAATGTTTCTGCATAGTTCTTCCACAGAACTAGACTCTCAGATGGGGAATGAGATTATCCTTAAATTATCAAGGGTTAGGATCATCTGGTGCTTATCTTTTTACTTGTTGCATAAAAAAATGAACAGTAATTGCATGCAACTTTTCATTACTATTTTGTTTCATTATTGTTTCATTTCAGTGATCTTTTTCTCTTCCTGCACGGTAATAAGAGTTGCTGCCCTTTCACCTCCTTTACCTATCATTTTCTTCCCTCCTGCATCTTCACAGCATGCTATTTCTCTGAGATGTTCCAGCAAGCAGGCCAAGCATCATATTGACTTCACAGAAGAACAGGCTGAATTGACACCTGTAAGTTCTATAAACATTTCATGAGACTAAGATATCAGTGAGGAAGAATGCATTCATTAGAACTCTACATGATGAAGCCTTGTCATATACCCTTAATTTTTCAAATAAAAATTAAGCTAAAGTTAAAAATAAATTAGCAAAAACAGGCCGGGCATGGTGGCTCACACCTGTAATCCCAGCACTTTGGGAGGCCAAAGTGGGAGGATCACTTGAGACCAGGAGTTTGAGACCAGACTGGGCAAAATAGTGAGACCCAGTCTCTACAAAAAATAAAAATAAAATATTAGTGGGTTGTGGTGGCACACACATATTCTCAGCTACTTGGGAAGCTGAGACAGAAGGATTACCTAAGCCCAGGAGGTCGAGGCTTTGGTGATTTGTGATTGTGCCACTGTACTCTAGACTGGGTAGCCAAATAAGATTCCAACCCCCTCCCCCAAAAAACTTAGCAAGAACAAGTAAGCAGCATTATGAATATTAATATTCATGGAAAGATCGTATAAGTGGTAGTGTATCTGATGTAAAGAGTGTTTGTATTGGAACCTGAAACCACATGCTTTCTTTGTTACTTTAAAGCTATGACCTTTTTAAATTTCTTAAGAGATTTAGCTGTTCTTCAGAATGGGGATATCAAGTAGAATTATTCTTCTGCACAATGCTTAACTGTGAAAACCTAGTTTCTTTCTTCAAAAATGTATTCTCTGGTCAGTGGCTGACAAATCTGGATGCTTGAGAGCTACACTGACCCATGTGGTAACCATTTATGTACTTAAAATGCAGCTAATGCAAATTGAGATGTGCTATAAGGTTAAAATACACACTGAATTTCAAAGATTTAGTACGAAAAAAGAATGTAAAAAATCTCATCAATATTTTGTGATATTAAAATTATATTTTGGATATTTCTGGTTAAATAAAATATATGAATATTTCATTGTCTTCTTTCTATACTGTTTAAAATTAATGTGACTATTAGAAAATTTTAAATTACATTTGTGATTTGTATTATATTTTCACTAGACAGTGCTGCTTCAGTTATCTATGAAGCATTAAAAAATCCCACCTAAATCCTGAAACACACTCAGCTGAATCAGATTTCTCCTAGCCTTCCTCTTCTCTCTCCCTTCCTCCCTCTCCTTTAAAAATACCGGAAATACTGGTAGTAACCCAGAAAATTGATTTCACAACCCACGAATAGGTTATATCTCCCAGAGTGAAAATACTTCTCCATCTTCAGCTCTGGTTCCACCTCCACCATTCTTAAGCATCAGCCATACTTGATATAATACTTGCATTATCATCTATTTATTTCTCCTGCCCAAGCAGCAGCTATCAATTCTTTCAGTTCCAGCACCTTTTTATAAAAATTTATATAGCACCATCTTTACTATTCCAAATGAAGTTCATAGAGAATATAACCTACTTACCTATTTTTATATGAATCTAAAATGAAGGAGATATAACCAAAAAGTAATTTATAATAAAATATTTATTTCAGTGGGTAAATGCTTGACCACCACTATTAAAAGGCATAAAGAAAAATAGTCAGACCGTGTACTTACTCATATAATCAAAAACTTTAGATTTAAGAGAAGTGAAAAGCTCAGAAACCAGAAGTCTTTTTTTTTTTTTTACAAGAAATACAGGGAAAAGAACAGAATTAAAACATGTTTTAGATACAACATACTTGCATATGGTAAGAGAGAAAGGGAAATAAGTTTAGCTGAAGTAGGGAAATGTACTAAGACAATTTGTAGTCCAGTAGAAAAAATGGGAGCATACAAAATCTTGCAAATAAGATGAATTTGTTACTAAGTAGTAACAGGATTATTCCCAGCATTATAATGTGGGATGAGGTAGTGATAAAATTGTTTTGCCATCTGATTTTTTTACAATGTAGATTTTTCATTGTGCTATTAATATTTTAGGTGTGACAGAAATAACATGAAATTTTTTAAAACCATCTTTATTAATGAAGTTCATTTCATGTGTTTTCACTCAATATTATTTAGCTCTCAATTCTTGTTAAAGGAATTCCAGATCTCTCCTGTCATTTACTTGCATATGACAGAGTGCACACTGATACTACCAGTTGTGGTCCTGGCAACTCTTCCTTCCCTTCTATTTAGATTTCTACTGGTGAAGTGATTTCCCAACATTATGAACAGCTTTTTGTAAATTCTGAACCGAAAAAAGTACGGACTTTCTCAATTTAGTTCACAGGGTAATAGCATTCCTGGAAAATTCATTGAATATTAAATTTTCCAAACATACTTTTTATATATAAAATGGAATTAGGTTCTAAGCTCAGATTGTTATAAAATAAGATTTCCCATCTATATGATTTTCTGTATAAGGACATTAAAAAATCATGTGGGAAGTGGGACTTCTGTTGTTGTTATGTGACATTGTTCCATGCTTGTGAGGCATATGGTATTTATGACTTCTCTCCCAATAAATACCAGTAATTCTTCCTCTCCTCTTCATTGTGACAGCCCAAAAGTTTCTCAACATTTTCTGAAATTTCTCCTTGAGGGCAGCACCACCCTCTGTTAAGAAACACTGGTCTCAGATATCGCTATTTGCTCTCTCTACCCCGCTAACCCCAGTCATCCTCCAGCACTTTAAGGCTTTCAGAATTATTTTATCTACCCCCTAATTCTGAGTTAGGTACTCGCCTCCTGCTTGCTTATGTACCACTTGCCATACTGTATGGTAGTTGCCAGTGGGCCTGTGTCTCCCTGTCAGACTCTAAATTCTGTGAGGACAAGAAATGCCTATCTTGGTCAACTTTGACTCCTTAGGGTTGGCATGATTCCAGGCTCAAAACTGGAGCCTAATAAATAGTTGAGTAGATGAAAGGAAGAGGAAAAGTGGGAGAAAGAAAATAAACCAATAAAGTGGATTAAAAGTAAGCTTCTGACTGCTTTTATAGAGGTTAAAAAAAAAATATATATATATATATATAAGAAGGCCTTATTTATATGAAACTATGTGGTTTTTTGTTAACTAGCAACTTATCCCAAGACTGAAGGCTGCCCAGGCTGAAGAGCAGTGGCTCAATCATAGCTCACTTGCGCCTCAAACTCCTAGGCTCTAGTGATCCTCTCACCTCAGCCTCCCCAGTATCCAAGATAATAGGTGTATACTACTACGCCTGGCTAATTTTTCTTTTTATGTTTCTTAAAGAAATGGGGTCTCACTGTGTTATCCAGGATGGTCTTGAACTTCTGACCTCATGTGATCCTCCCGCCTTAGCCTCCCAAGTAGCTGAGATTATAGGCATGAACCATCATGCCCAGCGAAGATAGATGAAGGTATTTGTTGAAGGAATGAGTTTGCTGCTTCTGATTTCTAGATGTTCATTCTTTCTGCTACAAATACCTGTGGTTTAGATAGTAAGATGCTGGGGACCGGGCTTGGTGGCTCAGCCTATAATTCCAGCATTTTGGGAGGCTGCGGCGAGTGGATTACTTGAGCCCACAAGTTTGAGACTAGCCCGGGCAACTTGGCAAAACCTCATCTCTACAATAAATAAAAAATTAGCCAGGCGTGGCAGCGCATGCCTGTAGTTGTAGCTACTTGGAAGGCTGAGGCAGAAGGATCACCAGAGCCCAGCAGGTTGACGCTGGGGTGGCCGTGAGTGTACCACTGCACTCTAGCCTAGGCAACAGAGTGAGACTCCAACTCAAAAAGAAAAGATGCTGGAGATCTGCCTTCTTTCCTGCTGATGACTAAGCTGTGAATAGCTATATGACCATTCAAGCAGGATGTAATTTATGATCATGTTTAGCTTTTGTTGTGGTCTCCTTTTTTGGATATGGCATATTTGGGGGTCACCAGCCATAATGATTACTCTCTTTTTATTTTTTATATTTTAAGCTTTTTAAATATTTTTAAATGGGCCAGTCCTGGTAGCTAATGCCTATAATTCCAGCACTTTGGGAGGCCAACACAGGAGAATCACTTGAGGCCTGGAGTTCAAGACTAGCCTGATTAACATAGCCCAGGCAACGTGGCAAAACCTCATCTCTACAATAAATAAAAAATTAGCTAGGCGTGGCAGCGCATGCCTGTAGTTGCAGCTACTTGGAAGGCTGAGGCAGAAAGATCACCAGAGCCCAGCAGGTTGACGCTGGGGTGGCCGTGAGTGTACCACTGCACTCTAGCCTAGGCCCCATGTCTATTAAAATAAATAAATACTATATGTACATATATGTGAATAACTTCTACTTCTGAACCTTTAAACAAATACAACTAAATATCATTGCCTCTTGCTGATAAGATTATCAATTTTTTGTGATTTGAAGCCTTCAGATGATAGGAGTTTGAGGATTGATTGAATTTTAAGGGAATTTGATGCCTGGAATTACATTTACCAAATTGTAGTTTGTTTTGGTGGCCTGAGGCAGATTTTACTTGTTAATATTTGAAATATGATTATCTTAATATAGGGGAGAGTAACTTTTTGAAATACATGTTATATATGTTTTACGTAGTATTTGTGTAACAATACATTTTTCCCCATTACATGTGAATAGCCAAAAATGAGTGGGAATAAGAGCAATGAAAATTACAGTTTTCTTCTTTAATTGTGCTTTTCACTTTTTTCGCTTCCCAATATTCTCCTTGGTCTTGACTGGTGGTTAGCCTCAAATTAAATTGAATATTCAGAAATTTCTTCTTACCTGGTGTTTTTGTGGATGAAGCAACCAAGTCGTTTTTAAGAGAACTATACCTTCTAAGTAAATAAGGAGCTAGGAATCATTTTCTGTTCTTGTTATTGTTTGACCTTGTTAGTTCTAATCTTGGTGTATACATCCAAAATGTTTTTTAACCTTAGGTTTGTTCATTTGATTTTCTAGGGAGTGAATTAAATTTAATTCCTTGAATTAAAACACAACTTTAAAAATGAAGGCAATGAAATACCATATGGCAAGCTCAATATAGTTTAGATATGAGCAAAGATTAAGTAAACATTATCTTTTATGACAATGTTTCTAATCTTGAAGTAGTGTGTTTTACCATCTATGACCATGTCCTTTCTAAGAGTGGATGCTGCTTTAGTATTTTTTTTTGCATGTTTCTTTCCCAATAATTTGTCAATAAC
The DNA here is from genome assembly GCA_027257055.1 of Cephalopachus bancanus. Lineage (NCBI taxonomy): Eukaryota > Metazoa > Chordata > Mammalia > Primates > Tarsiidae > Cephalopachus > Cephalopachus bancanus. The sequence goes on along the minus strand of JAPVLO010000329.1, from coordinate 188,857 downwards.
AACTTGAAATATAGTTAGATTTATATACTATATAACATTATAGAATATTTTCTATAATATTATTTTACATGGTGATTAGTAACTGCAAAATATTAAAATCACCAGGCATAGTGGCTCAATCCTGTAATCCCAGCACTGTGGGAGTCCAAGGTGGGAGGATTGCTTGAGTCCAGGAGTTTGAGACAAGCCTGGGCAACATAGTGAGACCTTGTTTCTACAAAACAACAATAAATTAGCTGGGTATAGTGGTGCATGCCTGTAATCCCAATGACTCAGGAGGCTGAGGTGAAAGGATTACTTGAGCCCAGGAGGTTGAGGCTGCGGTGAGCTGTGATTGTGCCATACCGCACCCTAGCCTGGGCGGCAGAGTAAGACTCTGACTGAAAATAAGTAAACAAACACTAATTTTGAATTTTTTTAGGGATAGGCAAGTCTGCATTATATATCAAAGCAGCTGCAATTTAAGGATAAATACATTTGCACAATTTACCTTACAACGTTACTAAAAGTCATTAAGGAGGAAAATGATAGGAACTGTTTTACTCAGAAATAATTTTAATGAAAATGTAACTTGAATTTAAATTTAATCAGTTTAACTGTACAGCACTTCTTAATATTTTGTTCATGTCATTCGTTTGCTGTGTAAGCCTTTTACTGTGTAACATAGTCCTGTTACTATTCTGTTATAATGAGTAGATTGATGAAATTGTACTGGAAACAGCTGTATTCAACAGGAAAAGTATTTTTCCTCTTGGTACAGCTCTCATTGAATTGATTAGAAATACCTGCAGAAATTTCTAAAAATGTTGTAGTCTATTCTCATCAGAGTGTACTATTTGAAGCTCTGTAGGTCTTATGTAGTCTTTAACTAGGGAGGGAAGTGGTCAGCTGTTGGTGTCTGCCATGTCCTCATTGCATGTATTGTGCTGTGTGCACAGCACTCATGAACACTGACCAAGAAGGCAGGCAGGCTCTGTGCTCTGCCCATTTTCCCAAAGCTCAGGGGCTCAGCCGGAGTCCACTGGGACATGCCTACGGGCATAAACAATGTTTTTGCCTGCCTCCCTTGTCCTTTCCTTTTCCTTTTACAAAAAATTTCTTTGTGAACATATATCATTTAGTTTTAGAGGAAAGATGAGATTAATTATAGAGATTCATTCTTGCTTTGTCTGCTTTATATTTTAAACATGTAAAACCTCCACTGACTTCTGTTATTGCCTTTTTTTGTTTTTCTCTCTCTTTTTCTGCACAAGCATTCCTATCTGGACAGGGAAACCTCCCTCCTTCTGAGAAACATTGCAGGAAAGCCTTCTCATTTGCTGACCAAGGTGATACTTCTGTCCACATGCATGTAACTATGGTACTGCCTTGTAGGTAGAATATAATTTCTGTTTTTGATTTGCTCTCAGATTATTGCTTTCTTACTTCAGCACCTTTGTCCTTAATAGAGTTACTTTTTCTCTTACTAATGGTAATTGTTCACTGATCTTAATGAGTATCCAACAATATTGAGAGTAGAAAATATTTTTAGTAATTTTCACTAGATTTTTAAACTTTTGTAAATGCCTGGTAGTCTTCCCAAGTATGTTGCACTTTTTCCAGTTTAATACTGTATTGTATTTTAAAGTCTGAAAATATTGCTTTAATATTAGCTTTTATAATGGTTATCCATACTGTGAGTTTCTTTAGCAAACTTTTCTTCTTAGTTCTTTTAATATTACACTTCCACCGGGCTCGGTGGCTCAGCCTGTAATCCCACGCCTTTGGGAGGCTGAGGTGAGTGAATTGCCTGAGCCCGCGGGTTCGAGACCTGCCTTGGCAGCGAGACCTCATCTCTACAATAAATCAAAAAATCAGCTGGGCATGGTAGCGCGCGCCTATAGTTCCGGCTACTTGGAAGGCTGAGGCGGAAGGATCATCGGAGCCCAGCAGGTCGAGGCTGCGGTGGCCGGGAGCGGACACTGCACTCCAGTCTGGGTGACAGAGTGAGACTCCAACTAAAAAAAAATTTAAAAAAAGTAATATTACACTTCCTCGTTTAAATTAAACATTTACATATATAAACAGAATCTTAGTTTATATTAGTCACATTGGAAGAGGAAGCTGTAATTTTAATTTATCAATCTCTGCCCTCTAAATGGTTTTAATCAGTCCAGCTAGATTTTCATTGGGCTGATATTTTATACCAATTTAAAATATTTTAACCATTGTCATCTTTAACTAGGGAATAATAGAATAGAGAAACTGAATCACTTTCTACCTCTTTTCAAGACATGTTTTTATTTCATTAGCTTACTTAAGTAATGTTAATTCTAGAGTGTCAGTCTTACTTGTAGTTTCTGAAAAATATACATAGTAACTAAGGATAATGTCTCTAAGTCATTATTATTGTATGAGGTTTGTATGTTTAATTTCTTTCTAACCTTGTAAACTTACTGAAAGAAGATAATAGACTAAAATTAAAGTTTCCCCTCAAGAAGCAGCTCTTTAAAAAGACCCTTTAACAAAGTCAGCAGTGGAACCCTTTCTTTTGCCTGAGTTTCTCTCCTTAAAGCAGATCCATCACTGGAAGTAGAAGCTTAAAAGATCAAGGAAGTATAAATGTCTAAGCAGGACATTATAGCCATGTATTTTATAACCATGGCAGAGCTGTTCTTTCTGTTTCCTCAGCCCTCTTCTCTTTCTGTCTCTCTGGAGTTCATGCTCATATCTGCAGCCAGGATCTCTATTCTAGATAGATCTCTTCTGAGAGCACTTTTCCAGATAACTGTTGGGTATTTCCTGGAATATCCTCAGCATCTTTCAAGCACCTTGCACCCTGCAGGTATCTAGCTTCCTTACCCACTCTGTGTGGCCCCACAAGCTATACTCATCTTCTCTAGACATTTCCATTTCTGTGTAGGGTGTTGCCATTCTCCTGATTGCCCAGCCTTGAGCCCTGTGGTTATCCTTGGCACCTTTCTTCTTGTTTAATACCTCAGATCCTGAACAAAGCATGTCATAATCTGCAGGATTTATTGAGCGCACCCTTCATCACATTCCCACTGCCACCACCTAGCTTCAGACTCTCTCTCACTTCTTGCTGGAGCTGTTACAGTTGTCTCTACTCTTCTTGTACCTCTCCAGTCCATTCCATACATGGCTATCATTTTGCCATTCTCATTGCTTATTTATTCATCAGTGTTTGTGGAGCCATGAACTACACTGGGTGCTTGGATACAACATTGTATAAAATGGACATACTCCCTACTCCCAGGAACCCACAGTCTGTTTATGACAATGGTATTACACATTGACAAACAAGTATGTAAAAACATCCCAAGTCATGTGAAGTGCCGTGATGGAAACAAAGGAGTAGAGAATGCTGCAGGAAAGACCAGGGGGACATGTCATTTAGATGGTGATCTCAGAAAGACCATTCTAAGGTGACTTTTAACTAAAGCCTGAAGAATGCAGCGAAGCCAGGCTGAGGGTGAAGGGTGCTTCCATGTAAAAAGCCAAGGGAGAAAAGAGCCTGGTATGTTTAGAAAGCTGAAAAAAGATGTTTCTGCCAAAGCCACCATTGCTGAGTGAAGTTACAAGTGTCCTGTTTTGAGTTTAGAGAGATAGGCAGGAGCTGGGTCACTCAGGCCATGCTGAGGCACTTTTGTTTTTTTCCAAATGTAGCCAGGAACTGTTGAGAAGAATAACTTCATTCATCCATTCAACAAATATTTACTATGTGCCAGACAATGTTTATGGCCCTGGAGACATAGCAGTGAACAAAACAAAGTCCCTACCACAGGGAGAGTTATTTTTACAAGTTTTGGATAAATGTGGTCAGCAATTTCATACTTCCCTGTGGCCAAAGACAATGCTACCGACTGCAGTCTCAGAGCCGTGTTCACCCGCATCTTTTCCCATTACCCAAATGGTGACCTTGGTGTGTGTGGCCAGCTTCTGAATCTGTCTCCTGTATACCACCCTGCTTATATACAACAAGAGATTTGAGCAGAAATGGGATTCCGTAGCACAGGATCTTAACATTTAGGATGGGGTGGGACATGAACCTCAAGAAGGTAACAGAAGTTCCTAGGCAGCCCAAGCACAGGAGCCTTTCAGATGACCCTTAGTTCCGGTGCAGATGTCAGAACCCTCGCTACCAGTGCAGCACACCTGGCTATGCTAAAGTGTTGTGTACCTCTTACATACCAACTGTGCAGACTGACTTCCCTAATCCAAAGAGCACAGTGTCCCAGGCCCTCACTCCACCTCTGATGTATCTGATGAAAACAGAAGAGCCTACACTTCCACATAAGGACAGTGTCGTACCTGGTAGTTAGTTTACTATAGGATGAACGTAGTGGCACATAGGCCATATCAGCAGGGAGTGGGAATTTTATTGTAGAGATGAGTTCTCGCCAAGTTGTCTGGGCTGGTCTCAAACCTGTAGGCTCAGTTAATCCTCTCACGTCAGCCTCCCAAAGTGCTGGGATTATAGGTGTGAACCACCATGCCTGGCTGGCTAGTTGTATTTATTGAAAAAAAAAATCTGTGTATAAGTGGAAAGTGAACACTCCTAGCTCAAACCTATGTTGTTCAAGGGTCAACTGTAATTGTTACTGTGATAATTTTGGTTCTAAGCAGTGTTATATAATAGAGCATTTAATAAGCATTAAACTGTTTAGATCACTCCAAGTTCTGTTTGAATCATTTTAATTTACATAATTTTTAATTGTTGTGATCTATGAAAGAAACTAAAATGTGAAGAAAATGTTAATCACTCTTTGGCCCCTGAATTTCAACTGGGTTTGTTCTGAACCCATAAAGCCTTAATTTCTCAGCTGAAGGCGTTCACTAGCCATCTCTTAGCAACTGCAACTCTTTCTGTAAGTATTCTGATTTTTATACCATAGAGAATGTTCTAACGCTTTGTAACCACAGAATTGACTTTCAGTTAACCATAAGATCTTCACCCAGTTTTTGTCCTTTTTGTAAATTTGAGGAGGCTTGGCATTTGATGGTTATTGATAGCCACACAGGAGTTTTTCAGTAGAAAATGGGTTGTCTCTTGCTCTTTTAAGAGAAGGAACAGGAGAGAAAGTTAAGTTTTTATGTGAATGAGGTATCTTACTTACGTTTAGGACAGTTGTGAGACAACATGAAGAAGGGGACAGTCAAAAAGATACAGGGAGGAAGACTAAAGGCCCGAGTTAGTCAGCAGAACTTGACACGAATGAAGCTTTGTCTTTTTATTAAACTTGGGCTGCAGACATTGAACATCGATTTGCATTGTCTTTATAAACTATCAGAGGTCTTGTCTTCTAACCACATCAGCAAATGTTGATTGATCTTTCCTGTAGCGTATAACACTCTATGAACTTAAGACAATTTTTTCCCAGGTTGTTAGGGTTAAAAGATTTGGTTATGGCTTAAATATAGTAGACACAAATAGAACTTTCTGAGGAAGAGCTTATTGCCCACAGGATGCATAAAATACTAGGAATCTTGCAATTTGTAATAAACATTTTCATTTCCAGTTTTGCTCTAGTGATGATATTCACTACTAGAAGAGGTATCTTGATCAGTTTTGTTTCTTCAAAAAACTTTTAGCAAGGATTATCTTTTAATAAAAGTAAAGAATAAACTAAAATTTGCCTAGGTCGAAATTAAATTTGAATTTGATACTATTGTAACACAGACCAATTTATGGACCTACAAAGACTAACATTTTGAGCGAATGAAAGAATAGCTGAATTTGAATTTGTTAAAGTATCCCCCACCTTGCTGCTTAATATAAAATTTTTTTATTAATGGTTATGGAATCTAATTGCTGATTGTATGTTAATTGGTTGCACGAGTCCTTTTTGTTTAATCCTTACAGCCATTGTGTCAACGTTTTTTTCTGTTAACCTGTGGAGCAGAAACTGATCTGTGAGTTTAAGCGAATCCTATAATTGAATGACTCTATGTCAATGCTTCAAAAGATAGCACTGGTTGTGTTCTATGGTATTTGGCAAATAATATTAATACTAAAATGAAATGGTAGTGTGAAAATACTGTTTTATATTTATAACCACTATCAGAATTTAATATTTAAATTCTTAGATTCTTTTTAAATAGACTATTTTAGGGCAATTTTAGGCTCACGGTGAAATAGAGCATAAAGTTCATATCCCTCCACACACACAGCCTCTCCACTGGACAGCCACACTACAATGGTATATTTGGTAATGTTGATGAACCTGCCTTATACATCATTTGTCGCTTTCAATAACGACTCTCACACGATTCTTCTGCAAGCTGCTTTAATCCCAGGTTACTGCATCGTTCTTCCTCAGCTTCAGCTGTCTCACCTGTTTCTGCTGTTTGTTTCTCTTTCCCGTGACCTTAAATCTAGTATCTCTGCCAATCAATTAAGGTAACGCGGCACACACCGATAGGCCTGCGAGAGAGGAATGTATGCTAACATCCTCCAGCTGCCTAATTAGAGCTTGTTTTGTCTTGAGGTCTGGCCGCTTCGGGCGCCATGTTAGGGCGGAGGCGCTCCACAGCCCCCCCTTTTTTATTTATTTTGGCAGGAGAGGGTAGTGGTCACAGCCCCCATATAACAAGGACCATGTAAGACAGTCTATCTCGCGCGTGTAATCGCCAGACCGACTGCCCACCTGTCCGACACCGATTTTCTGGGGATGGGAGAGGCGGTGTCAACCCATATGCAGCTGGACATGCCCTCCACGGGATAACTCCTCCTGGGCCCCCGTGTGCAGTACTATTCTCACATCCTGTCCTGTTCTTATTGCCCTAACGCGGCAACCCAGACCTGAGGGGATTGATCCACCTCCATGGCAGCAAAGGCCTGCGCTAGTAGCGCACGGTCATGTGCATTGCGTTGATGCATACGGCAGAGACAATAGAGGCACAGGACACAACAAGAGAATAACAAAAAGGCCATTGAACCCATTCCCGCCCACTCTTTAAGGTGGTATGCCGCCTGGGCGATCCAGGAGGCCAAGGTTTGAGCGACTACTGGATCTACTCTGATGGCGCTGATGATTTCACGACGTAGAACCTCCGTCAGGTTGTCAAAACTCTTGGGACCAATTACCTAAAAGATGGAGGGAAAGCTTTTGAGAGAGGTTAGCAGCAATGGCCATATTGTGGTATGGGATGCCGGTTACACATAAAGCAATAGTGTGCCATTCACACCCTATTTGCACCATGCGCCAGAGAATGTCTACTTGTTCTTAGGAGAGTTTTAAGAGCCTGAAAAAGCGGGTGAGAGGAAGTAGTGCCCATCTTAGCAAAAAGGGGATCACCTCTACACCGAGGGCCCTTTTAGATCACCTCTTTGCCAAGGACCCTCCCAAATCGCCTCTTTGCCGAGGACCCTCCCAAATCGCCTCTTTGCCGAGGACCCTCCCAAATCGCCTCTTTGCCGAGGACCTTCCCAAATCGCCTCTTTGCCGAGGACCTTCCCAAAGCGCCTCTTTGCCGAGGACCTTCCCAAAGCGCCTCTTTGCCGAGGACCTTCCCAAAGCGCCTCTTTGCCGAGGACCTTCCCAAAGCGCCTCTTTGCCGAGGACCTTCCCAAAGCGCCTCTTTGCCGAGGACCTTCCCAAAGCGCCTCTTTGCCGAGGACCTTCCCAAATCGCCTCTTTGCCGAGGACCTTCCCAAATCGCCTCTTTACCGAGGACCTTCCCAAATCGCCTCTTTACCGAGGACCTTTCTAGTTTTTTCCCTCCCTTGTGGGATCTACATACCAGTCGACTGCCCTGAGCTGCTGCAGTTCTGAATCCAAGGATTTCGGCTTCTTCGAGGTCCCCGTACGGGCCACCACTTGTCGCTTTCAATAACGACTCTCACACGATTCTTCTGCAAGCTGCTTTAATCCCAGGTTACTACATCGTTCTTCCTCAGCTTCAGCTGTTTCCGCTGTTTGTTTCTCTTTCCCGTGACCTTAAATCTAGTATCTCTGCCAATCAATTAAGGTAACGCGGCACACACCGATAGGCCTGCGAGAGAGGAATGTATGCTAACATCCTCCAGCTGCCTAATTAGAGCTTGTTTTGTCTTGAGGTCTGGCCGCTTTGGGCGCCATGTTAGGGCGGAGGCGCTCCACAATCATTATCACCCAGAGCCCATATTTTACATTAGAGCTCTCTCTTGGTGTTGAACATTCTGTGGGTTTTGACAGGTACACGTAACATGTATGTATCCACCATTGCAGTATCATACAGAATAGTTTCACTGCCCCTCAAATCCTCTGTGCTCTCCCTAGTTCTTCCTCCTTCCTCCTCTCTGGCAACCTAACCTTTTTTTGTCACCATGGTTTTGACTCTTCCCGAGTGTCATATAGTTAGAATTACACACTAAATAGATTTTTATTTATTTATTTTATTTTTTTTTTTTTTTTACTTGGAGTCTCACTCTGTCACCCAGACTGGAGTGGAGTGACCACTCCTGGCCATTGCAGCCTTGACCTGCTGGGCTCCGGCGATCCTTCCGCCTTAGCCTTCCAAGTAGCTGGAACTACAGGCGCATGCTACCATGCCCGGCTAATTTTTGATTTATTGTAGAGATGAGGTCTCGTCAAGTTGCCCAGGTGGGTCTCAAACCCACTCACCTCGGCCTCCCAAAGTGCTGAGCCACCGAGCCCGGCCTAAATAGATTTTTAGATTGGCTTCTTTCACTTAGTGATATGCCTTTAAGGTTCCTTTATTTCTTTTTATGGCTTGATAGCTCATTTATTTTTAGTGCTGACTAATATTCCTTTGTCAGTATGCACCACACTTTATCTGTTCTCTTACAAGGGCACATCTTCGTTGCTTCTAAATTTTGACAAATATGAATAAGGTTGTTATATAAGTTTTTGTCAACTCACGTTTCACTTTATTTGAGTAAATGCCAAGGGGCATGATTGCTAGATCCTATGGTAAGCATGTATTTGGTGTGGTGAGAAACTGCCAGGTCGTCTTCCAGATTGTTCTGTTTTGCATCCTCATCAGGAAGAAATGAGAGTTCCTGTTGCTCCACATCCTCACCACCCTGCAGTGTTGTCACGGTTGTGGGCTTTGGTTATTCTAATAGATGTGTACTGGTATCTTGTTTTTATTTGTAATTCCCTAATGACATGTTCAGCATCTTTTTACATGCTTATTTGCTGTCAGTTGCTCTTCTTTGGTGAGGTGACTTTTTCAGGTCTCTCACCTATTTTTTTTTTTAATCAGTTCATTTTCCTTGGGTTTTAAGAGCTCCCCCCCTCCACTTTGGATAGCAGTCCTTTATCAGATAGTCTTTTGCAAATATTTTTCTACCAATCTATGGATTGTCTTATTCTCTTGAATACTCCTTTTTTTCTTAGAAATATTTTCAACTTTGAGGACATCTTCTAAGCTTTAGACATTTTATGCCTACAGATTAATTGTAATATCATAAAGGATTTAGCCTTTTAGAAGTTTCATGTTTGTTTTCCAAATACACAAAATATTGATTCCACATAATGTTTTTCAGGGACATGAAGTGAAATTTGCAAGTATGCCATGGTAAATTTTCTTTCTCTGTAACAGCCATTCATGCCAATATAAAGATGTGGCAAATGAGCCATACACATCTTAAGATCATTATCCCATTAAGAAAAACACTCATACAACTTTACTTTCTTCTTTCTCTTTGCAAAAAACTGTCAAGTAACCAATTTTATAAAAATAACTGGAAAATGCTAGTACTTCAAATTCATTTATAGAGTAGTATTCTATTCATCAAAAATGCATGTAAGGGCCAGGGGCAGTGACTCACACCTATAATCCCAGCTCTTTGGGAGGCTGAGGCAGGAGGATCACTTGAGACCAACCTGGGTAACATGGTGAGTGCGAGATCTCGTCTCTATAGAAAATTATCCAGGCATGATGGCTTGCACCTGTAGTCATCTGAGCCCAGGAGGTCAGTGCTGCAGTGAACTGTGATGCAGCCTGGGCCACAGATAAGACCCTGACTTTAAAAAAAAAGAAAGAAAAAAGAAAAGGCATATAGGGTTTGATAATTTGGCTAATAGTTACTTTGTTTCTCTAAGACTCAGAATTCTAGAAACAGTGAGTTTTAATAACAGTAATTTAGTTTTCTCATTTTATAGCCTGCTTAATATTTAAGAAGAGAAACATTTTTATGTTAAAATGTAATCAACATATTTTGTAATTATGTTATTTATTTGCATAGGGGGTAGTGAATTAGGATGATTTAATCTGTTAGAGGAATATAGCTATGAAATTATAAGAATTGAATCTCGACTTAGCGGTCTCTCTGTTGTTAAAGTTCTGTAAACCCTAATTGGGTTTACAGATAGTATTTCCAGACCTTGGTTATTATGTTAATTCACTGGCTCCTTTCATTGAAAGGGATCAGATTTCTGGCAAGCAAGCCCACTGCCTTCCCTAACCACTGTCTTCTTCTTAGTTCCACAGAATAGTAAATATAAATACTAAGCTTGAAATGAGGGGAGACAGCCTAGAGTATAAAATGGAAAGAAAAGCAGTTGATAAACAAGAAAGCGAACAGAACTTAGGCGAACAGGGAATAATTCTACTAAATGAATTGAGTTTTTGTTTTTTGCTCTGGAAGCTTTAGCTTTTTAATGAAGAAGAACACATATGGTTTTTAATCACAATCCAGAGAGAATCAGACTTGGCTGATATTATTTGGTTCTTCTTTTTTTAAAAGACTTAACTACTAAATAAAGGAATATATGAGATGGCAGATTATATTTTTTATATTTTTTCCAAAATAATCAAAAGCTTAGAAATAAACAATAATCTTTCATAAACAAAGCTTTACTTACTTACTTTTTTAAAATTGGAGATTAATGCTACAGCTTATTATGGCCTATTGCTGTAAAGTACAAGTAAGTACCAGTATTGTAATACTATATGCTATTTTAGAAAAAAAGACAAATGGTTAAAGTATACTCATTCTTCGCATTGTTTATTACTGTTTAAGATTTCTAAAGTAGAAGTTACTAAAAATTTTATTTGGAAAAACTACATTTAGCATTTCTAAAAATTGTCAGTAAAGTAATGTAAACATGAGTTGCTAATTATATTGTGTGATTTTCCAAAGCAGAGTTAAACTTAGGCTGTAGGTTGCCTCCTGTACTGGTGTTGGTATATTAGTAAGAATGTACCCTTTAAAAAAAAAATTTACTAAGGATTTTTATATAGTTGCAAATAAGTAGATAACTCTTTGTTGTTTTAAATGTTTTTATGATGATGATACATTTTCAGATAACAGAATAAAATATTAATATGCAAAAGCTTGCCCATACTTTAGAGGGGGGTATAAATTCAGAGTTGAGAGATTGTGCAAGATGGCCCTATATATTGATGTTTCCCCTGCCTCAAGATCTGAAGTTGATCTGCTTCAGATTGACAGACTCAAATTTAATTAATTTACTACATTACAGATTTTTTTCTAATCTTATTGTAACACATCATCAAGTTCTGCATCTATACAAATATTCCTTTCTTTACAATATGTCTGCCCTTACTTTATAAACAGGGTTATTTTTAAAATGTGTGTAAAGTTATATTCTTAATTAAATTTGTTGCCAGGAGCATCCTTAAGGATAAAAAGATTTCTCAAATATTCTCTTCATCTTAGCATCAGTTTATCTGAAATACCTTGTGTTCACAGGAAGAACAGGCAGCAAAATTGAAAGCTGAGAAAATCAGAGTTGCCCTGGAGAAAATTAAAGAGGCACAAGTGAAAAAGGTGATTATGTGGACTTTTTCCTGGTTTGGGGTTTTTTAAATTAGTTTTATGGATTTATAAAGGATTGGCTTGTTTGTATAATGTACTTATAAGATAATGGAGACATTAAGTGATTTTCTTTCTAATAATGTATTTGTTCACATGTTGAATTTTTGTGTGGGTAAAATGCATTATAAAATAAGTAATTTTCTGGGTGGGTGTGATGGCTCACACTTGTAATCCCAGCACTTGGGGAAACTATGTCAGGAGGACCAATTATGCCCAGAAATTCAAGACCAGCCTGGGCAACATAGCGAGATCTCAACTCAACAAAAAATTTAAAAATTAGCCATGCACAGTAGCACTTGCCCATAGTCCCAGCTACTCAGGAGGCTGATGCAGGAAGATCACTTGAGCCCAGGAATTGGAAGTCTGCAGTGAACTGAGGTTATACCTCTACATTCCAGTCTGGATAATAGAGTGTGACCCTGACTCAAATATAAAGAAACAATTCTCTGGTTCTGAATTCTCCTAAAAGAGTAAAACAAAATAATCATAACATTATCATTTTACCCATTGTTACATTTTTTTTAGAAATGCTTTGAATTTATATAGATGGGTTATTTGATAACTGATTTTTTTGCCTCCTCCTTGCATAATAAAGTCATTATTTTTAATTTATATTTAAAGGCATTAATTCAAATTTTATTTAATATTGAAAGAAAGCCTTTCTAGAATGCCATTTTTTAGTGTTCATTTAATTTCCTTCTTACCTGTTATAGTTGGTGATTAGAGTCCACATGTCTGATGACAGTTCTAAAACAATGATGGTGGATGAGCGGCAGACAGTGAGACAAGTGCTGGACAACCTGATGGACAAATCCCACTGCGGGTACAGTCTAGACTGGTCACTGGTGGAAACCATCTCTGAATTACAGATGGGTTCGTAATATCATTGCTTTAATTGCCTTCTAATTTCTATGTAATTCCATCAGTTTTCACGTTGATAAAAGCACTTTGAGACATCTTTATATTTTTTCTATAAAATTACCTTTTATAATTTGATTTTTCTACATTTTTCCTCAAGTATTTTGAGAATTCTTTGAATTCAAGATCATTTCCAGTTCACTTAAATTTTATAATGACTTATACAAATATTTTTAAAAAGATAACAAAATATTCCTTCCTTCAATAAGAAATGCATAGATTGATGCAGTTTACTGAACAACATTGTGCTTATTTGCATTTGTACTGAAGTTTTTATACTAGTATTTCGCTTTCAAGGGAAACAAAGCACATCAACAAATTTCAGGAGACTCAGTATCTAGAACATGTTCTTTAACATATGTTCAATGTATAGGACATGTTCCTTGATTTCTAATTAGAAAATACATGTGTGTTTAAAATTAAACAATATGCACAGATCTAAAAAGAAATCATCTTGGAAATATTTTCGAAATGCTGAGAACTGAATACTATTGGAAATACTTGGTATCGAAACATAAAATGCAACTAACATGTTTTATTTTTATGGATGGGAGGAGAAAAGGCTTGAGGCTGAAGAATGATGTCCCTAAATTCTAGTCCTAATTCTTCCAGATATCAGCTGTGTGACCTTGCTTAAGTCACATAACATCATTCAGGCTTGTTTTTTTATCTGAAAATGAGGGAAGACCAGATAATCTGAGGGTGTAGTGTTAGTTAAGAGTCTGTGGTTCTGCTGTGAATTATGTCTCAAGGTTTCATGTTTTCCATGTAGTTCTGATGAGTACTAACAAAATATTGACATCTTATTTTGGGACAGAGAGAATCTTTGAAGACCATGAAAACTTGGTTGAAAATCTCCTTAACTGGACAAGAGATAGCCAAAATAAGCTTATATTTATGGAACGTATAGAAAAGTATGCACTTTTCAAAAACCCGCAGGTGAGACTAAATCACTTACAGAGGTCAGAATTTTTAAACATGTGCCTTATTGTATTCTATTACTGCTAAGTTAATAGAGTTAGAAGACTGGCAACCACCTGACTGGGGTGATGTGGCTGCAAAGTCCCACAGGAGTATTTACCACCACTGCTGAGGTGAAAACCTGCCTAGGCTGTGGGAGTTAGACCTCCAAGGGATTCCCGGTTCCCAGATCCAGATGGAATAGCTCCAGGGAGTGGCTAGGGTTTTCCACTCTGTAATCCAGAGCTGTGTTGAAGCCAGATATTTATTTGGTGAGTTTCTCATCTCATCAAAGAAAAGTACTTCTCAGCCATTTATCCAGCTGACACTTGGTTTTGAATTTTTTAAATCATTTTTTGAAAATTTTGGTAACCTTGATTACAGATGACTTCACATTGTAGTATATGTTACTTTGATTTATTTGGTATCTTTCCTTATGCCAAATTAATGTTTTTGAGTTAATACTTCCCAATTCCATAGACATTTCAGTAAAAATCAGTAAGCAAAGAAAAACAGAAGCTCCACAGTTAAAAGTAATCTTGAGGGAAAATAGCAGCTGTTAAAGGTATTGAGTAGTTGATCCTTCAGATGGCTTAATCCTGATACATCTTTGCTGGATGTGTTTGTGTAGAATGCATATTTAGGAGTATCAACAGATCTTTTAGTAGACAATTGTGAAAATAATTACAGTCAGACCTCTGCATTGGTGGATTCATCCAGCTATAAATGGAAAATATTCAGAAAAAAAACTTCACAAGAGGTTCTAAAGAGCAAAATTTGAATTTGCTACACGCTGAGTACTATATTAAATCTATGCAAGTAAAGTGATATGTAGGCATTGTATTAGGTATTACAGGTAATCTAGAGATTATTTAAAGTCGGGAGGATGTATGTAGGTTATATGCAAATACTGCACCATTTTCTGTAAGGGGCTTGGGCTCCAGCAGATTGTGGCATTGGAGGAAGGTCTTGGAGTGAATCCCTCATGGACACCAGGGGAGGCTTGTATACGATGATTAGAATTCAGATTGTAGTTGACTGAAGCAAATGACATTATAATGGTCTCAGAGGATTTTAGATTTTTTTTTTTTTGAGTTGGAGTCTCACTCTGTCACACAGGCTGGAATGTAGTGGCACAATCATGGCTCACCATAACCTTGACCTCCTGGCTCAGGCGATCCTCCTGCCTCAGCCTCCCAAAGTGCTGAGATTATAGGCGTGAGCCACTACACTTGGCCAGGGATTTCTTCTTAAAATGCTAGAACGTAATTTAAATTTTCTGCATCTGAATCAGCATATTTTAAGGAAATCTGCCTTATGTGTTGTAGTTAGTTAATTTGTAAGCCTTTCGGGTCCCTTAAATGTAACTTTCATTAGTTATCCTAAACATATTTGCCATTTGTTGCATATAATATCCCCTTATAAGGACAATTTATCAAAATATTTTCTTACAAGTGGATAGGCCCGGAGGAGGCATTTTCGTGACAGTGCCCCTACAAGGGTCTTTTCACAGTGCTCCCCTGGCTCTACACCGATGGAAGTTAGAGTTGTTCTTGCTCTAGAAGAAAACACAAACACACCTGTGCCAAGGATGAGAATAGAATAAGTTTATCCTTTAGCTTTCCTTTTTCCTCTCACCCATCCTCCATCTACTCAGGTCTTTCTAACTTTCATTTATTGGTTTTTCCAGAATTATCTTTTGGGAAAAAAGGAAACCGCTGAAATGGCAGATAGAAACAAAGAAGTGCTGTTGGAGGTATGACTCTCCCACTCATTTTCTGCACATTCTAAAATTAAAATATTAAGCACTTTTTTGCAGTCAAGCATGTCAGTGCCCTGTATTTGTAGCTACGGTTGTAACTAGAGAAGCCTATATTATCTGAGAGCAAGAGAGAGAGCGCTCAGTGGTGTGAACATGTTAGGCCACTGTAAAAAGACTATATTTTTGTCAAGTGATATTCTAGTGGACTACAAGGAGTGCAAGCTTGAGGGGCTATCACGCAGAAGAGATGGCTGGACAGTGAAGGGTGTGGCTGTGCTCTTTTTAATCTGCTTACTCAGAAAGAAATTTGAATATAATTAACTGTTCGCAGAATATTTCAAGGCTTAGCCTTAAGCAACTCAATTTTTAAAACCATTGTGATCATTTTTTGGAAAATCTCAAATTTTTTGACTGTTTTTCAAGAACAAAGAAGTTAGTATGTTTGAAAATCTGAGTAAACTCTTACCAACAAGGCACCTAGGGAAATGAAGATCAGCATTCAGTCTTTGTAATAATATTAGCTACAATTAAGTACAAGTCCTCTTTATAATTTCTAATTTTTTGTACTTTGGAGAGAAAGAAATTAATCTAGGCTCAAAATCAAAATGCCCTATGGCAGTGTTTAGTTAGGATTTCTGTTTTCTTTTATAAGTGCCTGATTGATTTCTTTAATATTAGATTTTTATCTAAGATGGTAGAATTTAGAATTTTTAATTTTGTTTATATTCTTTTCAACCTAGTAATAGTTTAAAGATAAATGCCTTCATTGACTTAGAATCATATAAGTCGATAAAGTTTTAAAACTGTTAAAGTTTAATCATTTACTTAGCATGTTACATTCTTATTCCTGTTTAGTGTGACAGCTAATCCAAATATGTGTTGTCAATTCGGAGAAAAATAAAGTCTAATGCTTATGTCAGCCCTGATGCTTATGTTATATTTAGCGTTACTTTGCAGTTTGCAAATGCATTTAAGTACTGTTATAGCAACTCAGTTGAGATTTCAAGTTAGTTTTTCTTTAACAACGTTAAGTTGAAAGTTTATAGGTGAAAATTTATGATTACATACATATATTTACTTAATGAACATTTTAGGATTGCCATAGTAGTTCCAAAATAAATTTATATTGTGTTTAGAATAGAAGGTTTTAATTGAGGTAAAATTGGCAATTTGGTTTTAATATAAAACTGTTTTGACTTAATAACAGTGTCATACGTTTCACAGGAGTAAACACAATTTTGCTCTGAGAATCCAAGGATCATAAGGCTTTCCAAATCATCTTGTTATTTTAGGAGTGTTTTTGTGGAAGTTCTGTAACTGTACCTGAAATTGAAGGCATCCTTTGGTTGAAAGATGATGGCAAGAAGTCCTGGAAAAAGCGTTATTTTCTCTTGCGAGCATCTGGTATCTACTATGTCCCTAAAGGAAAAGCAAAGGTGTGTCCCCTTTCAGCATTTGAACTTCTTCATTATGCTAATTGCTGTTAATTTGTAATTAGTATGCTGCCAAGGTAAGCCCAGGCTGTGATTTGTTCCAATTTGTGTAGATCACATTGAATATTGCTTTGTTTGTTAAATCCATTATACAGAGAGGGAAACCTCTGTATAATGGATGTTCTCACTTCTGGTGGTTAGTTGGGTCTGTCTCAGTTCTCTTGCCAAATTTGAAATCATAGTACTATTTATTATTTTTGAGGCTTTTCTGGAATAGTTTTTGTTTATTTCTATTTGGGGAGAATAGCTTTCCAGGGTCACAGGCCTTTCAGTCTTGGTGACATATTCTGCTGAGACATGTGGTGTAGACCTGTCACTTCTTTGCTTATTGGGGTCCAGCACCATGTTGAGCTTTAGCACAGCGTCATCTCATCTAATCTTTACAGCAATCCTGTGAGCATATACTGTTGCCCCTTTTTAACTAGTGATGAACCTCCAGACAAGAATCTTTGTACTTGAGATATGCATTATAGGCACCAAACTACTTCATATTCTCTTGTTCTTTACAGAGAGCACATTATACTATATTTCATTATACTATATTTTTTATATACTGCACTTACTTGTAGTCACTTTATGTGTTTTTTTTTTTTTTTTTGAGTTGGAGTCTCACTCTGTCGCCCAGACTGGAGTGCAGTGGCCGCTCCCGGCCACCGCAGCCTCGACCTGCTGGGCTCCGGCGATCCTTCCGCCTCAGCCTTCCGAGTAGCCGGAATTACAGGCGCGCGCTACCATGCCCAGCTGATTTTTTGATTTATTGTAGAGATGAGGTCTCGCTACCCAGGCGGGTCTCGAACCCGCGGGCTCAGGCAATCCACTCACCTCAGCCTCCCAAAGGCGCGGGATTACAGGCTGAGCCACCGAGCCCGGCTGTAGTCACTTTAAAATGATGTTTCCAAACAATTTACTGCCCATTACAAATGGCAAAGCGGTAAACATGTGTACCTGTCTTGTTACATTGTGGATTAAAGAGGAAACATAGAGAATCTCATTGTCTTGTCTTCTGTAAAATAGCAGTAATTTCTACTTAGTGAAGTTTTAATTCTCAACTAGAAACTATTACCAGGTATGTTACTTGCTTTTGTACATTATTATTAACTTGGTCCTTGGGGCATTTTCTCTTAGGCCTCTCGAGACCTGGTGTGCTTTCTCCAGCTGGATCACGTCAATGTTTACTATGGCCAGGACTATCGGAACAAATACAAAGCCCCTACGGACTGCTGCCTGGTGCTCAAGGTAGACACGTGCCTTCTTAGGGTCTTTCATTGTTGTTAGGCATAGAGCATCCTAGTCATTGACGTTTTAGAAGGGTCTGATCGCCATCAGGTATACTGTTAATTTATTCTGTAGGTTTAAAATGGGATGATGAAGAGTAGTAGGGAGAAACCTGTGCTGAGTCACAGCCTGCCTGGAGCCAGCATGTCTCCTTACTCATGCTCATAAGGCATGGACACTGGATCCTGAGCTTTGAGTCATAATGTATAAAATGTAATTGATTCTAGATTTGAGACTTGTTTAGTACCAGGCTATTTGAGAAATACTGAGACCAGAGCTGAGTGTGGCTATGTCTGTTTTGTGCTAAAGTTCTTTTCCTGGACTTACTCAGCAAAACCATCAGAGGGCGCTGTGCCCACATTCAAGCTGGACTGGCTCTCTTTCTTTCTTCCTCCAGGCTTTTGTATTTCTTACACTGATTGTACTTTTGTGGGGAACTGACATTTTAAGCACATTTTTAGTGATCTATTGGAACACTGATAAAGACCACATACAAAAATTCAGGAAAATTATGGAAATAATTAAATTAGCTCCATCTTTGTACCCCTTTGGTAACTACTAAGGTCTATGTGTTTATATCATGTTTGATTTCGCTTTTCTCTGAGAATTATCACTTGGGGTTGGGGATGACGTTTTCTTAGGATTTGGAAGTAGACTGTTCATTGCTTTGATAAAAAATTTAGTATATTGTGATAACAGCCTTTTATTCAATAATCCTTTCTTGGAGAACTCTACCATATCATTTTTAGGTTACTTTCAGGAGCAAATAATTTTTTAAAAGTCTGTACAAAGTAGATTAATTCAGCAGTTTCCAAAATGAGGTCCAAGGGCTCCTGTAAGACCATGATATCAAAATTATTTTTTAATAATGCTAAGATATTTACCACTTGCACTCAGGGTTTTTGTGAGGATTGAATGAGCTAACAGATATGAAACATTTCATATAACATTTGGTACACAGTAAGTGCTCAAAAAATGCTACTTTTAATCAAGTAATATATCAGTGGAGCAGGCAACCTGAAGTTACTGGGACAGAGCCTGGATGACTATAAGGAAAGTGGTGAACGCCTTTATTATGTGAGAGGGTGAAAATAATTTTTCAGATTCTAAGAGGAATTTTAAACCAGCAAGTAATCTGATGCTTGACTTAAAAATACTCAAATGATTATACTATAGCACTCTTCATGGTGCTATCTGGGTTTCCAGGTTAGAGAGGTGAAGAGACAGGGTAGAGGGCTATTTCTCTTTGATTTTCCCTGATGTCATGTTGATTGAAAACACTCTCTTTTTGTGGTCACAGGCATACTCAAGTCAGGGCTTTTGCTGACAGCTGAATACCTGTGCAGTCCAGGTTTATCATAACATGGTTAGCTGTGAACAGGGAGCATGTTCCAAGAGAGGACTTGTCAGGAATTGAATTGTCAGGAGAGAAACGGTTAGGTATTATTTTGCCAACTCTTATTATTGAGGGTTTATTGTTTAAACAGAATATAGCCTTCAATAAGAAAGTTGCTTTTGGTATTAAATGTTTTATTATGAGAGTTTAACTATGTAAAGCAATAACTAGAATCAAGTAAATGCATTTATTTATTTTTTCCTCAATGTAGACCAGAGTGATTGATCTCTAAAAGTACAGATAGATACATGACTCCTGTTGGTGATCATCTGTCCTTGATGCATTGAAAACGTATTTAGAGCCGAGCTCGGTGGCTCAGCCTGTAATCCCGCGCTTTGGGAGGCTGAGGTGAGTGGATTGCCTGAGCCCGCGGGTTCGAGACCCACCTGGGCAACTTGGCGAGACCTCATCTCTACAATAAATCAAAATGAGCCGGGCGTGGTAGCGCGCGCCTGTAGTTCCAGCTACTTGGAAGGCTGAGGCAGAAGGATCACCGGAGCCCAGCAGGTCGAGGCTGCGGTGACCGGGAGCGGCCATTGCACTCCAGTTTGGGTGACAGAGTGAGACTCCAACTAAAAAAAAAAAAAAAAAGAAAACATATTTAGGGCAACCCCCTCGGGTCCTCTCTCACTGTGGGAGCTTTTCTATCCTCTCAATAAAGCCTGCTTTAAAAAAGAAATAAAGAAAGAAAACGTATTCAAGACTTTCCAGAGCAAATGAATATGACTGGGGAATTTTGGAAGACTGAATTCTTTTTTGTGAAAAGAGACAGGATTTTGCTGTCACTCAGACTGGAATGCAGTGGTGTGACCATAGCTCACTGTAGCCTGGAACTCCTGGGCTAGGTGATCCTCCTGCCCCAGCCTCCCGAGTAGCTTGGACTACAGGTACACACCCCCATGCCCTTATTTTTTGTAGAGATGAAGTTTTGCTATGTTGCCCATGCTGGTCTTGAACTCCTGGGCTCAAGTGATCGTCTAGCCTTGGTCTACCAAAATGCTGAGATTATAGGTGGTAACCACCATGCCCAACCTGAACACACATTTATTTCCAAGCAAAAACATAGTTTTTTTTTTCAAGTTTTCAGAATAACTGAAAATAGAAGTAGAAATCATAAGTCATTACATCCAGAACAAGTGGTGATTTAGGGCTTTTTTCCCCAAGAAACTAGCAGCTGAGGCTTAGTGAAGTTGAAATACCTTAAACCTTCCTAACAGTTGAATTCTGTAGCTGCGGTCAAGTCAGTCCCTTCCCATCCAAACCTCAACTGAAAGGACAGTGTGTTGTGAAAACTAGATGTGTTGATGCTGTTTACATCTGGTCTCCTGGAGGCACATGCTCGGCCCTGCAGTTTGGTTGGGCTGTACTCACGTGTCTCTACCTAGTGACAGTGTGACGGTGGGCTCTTGTCCTGGGTGCTCCTCAGTGTGTTTTGTATACCCAGTTACTTGCCTCCAACATGCACCACAGGCTTCACTGGAGACCCACTCTGACCTGGAGTCTTCTGGACCCATGATTTCAGTGAGTTCAACATGAAATCAAACATTCTCTTTCCTTTTTATAGTCTTACAGGCCAAGGATTCTGCAGACTTTGGTTATCCTGGAAGGACTTTGTTTCTTTGAAATGTGGAAGCGATATTTGGGGATTTCCTACAATGTGAAGGTTTATTTTAACTTGGGTATCTTAACCTAAAATTTAACACAAGCTTGTCATTTACTTTGTAAAAATACTCATAGGTTATTTTACTTTGCTTTACCTCCATATAAGAAGTATAAATTGTTTGGCTATTACTCTAATGGCCTATAACGTGTCAAAATATGTTTAAGCTTTGGTAAAGTTTGTTTTTCTCTAGTTCACTGAGGAACTGAGTTGAATTTTGCCTTTAATCTTGCAGCACCCACAGATCCAGAAGAAATCTCAGTATATCAAATACCTTTGTTGTGATGATGTGAGAACCTTGCACCAGTGGGTCAATGGGATCCGCATTGCAAAGGTGGGTTCCTTTTGCTCTGACGATGGGGTAATGGAGTGTTCGATGAAATAGTTTTGTTGATTTATATTTTACAGACAGGGTCTCTCTCTGTTGCCTAGGCTGGAGCGCAGTGGTGCGATCATAGCTCACTACAGCATCAAACTCCTGGGCTCAAGCAATCCTTTCACTTCAACCTTCTGAATAGCTGAAGCTACAGGCACGCACCACCATGCCCAGCTAGTTTCTTTATTTCTTGTAGAGACAGGATCTCGCTATGTTGCCAAGGCTGGTCTCAAACTCCTGGCTTCAAGTAATCCTCCTGCCTTGACCTCCCAAAGTGCTGGGATCTCAGGCATGAGCCATCATGCCTGGCCTGATGATATAGTTTTGAATATCATAGCAGTTATTCTGATTGTTTCATGTTAATGGTTGTGCTGGTGTTTTGTGTTCTCAGCCCTAAGTTTCATGGTTTTTTTTGTTTGTTTTTGAGTTGGAGTCTCACTCTGTCGCCCAGACTAGAGTGCAGTGGCCACCCCCGGCCACCGCAGCCTCGACCTGCTGGGCTCTGGTGATCCTTCCGCCTCAACCTTCCGAGTAGCCAGATTTACAGGCGCGCGCTACCACACCCGGCTAATTTTTTGATTTACTGTAGAGATGAGGTCTTGCCTGCCCAGGCGGGTCTCGAACCCACGGGCTCAGGCAATCCACTCACCTCAGCCTCCGAAAGGTGCAGGATTACAGGCTGAGCCACTGAGCCTGGCTTGTTTTTTCTTTTTTGAGTTGGAGTCTCATTCTGTCACCCAGGCTGGAGTGCAGTGGCACACTCATGGCCACTCCAGCATCAACCTGCTAGGCTTCGGCGATCCTTCTGCCTCAGCCTTCCACATAGCCGGAACAACAGACATGTGCTACTACGCTCAGCTAATTTTTTTGATTTGTTTTAGAGACGAGTTCTCACCAAGTTGTCCAGGCTGGCCTCAGCCTTCCAAATAGCCAGAACTACAGACACGTGCTACCATGCTCAGCTAATTTTTTTGATTTATTGTAAAGACGAGGTCTTGCCAAGTTGTCCAGGCTGGTCTCGAACCCTTGAGCTCAGGCAACCCACTCGCCTCAGCCTCCCAAAGTGCTGGGATTACAGACTGAGCCACTGAGCCCAGCCCAGTTTTGTGTTTTAAATATTGTTTTTTTCCCTTGTTGATAGGGATAAACTTTTAACCATACCATGGACTGATACTGCTGGTAAAAACTTGTGTAGGGTCAAAGTGATTTAGTTTGGCTTTGGAGAATGGATTATAGGATTCTTATATAGCAGAGTTTAGCCTAAGCAAAATAAATTTTTGGAAAATTAGATTAAGTCATCATTGACCAGCCATATTTGGAGCAAATATCCTGAAGAGTACTGAGAAGCTGACCCTGAATCAAGCATTTGGGGTGGAAAAAAATACATTAGTATTGATAAGGAACATAATCAGAGTCAAGTATTGCCCTTCTAAAAGTGAGGAGAAATAAGAGTAGTTATAACTTACTGATATTAAAAGAATTTTGAAGTATTATAGGTATTAACTTTAATACAGACTTAAGTAGAAAACAGAAATATGTCTGCCTTGGCACCTCATCCTCCTGTGTCACACCTAGTCAAGCTCTGTGTTCCCTCTCACTGCCTTCTGTTTAGTACGGGAAGCAGCTCTACATGAACTACCAAGAAGCCCTCAAGAGGACAGAGTCCACGTGCGACTGGACTTCCCTGTCCAGCTCCAGCATCAAGTCAGGATCCAGCTCTTCCAGCCTCCCAGGTACTGCAGATGCTTCTAAGCACTGTTCTATAGCCAGCATGAAGGTCTCTGTGGAGACTGATGGTAAACCTAGACATTTCAGCTTGACCCTTAAGACCCAGAGCCATACCTAGTTTCTAAATGATAATCAGTATATTTTGTTGTTGTTGTTGTTGTTAATGTCAATGTTATGGTCTTGTTCTGTTATGTATTTGAAGTGGAAAATCAGTACACAGACTTCTAAAGCAAGTAGTTTTGTTCTTTTATTTATTTATTTTGAGTTGAAATCTCACTCTGTCACCCAGGCAGGAGTACAGTGGCACGCTCATAGCCACCCCAGCATCGACCTGCTGGGCTCAGGTGATTCTTCTGTCTCAGCCTTCCAAGTAACTGGAACTACAGGTACGTGCTACCACACCTGGCTAATGTTTTGATTTATTATAGAGATGAGGTCTCGCCAAGTTGCCTAGGCTGGTCACGAACCTACGGGCTCAGGCAATCCCCTCACCTCAGGATTACAGGTTTGAGCCACTGTGCCTGACCTGTTATTTATAATGTTTATTCAAAACACACACACACTTTTGGAAAACAACTACTGATGCATAATTGGAATAAAAAGTTGTTTGGAGAGAATCTTTGTACTCAGAATCCATGATGAAGCTGCCCTTCCCCCACACGTTTCCTGACATTTCATAGGAATGGAAATAACTAGAACTAATTCAAAATCATGGTTAAAGAAAGCCATTTAGCCGGATGCAGTAAGTCATCCCTATAATCCCAGCACTTTGGGAGGCAAAGACAAGAGGATTGCCTGAATCCAGGGATTCGAGACCAGCCTTGGGCAACTTGGCGAGACCTCATCTCTACAATAAATTTAAAAAAAATTAGCTGGGCGCATGGTGATGCATACCTGTTGTTCCAGCTACTTGGAAGGCTAAGGGAGAGAGATGACTTGAGCCCAGCAGGTCGAGGCTGCGATATCCATGAGCGTGCCACTGCATAGTCTGGGTGACAGAGTGAGATTCCAACTCAAAAAAAAAAAAAAAAAAGAAGAAAGCCATTTAAGTCCACAGATTTTCTAAAATTTTCACAGGAAAATACAGTGGTATTCAAAAGGTGCTTACTTTCAGATTCCCGCATCCACTAAACAAGTGTCCTGTGATTACATCTTAGGATAAATGCTTCTTTCACTTTGAAATTTTCCATGAATAATATTCTTGTCACCTAAAAACAGAATTTTTTTTTTTTAATTTTGGCATTGTATGTGATGAAAGAAATTTAAAATTTACATTAAAAACCTATATGGCTCAATTTTTTCCTCTAATTAAGTAAAATCAATTTTGGAATGTGAACATATACACATGTATTTCCTAGTTCTGTCCACTGAGAGGGCCTAGTAGCAGTGACATTCCAGTAACAATGAATACCCTGTGCCTAGATCATGGTTTCTAATACCCTTCTCCAAAAAGAGGAACCAGGGCTCTTAAGAAAATGGCTGATTATAGGGCTGTGTAGAGAACAAATATATGGAAAGTAGGAAGTGTTCAGAAAATGTGATTGGAGTCTGTTGTAGGGACACTGGAGTCAGCCTGAAAGGGCCCATGGCCACATTGGACCAGTTTGAACAGTACAAGAAGGAATGCAGTATAAGATTATAAACACCCATGGGTCCATACTGACAGGAGTAAATTTTTGAATAAATAAATAAGACAACTCTGCCATACAGATTTCTGAGTGATTTATGCAAACACGTTGCTCCTGAGGAGGTGGAGCTAACTGCCCTCCTCCAGTGTGGCTATACTGTGTGACTTGCTTTCAAAGAGGTAGGGTAGGGGGATCCTGACAGATACTGTTTCAGCCAAGATCAAGGCCTGTGTCATCGACAGTCAGTCAAGTTGGTTGCAGGGAACCTTAATACAGATGAGAATGGCTTTTTTTCTTTTGTGTGGTCCTCCCCCCAAATCCTATTACCTCAGACTGCGAGAGAAAAGCATCAGACAGACCAAACTGAGAAATAGTCTGTAAAATACTTGCCCCAGTGCTCCTCAAAATGTCAAAGTTATCAAAAACAGGAATGCTAGAAGAACTGTCACAGGAGACACAATGCCTAACTGTCCAAGGCCTCCTGGACCAGCGCAGAGACATTGGGGACAACTAGTGAGATCTAAACAAAGCATGGAGTTAATAGGAACATGCCAGGGTCATTTCCTTGGTTGTGACAGCCATAGTCATGTAACGTGATGATGATGAGGTAAACCAAAGGGAAGTAAAATTAAAAGAGGACACTTTTTTCCCAAACATATTGTTAAATAAACAATGGATGGTAAACTGGATGCTGGGTATATAGGAATTCTGTGCTAAAACTGTTCTAATATTGAAATATCTAATATGTGAACATCTAAAACTACTCTAAAGAAAAACATTTATTAAAATGGGGGGAACCCTCCCAGAACATGGATTGGGAAAGACAAGGTCGACTATGTAGCAAGTGGGATTTTAGAAAAGGATATTAAAGGATAGAAGACTAAGAAATACTAAATTATGTTTTTTTAAATTCATATAGCATGTAACAATATAAGTGCCTTCACATATTATTTTTAAAGTGGCAAAGGTATAGTGGATTTTTCTACTCCAACATCATTCATATACTTTGGGTGAGGTATTAATTAGTATGTATTAATGTTGAAGAGAGCTCAAGCCCCTTGTGTCATAGGCTGTCGTTCAAGATATTAAAAAGGAATGACAAGTAAGGCTTGTGAAGATGTAGTTTTAAAAACTACAACCAAGAAAGATGAAAATAGAGTTTCATTTTATGTTACTATAGTTTTAAAAACTACAACCAAGAAAGATGAAAGCAGAGTTTCATTTTATGCTGCCCTGTGGGGCCAATGCCTATACTTCTCACTATCAGGTCAGAGTCTAAGGGAGTGTATTTTTGCCCCAAAGAGACTGTATTAATTTTATCTAAAGGAGTTGGGAGAGGATTGCTTGGTGAGTATTATCTTTTTGGCTGCCTTAGCTGACTTGCCAATGGTATCCACCCATCACACAGTGGTTGGGTGATCAATGATGACATTTGAGTCTCTAGATACCAGGATTGAGTCAGGTGCGTCCACATGGTGACCTACCTGGTCTGCAGTCCAGTGGAATGATTCTGCTAGTTCTCTCAGTTTGGATGTGAGCCAGGGACACATATGTGCTCACAGCCATCCCCACCAGGGCCATCCCTGAGTACTGTTGTGTGCCTTGCTGGTAAGCCAGGCTACCACAGCTGCCCTGGGGCCAATGCCTACACTTCTCACTATCAGGTCAGAGTCCAAGGAGTGTACTTTGCTAGCAAAGAGGAGGTAATCATTGTGTATGCATCTGAATTCCTAAGCTGTGACTCTGGGATAGCCTGGAGCCAGAGGTATTAAAAAAAAAGACAGATTCTCAATGTAATAAAGACATGATTGAGAAAAATTCACTCCTACTGATGGTTCATTAATTCTTCTACTTGTTGGAAGTTGATTTCATGAAAGACAGTTGGTCAGGATATCAATAATGTTATGTGAATCTTATTGTTATTATCAGTCTCATGATGAATTATTTAAAAAGAGTTAGATTTCTTATTAGCCATAAGATAAGGGAAGTTAGAAAACTTGGATAATACTGGCAGTTTTTACAATGAAATGAGTAAAAGCAACTTGTTGCTGTTTTCTTTTTCTCTGTTGCTGTTCTATACAGCATTTGACCTTGTGTGTAAGATCTATCTGAGAGTACCTATTCATACTGTCAGAATATGGACTTATCTAACCCTTTTTTAAAATGCAATTGTCAACAGAGTCTCAGTCCAATCACTCCAGCCAGTCTGACAGTGGCGTCTCTGACACACAGCCAGCAGGACACGTGCGCTCTCAGAGCTTCGTGAGCTCCGTCTTCTCTGAAGCCTGGAAGCGGGGCACCCAGCTGGAAGAGGCCAGCAAGGTACATCCTCGCTTTGGTTTACTTGGAAAATCCTCAGTGTTCTGTGGGTTTAACTTGTTGCTCCTTTGTTCCTTATTGAGAATCTTATTTGCCCCTGTGCTAATCTTCCTTCTCAGCTCTTCAGTTTTCTTAATTGCTATGGGTCAAAGCTTTTCAGAGACCTGTTGATTTGACTTCCCCTTGGAAATGAGTGTTTGCAAATTGGCTCCAGTGACTTGAGATCCCCAACAACAACAAAATCTGGCAGTTTGCTTAACTCCTTTGTCGGGCTCCGATTTTTAAGAAGCAACAGATTCCTCCTTTCTACTCTTAGTCATTTGGATGGCACACCACCACCTGGTGGCAGTGCCCTAAATGTGTTACAGAGAAGCTGCTTACAGTGATTTATTTGCTGCTATTTAATTTATTCAAACTCATTCTTTCTTTTATGCATTTTAGCATTTCTTATATCAGCCCCCCTTTAAAATTTTGGATTCCTGAGCTTTGTAAATTGTTCTGTTGACACTAAAGGATGAGTGTAGTTACTGCAAGACTATAATTAGAGAAACAAATGTTCTTTAGCTCAGTTGAAGGACGACTTGGTCTTCTATCCAACAGCGTCTGTACTTGTGTAGCAAGGGCACTGCCACCATTTCAGTGTGCAGGAGTTCATGCCATCATTGAGGAACCAGTAGAAGCCCTGGCCCGACTATTTTATTTTTACCAATAATCATTTTGATTTTTTTTTCTTTTTGTCTGAGTCACTTATACAAGTACCATTATGAATGAGAAGTAAATGGACATTTTCCCTCAATGTATTCCTTATTTGCACATGTGGCTGATAAACTGGCCTTTGGGGGAATGAGTGCATAAGTAGCCAATGTGGAGGTGAAACTTTTTACCTCAGAAATGGATAGTTGAGAATTACTTGTAATGGTCTGAATTCTTAAAGCACTGACACTTTAACTCCCTTGTCAGACTGAGACTTTTAAGAAAGTACTCTTTCTTTCCCCATTTGACCTACTGGGATAGAGTATGCACGCTAAAAAGCACTAGAGAAGCTGGTTTACACGACTCAGAATCTAAAGAAAACCCTTTGCCTTACCAAGTTACGAGGTGAGATAGATCGCATGCTTCTTAAGTTGTGGAACTACCTAGTTATGTGTACGGCCAAGGAAAACAAAGGCCCAGATGTTCCATGAGCCAGACTTTCAGAAAGCACAGAGCCTGTGCACAGCAGTGACAATCACGTCCTGATGGCTGTGTCTCTTCTCTGTTACCTCAGTCTCAGGTGCCAGATGAGGAGGCCGGCACAGCTTAGGTCTGCGCCCCTGATGCAGCCAGGACAGGGTAACGTTAAGTAGTCAGGGGCTGTTCTCTGAAAGCACATTAACCTCAGCGACTCCTGTAACCCAACCTCACAGACTAACGCTTCTATCTTGATGTGTAGTTTTGAAAGAAACATGTGAGTGTCCTGGTGGGCATTAGAACCCAGACCCGTAACAAGCCTTCTAGTCACTAACCTATGCATTCCAGTGCTAACTAGATGTCATTCATAATTGGAAACAAATGCTTTACCCTGGCTTCTCAGTGTTAGTTGAAAGAGCCCAAAAGACAAAGATGCATTCAAAATTCTTAAACCAAAGGCCCTTCCTGTCCTCTCTTCAAAAGCATTTGACCCCCGTCATGCATGATGAGCTCATGAAGTAAACACCCAGCATGGTGGCTTCTTCAAGGCCGGGAGTGCCCAAAGGGTTGCATCTGGGTGTTGCAAGCCCTTGCTCCTGTCCTGACACGTTTCCTTTACCCTAGCCTTCCAGCCTTTCCTCTTATTTTCTTCTGGCCTTTTCTATATTTTTAAGATCTTTAACTGTAATGTTTACAGTTTCTTTATGTATTTTCCAGTAAAACAAATGTAAAGAATGCCCCTCCTTACCTGCATGGTTGGATCCCGTGCATGTTGGATACAAGCATCTCACTTGAACGCAAGTGTGTGTCCAGTCCATTCATTCCCCACCATGGCTGTGCATGTATGGTTGTGCACCCCCTGCACTCCCCCACTGCCACCCCTGCCTAGCCAGGCAGCGCCCACAGCGTCCGCCACACGTCCCAGACCTGGCTCTCCGGTCGGTGTATACACCTGACTGCACGCCTACTGAAAGTCCACACGCCCTCCCATGTCTGACCACTAGCATCACAAACCTCCCCACCAGGAGCCTCCAGCACCCGAGCCGCATCTCGGCATCTGATGCAGGAGCAGTCACAGCCAAGGGCAGAAACCCTGTCCCTCATGTGGGCAGGCTCACAGCCGACGATCCTGCATGGGAGACGGGTGAGAACTGCCCAGGGAACCGTCTTAGCCTCCTGATGCTGCCACTTCTGGCCACATCTAGATGCCGTGTCCTGGTCACACATCCCAGACCTGGCTCTCCGGTCGGTCCCAGCCTCTAACTGCTACGTTTTCTCTCTGCCCTCTAGGCCCGAGTGGACTCTGCGAACCGGCCCCACCCCTCCTTCGTGCCCCCTTTGTCCCCGCAGCCCGGATGGTCACCCCAACACCGCCTCACAGCCCTCTCCCCCGCTGCCGCCGCCACCTCCCCCTCCCCCGCCGCCCCCGCCTCCCCCACCGCCGCCCCCGCCGCCCCTGCCCAGCCAGGCAGCGCCCACAGCGCCCGCCTTCGTCAAGTACAGCACGATTGCGCGCCTGCAGGGCGCTGCCCAGCTGCCTGGACCGCTCTTCCGACCCCCGGCACCCCCTGCCCAGTCCCAGTCAGCCAAGCCCATACCCACGCCCCCCGGCGGGGCCGTTCCCCCGCCCCCGCCCCCGCCCCCGCCCCCCACCCCCGGCTCGGCCATGGCACAGCTGCGGCCTGCACCCTGTGCGCCCCCCGCCCCCGGCCCGCCCCCGGCCCTGCCGCCCTTCAGCCCCCCGCCGCCCCCGCTGAAGATCCATCAAGTCCTGCATGGTCCCCAGGCGGCCCCGGCGCCCCTGCTGCCCCCCAGCCCCGTGCCCCTTCCTCCTCAGGCCCCCCCGAAGCCCCTCGTGCCCATCCCCCCACAAGCGAGCACCAAGGCAGGGACCCCCGCTGCGCCTCCCGCGCCCCCGGCGCCCCCCACGAAAAGGCCGCCTGCGTTCTCCGCCCCCCACGTGTCCCCTGCTCCAGGCCCGCCGCCCACGCTGCCCAAGCAGCAGAGTCTCTGTGGGAAGCTTCCTCCACCCCCACTGTCGCCAGGGCCCTCAGTGGTGAAACAGATAGCCAGCCAGTTTCCCCCACCTCCCACCCCACCTCCCGCAGACACGCAGCCCTCGAGGCCTCCTGCAAGCAGCACCCCACAGTCCCCACCTGCTGTGAAGGCCAAACCCAAGTGGCAGCCCAATGCCATCCCCGTCCCTTCTCCAGACTTCCCTCCCCCTCCTCCTGAAAGCAGCCTGGTGTTTCCACCCCCACCCCCATCACCCGCCCCAGGGCCCCTGCCCCCGCCACCCCCAGCTTCTCCCACCCCCGACAAAAGTGGGTCTCCAGGTAAAAAGCAGGGTAAGACGTCCAGCCCCGGGGGAAAGAAGCCGCCCCCCACCCCCCAGCGCAACTCCAGCATCAAAGCTGGCGGCTGTGCGGAGTACTCGGAGCCCAAGAGGCCCTCGGTGGACAGTCTGGTTAGCAGGTTTGCACCGCTGGCAGAAACTGGGTCCCCCAGCAGGGATATCCCGCCACCTCCCGCAGCGCCCCCCAAGCCTGGAAAGCTCAGTCTCCCTGGAGTCCACCTTCCCGGAGTCCAGCAAGGGAGCGTGGCGGCCAAGGCCTCAGCGCTGAGCCGTGGGCGGGACCTGGGGCTGGAGTTTCCTTCTCCCCCGTCTGACTCCGACTTTCCGCCCCCGCCGCCGGAGACCGAGCTGCCGCCGCCACCCATGGAAATTCCCGCAGTGTTCGCGGGAAGCCCCTCTCCGAAAGTGGCCGTCGTCAATCCTCAGCCACAGCCATGGTCCAAGACGTCGGTGAAGAAGGCCCCGCCGCCCACACGCCCCAAGCGTAACGACAGCACCCGTCTCACCCAGGCGGAGCTCTCCGAGCAGCCGGCCGTGGCCGCGACCACGCCTCAAGTGCCCACCTCGCCCAAATCCAGCCTCAGTGTCCAGCCTGGGTTCTTGGCCGACCTCAACAGGACCCTGCAGCGGAAGTCCATCACCCGGCACGGCTCGCTCTCCTCTACCCGCATGTCTAGGGCAGAGCCCACAGCCACCATGGATGACATGGCCTTGCCCCCGCCCCCCCCGGAACTGCTGTCTGATCAGCAGAAGGCCGGATATGGAGGCAGCCACATATCTGGCTATGCAACGCTGCGGAGAGGACCCCCTCCCGCTCCCCCCAAGAGAGACCAGAACACCAAGCTCTCAAGAGACTGGTAGTCGCCGTTGGATTTCCATGGCATCTGTAATCAGTTCTACAATCAGCTTACCTGAGCACCTGTGCACTGGGGTGTTCAGAGCCTCCTGGTATGTTATTCAGGTAGTGTCCAGCCTTGTGTGTACACGTGTGTGTACACACAGCTATACATTTTGCGTATGTGTGTATATATGTATACGTATGTGTACAGAGAGCTGAGAGTGATTCTATTTATTCCTTTTCTCTTCTAATCTGAAATGGGTTTGTGATTGTGGCAGAAGAGGCCTAGAAAGGGATGTTTGTTCTCTTATTTCTTTTATGTCATGTGGATTGGACCAAAAACTTATAATGACTTACTTAGAAGATATTATTATAAGTGTCTGTCCATGTGTACCATGTATTTGTGCATGTTGTGTATTATATAATCAAGAAATAGATGTATAATGTGCTATTTCTGGTTGAAAGAAACACCAGAATGTTGGGTATAGCTATAGGGCTTTTGTGTTTGTTTCCCCCCCCCAGTTGGCTGGAGTTAGAACTGCTTGACTGACGTTTCATTACTATACACAAAGGGGCACTTTAAATCAGGAAAGTCTCTCAGCTTCATAGAACGGGTAAACAGTGCGGGGGGGGGAATGTTTGCAGACACCAAAGTCTGTGGTTGTGCCTAGAAATGCCCCATGTGGCTCAGCCATTCTAGTTGCAGGACTGTGGTGCTCACCCAGGCTGGGTGTGTTCTCTGACACGTAAATTCTTTGCCCACAATGCATGGATGACTTGTGCTCTCATCTGAGTAGGTTTTAGTACTGTTCTATGAAGCTTCATCAACATGGCTTAATAATCCTTGCTTTGACTTACTGTAAGAGAATGTCCAACACTATCCCTGTCATGTTGTCCCAGTATGTCTTCAGGCCACAGTTCCCTTCCAACAGCGAATGCTGTAGGTAGGTGTTGATATTAGGTATCTGTAGACAACTGGTATATTAAATATACACATACTGTGCCCAGTATAGTCATTACAAAAAAGTCACGTTCTGAAATGCCTCTTTTTGTGTACTGCTCCCTAGGAGTGGTGAGAGAAGACACTGACCCCTGGGCAGGTGTCTTGGTCAGGTTGTATATGGGTTATAACATGCCATACAGGGAATTCATTAAGTGTGGGACTATTCTGCAGGGAGAAAAAGAAATGAAGTTTCTGGCAACTCCATCCGTAGCTACAGGAGCTGCTGGGAACCTTGCTGGTGATGGAGGCAGAGCCAGGTCACCAAGGTGTTCTGAGGGAGCAGTTAGTTGAGGCAGTAAGTGACGCGGTGTGCTGTGCGTGTGCAAGTTTGGCATCATGTGGAGTCGCTGCTCTACGGACTCTTGCTTTTCTGCTTCAAATGCTACTGTCTGCTTTTTTCTGTTACTTTTCTTTGGTACATGAGAGAAATGCACATTGTCGCATCCATTTTTTGATGATAAACTGATTGCTAGGAATAAAATGCATCTTAGATCTGCTCTTAAACAAGAGAATAAACACTAACCATCCAGTACTTCTGAGCACATCTTGTGGTGAAAGCCTGTGCTCATTGTTAGGATGACCAATGCAGGCCACTGTAGAGACTGTCCCACCAGCAGACGAGATGCCAGTACAGCGGGACAGAGGTTGTGCTGAATACAGAGGCCTCGCTGTGACCCACTCGAAGGAACAGCATCTGAGAGAGTGGCACCTCTGCATGGCCACACCCAGCATGTTTCTGTTAACACTGCATTGTTTTAATGCTTCTTTAAAAGGTGCTTGTGGACCTTTCAGATTGTTCACCGAGTTTCGTGTGCTTTGGTGACCATCTGCAGCATTGACATCAGCATGCGTGGCCCCTGGGTAACGCATGAATAGACTGCCAGGTCACACCATGACTCCTGGGGAGGTGCCTCCCATATTCTGCCCGCAGTTTTCTAGTCTGAGGCTCACACTCATATTTGTGGGTTAAAGGATTTTCAAAATATGCGTCCAGTTACCTATGTAGGGTTTTATTGTGGCTTTCTTTTAAATAGGAAAGTGAGCAAATTCAACTTTCCTTGAGAAGAAAAAAATAATGTTCCCACCTTCCTTTTACCCATGATTTGAGCCCTAAAACAGCAGCCATTGTATTTTTGGCAGGATTCCTAGAACTTTTTGCTTGTGGCAATCCTGCTATCAGCCATCCTGAACAGATGCCTCTGGTATTTTTTCCTGGAAGAGCAGACATCCTTTGGGATACTAGTAATGCCAGGCAAAGCACAGGGCCAGAAGGGGACTGTCATTTTTGCCCCCAGTCCAGTGTTTGTCTAACAGGCTATTCTCATTTCTCTCCAAAACCAGAAATGACTATTTTTTTTTTTGAGTTTTTACCTTATGTGTGAACAACTGGATTTTCACCTAAAATGGCGTTTTTGATACTTGTGGGGGTTTTTTTGGGGTTTTTTTTACCCCCAGGGGTTTTTCTTTAATTTGCAGTTTTTGTTGGGGTGTAGTTTTTCGGAGTCTACTCTAGATTTTTACAGCTCCATTTCTCTGCTGCATTCATGAAGCATCAGTGCCAGGTGACACAAGTCCTGTGCCTTCTTGCCTTGCCTCTGCCCTGGCCCAGCTTCTGCAGTCACATAGGAACGTGTGTGGGGTGGCCTGGGCTGTGCTGAAGGTGGTCACAGATGCCTCGTCCTGCCCTAGGGCCATGCACGAGAGCCTGTCAGACTTCATGACTTGCTGTTAGTGGTGCCCTGTGTTTCTGCTGTAAAGGGTTTCAAAATTAGATCCCATTGTGCTTAAAATTTTGGCACCAGCTCTGAAGGGCAGAAGAACCCATTCTCAGTAAAACTAATTCAGATAACAGCAGAAACAGACAATTCTGTATTGGATTTTTACCACCTTGGCTTTTACTAGTGAAAGAAATTTAAATACCTTTTTTTCCTTAACTGCTGTTAATTCTCATTGGGAAACATAATTGAGGTTTTTACAGATACCCACTTAACTAAATAGAATTTTTTAAATGTCTGGGGTTTTTAAAATGGTAAAGATTGCAGAGTCTTAAGTTACAGAAAACTATTTTCATCAGCAAATGTCAGATGAAGTGATATGAACCTGACAGTGTTTTCCGGGCCTCTTATGCTGTGTTGGGTCCCTTCCATGTGTGTTTGCTCCTCATTGAAAACAGTGCAGACTTTATCAAGAAAGTAAAAACTGTGGGCTTATGATGATTCTTATAGAGTGACAACTCTGAGATCAAGGTCATCAGGAGCTGCCTGTCCAGCTCTGAGAAACTGCTTTTCGGGAACTACAATTATTGCACTTGAGTCTCTAAATCAGCCTGAAAAATATCCTTAGGTAATGATGTGGACTGGTTTCATTTGACTATCAGGCCACCAACAGAACCTTTTTTTCACCTTTATTTCTCAGATAAAAGTAAGTTTGTTATAAACACAGGATTTTAAGCAAGTAAAAAATCCATTCCTATTTTTATACATTGCCAAACTTTTTCATATACCTACAGAGCTAACAAATTATAACTGATGTAATCCCACAGATCTTATTCGAGGTTAGACCGACTGAACCAGTACAATCCTGTATGATTATAGGTATGATGACTTGATTTCAACAAAACAGGTGTAATAATTTGAGTTATATGCTTGATGAGAGAATGACTATTGCTTTTTTAAAAAAAAAAAAAAAAAAACCCCAAAACCTTTAGATTGCAGGTAACTCCGGCACTTTTTAAGAACATACACTTTATATTTGTATGAAGCAGAGTACCCCTAGCTCTGTAGGAATATATGACCTCACAAAGTTGAGATTAGCTCCAAAGAGAAGTACCAGTAGAACAGAATTAAATGCTTACTGTCTCTTAAAATTTTCCTTTTAACATTGAGTGAGAACATTCCTACACCTTCACCAATCTGTCCCACAAAGCCAAGTAAGTGCTCAGTTCTTGTGCCCTCAGAAGGTCTGGATGTAAACCTGAAATTTAGCTGTAGAATAAACTTGTTAATAAGTAAAAAACAAAACAACATACTTGAGAAACACTTGAAAAGACTCCCCGGTTGGCTTGTTCAAGTAAGAGGAAACAATTCTTGCTGTAACCCCTAGTGCCTTGAACTATTTTGGCAGAGTAGCATTTGAAAAAAAAAAAAATCCAACAAGCAAACTTTGAGGTGCTAATGAAAGTAAAGAAAGGCGGTGAGTATTTCTAGTTTGGGGAAGAAATGGAAAGTGACCAACTCATGAGAGACTTCACTCTCTCTTCAGACTGAGCAAGGTCTGGTGGCTTTCTACCAAAGACAGAATTCACGTGAAGCAAGTCAGGATGGCTGAGGCTTGAAGTGGACCCACTGCTCACAGATGGCCACTGACAGCACACTCATGACTGCCGAGGCCTCAATCTCTTAGGCAGTAAAACATGTCTGCAGCACTTAAGGGGAAAAAACCCTTGCATTTTGGAAACTGTCCATTGTTAAGTTTATTGTAACCAAATACCAAAAACTGCCATTTTTCATGATTCTCCACCTCCTAATTTTTTTTCTCTACTTGTAAATAATCTCTCCTAGAAAATAAGCATTAACTGGAATGTTTCAAATGATTTTGCTTAATTTTACCATCATCCACTAATGAACTCTTCTTACACAGAGATGTACATTTCAGATAAAATGTCATTAGCGTGCACTAAGTGGTGTTTACTGTTTTAAAGGAAAATTGCACAATATATTTAACTGGGATTGCTCCCTCTTGTCCCCATTTCTTTAAAAAAAAAAAAAAAAACAGGGCTCACACTGACTTCTAAGCCGTGAGAGCTTTGCCATCAATAGATACATGTAGAAATATACTTCTTTAAAGCATGAAAAAGATACAGGAACTGCATTATAAAGTACGGGATAGAGGACCTTATTCAGAGGATTATGCACAGCTCAGTAAAGATGAAGTTACCATTTTTCTTTCAGCTTTGCTGCTGTTATTTCTTCTGCATAAAAATGTGCTCCCATTTCATCACGTGCCTTGCTCCCTGATTGTGCAGAGCTATATAGAGAAATATATATGAGAGAGATATATTCAGTACTACTGATGATGTTTTTGTTCTGCTGGATTAAGTTATTTTCCAAGTTACTCTTGCCAGTTACTGTCAGTAAAGTATTGTAACGGCTTAGAACAGCAGTCGTGCAGTTAGTGTCAATTTGTTTTTCAGTTACATGTTTTCATCATGTCATCCTACCCATCCTTAATAAAAAGAAAAAAATTCCTAGATTTCATTTTAACATGGGGACTTGACTTGAGTGTTTGTTGATCGGCATCACTGACACCCCTGGTCTTGCTTTTTGTGTTGGAGACCTAAAAATAGGCCGAACAAAACTTAAACAAATATAGTATGAAGAGTAAACTACAATGTTCAATGAAACTTGTAAGACTTTATGTAACACACTAAGAAGCTTGGCCATCAAATGCATTAGCGGTAAGAAAGTGGCAATAGCTTTTAAAGATTTTGTTATTTCTTTAAAACAAAACTTAGGTACCAACTAGTATAAAATGGAATGCTTTCTGTGTCAAAGCTTTGGAGTCACAATTGTGTGCTGGATGGCTATGTGAGGGTGGGTATAAAGGCATATATCACTTACTGTCATACCAAACTAGGCCAGAAACTTGGAGCCCTTCACCTGCACTTGGCATCTGCCAGGCCCACCTGGCTGTGGGGAGCCATACCTCACCTGTACAGTGAGCACAGGCTAATGCAACAAACATACCTCCAAAGCCAGAACTTTTCAACCAAATGTGTGATTCCAAGTAGCGTAATAGGAGTCAAGTACTAGGTTAATGAACAAGTTATTGGATAAATAGCTTTGAGATAGAACTGCTCTTGTGCCTAAAATTCCCTGTTCATAAATAAATCTCTTTTGGAAAGACTCCTTTGGAATGGAAATGCATTTGCAGGGTTTTCCACACCACGTTACCCAGTGACGCCCAAAAGAGAAAGGCACAGAGGGAGTAAGATGGCTGGGACGGCAGGAAAAGCTGAAGCATTATTCTTGCGTTTCATGGAGACAAGCTTGGTGTATACGGTTACCCTCAAATGCATTAGAAAACTCTTGTAGTCAATTTATAACCTAGGCTCTTAGCCAACAAAGGCACGATTTTTTAAATTCACCTCTCACCAGTCTGCAATACTTTTTAGTCAATATCCATCCTCAAGGTTTGAGAAATTTTTACATGAAGAGTTACATGCTTGGAGGAAAGTGGTAAGAAAACTCCGGTTCACTTATAGCACAAATAGGGTTAGAAAACAGTTCATTTGAACAGCAGTGTGGAAGGAAAAAGTAAAGATCGAATTTAACATTTTAAAAATGTAAAATCTAATAAGCTAGACTTCAGTAATAAAAAGCAGCTCTCTGGTTTGGAGCACCAGGAAAGCCAAGGCTTATCCTTACTACTGAAACTTAGAAAACACCTTAGAAAGAGGATACTTAACACAAATAACAAGACACTCGAATATACTTTGTGGGGGTTTATTGAGGTCAAGTTTTTAGTACACAGCAACGATTAATTCCAAATACAATTAAAAAATTAAAAAGTGAATGTTCCCCACTCATCTGGAGGTGGTTGGATGGCACACAAGGAACATCACCGGCAACAGACGGCTCCCTCATGCTTTCCTGAATGGTATTCACTCCTCTCATAACACCACTGGCTCTCCCTCGGGGAGCTGAAAGTACTACTGGCCAGATCACACACTGCTTATATTCTTTTTTGTAAACCATTTTAAGAAAAATGGTACATGGATACAAAATATGATAAAAACTGCTTTTCCATAGAATTCTGAAGTTGCAAAAGAGGTTTCATTTTAATGTGAAAATAAGATTTATTATTATTTTTTTACAAAAAAACTTTAAGATATTTAGCAAGGATCATTTATACACAGCTAGGCCCTGTCATTCACAATTTTTTTTTTTTTAGATCTGTGAGATTCTCAATAAAATAGGAACAAAGAACAGCATAAGAATAAACTTAAAGGTAACAGCTCAATGCCTCCATTTAGTAACTTTTATAAGGCTCTCAAATAAGGCTGTTTGCTACGCTGTGCTCCTGCTAGTGTTGAACTAACAGGATACATTTTTACTCCACATACCTTACGGAAGAATGTTTATGCTGAGTGAAGTTTCAAGAGGGCAAATAAGATTATTTTCACTAATTAAGGTTGCACTAAGTACACTCCTTTAAGCAATTCTGTTGGCACATCTTTTTAAGTATATTCCCGAAAACATCAAGTAGAACTCTTAATTTGTAAAGAAAAATACAGCACATTTAAGACAGTTGTGGTGTAGGAAAGCGTACTGGGCATGCAGTCAGAAGCTCTGCCTTACTACAGCTCTTCACTGCAAGGTAACGTCTCGCCTCATCAGCCACATGAAACAGCACTTTAAAATCCCATCTAGCTGTAAAACCCTGTAATTCTAAGTGGTCATGTGGGAGGAATTGCCACCTTCACACCAGTTAAGAGGTCTTGGCCAAGATGTCCGTGAGTGGACAGATCCCCCACTCCAAAGATCTGGCAGTCGCCTATCAAGTCCTCCATCAAACCTTTTCAAAAGTAAAGACGGTCTTCAGGACTTGCCATGCTCTCTCCACGGAGGAGAAAAGAAAATAAGAGCAGATCTTAATGCAGAAGGGTTACCTACTAAAAGAAAATGAACACAAAATGATAAAAGTAAACTATCATTTCGGTGCCTCCCAAACAAAAATCTTTAGGAATT
The DNA here is from genome assembly GCA_027257055.1 of Cephalopachus bancanus. Lineage (NCBI taxonomy): Eukaryota > Metazoa > Chordata > Mammalia > Primates > Tarsiidae > Cephalopachus > Cephalopachus bancanus. Next base: position 149,435 of record JAPVLO010000329.1, on the reverse strand, counting down.
CTCTTTAATCCACATACAACTCACCAAGGAGCACAGCAGCACCACAGGCATTACCGTGAAGGTGCATAAGCATTCCCTCTAGCTGGATTAGAACAACAGTCTGAGGAAGGAGAAGGGGATGAAATGTTCCTCACCCTTTAGGAGCTGCAAAATTAGCAAGCCCTTTCCCCGGTAAGATGGGGATAGCAAATGCCTCTAGGGAGAGAGGAGCAAGTAGCCAAAAGATGTAAAATATTAAGACAGCTGAAAAGACTCGTTCCAAACAGCAGGCTAGATGGCTCAGGTCTCAATTTCAACACATTGGCACTATTTTTGTTTCCTATTTATTGCCTTTGGACATAAGGTCAAAGACAACAAGAAAATGTATTTTCATTCATAGCCCCATGGACTTTCGAGTATTAATAGCAAAAAAGACAACTGTTCAGTCACTCCTTTAAAGGGGGGGGGGGTGGACACGCAGTCACACACACACTTCTGGAGGGAAGAACCCTTCCCCATACCCTCCATCCTGAGGAAATGGCTGCTTCCTGGTCAGGAGATTTTAGAGTTGGGTCATCTTTGCTACAATGTTAATAGTGTGGAGGTTGCTAAGACCTTCTGAATTCATTTGTAACTCCTAATACCAACCATCTTTTAGTTTACAAAAAGATAAATGAGGGAAACTTACAACAAAACAGGAAATACCCTCACAAGCTGTTAATAGCATGCAACCTATGAAATACTACACACATTAAAGTCTCCATTACTTCAGGTCATGACCATCCTCATTATATGGTATCCTTCCAAGACAATCTACAGAATTCAAAACTGTACAGAAATTTTAAAATATGCAGAAAATTCAACAGGTATTGTTTGTAAAACAAAAGCCACACACACATTAGTGCGAAGTAATAAAGAACCTTGGCTGACTCATGAATCCCCCACTGCAGTTCTTCCAAACAAAGGACGTGCCCAGTGTCCTCCACAGTCCAGCAGGGCTCCCCAGCCCGCCGCGCTCCTGTCAAAGGTCCCCACCTCTACTGCAGCTGTCTCCTCTGCTTCTGTAGTGGTGAGCTGTGAGAACTATTTGGTGGATTTCAAAACACTCTGCCTCAATAATCCACTCAGCTTTCTCAGTAAAAAGCCATTTAAATAACTGGAACATCTAATTTTAAAACTGCATTCCTGGCTATATGCCAGTGCTAAGAAGAGCTCAACCTATCCAAGCATGGTTTACTCTGAACCCATATTGGAGCTCAAGGCTTAGAGGACACCCGGGGCCATTACTCTGCAGGAAAAGAAGGAATAAGTGGCACAGAGGAAAACAAAGTGGGGAGTGTACTGCAGGCAAGTCAATGCAAGCAAGAGCAGCAGAGCTGAGAAAACCTAAAAGCAAAATAGCTACTCACAATGTGTTTTAAAACTGCAACTTTAAAACAAAAAAGGGTCCTGATTAGGAAACTCTAGGTGGGCTGCAGCTCAGACAACAGACTTACAAGTGGAATGTTACCTTCTGCCACACTTCTGAGGTTCCTCACACAATACCACATGCATTTGTCTCTCAGCCAGTCCCCATCTGAAATATTCCACCACGTTCCAGGTCGACATGTGACATGCACGCAGCTGCCACCTATCCCTTTCACCCAGGTAGGTGCTACCTGGCCAAGCCCTGGAGCTGCACAACACCACAGCCTCCACCCACAGAGGGCAGGCTGCCAGAGTCTCCTCAGTGTTCATTCTCCTGATGACAATCATGACCATTAACCCAACTGCCCTACCAACACCACTGAATCTGAAGCTGTGATTACTGTTCAGATGGGGATTCTTTTTGTTATTGTTCTCTCAAAGTGATATTAATTTTTATCAGTGATTGGGTATTTTGGCCTATTACCCTTATCCCACAATTATGTTCTTACTCGGAGATATTAGGGTCAAACTCTTACTAAGTGCAGCTCCTTAAATCTAGCCACACAAAATCAGGAGAGTGCTGACCTTTTCTAGACTTGAGTGAGTAACTGGCCCAGCAGCAACGAACCTTGGCCAGTAACAACATCCAGTGAGCACAGGCACAAGCCTCTCATTTCCAGTGACTGTCATGAAATTTGAAATATCCACTATTCTCTTCTAAAAACAAACTGTTTTTCTAAATAGTGAAAGAACTGATAGTGATAGTTGGTCTTACCTCCAAGAGCCTGCACTTCAAAACACCTAAGCAGGGATGCAGGATGCCGCTGAGAACTTTTCTATGGGTCAGGCCCCTCAGAGCCATAAGAACCTCACGACTGGCTTCACATACCTGCCTCTGCCTATTCACGAGCCTACACGTTTCACGCCAGCCCTCAGAGACAATGCCATCACAGACAGCGCACAGAAAGCACTGTGACCGCTGTGAAGCCCCCTCCACAGTTCACCCACCTTCCCATCTACCAACGGAGCCACATGAAGGGATGCCAGTGCGTCCAGCAGTACACTGCTTGGTGCACCCGGATGCTGAGAGAATGCAGAATTTGCAGTGTTAAAGAGGGGGAAAGCCACCTGAAATGATTGTAAAAATGGCTAAGTATGCTATCTAAACACTAAGTCCCTCCTCTCCATACGAGTGAAAGAAAATGAGGGGCTGGGGTTCCCCACTGGGTCATGAGACCAGCCCCTCAGCAAAGGCAACGAGGAGCATCCAGTGCCACAGGCGCTACAGGAGAGACCCCAAGGGTGCACTGTTTTCCTGAGAAAGATCCTAGATTTTTATAAATGGGTCTTCATCTGACTTGTTTTAGCTACATGGTTATGTTGTACCTCTGACCTATTCAGAAATAGTCACTTTATTTCAATCCAAACAGCTCAGCATAGTACAAATATTGGCAGAAAGATCCATTTGTTCAGACTCAGCTTGCTTTTTTGTTTTAATACTGGGCAATAAACCAAAAAAAAAAAAAAAAGTAGTTTTTATCATTTGTATCCTTCATTCTGTTTTACTGGAGTGGAATCCCCAGGGCCTTGAAATAATCTGGGAAGACCTGACTGTCCCGTGGGGGAAGCACAGCTTGAAGAGCTTACTCAGAATAGTGCATGATAGACTCCACATAATTCCCAGGGAACAGCCCAGTCACTCCGTTCATAACGCCCTCATACCAACCATCGTCGTTCTTCTTGATGACATAAATAATGGCTCCTTCCTGAAAGGACAGCTCATCTTCCTTGTCTTTTGTATAGTCATAAATTGCCACAACTAGGGAGGAAAAAAATAACATAGACTGTGAAAGAGAATAATATTCCTAGAAAGACTGAAACAAATGAGTGCATATCCATTTCCTCTCTCAACTTCTGCAGCACTCAAACATGGTGACTTGTGACTTTCTAAGCACCAACTAAAACATATATATCTTTTTTCTTTTTTTTTCTAACTACTAACCAGGGCTATCCAATGGCATCACATTTTCTGGGGGAGGTTGGGTTCTAAATTGAGTACAAATGGTGAAAAAACATAGTCCATCTTCCCCTTCAAGAGCCTATGGGAAAGCACCTCACTGAAGAGAGATACATAACCCCAGAATCAAGAAAATGCTTCTTCATTTGAGCCTATGTTGAGGCACTATATTGTGTAAAAAGAAAAATGCTTTCTTTTAAATATTAGAATTATACTAGTGCAGTGAGATACACTATGAGGAACAAGTGAGAAGACAGGCTAAGGGAATAGCAGATTTATGTCTCCTTCCTCATACTTTCTGGGGCCTATGCCTATTCACTGGGTAGAATGGTGGTTGAATTTCCACAAGTTAAATGTGTAAATGAGGGGAATCCACTAAATATATTCTTTCAAAACATATGCTGCATTATGTCACCAATTTAATATAACCACAACAACAGACTAAAAGTGTCAAAAAAACCAAGACACCTGTAACCTCTCCTGTGATTTTCATTGCTTAAATCAGTGGTCTTCAACCTTTTTGGCATCAGGGACCAGTTTCATGGAAGAAAATTTCTCCATGGAATGGGGGGGGAGTATGGTTTCAGGATGATTCAAAGGCATAACATTTATTGTGCACTTTATTTCTATTATTATTACATTGTAATATATAATGAAATAATTATACTATTCACCATTTAAAAAGGCACAGATGGAAGTGGTAAATAAAATAATGGGCAGGCCATGTGTGGACTAAAATAAGTGTCAGATTCTGACTTAAATCCTGCCCCCAGATGCAGCTGTACAACTGAAGTACATCAACTCACTTGCCACTCACAGATAGGGTTTTGATATGAGTCTGCAAGCAACTGGTTTATTACAGTCTCTGTGCAGCGAAACCTTACTGTTAATGTTAACTGTATTTGCAGCCGCTCCCCAACCCCAGCGTCACCACCTCAGCTCCACCTCAGATCATCAGGCATTAGATTCTCAAAAGGAACATGCAACCTAGATCTCCCTGCAGTGCAGTTCACAATAGGGCTCGCATTCCCAGCAGGCAGAGTTCAGGTGGTAATGTGAGCAACGGAGAGCAGTTGTAAATACAGGTGAAGCTTTGCGTGCTCACCCACCGCTCACCTCCTGCTGTGTGCCCTGATTCCAAACAGGCCACCGACCAGTATCAGTCCATGGACTGGGGGTTAGGGACCCCTGGCTTAAATCACTTGGTAACTGGACGCTTTCAATCATTATCTCAGATGATCTCTGATCCTAAGTATTACATCTACCTCAACAGCTTAGTTACACTGGGATAACTTATAACTTGCTCAGATCCACTTGGAGAGTCTCTTTATTCCCTGTATCTTTTTTTTTTAACCACTCAGAATTTCACTCAGTGAAATCATCTATCTACTGTTCCAAGAAGCATATACCATCAACCCTATGCCTCACAAAAATAAAAGAGAAACTAGCCACAACAGGGACTTATTATATAATGCAACTGACCCTAGTTCAAGAAAATGTGTTTCTGGCCTGCTTTAGTAAAAATGTAATAGTTTCCTTAAACTGTGAGGGTTTTCCATTGCAGTGATGCCAGAAAATGTGTTAGAGAGTTCCAGCTAGGAGAGTTCAGTGTGTATTTCTCAAAATAAAACCAAATGCCTGAACACAATGAATGTAAGTAAATGACATGCAAGTTTATAAATGTAAGAGAATATAAGTTATAATATTTAGTATTTCTAACATTTTCTAGCTTTTTTTAAAGGAAAGAACATTCTTGATGCTTACAGAAATGCAAACACACTGGAAAGTAATTCAGAAGAAAATATGAAAGCTGTCACAAAAAAGAGATTGGAAAGTTATTAAGCTCTACAAGGTCTGACAATTAAGTTCACAAACTCGCCACCACACGCTTACGTTGGCAGCACTGTACAAACAAATCAGTAAGGTTTCATAACCTTGGCATATCAGTGTCTCACAGCTGTGTTCGTGTCAATGTGTGGTGGCGGTGTCTTGTTAAGTGGCATTCACTATCACTGCAAGTTTTTGTGTGCCATTGCCAGATGTTGGAGCTTGAATTAGAGCAACAAACAAACATTAAATTCCTTGTTAAACTTGGCAAGAGTGGAAGAAGAATCAGGGAGGTGATATTCAGCAATGGGGTATGTCGCACTTTTTCTAGGATGAGTTGGCAAACTTAATTGTCAGATCCCCCAAGTTTATGGGGATAATGCCATAAAGAAAACAGCAGTGTACAAGTGGATTAAACATTTTTCTGCGGGGAGAGAAAGTGTCATTGATGAAGAGAGGTCAGGACGGCCAGTAACAAGCAGGACTGATAAAAACACTGCAAAAAATTTGTCAAACTGTGCATCAGAATCTTCGGCTGTCAGAAGCATAGCAGACCAAACAAACGTCCAGAAACAGGAAAATCTTAACTGAAAATCTTAGCACGAGAAAGGTGTGTGCAGAATGGTGCCAAAGGAGCTCTTGCACCATGACAATACACCAGTTCACACAGCACTGTCTGAGAGGGAGTTTTTAGCCAGTAAACAAGTAACTGTATTGGAACACCATCCCTATGTAACTGATCTGACCCCCAATGACCTTTTTCTTTACCTGAAGATAAATAAAATATTAAAGGAGGACATTTTGATGACATTCAGGGCATTAAGGATAATATGATGACAGCTCTGATGGCTATTCCAGAAAAAGAGTTCCAAAATTGCTTTGACAGGTGAACCAAGTACTGGCGTTTGATGCACAGCTTCACAGGGGGAGTACTTCAAAGGTGACCATAGAGATATTCAGCAATGAGGTATGTTGCACTTTTTCTAGGATGAGTTGGCAAACTTAACTGTCAGATCTCATATGTACACCCATTTTCTTCTTTAAAATGTAGAAACTGGATTAAACAGAATATGATTCCAGGGATTCTGTTTATAGTGGTACGGAGCTGAGAGTCTTAACAACTGTTAAACCTTTTTTCTTATCAAAATTAGGGATGACTATTACAAAATTAACTGCTTTTTTAAAATAAAAATATAAGCCGGGCTCGGTGGCTCAGCCTGTAATCCCGCGCCTTTGGGAGGCTGAGGTGAGTGGATTGCCTGAGCCCGCGGGTTCGAGATCCGCCTGGGCAGCGAGACCTCATCTCTACAATAAATCAAAAAATCAGCCGGGCGTGGTAGCGCATGCCTGTAATTCCGGCTACTCGGAAGGCTGAGGAGGAAGGATCGCCGGAGCCCAGCAGGTCGAGGCTGCGGTGGCCGGAAGCGGCCTCTGTACTCCAGTCTGGGCGACAGAGTGAGATGCCAACTCAAAAAAATAAATAAATAAATAAAATAAAATAAAATAAAATAAAAATATATGTTGTTAAGAATATTCATTCTTGGCCAGGCTCGGTGGCTCAGCCTGTAATCCCAGCACTTTGGGAGGCCGAGGTGAGTGAACTGCCTGAGCCTGCGGGTTCAAGACCCACCTGGGCAACTTGGCGAGACCTCATCTCTACAATAAATCAAAAAATTAGCCGGGAGTGGTAGCGCGTGCCTGTAGTTCCAGCTACTTGGAAGGCTGAGGCGGAAGGATCGCCGGAGTCCAGCAGTCGAGGCTGCTGTGGCCGGGAACAGCCACTGCAATCCAGTCTGGGTGACTGAGTGAGACTCCAACTCAAAAAAAGAAAAAAAAAAAAAGAATATTCATTCTCAATCCAGGGAAAGATATACACCACTAGATTACCTCATTTAATTCTTCATCACAAAACTATTCGTCAAAAGGAATGTAAACTTGACTTACTGCAAGAAACTTTTATCACAGTAGAGGCATATATTAAATATGACCATCTTATTCTGTTTTCACCAACGTTCAAAATACTGATGCTGACAATGAGAAATGTAATATATGTGGCAACTTAAAAAATGGTTTTGGGCTGGGCTCAGCAGCTCAGCCTGTAATCTCAGTACTTTGGGAGGCTGAGGCAAGTGGATTGCCTGAGTCTGCGGGTTCGAGACCAGCCTGGGCAACTTGGTGAGACCTCGTCTCTACAATAAATCAAAACTTAGCTGGGCATGATAGTACACGCCTGTAGTTCCGGCTACTTAGAAGGCTATGGCAGAAGGATTGCCAGAGCCCAGCAGGTTGACACTGGGGTGACTGTGAGTGTGCCACTGTACTCCAGCCTAGGTGACAGAGACTCCAACTTGAAAAAAAAAATGGTTTTGGCAGCAGTGAAGAAAGCTTAATAAGTATTTTCCAATAATGCATTGTATATATCACACAGTATCAAAATCACATGGGGAATATAGCACACGTGAGGGGAAAAAAATACATATATATAGGGTGTGTGTGTGTGTGTGTGTGTGTGTGTTTTGTTTTTTTTTGTAAAGACAGGTCTTTAGGGTGTGTGTGTGTGTGTGTATGTGTGTGTGTTTTTTGTAAAGACAGGTCTTTATCGCCCAGACTAGAGTACAGTGGTGTATCACAGCTCACTGCAATCTCAAACCCCCGCGCCCAAACGATCCTCCCACTTGAGTATGCCTCCACACCCAGCTAAGAGAAACATCTTTTAAAGAAAATGTAAACATCTGTTTCTATGCAGTTATGGTTGAAACAGAGAAGGCTGAATGGTACCTTCGTTGTTTTTTTTCAATGTTTCTGTTGAAGTGAAAACACTCTAATTTCAAAGTACATCGTTAATATTCAGCATTCCAATGAATGGCATTCTAGAATATTTCATGAAGATCTGTAACTGAACAAAACTTCTCAGCTTAAATGCTGCAGAGCTGAGTCTAAGCAGAGAATAACAGTGCCAAAGTACAGTGGTGATGATCAACAAGAGGACTCCAGCAATTTTCTCATCAAATACACAGAAACAAGCAAGGGCCAGCAGTCTAAGCATCCAGGCTTCACACTACATATTCCCAAGGGAAGGTCCCACCTACTCTTCTGTCCCTAACACTGAACACAGGGCCTAGTATTTGAGTACTTCTATATTCATCTATATTCTACATTATTCAACTACTGAGTCAGTAATAAACAGACCCAACCACTAGGGAAAAAATTGAGGTGATAATAAAGTAACACATGATGATAATGTAAAAAATAAAGTCCAGAATGAGGATGTTACATAAGAGTGACTAGTCTGAGCTTCAAAGAATGACCACCAAATACTGGAAAAGGCTCGAGCAGCCACACCCAGCAATTAAGTATCCCAACCTGGCAAGCCACTAGAAAATCAGATGTCAGTAAGAGTATCCATTTCAATATACTCTTTGTATGAAATCATATATTGTGAGTTGAGAATATTTTATTTAATTGAAAAACAGCAAGTTTATCCTACATCAGTAAAGCCTCATTTAACATCATTTGGAATTTACGTATAACCTGACCTGAGGTAGAGCCATGTTAACCTTGACTCTGTCAATGAAGAGTGTGTTAAATTACTTAGCAATGCTTTCTAAGTCAAGAATTGTTTTAGAACCTACTGGTGATAATGTGGCTTAATCAGTGTGGCAGCTCTCTTCTGTCCCCACCATTCTAGTCAAACTGTTCACTCAAATGAAATGGCCTCCTAACTCTGAGACCCACAGGCTCTCTTCCCTGTCCTCTCCCTAACTGGATTTCCTGTCATGTTTGGCTATGATGATTACCTACTGCGCCCTCCTTGACACCTTCCTCCGAGATTTCCATGACAGTATCTTCTCCTGGTTCTCCTGCTGAGTCATCCCTGCCTGCCCCACCCCACTAGTCCCCATGCCCCACGTCCTGTTCATTCTATCTCCTAAACCTGTCAGATCCAAACACCCGTCCCTCATCATGTCTCCACCCTTGTCACCGCACCCATCTTTACAATGGGGCACATGTGTCACTCAGGATACCAGAAGAGCTTCCCAAGCAGTATGAGTGACATGTGGATTTATAAACTCTCTTTCTAGATTTCAAATCCTGCTCCCTAATCTGCTTGACATCATGCCTTCAGTCAGGCATCAGTCAATAAAGGTGCTATTTCCCAAATCATTCTACCTAAAAGATACCTGCAAACGTATGTTTGTTGCAGCTCTATTCACAATAGCAAAAACATGGAACCAACCATGCTGCCCATCGAAGCTGGACTAGATTTAAAAAATGTGGTACATATACACAATGGAATATTATGCAGCCATAAAGAAAGACAAACATGGACATCACGGAAACTTCAGTGGATTTGGAGTGGATCATACTCAGTGATCAATCACAGAAACAAAGAACAGAGTACCATATATTCTCACTCATAAGCAGATCTTGAACAATTATACTATAAGAAAGGAATTGGCAGTAGTGGGAAACTGTCGGGGAAGGAGGGGTAGGATAGATAGGTGAGGGAAATTGCTAGGGGAGGGAGGGGCATACCTCATCAACAAGGGTACCTCCATAATCAACGTTTGTATGCCTAACCCTAAATTGTACCCCACATCTTTGTAATTTTTTTTAAAAAGGTGTTTTTCCTTTTTGGCATCCTATGTAACAAAAGTACAGTGAGAGGTACTTTTGTTAAAATACTTAAAATGTAAAATAGTTCTGGGTGCCAAAGGGGCCACTGAAAATGCTGGTGTTGGTATTAGAATTGTGCAACTGACTGAGTAAACCAATCCTTTTGGAAGGTAGGTGGCTCCCAGTGTTTTGCTTTTAACAAAATGAAAGAAGAGGCCTAATGACACATCATAAAACATGATTTTTGAGGATACAGCAATATTTGATTTTTGGCAAATAACTGCAGGAGTTGGAACTGGTGACAGTGCCTGAGGAAATGCCTTCCATTGGAATCCATGTTGTATGTGAGCAGGTTTGCAGCACTGTGGTTTCAGCCGAGGCCCTCATCATCTACTTCAAAGAGCACCCACTGGCCTGGCCTCCCTATTCCACTGTTCCTTTTTTCCAATACTCTCACCGCTATTACCAGGTGCCTCAAGAAAAAATAATGTAAATACATGGGATCGTCTCGTTAATCTGCGTAGAAATCCTCAATTGCCCTCTATCAGATTTCTTAAAAAATACAAACACCTCAGCAGCGTCACTCGAGGCCTCCCACCAGCTCGTTACAATGCACCCTCCTTCCTGTGCTCACACTGCCCACTCCCCCCAAGCCCACCCACCCTCGGCACCGAATACGATTCAGCAAGCCCCCACAGCCACGCCCTGGCTCTGAAGGCCCTTCCTTTTGCTCTTCTCGGCCTGAAAAATTCCTTCTCATCGTTCAAGGCACAGCACAAATGCCATGTCCTCTGAGGAGGTTTCTAGGAATTCCAGCAGAATTAATGGCACTATTCATTTTAGAATTAATGGCACTATTCATTTTCTGACAATCATTAATAGACCCTCCATGCTGATTTTGAGAGACACAAAGATGAACAAGATGAAAGTCTGTCACAGCCTTGTGAGGAGAGAAATGTGATCTGACAATCACCACATGCCGTTTATACTTCTAGCTACAAGTTCTGTCACTAAGCCAGAAGAACAAAAGAACAGATAGCTTTATACAAAGAATATAAAGTAGGCAGTGGCAAATAAAAGTAGATATTTGCCAGGAAGAACTCAGTGCTAGTAAGCTGGACAGCCAAGACTCAACCAGTGCTCAAGGTCAGAACAGCAGTTGAGAGCATGGGCCACAGTCACACCATCCATCCAGATCCCAGCTCTGCCACTCGGCTCACAGCACGTATTTCCCTTCCGAAGCTTTTTGCTCAACTACGTAACGGGAATTATAAAAGTGCTAACATTACAAAGCGCTGTTACATTAAATGAGGCAATTCACATAAAATACATAGCACAGGGGTACATGGTAAACATATAAAATATGTTAGCTTATTTTTAAATTAATAACTATTATGACATATATTGTCTTTTCTGCAAAAGTGTAACATTTTCTGCTACATTCCATAACATAATTTATTTTTGAGCTTCAGTTTCTGAGTTTGCAAATTTGGGAAACCACTATACGTATATAGTAAGTCTAGTGTTATGACAGGCACATGATAATGCAAAAAAAAATGTTCTCCACCCAGGTTAAACCGAGACATGCACATGCGCACATACACGTTATTCCCCACTTGGCAAATGTGGGCAGTGGTCGATTAAAATAAACCTTTTCCTTTCGCAGTGGTTCTCAACCTTGGAATTATCTGAGGAACTTTTAAAACATTCTGGTACCTGGGCCCTACTTCCAGAGATTCTAATCTAATAAGTATGGAGGTGTAAACATTAAATGCTCCTCATTTAGAGGTGACTCTAAAATGCAGGCAGGGCTGAGACTCAGATCTCAGGCAGCAAATGAGTCAGCAGGTAAGGACTGTAACATTTACGCACAAAAAAATGCAACCATAAGCTAAGCACAATCGTTTGTCAGATGAGAAAAAGGAAGAGCTTATTTGGTTTTCCTATTTTGAAAAACCTGAACTTAACAGAGATAAACCAAACTTGGAAAACATCTTAGAGAACGGTTCAGGCATAGTCTCCCAAACTTTAAAAAGAGTCAGTTGAACAAAAAAATGTATTTTCTTCTAAGTCTATGTCCACTGAAGAACTGATTTTTCTTCATTGTGCTTTTCTCTTAAGGAACAAGTGAGCTGGTTTCTAAGAGCTACAAACCATCCTCACTTTGCCAGAAGAAGTGTTAAAGTCAGTTAGGGAGTTTGTGATTATGTCCCTGCCCAGTGCCACACCCAAGTGTAATGACTCGGGCATCATGTTTTTCCCTTAAAAATAGCTATGTTAAGGTATAATTTGGAAACAAAACACAACCATTTAAGTGTAGAGTTCCATGAGTTTTGACAGATGTATATTTCTGTTTAACATGATCACAACCATACATAGAGTATATCCACTATGTAAAAGTTCCCTTATGTCAGTCTGTAGTTAGATTCTCTCACCCACCCGAAACCCTGGAACCTGTAGATTTCTCCGAGATGGAATCATAAAGTACGGAGTTTTTGTGTATGGATTCTTTCCTTAGTATGACACTTTTGAGATCCATCCATAATGTTCACTATACAAGCAGCTTGTTCCTTTTTGTTGCTGAATAGTATCCCATTGACTGGATGGATATTCCAGAGTTAGTTTATGCAAGTCACCAGTTGAAAGACATTTATTTGGGTTGCTTCCAAGTTTTGGCTATTATGAATTAAGCAGCTATGAACATCTGAGTCCAAGTCTTTGGGCATATGGAAAATGTCTTCATTCCTGTTAAGCAGATACATAGATGAGGGGATTGCCAGATCAGATGGCCTACTACAGCTAACTACTTAAGAAGCTGCCAACTGTTTCCCAAAGCGGCTGAAACATTTAGCATTCTCATCAGCAATGTATTCAGAGCTCCGGTTTTGCCATGCCACCTCCAACACTTGGCATTATCAGCGTTTTCACTGTAGCCATCAGAGAGTGCATAGTAGTGTTTAGTTTGATTCAGTGTAGCTTAGTTTACATTTTCCTATTAACTAATAATGGCGACTATATGTTTATTTGCTATTCATTTAACTATTTGGTGAAGTGTGTTCAAATCTTTTTCTACAACTTGTCCCCTTTGCAAGTATTTTTCCTAGTTTTTGGTTTGCTTTGTCATTTTCTTTACAGTGTATTTTAAAGAAATGTTTCATTTAATGAGATTCGGTTTATGCATGTCTTCTTTTACACTTCATGTTTGGGTTTTTCTGTTTGAGTCAGGGAGTCTCTCTGTCACTCAGACTGAAGTACAGTCTGGCTCACTGAAGCCTTGAACTCGTGGGCCCAAGTAATCCTCCTGCCTCAGTCTCCCAAGTAGTTGAGACTACAGGCCTGCACCACCACACCGGGCTAATTTTTTAACTGTCTTATAGAGCCAGGGTTTGTTATACTATCCAGGCTGATCTCAAACTCCTGGCCTCCAGTGATCCTCCTGCCTTGACCTCCCAAAGTGTGTGAGCCAGCACCCCCAGCCTATGCTTCGGGTTTTTTCCTGTGCTCTTTACAATTGTTTTTTCCTAATCGAAGATCACAAAGATTTTCTCCTATATTGTCCTCCAGAAGTTTTATAGCTTAGGCTTTATACATTCAGGGCTAAAATCCATTTCAAGTTAATTTGTGTGTATGGTGAGGTAAGGGACAAAGTCATGTGTCGCAAATGGATATCCAATTGTTCTATCCCAATTTATTATAAACACTGTCCTTCTCTATATCAATTTACCTTGGCACCTTTGTCAAACATGCATGAATATATTTCTGGATTCTACATTCTATTCCATTAATTTATATTTCTGTAATTATACCAACAACATACTGTCTTGAATACTGTAGCTTTATAGAACCTTGAAATCAGGTAGTTTAAAATCCTCCAATATTCTTCTTCTTTGTAAAAAATGTTTTAGGCTGGGCTCAGTGGCTCAACCTGTAATCCCATCATTTTGGGAGGTTGAGGTGAATGGGTTGCCCGAGCCCACGGGTTCAAGACAAGCCCTGGCAATTTGGCGAGACCTCATCTCTACAATAAATCACAAAAACTAGTTGGGCATGCTAGTGCATGCCTATAGTTCCGGCTACTTGGAAAGCTGAGGCGAAAGGGTTGCCAGAGCCCAGCAGGTAGCCGCAGGGGTGGCCATGAGTGTGACTGCATTCCAGCTTGGGCAACAGAGTGAAACTCCAACTCAAATAATAAATTTTAAAAATTGTTTTAACTCTTAGGTCTATTGCATCTCTATATAACTTTTAGGATTCCCCTTGTCAATTTCTGTAAAAAAGACTGCTAAAATGTTTATTGGTATTGCACTCAATCTAAAGATCAATGTGAGAAAAACCAGTTTATTACCCATAATAATCAAAAATCAAAGCAAAAATCACCTATGGTCTTCATTAATTTCTCGTAATGTTTTACAGTTTTCATCATGCAGGCCTAGCATATATTTTGTTAAATTTCTAAGTATTTCATATTTCTGATGTTATAAAAGGTACTGTTTTATAAACTTCAATCTCTAATTGTATGTTATAATATATAAAAATGCAATTAACTTTATATAATAATTTTGTAGCCTGCAATCTTGCTAACAAACTGTTTGTTTCACCAGTTTTTTAATAGATTTCTCAGGATTTTCTACATACAAAATTGTATCTTCTGCAGATCTGCAAATAAAGAGTTTTGTTCAGGGAGGGGAAGGGAGGTGGGACGGAGGGGAAGAGAGGTGGAATTGATGGTAGTCGATATCGGTCTGGGGATGGCGGGGGACACACCTCATCAACAAGGGTACCTGCACAATGCATATTGTATACGTAACCCTTAACTGTACCCCACAATTTTAAAATAAAAAATATGGAGGAAAAAAAAAGAGTTTTGTTTCTTTTTTTCCAACTTGCATGACTTGACTTTTTTTTCCTTTTTGTTTTTCTTTTTGGCCTTATTGCACTGACTGGGACCTCTGATTCAATATTGAATAGGAAATATGAAAGCAGACATTATCTTGTTTCTGATCTTAAAAGGTATAACGGTCAGTCTTCTACTAACTTCTACTTAAGCAAAATGTTAGCAGGTTTTCCAGATACCTTTTGTCAGGTGGAAGAATTTCTCTCTGCTCCTAGTTTGTTAGAAGGTGTATAATGAACAGGTGTTGTATACTATTAGATAACTTTTTTTGAGTCAACTGAGATCATCACATGGGTTTTTTCTTCCTTTGAGAAGGTGGTAAAGTGCATAGACTGGTTTTGCAAATGTTTAATCAACCCTGTATTCCTGTTATAAATTCCACTTACTTATGATGTATTATCCGTTTTATGAATTGCTGGATTTGACTTGTGAAAATCTTAAGAATTCTTGTGTCTACGTTTATGAGGGATAAGAATCTGCAGATTTATCTTTTTGCAATGTCTGTGTACTTGTGATATCAAAGCCTTTATAAAAGTCAAGTGAGAAGTTGTCCCTCCACTTCTATTTTCTGGGAAAGTTTGCACAGCACTGGTATTATGTTTTCCTTAAATGGTTGACAGAACTTTCAGTAAAGCCATGTACACGTAGAATTTTCTTTGAGGGAAGGTTTTAAACCACAAACTCAATTTTCTTAAAATAGGGCTACTCAGGTTACCTTGTTTTTAAAACCTATTACTTTTTTAGGGGGCTTTGATAGTTTATGTCTTTTGGAACATCTGTTCACTTCATGTAAGTTGCTAAATTTATAGGCTAGCATTGCTAATTTCTTTATTATCCTTTTAATATCTGCAGAATCTGTGATGATGAACCCTTTTTCAATCCTGATAATTATAATTTGTATCTCTTATCAAATCTTCTGTCCTAATATTACAATTCAATGTCGTAAATTTCCTCCAAGTATGGCATCCCACACACATTGATGCTATTTTCAATTAAGTTAACAATAATCTCTAGTTTCTCTAGTGATTTCTTCTTTGAACCATGGATTACTTAGAAGTGTGGTACTCAATTCCCAAATACTGGGGGATTTCCCAGATATATTTCTGTTGTTTGTTTAAAGCGAAATTCTACTGCGGTCAGAGAACATACTTGGCATTACCTCAGTCCTCTCTATTTCTTGAAACTTCTATTTATGGCTCAGAATATGATCTATATCAGTGAAAATAAATTCAGGGAATTCATACACAAGAAAAGAATGTGTACTCTGACTTTACTGGATGAAATGACCCATAAATTTCAATGAGGGCATGTTCATTGGTAGTATTGCTCATGTCATTCTATATCCTTACTAATTTTCTATTTCTTCTGTCAATAATTTAGAAAGGAATGTTGAACTCAAACTGCAATTCGTATTTTTCCTTTCAGTTTTATCTACTTTTGCTTCATGTATTTTAAAGCTTAATTATTAGGTGTGCATATATTTAAGATTGCTATTCCTCTTTAATTAAATAATTCACTTATGCATCCCCATCTTTTATGCAGGTAACATACCTTGCTCTGAAATCTACTTTGTCTGCTATTAATACAGTCATCTCAGTTTGCTTTTGATAAATATTCCAGTCTTTACTTTTAGACAAAGTGTCCTTAACGTGTTTTCCTTGGCTGGGTATGGTGGCTCATGCCTGTAATTCCAGCACTTTGAGAGGACTAGGTGGGAGCATTGCCTTGAGCCCAGGAATTTGAAAACAGCCTTGGCAACATAGCGAGACCTTGTCTCGCAAAAATAAAAATAAAAAATAAATAAATAAACTAGCCACAGTTGTGCATGCCTATAGTTCTGCTACTTGGGAGGCTTAGGTGGGAAGATTGCCTGAGCCCAGGAGGTCAAAGCTGCAGTGAGGTGTGATCATCTCACTGCTCTCCAGCCTGGGCGTCAGAAAGAGACCCTCAACTCTAAGTAAATAATAAAGTGGTTTTCTTATAGACATGAGACAGGAGATAGCTAGAGAAAGGCTAGACAGGCAGGCAGGCAGGCAGGGCAGGTCCTCCAGTAACATTTTGAGCAAACTTCCAGCAGGCCTCTCAGGCTCATCATTGGTTAACAAGCTTGCTGGAGCCTCACAAGCTAGAGCTTAAGTATCCACTGCTGGGATGGAAAAGCAACCAGGTAGCTCACCATTAGGTCCCTACCTCCTGCCAATTGGTCCTTAATGCTGACCAATCAGAGCAGCTAGTGCAGACCAATCAGCTCACAGCTAGTGCTAGCCAACTGTCTCAGTCTTTGGGCTATATAAGCATCAGGCTTCAGCCGCAAACTGGCAACCCTTTCGGGTCCCCTTCCACTGTGGGAGGTTTTCTGTCCTCTCAATAAATCCTGCTTTCTCACTTTCTAGCTGTCCACTTACCACATTCTTCCTGGGCACAAAACAAGAAGCTTGACCTGAAAAGCTGCAGAAGATGGTTGGAGGTGAAGAGTCATGCACCCCGGAGGCTGGCTTGCCAGCTGATGGAGCCGGCTGAACTGGGAGAGAGCTGCTTGAAAAAGGGGAGACTCCATAAGCTGAGACACTCCAGGGGCTAGGCTTGCCAGCCCACTGAATCAGCAACACTCTCAGCCTCAGAGCCAACACTCGGGGGCTAGGCTTGCCAGCCCACCAAATCAGCAACACTCTCAGAACTTGGTTTGCCAGCCCATTAGAGCCAACACCCCCAGGGCTAGGCTTACCAGTCCCTCAGAGAGGACCCTCTCTGGGGCTTGGCTGGCCCACCCACTGAGCTTATAATCTCGAAGCCCAGGCTGACCTGGGCTTTATCCAATCTCACAATTTCGGCCTTTTAATTGGGCATGTTTAAACATTTTACATTTGATGCAATTATTGATACGGTGGGCTTCATTTTTATTTTTTTATTAACATATATACTTCATGTATGCATGGGAGAAAACCCAGAGAAAAGAGTAAGTCTCCAGCATAGATCTCTATATGCTGAGTTTTAACTTAGCATCTTGCTATTCAAGTTATATGTATATTTTTTTGAGTTGGAGTCTCACTCTGTCGCCCAGACTGGAGTGCAGTGGCCACTCCCAGCCACCGCAGCCTCGACCTGCTGGGCTCCAATGATCCTTCCACCTCTGCCTGCCAAGTAGCTGGAACTACAGGCGCGCGCTCCCACGCTCGGCTGATTTTTTATTTATTATGGAGATGAGGTCCTGCTTGCCCAGCCGGGTCTCGAACCCGCGGGCTCAGGCAATCCACTCACCTCAGCCTCCCAAAGGCGCAGGATTACAGGCTGAGCCACCGAGCCCGGCTTCAAGTTATATTTGTCTCACTTTTTTTTTCCTGCCTCTTTTTGGAATTTTTTTTTAATTATTTCATTGTTTCTTTCCAACTCACATATTAGCTAAACCTCTTTGTTTTCTTTGTTCTTGTTGCTTATTCTAACAATTACAATATATGGTTTTAATTTATCTTACTCTGTCTTCAAAGAATATTCTACTTCACAGGTAGTATATGAACCTAAGCTGAGTATACAATTGACCCTTGAACATGGGTTTGAAATGTGCAGGTCCACTTATACATGACAGGTCCACTTACACATGAATTCAACCAGATGCAGATCAAAAATACAATGTTTGTGGGATACAAAACGCACATACATTTTGCACAGGCGGGCTCCATGGGACCAACTGTGAGACTTGAGTATGTGCAGATTTTGGTATACTCAGGAGGCCTGGAACAAATCTCCCAAGTATACCAGAAATTCCTAAAACCACAATCCCCCTTTCTTGGTCTGAAAGATCTTTAATTAAGAACTTTTCCTTTTTTTTTTTTTTTTCTGTTAAGAAAAGGTTTAGGTTGACATATTCCTTCATTACTTTCAAGCTGTTGCTCACTGCTCTTACAGTTTTTGATAAGAACTCTGCATTCCTATCTTTGTACCTCTATATGTAATGTGTCATTTTTCCTCTGATTAAGATTTTCTCTTTATTATTGGCTTTTATTTTATTATGATGTGCCTTGGAATGATAGTATGTTTCTTTTATGTAGTATGTTTCTTCTGTGTGGGGTTTAACGAACATCCTGGATCTGTGAGTTTACAGTTGTTGTGGTAGACACCTTCGAAAGTGGCTCCCAAGGCTTTCTGCCTCACAGTGCCTTTTATGCAAGAACCTACTAACTTGCTTTAATGAATAGAACATGACCACAATGCCACACTGACAGGTTTTCACTTCTAAAATCAGGTGAAAAAAGACTAGCTTCTGTCCTGCTTGCTCTTCTCACTTACCATTTTAACAAAGCTGCCATATTGTGTGCCGTCCTATGGAGAAGCCCAGGTAGCCCAGAAGTGCAGGCAGCCTCTAGCCAACAGCCAGTAAGGAAACAGCCTCTCCGGCCAACAACCCATTAGGAACTAAATTCTGTCAATGACACATGAGTGAGCTTGAATGCAAATTTTCTCTTGGTCAAGTCTTGGGATGCCCACAGTCTCAGGTGTTACCCAGACTTCAGCCACAGCAAAGGCCCTGAGTTGAGGGACCCAGAGAAGCCATGGTGAGAAACTGAGAGATCATGTATTTTATTTAAGTCACTAAACTTGGGGATAATTTGTGAGGTGGCAATATATAACTAATAGTTTTCATCAAATGTGGAAACATTTTAACCATTATTGTTTCAAAACTTTTTCCTTTCACCTCTCGTGGGGACTCAATGTCATATGAGGGGAGAGCCAAAAAAATCCAGAATTATTTTTTGGAGGGCAGGCCCCTTGTAGTACAGGCTTCCCCCGCTAAGTAAGTGTTCTAGAAACCCATCAGCATCAGTGTACCAGCTACCATTGTGAGAAGTTGTGCTAGGCTTTAGTGAATTTTTTTGGAGATTCTTTCAACTCATTTGCCCATTTCATGATGGGTGATTTACAAGCATACCTGCCCATACCACACTGAGTGCTCAGCAATTTTTGACCAAAAACTGCATGATTCCCCTACCTCACCCTCCCCCTTTTCACCAATCTCAACCTAGCGACTTTTTTTTTGTTTCCCCTGATGAAAAAAGTCCTCAAAAGGAAACGTTTTACTTATGTGGAAGAGGTGAAACAAAAAAACCACAGAAGCAAAGGCATTCAAACTGATGAATTAAAAAACTGTTTTGAGCAGTGGAAAAGTGTCTCAATAGGTGTAATGTATCAGATGAAGAGTACTTTGAAGGTGACTGGAGTTTAAACATGTAAGAATAAGTACACAATTTCTTAATAAATTCCAGTGTCTTCTGGGTTTCCCTTGTGTACATTAAGACTATTCAATCTTGTCTCGTGTATCTGCTGCTCTAGTTTTGTTCTTTTTTCTCTGTGCTTTGTTTGGATACTTTCTATTGTCACAGCATCAGAGTTGCTTGCTGATCCTTTCTTCTGCAGGGTGCATTTTTCATCTCCAGAAATACTGCATGGGTTTCTCTTTCTCGCTCTTCTTTTTAGGTTGGAGTCTCACTCTGTCACCCAGGATAGAGTGCAGTGGCACACTCACGGCCACCACAGCCTCGACCTGCTGGGCTCAGGTGATCCTTCCGCCTCAGCCTTCCAGGTAGCTGGAACTACAGGCAAGCACCACCTGCCTATTTTTTATTTATTTATTGTAGAGATGAGGTCTCGCGAAGTTGCCCACGCTGTTCTCGAACCCCTGGACTCAGGCAGTCCTCTTGCCTCCACCTCTCAAAGTGCTAGGATTATGGACCACTGCACCAGGCTTCTTTCTCTCTTTTAAAAATATATTCCACTTCTCTCTCGTGTTTGTTTTCCTTTACCTTCTTGATCATATGTGGCATTTATAATAGCTATATAACAAATAATTTTTATTTCCTTCTCGCTGGGGTCATAATCTGCCAGTGCCTGTTGTCCAATGTCTGAAAACTATTATTGTGTATGTGTAATTCCTGTTTTAGGAGGGAGGGCAAATCTGATTACTTTGTTCTATCATGGCCAGAAGTGGAAATCTGCTGTTTCTTTATAGAAGCTCCTTAGATGATTCTAACGTTTAGCCCGTTTGAGACCCAGTTGGTTAGGAGCTTCAGTTTCCTTAACAGAAAACCTTCTGTATAGCACACATTTTTTCTGAGGTGATTAGCCCTGACAAGATGTGGATGCTTGTGTCCCCAAGTGCTATGTCATGGTTAGCTAATATCAAAGCAACTTTCCACTAAAAGAAATGCCCAACACTACTCTGCAAAGAAACTGAGAAGCCATTATTCCTTCAGAAAAAGTTTCAGTTTTGAGTCTGAAGACACTTATACTGAAATATCTGACATAATATGACTCAAAATAATGTTCTAAAGCACGACAATAAGAATAACTAAAAATTTGGAAAATAATCCTCTTCCTGAGGCCAAAAGAAACAGAAAACTGCTTTTGTGATTTTTGTCTTATAGAAACTATTCATAAATAGAATGTTTAACAGGAACAATAGATATCCATCAATTTAAAAGTTAATCAAATACTCACAGAATATTATTAGTGTAACTTTCATATTATTAGTGTAACTTTCAAAATCACGAACCTTGTAAGAAGCTAAATCAACTAAAATGCACAGATAATACAAATAAATAAAACGTTACTTAGTAAAAAACAAAAACAAGACTCTCTTCAGTACTAGCAAATTTCCTTTCCATTAGCAGTCCTTTCCCATCCTCCAGAAGTTGTTAGAAACTTACCCTTTTCCAAGTAAGATCTTGGAGCCCATGGCGGGTCCTCTTCAGCATAAGGATCACTATACTCAACCACTGCTGCTTCCTCCTCTTCATAATCTTCTGGAGGGGGAGGGGGAGGAGGTGACTCATCAAAGACTGGTTCTTCCACAGGTGGTGGTGGAGGTGGTGTATCTGAAACTAAGAATGTATCAAGCTGACAACAAACTATACATTATGCAAAGTTCAGTATTTCCTATTCAAGCTTCTAGGTGCGTGGAATATAAACTTAGACTTGAAAATAATAATCTTTCAAAAACTGAGTGAGCAAGACAAGCCCTCCACTAACTATAATGTTCTAATTTCTTCAAGCATGACTTTCTCTCCCCATCCCCTATTGGGTTAGTGCTAATGGATGGTGAATAAAGTTTAGCCAAAATAATTAATTCAGCCATTGGAATCTGTTTATCCTAACAAAAATCCTCTTTTCAAAGAGAGCAATACAATATACTTTAGTTCTACACTATATTCAAAGAGAAGTTACCAGGAATATTAATCATTTGGATGTTTATAATTATACTTCAATTATAACCAAATCAGAATGAGTACAGGAAATAATCAAATTTAAGAATCTGCGGCTATTCTCTCAATGAACTTTTAAAAAACAGCACCTTACCACACTAAGTAGGAAAAATCATGAACAACTTGATTAACTTCATCCATGAAGAAATGTTGTTTGTTTGTAGAATTTCAACTAATTCACACTAACTTTTAACTTGGAATTTCTTTAGGCTAAATGCCCAAGTGTAGGATCAGAGTGATTTTAAATGTTTCAAATGTCTCCTATGGAGAGCTGCCTCTACAGCTCAGGTACCAGGCTACAGTAACATCTAAAAGATTATCTCCAAACTCAGAGACCTCAGCACTTTCATAATACACCTGTGAACAGCTCAGCGGAATACAGTGACTGGATGTGCATGTCAGCTCCCCAGTTCTCATCAGTAGCACTATTTCTTACTTATGAGGTGCCCTACTGTTTCTGTGCAATTCTCATTTATTTTCTGTGCTTTATGAAAGCCTATGATGGAATCGAGTATGGGTATGGGAATGCCAAAGCCTGGTGGACCAGCCGGACCAGCCACACCAGCACCGTGCTCTGTCCTGCTTCCCTGGGCTTCCCATCTACTGGGTCACTCTATGCCGATCTGCTCCATAAACTTTAAAACTTTATTCATTAAAACAAAAATCCTTTACTCCTAATGACTTTTTATTAATAAACAAAATATACAAACAAGTGATTTTAGTATATACCCAAGTGGAAAAGAAAAATACATTCTATTTGCATTTTTAAGGTAAAAAGACTTTAAACAACTGCACAAAAACAAAGACCCAAAGGGACTTTCAAAACAATCACGTTGAGAAATAACACTATAAAATTACTCAACAGTGCTGCCACTGCTCATTTTTACCTCTCTTATAACTGCCAGTTTAGTAAGACTGACATAAGTTACCATTTTTTACTTAAAATGTTCCCACTACTCAGCTAGCCCTTTATAATCTTTACCTTTAATGAGGTGGTGTTTTTAATCCTCATGTCATAGATGTGGAAACTGCCTTTTCAAGATTAAGTGTGCTCCTACAGCAAGTGAGTAGAAGAGCACCTGAACTCCAATGCCTGTTATCTTGAAAGCTACAGTACCATGGGATGAGATAAATTTAATAACTTTTAAGTCAGGTTTCATTTGTTATTCATTCAACAAATATCAACTGAGAGCCTGCTATGGCCAGACATTATGTTGAGCAGTGGGCAAAAATCATGGGGACATGGACAACCAAACCGTTCCTTACAATTCGATGATGTTGAGTGCGCTAAGATATTATGGGAACACGGAGCATTGGCCAAACCTCTGGTTAGGAAAACTGAAGGAGGAGTAAGAGTTCATGGAGGCAGAGGGTAGGATGGTCTGGGGGTGGATATTTCATATCAAATATAAAGAGTAAAATAAGTAAAAGGAAAGAAAGCAGGAAACGTTCAAAGGACTATCCACAGTTCAGAAGAAAAGAGTTATAAGGAAGCTGAAGAGGAATTCAATTTGGACTCTATCCAAAGAGCAGCAAAGAGCCACAGCAGGACTTGAAGGAGGAGCATGGGTCATAGCTGCACTTTTCTTATCCCAGTACAGCGGATTACTATAGCTGATTCCCAGTGATTCCAGACCTCCTCCAAACATCAAGCTTAATGCAGAGCAAGTATCTGCTACTCAGAATACCTCCAAAATAACACACCTGGAAAACTTTGAAGATAATTCCAAAAGAAGGGTATACATCTTTCCAAGGTGGATGTTTTTGAAAAGGATAACAGTCTTTGGATGTTTAAGTCCTGCTATAGTCTGTAAAATCAGGCACAGCACACCTCATACACAGTGTTTTTTATCGTATACATTTTGTTTGGGAGAAATGTATATGACTACAGAAAGATGGAAAAGGTAATCAATTGTGATAGGGCGGTCAAATTAGGGAATGAGTTTTTTCTTTATTTCTTTTTTTTTTTTGAATTGGAGTCTCACTCTGTTGCTCAGACTGGAGTATAGTGGCATGCTCCCAGCCTCCGCAGCCTCAATCTGCTGGGCTCCAGTGATCCTTTCACCTCAGCCTTCCAAGTAGCTGTAACTACAGGCATGTGCTACTATGCCCAGCTAATTTTTGATTTATTGTAGAGACAAGGTCTCACCAAGTTGTTCAGGTGGGTCTCGAACCCACGGGCTCAGGCAATCCACTCGCCTCGGCCTCCCAAAGTACTGGGATTACAGGCTGAGCCACCGAGTCTGGCTGGGAATGACTTTTTAGTAAGTAGGGCTGCTATAATGTTTTAACAGTCATCTACTTAAGACATTTCTAAGTCTTTTTTTCTTTTTTTGAGTTGGAGTCTCACTCCACTGCCCAGGCTGGAGTGCAGTGGCACACTCACATCTACCTGCTGTGCTCCGGCGATCCTTCTGCCTCAGCCTTCCAAGTAGCCAGAACTACAGGCATGCGCTACTACACCCAGCTAATTCTTTATTTATTTATTGTAGAGATTAGGTCTCATCAAGTTGTCCGGGCTGGTCTCGAACCTGCGGGCTCAGGCAATCCTCTCACCTCAGCCTCTCAAAGTGCTGGGATTACAGGCTGAGCCACTGAGCCCGCACTGAGCCCGGTCTCATTTCAAGTCTTAAATTGGTAATCAGCACTTCAATAGTATTAAGTTTAAAACAGCACTTTTGGGGTCTGTTCATGAAGCATTTTGATGTTTCCACAAACCTTGCAACTTTCACTAATGGTGAAATCTAATGACATCCTGCTTTATAATCCTATACGACTTTCAAATCTAGTTTTTTGGTTGTTGTTTTCTTTTTGCAAAGAAAAATGTTTTCCCATAAAACATTCCTGTTTGATGAATTAGTCTTCAGTGTCAGTTTCAAGATCAGTCCTTTATTCCAGAAGCTGCTCAGAACTACTTTGTTCAGAATGAGTGACATCATCTCACAGAACATGCAATAGCATCTGATTGGTGGAACTCTCCAAGGTGCACAGTAAAAAACAGAAAGGGGTGGGTGCCTTTGGGAGGACAAGATGGGAGGAGTGCTGGGGCCCAGGAGTTCAAGACTAGCCTAGTTAGCATAGTGAGACCTTGTCTCTTCAAAAATTAAAAAAATTGCTGGGCATGATTGTGCATGTCTGTAGTCCCAGCTACTTGGGCTGAGGCAGAAGGGATCGTCTGAGCCCAGGAGTTTGAGGCTGTGGTGAGTCATGACCATGCAACTGCAATCCAGCCTGAGTAACAGTGAGACCTTGACTCAAAAAAAAAAAAATCACCCAAAACAGAAAAATACTACAAAAGGGTATTATTCAACTAACTATCCACATTAATCATTGTGATTACATTGGATTTGTGATGGGAGAAAATTCCTTTTCACTGTAATACTGCTTAGACTTTTCAACTTGTATAGGTGTGCAGAATGGAACTAGCATTGTAAAGTCCTTCAATTCTGGTACTCTAATTAAATCCCTTTCTACTTGGTCCAACTTATCCTAAGTTGCAGCAGAGAATTTAAAAAAAAAAAAAAAGAGCCAAGAACAGTGACTTTCTGTCTCACACTTGACTTCACAGGCCCAGCAAAGGATCACACTGTGGCTGTGCTGGGCACACCCTGAACCAGTGAATGTTGCTGAGGCCATTTTCTGACCTGAGCCAGTGTGGGGCACACACAACTCAAAAGAACAATGGGCCCCAACAGCATAACTGAAAAACACATGATATGTACCTGATTATATATGAAAATAGCTCTTAGATTTAACAAACATCCTAAAAAGTCACAAATGTTCATGGGGAACCTTCTACTAGTAGAATATATATTTCTAAAAATCAGCAAATAGAGATGCAAAGACACCTAAAGAGACACTGAGCTCTCATGTCTGCAGGACTGGATCACAACCAGTTAAAATACAAACACAGCTAAAAAAAAGAATGTGTCCATAAGAATGGTGCATTTAGTCAGCAACAGCAGCAGACAAAAGGAGTGACCCAAGCACCTGCTGTGCATCAGATGCATTTCCCAGGAATGGGGAAGAGCCAGCAACAAAACAGGAAAAACCCCTGCTCACACAGAGCCTATACACTAGGGCTGGAGCACCCACTCCAAGGAAGCGGGAGATCTAAGCAACAGACTGCAAATATTTCTATCCCATCAGTGAGGCCATCCTTGTTATGAGATGTAGACGCCGGGCTATGGTACTATGGTATGATTATACTAAATCTTTAATTAACAGAATTCCCCTAGTTCCAAGTCCATCAAGTAACCTTACAATTGTGACGTGGCCCCTCAGGAAGATTGGTCACAAGAATCATGCAGACTATGTTCGCTGGTCTCTCTGACAGTCCATTTCTCACTGAATGTTGATACAGGCCTAATTTGTAGACATGAGTCTCCTGAGCTTCCTTAGACGAGTCAATATGTCAGTAAAATAATTTACCTGCTTCCATATGGCTCAACACTAGAACCAAGTGCCAAGGTAAATTCACTTGCAATCTATGAAGCTCCTTGGGAAACACACTGGCAGCTTGGTCCTTTGGGCTCTACCATGCATGGCCCTTTAAACACCTGGAATCTTAGGACTGAAGGAAGACTCTCAAGCCACCTACAATACCCCTGAACCTCCAGTGATAGGAAACTAGATTACTAATGATCTGAGCAACTCAGAGAAGAAGATGGAACATCTGGTGATTAAAGAGTATCTCCTCAGTTAGATGTGAGCTTTTTTTTCTTACATGTGCCTTATTTTACATTTGTCTTATCTTAACTACTACATTTTAAGCTATTTGAAAGTAGAAATTTTCATCTTAATTATTTTATTAGCCCCCACTAACCATTCAGACAGTGACTGGTTCATAATATTTAAAAATCTGAAGTATCAGCAAATGAATGACTATTGAGTCAATCATATATAAATGACATTTTATGCCTATTATCTGATCTACAGCATAAAGAAGATATAAACTTACTATTTTCTTGGACTCTGGCCACAAATCCCATTAAAGGTAACTGAGGAGTTACCTGTAGGATGGAGGGAGGAGGAGGAGCAAGAGATACTGCAAAAACAAAAAAGGTGTGGAGGATAAGGGGTAAGGGCAAGTCACGTTAAAAGGAAGGATCATACAATAAAATGAACATATAAAGGAGGGAAATCACCATTCACAAACCTTTCACAAGTGATCTTAAGGATCTCCTTTTGAGGGCTAATTCATTAACACATAAAACAAAGTACTGGGGGGACTTTTAGTAAGTTTCACACAAAAAAAATTACAACAGGAAGCATATATCATACGCAGATCTACTCTAACTCAAAATGGCAAGTTATCTTTTTCAAATCATAACAACATGCCTTCTCAAAGAAAGAAGTTCTGCAGATGCAGACTACCATTAATCATTTGGTTTTCTGATCTATATATCTTGAAGGCTACAAGTTTAAATGTTTGTGAGTACAGGAGAAAAAAAATTACACCCAACATTCTAAATATATAAATTTTACTTCAGTTAACAAGTAAATTAACTGGTTCTTCATTCATTAATTAGACAATTTACTGACTTCCAGCTGAATAACTGGTAAGCACCCTGCTAGGAGGACAGTATCAAAACCATTCTCAACAGTTGGTACTATGTCATTGCAATTTTTCCTAATCCAAATTCACTGGTCCATTTCCTCTCTGACCCTACAGAGAAGTGCTGGCCTTATTCAAATCCTCAAAGTCTCCTTCCAAGCCATCTTTCCTGCCACCTCAGTCACCCGGCACAGTGGCTAGCACGAGTAAGCCTTCGACAAATACTGAACATGTATAAATACACAAATAAGCCACATGCTGAACAACTTTACAAGATTAACTCTCCGGCTACAATTTCCTTTAGAATGGGCATCAAGTATGGTATACACCATCTTAGAAAGAGACAATACCTTTATCAGCACCAATTACAATTAGCACTAATGAAACTAGAAAGACTAATGTGTGTCTGCCCTAAAGGAGATCATATTCCATTTGGGAATAGAGGAGGAAATACTCATCTTAACCCAACAGTATTTGCTGCAGTTCCTGGAAGTGGTGGTGGTGGTGGTAAGGAATACTATAAAGAAATCAACTCTGAGCAGGTACTTGAAGAAAGGAGTTCGTCAAGCAGACAGGGCTTGAGAAAAACAATCCAGCTAAGAGAAGCAACTGAGAGGGTAAAGGCTCAGAGGCAGCACAATCAGCTCACAGGGAAATGCTTCCATGTGGCTAGCGTGAAGTACCCCGAAGAGAAAGCAGAAAACCTGGAAAGATGAGTGAGTGGATAGGAAACAGGGAAGCACCTCATGCGCCAAGTAAAAGAGTGCTCAATGGAAGGAGACTGGATTTTAAAGTCACTCAGCAGCTGGGCTCGGTGGCTCAGTCTATAATCCCGTGCCTTTGGGAGGCTGAGGTGAGTGGATTGCCTGAGCCCGCGGGTTCGAGACCCGCCTGGGCAGCAAGACCTCATCTCTACAATAAATCAAAAAATCAGCCAGACGTGGTAGCGCATGCCTGTAATTCCGGCTACTTGGAAGGCTGAGGCGGAAGGATCGCCGGAGCCCAGCAGGTCGAGGCTGCGGTGGCCGGGAGCGGCCACTGCACTCCAGTCTGGGCGACAGAGTGAGACTCCAACTCAAAAAAATAAAAAAAATAAAAATAAAGTCACTCGGCCTCAAACCTGTAACCCACCATTTCCCTGCTGCCTGGACAGCAAGTCCAGTAACTCCTCTAGGCCTACTCCATCAATGTGATATGAAAAACCTACTCCACACAGCAACTGCAGAGATCAAAAGATCATGGATGTAAGAAGCCTAATCCAGTGCCCGGCATATAATAAATTGAGGCAGTTTCTAGAAACAAAAAGGAGAGAACCTAAAAAGTGTGGCAAAAGAGGACTTGGCAACTTGTGAGTTCATAAGCATGTGAAGGAGAGTACTTCTTAGATTGTTTAGCTTTCATAGCTATGAAGGAAGAAGTACCAATACCTACACTAACTTTGGCAGATAGGACAGACTGATAAGTAGGCAAGTCAGGGAAAGAGAATGACATGATAAATTAAGGCTGAGATTATGTAAAAATTGAGAGTTTATGCTGTGGATACATGCAGGGAGAAGATACAAATGCATAGACAAGAGTTAAGAGGACAATCCTGAAGAATACCTAGATGTAAAGAACAGAACAGAATAACCTAGCTGTAATTAGAAACTGGAAACTTTCTTTAAAAGATACCTTTTTGGCTAGGGTCTTCCCTAAAGTCACAACTCTTGGCAGTAAATCTGTGACTTGTGTGTCTGTCTCCCACTCAAAGGCTTGGAACAACTGATGATATGTTCACAACACCCAGTTTCCAAGGGTAGGCAGAAGACAATAAACAGAGACGGTAGCAGAGACAAAACAGATAAAACTGAGAAGCAGCCGCAGACAGCAAGCAGCACTGGGAGAGCAGAGGTAAGTACATGTTCACATGAGGAGCCGCTCTTTGGTATTGGCACATACCTCAACATACCTGCAAAAGAAAAGCAGGAGGTTCCCCGCTTCAAGCACTGTTTCTCTACCAAATTTAAAAAATGAGCCAAAAAAGAACTATTAAGTCCTTCGCCTCCAACAGTCTTTCTGTATTATTTTTATTGCTTTTTTTGTTTTTAAGATGAACTTTTCTAGTTCTGAAAGTGAAAATCTGAAGCCACAGTGGTTTTAAGAAGTCCATCAACAGCAGCCAGGGAAAAAACCAATCCCAGATATTCTTTAAACAGAATTACTTTATAACAAGTTAGATTTTTCCAAAGTTAGTCTACAGCATTCTATCACAGCATTTTCTTTTTGGACCACTTCATCTAACCAGAATGCCTGTGCACTTCATCGGACTATAAAACTTCATCTAACCAGAATGCTGGTGAACCAGAATATACTGGCGTCCTTTAGACTAGATTTATGTTCCTTAGAGTTGAGCTGAAAATGAGCTATTCTGGAAGAACTTAAGCATATTTGATGCAAATCATTGTTGGCAATAGTCAGTTCTAGTCCTAATCATTTTATGGATAGGCAAGAATAGGAAGTAACTTTGCAAATTTGTTTTCATTCCAGTTAACTAAAAATGACTCCTCATATGACGAGACCCTTTCCCTATAACCATCAAAAAGATCCCCAAACAGCTTCAGTTACATTATTTTCACAGTATACAATAATGAAGTTAATGAGAAGACAGACTCACCAAGTGACTGGAGTTATAGAGAGATCATAAGTAGAACAGCTGTAAGAACTATAGCTGTGTGCAGATAGCAACATTTAGATATAAACGGTAAAAGGCTTTCCACACAAAGCAAACTTAGAGGATGAATCTATGCTGATAAAATGTACACGCTTTCCAAGTATAACCTTCCTGGTTATTCACCAAGTTCCTTGAAGCATCCCTTTGAGGTTTGCTGTTTTAAGATGTCTAATTCAAAGAGTTTGGAGAAATAAAATTAGGCTTTTATATCTTATTTTTACATCTTTATAAATACTCTTGAGAAAATTAGATCAAAAAAAAAAACAAACCACCAGAAACACCACCTTTAGAGGCCATATAGTCCATTCAAACTTAGATGTTTGTATTTTACATCCCAGTGAGAAAAATAATTTAAGCATTTTAAGAGTAATATTTTCTAAATCACAACTTAGAACAAAGGATATTTTAAAGCGAATTTAACTAATCAATAAAAGGAGCTTTTCTGATGGAAGAATGTGGTGACCAAAAACTCCCAGTCCTGTAGTCTTAGAAGGGTTAAAAGAACTGGATCATTTTTGTTCTTCCTTTTCAAATAAAATCGCCTTTTGATGTTATGCCAAGGAAAAGTAGCAAAGCAAGGCAGACGATTTAAAATATAGCTGTGCTAATAGACTTACAAGTCTATTTTGTTTACTTAGTCATCTGAGACTACACTTAAACCTTTCAGTTGTTTTCTTGCTATTTTATTCTCTCTAGAGTAAACATCTCCTAAGATACCTTAAAGTTTACTTAAAGGAGTCAAAAAAAAGCTTCTTGTTTCTGCTCCTTCTTTATGCTTTACTAAAGCCCACCACATCTATATTCTTCGGCAACTTAACTAACCATCTGGATAATATGTGGTATGACTTTTATTTTGCAATATCACCATTCCCCATTGTTTTTTCATTGTTTCTTTTTATTGGTTCTAATATCATTCAGGGTAATTAAGCCTGACAGTGTCCCCTTTGTGTATGCCCATTCAGAAATTCCTCTATCTCATGTAACTACTCATAGTCACATCTCTTAGACCCAATATTCATATTTGATGAATTAAATTTTTGGAAAAGCCTTTTTGTAAGAGAATATGAGGGGTAAAATGTTGACTGTTTTCTACTAAAGGCTTTCCTACTTACATGCCACATTACTGATTTCTTACCAACCAGGTTTATGTATGGATATGCAAACGGATATGTCAAATATATATATGTAGATATATGCATATTCTTCTTAACACCAAGGTGCTTCTTATTCACATCTAAAGTAAAGACTGTCTGTCAACTCATAACTAGCCCTATGTGTTTCTACAACCCTCCCTACTACTGGCAAGATGAATAATAAACTGGTATTTCTTTGGCTGGATTAGATGAAGAAACAGTGTTAACCAAAGGAACTTCAGTTATGCCCTGATCAAAGTACTCTTTTCAGTAATTTAGTTTCTGAAATAATCTCATTAGAAAACAATTACTGTGCTCCTAGGGCTTGGCACCAGACATGGATGACTTCCAATTAAATTGTTCATTGACAAATGCAGCAACAGTGCTGCTAGATCTGCGCCTCACAGACGCTCGCTGCACTTCCACTCCTAAGTCCTGGATATCAGCCCACTTCTGCCAAAGCATATATCTATGGCAAGGCTCTGGTTAAGAAAACATGCTCATATGACACACGCTTCGGATCCTTTCTGTTAAATCAGAGAATTAGTTACTGAGAAAGCACAACAAACTTTCTCATTTTAAAAATGAAAAAAACAGGCCAGGAGCTTACTCACGCCTGTAATCCAGCATTTTGGGAGGCGGAGACAAAAGGACTGCCTGAGACCATGGGTTCGAGACCAGCCTTGGTAACATGGTGAGATCTCATCTCTACAATAAATTTTTAAAATAGCCAGGTGTGGTAGTGCATACCTGTAGTTCCAGCTACTTGGAAGGCTGAGGCAGAAGGATCGCCTGTGCGATTTTGACTCAAAAAAAAAGAAAAAAACAGGGAGGGACTACTGTAGGACAAGTAGGAGTAATACAAGAGACTTACATAATATTCTTCTTCTTTCTTTCTTTTTTTTACAGTTGGATCTTGCTGTTGCCCAGACTGGCATGTAGTGGCTATTCAATGGCATGACCACAGCACATTTCAGCCTCAAACTCCTGGCCTCAAGCCATTCTCCCACGTTAGCCTCCCAAGTAGCTGGGACTACAAGCCCATACCACCATGCCCAAGTCTAACATAATATTCTAATGCAAATAAAATGAAAGTACATCTACCAACCTCAGAACACCAGTTCACAAAGCATTAACTCTTGCAAAAATAGTTTTCCAAAGAATATGGTTTAGTAAAAAAAAAATTTAGTTTAGAAAAAGTGCTCTCATTAACCAACTAACAAAGCTATGATCACCCACTTTAAACAGCAACCAAATCCAGGGAAAAGAAAGGCAGAACTTCACAGAGGAGAATACAGAAAAACAAAAACAAACACACACAACTAAGTTGCCTCACACATTGTGCTGAAGGCCTGACAATCCTTACATCTTACTTCCGTGAGTGTAAAGAATACCCAAGAAGTACTGATATAAGTTTTTTTTTTTTTTTTTGAGTTGGAGTCTCACTCGGTCGCCCAAACTGGAGTGCGGTGGCCGCTTCCGGCCACGGCGCCTCGACCTGCTGGGCTCCAGCGATCCTTCCAAGGAGCCGGAATTATACAGGCATGCGCTACCACGCCCAGCTGATTTTTTGATTTATTGTAGAGATGAGGTCTCGCTGCCCAGGCGGGTCTCGAACCCGCGGGCTCAGGCAATCCACTCACCTCAGCGATATAAGTATTTTAAAGTCCATTTAAATATGTGCTTAAACAGCCTTCAACAACATTCTATCTACAGGATTCTCATAGGGCTATTTTGGTGCATACATGAACAAAGCATGAAATATCCCTGTACATACATACTATATATCATATACATCATGTATATTTGGCCTCAAGCAGTTAACAGTGAAGCATCTCTCGGCTCCACTATGGAATCAACCCATTTTGAACTGACATTACTCTTTTGAAACTCTACTTAAGGATAAGGAAGGTGGTCAAGGGCCATATGCAACCATCATCTAGATTTTTAAGAAAGTCTATGTTCAGCAAAACTATAAAACAGGCTACATCTACAAACTAAAACTTAAAAGTAAAAACTGTAAGTACAAAACAGTACCTGAACAAATGTGGGTTTGGAAAACAGTTTAAAGGCACAATGTTTGAAAACAGGGCCGTTTGTTAAAATTTAAGCTCAAGGCGGAGTTCGGTGGCTCAGCCTGTAATCCCAGCACTTTGGGATTGGATTTTACAGTCAGGATCTTGCTCTGTTGGTGAGACCTTGTCTCTACAAAAAATGAAAAATTAGCCGGGCGTGGTAGCACACCTGTAGTTCCAGTTACTTGGAAGGCTGAGTCGGAAGGATCGCCTGAACCCAGCAGGTCGAGGCTGCGGTGGCCGTGAGTGTGCCACTGCACTCCAGCCTGGGCGACATTGAGACTTTGACTCAAAAAACAAAATTTAAGCTAAAATGAGTTAAAAGAATGGCACAGCCAAAAATACTAAGTGAGATCAAAGACAGAAGTATAATCCAGTTAAGACAACTAGTATTCACACTATGGTTTGCACTGGTTGAACTACAAATATAGCATTTAATGACAAGAGGGACCCAGAACTGTGAAGCAATGTGATCAAGGAACAATGGATTCCACCTGACACTCAGAGCTTCTGAGAGTGACATTGCCAGGATACAACCATTGAGAGACTGACAAGGTCTCAGCTTTTGTGCACTTTACATTACAACGGAACATCTTTTCCACTTTCTTTCACTCAAAAAAGGAAAGACCTGGGAGGGTAAGAGAGAGTTTTTTTTTTTTTTTTTTAATCTGAAGGTAGGTAGGATAAGACAGTAGAGAGAACATGGAACCTGGAATATGGAAATTTAAGTTCAAATCATCACTTGACCATCACTTCAGCCTCAGTTTCCTCACCTAAAAAACACATATGAAAATGATCACCAGCCGGGCTCGGTGGCTCAGCCTGTAATCCCACACCTTTGGGAGGCTGAAGTGAGTGGATTGCCTGAGCCCGCGGGTTCGAGACCTGCCTGGGCAACTTGGCGAGACCTCATCTCTACAATAAATCAAAATGAGCCAGGTGTGGTAGTGCGCGCCTGTAGTTCCAGCTACTTGGAAGGCTGAGGCGGAAGGATCGCTGGAGCCCAGCAGGTCGAGGCTGTGGTGGCTGGGAGCGGCCACTGCACTCCAGTCTGGGTGATGGAGTGAGACTACAACTCAAAAAAAAAAAGAAAATGAACACTAATCATACAGGTAACATGATTCTAAGAATCAAATGAAATAATATAAAAGCATTCTTTTTTTTTTTTTTTTTTTTTTTTGAGTTGGAGTCTCACTCTGTCGCCCAGACTGGAGTGCAGTGGCCGCTCCCGGCCACCACAGCCTCGACCTGCTGGGCTCCAGCGATCCTTCCGCCTCAGCCTTCCGAGTAGCCGGAATTACAGGCATACACTACCACGCCCTGCTGATTTTTTTGATTTATTGTGGAGATGAGGTCTCGCTGCCCAGGCTCGAACCCGCAGGCTCAGGCAATCCACTCACCTCAGCCTCCCAAAGGTGCGGGATTACAGGCTGAGCCACCGAGCCCGGCATTAAAAGCATTCTTTAAATTGTAAGTGTTTAACATAGAAGGAACACCAAATTTCTGTAAGACTCTAAAAGATATAACTACAGGTGATAGCCACAATAGACAAATTTCAGCTCCATAAAATGCAAGGCTTATCAAAGATGGAACAGGTTGTCCCTAATATCTGAGGTGTTCACACATGGGCTTCTTGGCAAAAACTCAGAAAAACACAGTAAGTTGACACACCATGTCCACAATAGTCATAGAGTCTATCTGGTCTTGCCCTCTCTGTGTACTAAACAAAATGAATGCGTATAGCATTAAATATGTGCCAGATTAATTTTTCTGCATGCATGATGCAACTGATTTCCTATTTATTTTAATTAACAATTAAATCTAGATCAGTTTCTCTAAGTCCTAGTTTTCCCACCATGGGTTTGGTATGAGAATTGAATAAGACAGTATAGGCTAGGCAGAGTGGCTCACACCTGTAATCTCAGCACTTTGGGAGGTCAAGGCAGGAAGATCATTTGAGGCCAGAAGTCTGAGAACAGCCTAGGTAACACAGCAAGACCCCATCTCTACAATAAAAAAAATAAGCTAGGCATGGTGGTATGCACATGTAGACTCAACTACTCAGGAGGCTATGGTGGGAAGATCACTTGAGCCCAGGAATTTGAGGATGCAGTGAGCTATGGTCACAACACTGCACTCTAGCCTGGATGACAGCACTAAACTACTTCTAAAAAAAAGAGATAGCATAATTGCCCAGCACAAAGTAAATTCAAAAACGTCATTTCCCTTTTCCTTTGCCACATTTAAATTCTGTTCATGTACACCAAACTTTCATTATGTTATTCACAGAGCAAGGATGTCTGATTAAATAAAAAGGAAATACCATTCATCACAATATTATTTTTAAAAAGCAAATATCACTAAAACATTCAAAAGAATTCTGCTCAGAAAAGTTATATGACTTTACATGGAAATCATGTATTAATTTTTTAAAAAGAATTGAAAGATACAGTATTAGCAAAATAGTATTAATTCATTCTTCCACTCATTCAACAAGTAGTACTAACCACATATCATGTGCTATTTATTTATAATTAAGGATTTTAATTGAAGGTTTTTAATTAGATACATTCTACAGAATGTAAAAAAAAAATCTAACCTGGATTCTGGCTATAAAAAGGTCCTCCGTTCATCTGACTCTGAAGGCTGGCTTGTGAAGCTATGGAAGGAGGACGTCTATAGGGCAATGAGCCCCCTATTGTTGGAGGAGTGTGGCGAGAGGCAGGTCTATTCATGCTGTAGAACTGAACAGGATGACCTGAAATGGGACAGAACACAGATGTGTCATTAAAAGAGAGTATGTCAGATAATAAAATACTTTATGTACGATGCCTAAATCTTAATGAGGTTATTAAAAATAACATTTAGCTTATTTAATTGCTATCTGAAAGACATAATGCAAGGTGGCAGTTATTGTTAACCTGACATTATATCAAAGTACAAAAGCAGGAAAATAAAAAAAACACAATTAAATTTAGAAAAGCTCCATCTGAATCGATTACATGATGATTTTATTAAATTAATAATTTGAAGGGATTTCAAAAATCATTACAATTAATTAAAATTTACTCCCCCAAAAACCAGACACTAAACACTGAAAACTAAAACTCAACAGGAAATGGCATCTGAGAAAGCAAAAAAAAAAAAAAACTGTTTAACAATCTTATTTCAAAACAATAAATAATGGTAATAATAATAAATTTAAGGTAGCAAAGAAATTTGTTTAAAGGAAAACAAAGTATTCAGCAAAAGTCAAATGACAATTTCGAGTCAAACACATCTTTAGTCAATCAAAAATATTAATCTCTAAAGTTAGATTATTGCTTTAAAATAAAAATTTAAGAATTTTATAATAAAAAAACTAAGATACAAAAAAAATCAAAATATATCTTATTGTTAACTTCACCCCTGAATCTGTACATATTTATCATCCGTTTCACTATATTTTGCTCTCTTGAGAGTTCTTCAACACCTACTGCAGTTGGAGACATGTTTCCCTAATCCATCAATTTCCTAATAAAACAATCCAGTTACTAAATGCTACTTTGACCTCACCCCTGCTTACACTGAAGCCAGGGCCTGTTGTTACAGATAGCACTAGAGGGTAGGTTAGCAGGCAGGAGAGAAGGGGAGGGCAGAAGTGAGAAGGGGGGAGAGGACTAAGGAGGAGGAAAGTAAGAAGAGGGGAAAGGAAGGGAGGAAGGACAAGGGAAGGAAGAGGTGAAAGAAAGAATAAAACCCTTACGCCAAACCCAACAGGAAGCTAGAAGGCAAGAGGGTACACTGAAGCATTTCACAGAGGCCAGCCCACTGGAGAAGGGGGAGAATGAGGGTGGGAGGCAGGGAGCGAACAAGCTCAGTTATCTATCCCTCTGTGTCTATTACCTAGAAATGTTTAAATTCTAAAATAAACTACTCAAAACTCAGTGAAACAACACTTATTTAAGGTAGCATAAGGCGCGTGCTTATTCGCTTTGTTAGAATTCTCATGCTCACATACACTGTGGTCATATCCTCCTCCAGCCTTCGTATTTCCCAGCCGAGTCTTACCATCTTTATTCTATTTTAATATGTGACTCTATCTTCTTGGTAACTTTAATTAAAAGTAGTAGAGGGAAAAAAACACTCAACAATTTTTCAGCCTTATCTATGATTATGAAAATGTTTTACATTACTAAAATTGCTCTTCAAGAACTCCATAAATTCATCAAACTTGGATTCATATGAAGTAATATGAAGACTATTACAAAAGCACGCAAGATGTTATAGCATTTAATCTTCTGACATATGTACAAAAACCTAAAAGTCAACTCTGTTGTATAAACTCTTAAGCATTCAATACTAAACATAATCCACCATCAACTGAGAAGTGTCTATAACCATGATAAAAAATGTAAACTAATAAACTATTCTTTAAAAGGCATATTTAGTCATTTGAACCAGTGGATACAAATACATTATCAGTTTTTTTTTTTTTTTTGAGTTGGAGTCTCACTCTGTTGCCCAGACTGGAGTGCAGTGGCCGCTCCCGGCCACTGCAGCCTCACCTGCTGGGCACCGACAATCCTTCCACCTCAGCCTTCCAAGTAGCTGGAACTACAGGCGCTCGCTACCACGCCCGGCTAATTTTTGATTTATGGTAGAGATGAGGTCTTGCCAAGTTGCCCAGGTGGGTCTCGAACCCGCGGGCTCAGGCAATCCACTCACCTCAGCCTCCCAAAGGCGCAGGATTACAGGCTGAGCCACCGAGCCAGCTAGCATTTTAGTAATTAAGCTATTAACAAACTAATACAAACCTAGGGTTGTCAAGTTAAAAACATCTGATGATTAAAATCATTATGAATGTTATAAAGTTAGATTCACTCTAAAGTCTCACACATTCTAAGTCTGCAGTGATTCAAAGACACTACAGAAAAAAGACACTCTGCATAAAATTACCAAGAGATTTACCTTGTTTGGGGTCTTTAAAAAAATAACAGCTAATTATCACAGACCTAACTATCTAAAACCAAAAACGTCTAGAAGAAAACACAGAACAAAATCTTTATGACCTTGGATAAAGAGTTCTTAGAAAAGACGCCTAAATTATAATCCATAACACTCCATTTTAAAAAACCGACAAAGAGGACTTAATCAAAATGAAGAATTTGTGCTATTTCAAGGATACTATTAAAGAAATTGAAAGAGGCCAGGTGCAGTGGTTCACACCTGTAATCCCTGTACTTTAGGAGGCCAAAGCAGGAGGACTGCTCGAGCGCAGGAATTTGAGACTAGCCTGGGAAACATAGCAAGACCTTGTCTCTACAAAAAAGTTTTAAAAAATAATATAATAATTTAGCCAGGCATGGTGGCACGTGCCTTTAGTCCCAGCTACTCCAGAGACAGAAAGATCGCCTAAGTCCAGGTGGTTGAGGCTGTGGTGAGCTGTGTGTCACTGTGAGACCTGACTGTGAGACAAGAGACAGAGAGAAAAAAAATCACAAAATGGAAAATATCTGCAACTTATAATTGATAAAGGGCATATATTCAGGATATAAAAGACCTCAATGATAAGGAAAAAATTGCCCTGTTAACAACGCAGGAAGGAGCAAAACATTTGAACAGATACTTCACCAAAGAAGATATACGGATAGGTGGCAAATAAGCACAGGAAAAGATGTTCAGCACCATTAGTCACTAGGAAAATACACATCAAAACCACTGCACATGAATTAAAATGGTTGAAGTTTAAAACCTGACAATACCAAGTGCTGACAAGGATGCAAATGGAAACTCATACAATGCTAATGGGAGTGCAAAATTGTATAGCCACTTTGGAAAACAACTTGGAAATTTCTTATAAAGACAGACATTCAGCCGGGCTCGGTGGCTCAGCCTGTAATCCCACGCCTTTGGGAGGCTGAGGTGAGCGGATTGCCTGAGCCTGCGGGTTCGAGACCCGCCTGGGCAGCAAGACCTCATCTCTACAATAAATCAAAAAATCAGCCGGGCGTGGTAGCGCACGCCTGTAATTCCGGCTACTTGGAAGGCTGAGGCGGAAGGATCGCCGGAGCCTAGCAGGTCGAGGCTGCGGTGGCCGGGAGCGGCCACTACACTCCAGTCTGGGCGACAGAGTGATGAGACTCCAACTCAAAAAAAAAAGATAGACATTCACTTAAAATACAATGAAGCAATATTCTACTTCATAGGCATTTATCCAAATGAAATAAAAACAAATGTTCACCAAAAAAACTGTATGTGAATGTTTATGGCAGCTTTATTCATAATCACACACAACTGGAAGCAATCTAAATTTCCTTCAGCTGGGAAAGGGATAAACAAATTGTGGTACATCTATACAATAAAACACTGTTCAGCAATCAAAAGCAACAAAATACTCAAACAAGCAGTAACAGGGTAAATCTCAAATGCATATGGCCAAAAAACCAGACCCAAAAAGTTACATACTATATTGCTTCCATTTAGGTGATATTCTTACAAAAGCAAAATTGAAAGACAAAAAACAGATCAAGGGCTTACCAGGAGCTAGATACAGAGGAGAAGGACTGACTACAAAGGGAGCATGAAGGAAATTTTGAGGATGACAGGACTGTTCTACATCTTGATTATGGTGGTAGTTATGTGACTGTAAACACTTACCAAAACTCAAAGATATATACACTTAAAAGGGTAGATTTTACTGTATATAAATTATACCTTAGTAAAAAGAACAAAAAAGTACTTGGTGACTCAAAGACATTGTATAAAAAAGATTATATTTATATAAATTATTAGTAAGGTATTTAACCTGCTTTTTGCTAAAAAGAAAAAAAAAAATAATTATCCACTCACACAACAAATATTTAGTGAACATTATGAGCCAGGCACCTGTTATCAAATTAACATTTAATTACTAAAATGCAGACTCTCGGTTGGGGGTGATTTGTCCTTTTTCTGGGCCTACAGCCAATTCCAAGATGCATTCTTTACTCTACTGAAACAGAAGCACAACAAGGTTCCTATATTTAACTAGTTAGTCTTGTCTAACAGTTGCATGAAGATCAAAAAACAGTCCACGTTTATATTTATCCACTGTAGAAAGCTTTTCTTTAAAAGTTCCATTATATATATTTTACAAATAAATAAATAAATACAAACATCGTTATAAAAGGAATCCAATAAAACACCACCCAAAGTTCATTTTAGTTAAAGGATCTTTTAAAATATGTAGACATCTGGTTATGCAGTAAGCTAAATATATACTCTGTGAAGTACCTTACTGGCAAACTGAACATTAAGGTGCTATGTGTCCAAACACAT
The DNA here is from genome assembly GCA_027257055.1 of Cephalopachus bancanus. NCBI lineage: Eukaryota > Metazoa > Chordata > Mammalia > Primates > Tarsiidae > Cephalopachus > Cephalopachus bancanus. The sequence continues at coordinate 108,670 of JAPVLO010000329.1, read as the reverse complement.
ATATCTTATAACAAGGTAAGAACTCGTTTACCAACCAGCATCACTATTAACTGTACAAATATATCTTGTAATGATTGAGTCTATCTCTTCCTCCATCAAAACAGATTTAGGTTGTAATTTAAAACACTAAAATAAATAACCAACTTAAATAAGCTTGAAATTCTTGCAACAGATTCTGCCAAAATAGAGACTTTCAATTTGTTATAACAAATATTTCCTATAAAATAAACCACAAAATTATTGTCATAGATTTGTGAATGACTTAACCCTTACCAAACAATATTTCTAATGACAATTTCTCAAAACCATATAAAAGGTGGCTCCATTCTAAATTCAAAAATCTCTAATAAAATAAATATAAGCAGTAAAAAATATTTACATTACCCTATTGGGAAAATGAGAAACTTTACCCTGACTTTCTCATGAAATTCTCATCTTTGGCTACATGCCACTTTCTAGTTAGCACATTCTTCTTATTTTTTAATACAAAGTACAACCTAACCAAATAAAAACAAAAATCATGAAGTTGGAGTTGCAGGCAAGAGAGCAGACAGATGGTAGATGTGCCTGACAGTGAACAAGCCCATACTCACCTGTAGGGGGAGTGGAAGAAACAACAGGGGGAGTTGGAGAAGTGAAGCCATCAGCAAGGGTCTGGGCACCCCCAGCCGCACCGTCTGGGGCAGTGGAGGAAGGGACAGTAGCAGCAACAAGAGGGGCGGGGGCAGATGCAGAAGTAGCAGGAAGGGGAGGAGTGCCAGCAGAGCCAGCAGGGGCTGAAGGGAAAGAGGAGGAAGAGGCAGCGTTAATGAGGCTGTCAAGTCAGGCAGGATTAGAAAAGGCACTCGAGTAGTTAATGTTAGACAATCAGTGCTTAACACTAACCAAAAGAGTAGAGAATTAGAAAAAAGAACGAAACTTATGTTAAAGGATTATTAGGTATGCAGCAAATAATTCAAGATGCTCAGGGTAATGCACAGATTTTTTTAATTCATTAAAAGCAAACATTCCTTTTTACCTGAAAGCCCTACTCTGGAAGTATTCCCTTTCAGAGTTATTTTTAGCTTAACAGTCTATAAATAGTATACAAAACTAAACAGAATACACTAAAAAACAACAGTATTCTGTCTGAATTACACAAATCAGAAAATGGACATCTCATCAGGTAAAAGAATTAAAAAAAAAAAAACCCACAAATTTTTCCATGCTATTATAAGTAAACCAAATGTGTAATACTCTATTTGCCTTTTGTGTCAAGCTTTTAAAGCTAAATTTTTTTTTTTGAGTTGGAGTCTCACTCGGTCTCCCAGACTGGAGGTGCAGTGGCCGCTCCCGGACAGCACAGCCTCGCCTGCTGGGCTCCGGCGATCCTTCCGCCTCAGCCTTCTGAGTAGCCGGAATTACAGGTATGCGCTACCACGCCCGGCTGATTTTTTGATTTATTGTAGAGATGAGGTCTCGCTGCCCAGTAGGGTCTCAAACCCATGGGTTCAGGCAATCCACTCACCTCAGTCTCCCAAAGGCGCGGGATTACAGGCTGAGCCACCGAGCCCGGCTTAAAGCTAAATTTTAACTGTGTATCCTATATCAAATAAGCACATTTTCTGTTTCAGAGAAAAGAGGTTAGCATTTTCAGAGACTACTAAGTTCCAATAAGTCCACTAAATTTAACTGTCAAAGCTATTTTTATATTTGCCCAGTCCTTTGTTACCATATGATCCTCACACTGAATCCCCACTGTGAACAAAGACAGACACTGTCATAAAGCCAGCTGGAATAAACATGTGACTCATGCCAACGTGATACCTGAAACCTCAAAGCAGCAACTTAGCCGCATCACCAAAGGCATAAAGAGAAGTACAAAGTGAGCAAAAACCTACAAATCACCTGGTAAAAACAATAAATGTCTAAAGACTTCCCAACATTTATGGAGTCCTAAAGAAAAAAATCCCAATGATGAAGAAAACCTTCCATAACTAAACGGCAAGCTGAAATCAAGTTCAGAAAGGAAGAGAAAAGCTGAAGCCCCATGGGTGTGTTACCTGGAAAGACACTGGGAGGAGAGGGGGTGGGAACGGCAATGGGGACCCCCACACTCCCACTTCCACTGTTCTCACGACTGCTGCTCCGACTGCTCGGGTGGCTTCCTCCACTACTCCCACTGCTGCTGAAGAAACAAGAGTCACCAAGATGTGAGCAATTGCAGACAGTCAGATATCACTGGCATGTGCCAACACTTTCTGAAATGAGTACAGCTACAATGAAGATAATTCAAAAGCCTTCCACTTCAAATGTAAATTTCCTTGAGCTTCAAGTCCGTGACAGTGAGTGAGTGAGTGAGTGAGTGAGTGAGTGTGTGTGTGGTGTGTGTGTGTATATAAAAATATAAACGTCTTAATAAAGTTGGGGGAAAACTGGGTCCAATAAGCTTGCTTTGACCACATTTTAATAGCATGTACTAAAGATACTAAGAAAAAAATTCCCCTATAAACATAAGTGCTAACTAAGTGTAGGGACTTAACACATTAAAAACAATATTACCTTCTTATATTCCAGTTTAGTGTCTGTCTGAAGAAACTGCTTTTATAAAACATTTCCTTAACAGATTTGACTAATTTTAATTTACAATCATAGCTTGATAAACTATTCCACATTAATATTTTGTATATAGTTTTTCATCTGTAAAGTTCCACCAAAAAACAACTTGAAATTCCCCACATTTGGTCCATATTTTTTTTTTCCAGATCAACTAAATTATTAGCCTTGTAGAGAAGTTTGCACTTCAGGATGTCTATTCTTTTTCAACTTCCGGTCTGCTCAAAGTTGCATCAGAACATGAGGAGAGAGAGGTGGAATCAGATGAGGTTGGAAGAGGAGAGTGAGGAAAGAACTTAGTACTTGGAAAATGAGAGAGATTGAACTGGAGTTATCTGAACAGGTTATGGTACTAAGACCATCACATTTTGCACTGAGGTAGAGAAAATACCTGTAAGTTCGATTTCTCTGATTCACAGAAGCTGTCCTCACAGGGCTCTGCTGCGAGGGAGCCATATTACGGGTTGGGCTGGGGACGTAATCATTTGGTACCACTGGAGGACGCACGGGCTCCAGTGTGCGATAGGGGGAGTGCCGCCTACAAAAAGAAGAGCGTATGTATGGTATGATTAAGCAAGCTTCGGCACGAGAAATTCAGAGCTGCCAGTCGTGAAATACAATTGGTAATCGGAGATAGGAAATGTGTCTTAACAAAACCCAGCTACCAAGTTCAGTCTTTCCTAAAGCACCACTTCTCCACCACTCGGGTTTTGATGAGTATTGTTGGTTTTTCAGTCTCCAACCTCAGTTCCCTGTGCTAATGCAATTTTGTTCATTTATTCTCAGAGAGCGCAAAGGTTCTCCACCATTTAAGCCAAGGTTTCCCAGATGCCACTCTTTTCTGAGAAGAGTTTAAATTACTTTAGTATCATGTCAAAGTCTCCCAACTGCACTGCATGAATGCACTAATTATACTCCTCTCTCCTCTCTTCATAACCAAAGATATTCAAAGACAGAAACAACAATTCTAGATTTTAGATGTACAACCCCCATAGTGATGGTCAATGTCAGCCATAACAACTCATTTCCCTTTCTATACACTAATTACATAGAAATTAAAGTTTGGCAGGGCTCGGAGGCTCAGCCTATAATCCCAGCACTTTGGGAAGCCAAGGAGAGCGGACTGCCTGTACCCGCGGGTTCAAGACCAGTCCGGGCAACTTGGCAAAATCTCATCTCTACAATAAATCAAAAATTAGCCGGCATGGTAGCTGCGCGCCTGTAGTTCCGGCTACTTGGAAGGTTGAGGCAGAAGGATCACCGGAGCCCAGCAGGTCGACACTGGGGTAGCCATGAGTGTGCCACTGCACTCCAGCCTAGGCGACAGAGTGGGACTCCAACTCAAAAAAAAAAGTTTATCCGAATACAAAAAAAGTACACAAACTGATCTCAACTTCCATTCTCACAACCTTACTTTCTCACTTAACTTCTACTTTGATCTCTTTTCTCTCTCTTCTCCTCAGATGTCAACATTTACAAAGGTGGGGCAAGCAGGGAAGGGGAAACAGTGCTTATCTTCGAACTGTAAAATTCAAAATAGACTGGATTTTATTAACATGTATCTCCCTCTTTTTCTCAAAATTTCCTTTAAAAGGAAGAGGCTGAGAGGATGAAGAAAGGAAGTATGATAGAAAATAAGACACACATTGGAAAATTTGTGATTATTAAATTAGTTTGCATCTCTAAGTTCTCAAATTCTCTGTGACAATGATAAAACACACAATTGACATGACACTGACATCATGCAGATGAAATTCTGGTCTTGAAAATTAAAACCCATGCTTTTCTTCAAATTATGCTGCTAAACCAAGGTATTTCTCAATAATTCACTTTCCAAAAGGTTCCCAGAGTTCCTTCAACTATTGCTTTCCTGGGCCGCTCAAGTTACAGCTTACTGATTTTGAATGAGATCGCTTTACAATGACCCTGTTCACTCTACTACCTTTCACAGTCTCTCAGACACACACACATACACACACACACATACACACAATGAAAATAAATGAGGAACACTGGATGAAATACTGGGTCAAAGAGAATACTTTGAACTTAAAATACTAAAAAAGAAGCTCAGACACCTCTGAAATTATAATGCAAATATAAAAAATAAAGTAGAAAACATTAATTTCCCAACTTCTAATTTTCAGAAAACTTTTTCCAACCAATAAAAATGTCCTGTTTCATCCAAGTAAAAACCTTTTAATAATTAAAACTATGCAGTAAAGGTAATGACACAAACAAGGTAAAAAAAGGGGGGGGGCAGAGGAACAAAATATGGCAACTAGGCAAAGACTATGTGAAAAAAATAGACTATTGTGACATCAACTGGAGGGCGTCAGCATCTTGGATCCCCAAAGGTTCCACAGATCCATTGCTGATATACAAGGAAAACAAATAATGGTATATGGATAAATCTTCAAAGTTTGAGAGCAACAACATTTTATTTTTCTAGAGACTAAGTGGGTTTTTTGCTAACAAATTTTATTTAAAACCTAGCAAAATCCATTAGGCACTCTACATGCTAGAAACGTAAATGTTCCATAAGGAAATAAAAGCGAAGAGTTCCTATTGATTTCTCTACTCTTACCCCTGCACCATTATACACTACTAGGTCATATACATTCTACTCTGAAGTTCAAATTTTATTTGATCTTCTAGATTCTCTCCTCTCTAATCTAAACAGAAATTTTCTGCCCACCCCCTAAAAAGCCATCCTATTCCTGATGGAAATTCACTTTTATTATTATGTCTCCCCCCATCCTATTATTCCTCTTCCAACACTATCTTCCACTATATCCCAACTCATCTTTGTCCTGTCCTGATCCACAGTGCTTGACTGGGTTTTGGTATTTTGAGGTTTGTTTTGTTTTGTTTAGGTGAGGGAGTCAAAAACAAGACTGTCAATTAAAAATGTTTTAGTGTATCTCATAAAGCCAATGGTTGTCAAAGCATTTTGTCTTTATCTTATATATTTTTAAAATCCAATTTGTGGTACAGTGACCCTGAAAAGTTGATAGGTGACAAATATTACCCCCCTTTTACAGATGAAAACACTGAATTGCTGAGAGGCTGACTACGTAGGACCACAAAGTAATCAGCAGAGCTGGACCAGAATTTTATTCATCTGGCTTCTGGGCTATATTACCTGATCATAAATCTCAATCACAGTATACCAAGTTTATATTATGTTGCTATAGAAGAAAAAGGTCAAAGCTGCTTCCATTAATTTACCATTTTTGGCAAAAGTCATATCCAGAGCCCAATTCTACAGGACCAACTAAAGCTCAATATTCTTATAACAAGCTCTACAGAATTCTTTAATCACACAGCATTCTTGAGAAGGAAAGTTTGAGTTCAACTATAAAAGACTAAACATCTCTGGAACAAAAAAGGAATGAATATTAGACTGCAATTTATAATAAACCATAAACTTGGGCTAGGATTTTATCTCAAATTTAAAATTAATTAGAAAATAATTTCTAAACAAAATATTTTTAATGAATAAAGATATATTTTCCAAGAAAAGATAAAGTTACACACACAAAATACAATCCTGGAAAGAACATGCTCTCTCTTTAAATATTCAAAAATAAATATATGCTGTTTCATTTTTAAATGCAACAATACATGAAATGGTTTTCACTGATTACTTATCTACTTACCCAAGTGTCCCCTTCCCTGACATAGGGGGACTTGGGGGTTTCTGAGTTGGAGGAGTTGTACGTGGCAGCCCTCCCATCTTCATATTCTGGGTACTCACCTAAAAAATTTTGAGGAAAACTTAACAGTAGGCAGTGAAATTAAATGGCACATTTGGGAAATAACACTGTGCTATTCAACAAAGGAGGGCAGGTTTAAACATAGGGGGGAAAAATTAGAGGCCATGCATTTCATATGCAATTTCTACTCTACTATTATTCCACAGTTGTACTCAAAGGACTCTTCCTAAGGTGAGATTTTCAAATGTTTATAAACTTCTCAAATGAAAAAACTTTATTTGCCATTAGGCCATCACACCAACAGATCACTGGTTAGACTATCTAATATTAAATTCAATTGAAATTAAGAAGGATAACTATAAAACTTTTGCTTTTATCAAGAGTAACTCAATCTGAAACAATAATGTCTTTAAGCAATTCCTTAGTTTTTAGATAGCTTCTTTTGGATAGTAAGTATATCATAAACAAAATTTATTTCCCCCCAAAAATGCAACTATGCATATCATCTGCTGTAACTAGATAACAGAAAATAAACTATACGACATACAGAGAAAAATTTAGATTTTTAAACTGTAGGTCAGCCTTAAAATTCAGATTTATTTCAAGTTCTCTTATGAGGGAATCACCTGCCTGAAAACTGCTAGAAGTTCAAGCCATGTTCCTAAACATCTGAATCAGAAAGTTAGTGCTGAGCTATCCCCTCCACCAGTGAGGAGGGCCACAGGCAATGTTCTGGCTCCAATGGGAACTAGACTCACTCAGGTTCAAACTGAAGGTTAATTCAGGTATGAGAAAGATACGACATAGGCCTAATGCAGACCTGGGCCATGACTCCTCTCACTAGTCTGCCCCCAATTGAAAATGCAAGTATGAAAAAGATGGGTAATTTGGTAATAATGTCACCAAAGGAGTTATGTGAGCACTTACACAGAGTCCTAGAAATCCAGTTATCTTTAGGAGCTAAGAGAAGTCACTCACAAATATAGTTCAAGTGCAGTCTCAAGTTTTTTGAGACTACCAATGTGTTAGTTAATGTTAACCATACAGGTTCATACCTGACCCTATTTGAAGCCCCTAATATTTTGAATTCCCGACTTCAAAATACATTTCAAAAAAGGATCTCAACTTTTCTAATAAGACTGTCTAGATTATTCAAACTATAAAGTAAAACTGCAAGACATTATATCAGTGAAATCAGAATACATGTATAACTAATTTCAAAATATAAATTTTAAGACAGCAAATCATAACTGTATATAGAGTACTGAGGCTATCAAAACTAACTCTGACTTTGGTGGAATTTTTTTTTTCATTCTAAAATATTACTTGTTTTCTGAACTGTTAAGAAATAATATATCAAGAAAAAAGTTTCTCAAATGAGTAATAGCCCAGTGAATACGTTGTGTGTGATGTTAAAACAATCTTTAATGACAAATGATACCTTTGAAATGTTCTTTATGAGTCAGGGTCTCACTCTGTTGCCCAGGCTGGAGTGCAGTGGCACGATCATGGCTCACCACAGCCTCAACCTCCTGGACTCAAGCAATCCTTCCACCTCAGCCTCCTGAGTAGCTGGGACCACAGGCGCACGCCACCACGCCCGGCTTATATTTTTATTTTTGTAGAGACGAGGTCTCGCTATGTTGCCCAGGCTAATCTCAAACTTCTGGGCTCAAGCAATCCTCCTGTCTCAGCCTCCCAAAGTGCTGGGATTACAGGCATGAGTCACTGCGCCCGGCTGAAATTTCAATATTTTTAAAGTGAAGCACTCATGTGTAATCCTTTTGCTGCTGCTTTTAAACAATAAATACAAAACAAACTGAATGTTAAGTAAGAATAAAGGTTAATTCATCCTTGCTCTCCCTCTCATTAAAAAGCAGAGGGTATACTAATTATATCTTAAAATGAAAATGCTGGAAAAAGTTTTTCTTAAAAAAATGTATCCACATTTGAGGAAAAATTTAGGAGTACTATTAACAAATAACCATTAGCTTTTAAAACTATAAATCTTAATTTACAATACCAGAAGATTCTTAAAGTGGTAACCACAAGTCCTTTAAGCTCAACCTTAAACAACATAAAACCCAAGGTTACTTTAAGAGATGAGGGAAAAGTGAACCAAACACTAAAACTACATCAATTTGCTAGAAACAGGAAGGAAAAGGAGCAGGAATAGAAAAAGAAGAAAAGAGAGTTTTATTCTATACATGGGATTGCTAAAATATTTGAAAACAGCTTTCCAACTCTGATTTGATTTAGATTTGTGTATATAGGGTGTTTTTGTTTAAATTGCAGTATCTTCTGTAAGGTCTTTGAACCTACCCAAAAAAGCAGTATAAAATAAACAACCTATAAATTAAAATCTGGTAGATGTGTGTAAATAAAACTCAGCACATTTTATCATCGGTAGAATCATCAAATAATTATGTTTGTTTGGCTAATGGGGTTAGATGAGCAACTTAAATCACTTAAGAAATCAGAGTCCCTGTAAAATGTTCAAACAATCTAATTTTATACTTCCCTAATACTGTAATATCTTTCTAATAAGCTAAACGAGTTTCTCCATATTTCCTCAAAGCAGTTCTCCTTTGTGATAAATGTTTTTATACTAAATAAAACTATAAATACATTATGCAGAATATAAATACTATCATTTGAGATTTTTTAAAAATAGGAATAAATGCCAAACAAAACAATTTTTTATAAACCTGAAATCATCTGGTAAAAACATAATTGCCAGACAGCCATCGTTATCCTAAAAACTATTTTGAGGTAAGTTTTCAGGGAAAACAATAGTGCCTGACAAGCAGCAAAATACACGACTAAACTGTATTGGTAGAAGGAAATTTAATGTGTTTGCATGCGTGTGTGGGTACACATCGTAAATTCAGGATAAAAAAAAAAATACTGTAGCCACTTCATAATAGGAATTCCACATGTATTATTTTTAAGTTACAAACATAGCAGAATTATCATCTGGCACGTAAATGTGACGTTAACGGTCCTGAATCACAAGTGGGAGTGTTCATTATACTTTTCCAAGTCTTACTGGGAAATTGGAATGAAACTCTGGTGGCTGACTATAACAATAATTTCATTATGTGTGTATTTTTTTATTCTATAAAATAAAAAGTCATCAAGAGCTGAATGAAGGCATAAGGAGGAAAAGTTTAAAAAGTCCCCATTTTTCCCTACCAAGAGAAACATCCCAAAACAGAAGAAATATTTCATGTAGGTATTGAAGGCTGACGCAGGGCCACAACTCACAAATTCCTACTGGGCTATGGTGAAGGAATGTAGACAGCAGTGGAGGCAAAAGCAGGTTCTTTATGACTGAAAGGCTGCCTGGTCTCACAGGTTTTGGAGATTCTACACAGGGAACCACTTCTCAGGCCCATGTTATGCCTTATGCATTTTTCTATAATGCTCCTACCTTTCCTGCTCTATCCTTTTTGGTACATTCAATACCCCCTTCACTACTGAGATATAATATAATGTTCATACAACAACCACTTGTATACCTAATCCTGAATCGTACCCATATCATTAAAATAAATTTTAAAATATATATAATGTTCATTACAAATCTCAGTGCTTGCCAGTGCTCCTGAACTTCAGCATTATTTCTACAGCTAGCCAGTCACATATCTCTAACTCACAGAAGACACTGCCTTTGTTATAAAATCACCCACTGACAGATGACCTGCCAAAACAGAACAGCAGTAGACGCATTCTAAATGTGTGCATATCCTTCAATGACCAACCACCTGCCAGACTACCAGGTACAAGAGAAAAGGCACAGGAACAAAAGGAGGGAGTCTGAGAGACACAGAGCCCTATAAAAGGATTTATCTACCTGTTTGGTATTCTGGAATAAATCAGACTCACATGTTTAAAAAAACTAAAAGAAATGTCTACAAATTCTGCAGAAATCAACAGAATAGAAATAATGTGGGAAGAAACTGTTAGAGAAGGTTTGAGAGAAAAACATGAGCTAGACTGTTCAGTTTTAAAAGAACAGGGTTTAAATACACAAACAGAAAAGGAGGAGTGTGTGTTGGTCACGTCTTCATGAAACACCGAGGCTGAGAAAATCCATGGTCCAGCACCTATGAGCCTTCATTCTCTGTTCCGTGCATTACGTCCCATCTAGTGCATAATTCTTTGGTTTCCTAGAGATCTCTGTCCCTCTCAGAGGATATATGTTCCTACTGCAATTTCTAAGGACTACCAAAAGATCCTCTGAGGGAAATCAAAGCTGAACCTAGGAACTAGAGTAAAAATTCAGAGAGGTAAAAGTTTTAGTAACAGAGTTTAAGGACAAAAATCTAAGGAGTGAGGAATCCTAGAATCCATTACAGAGATAAGGAAATGCAAGACTTCGGATAGAAATAGGTAAAGAATGTAGAAGAAAACAAGAGAAACAAAGATGGATGAATTTCTACTTGATTTTCTAACAAATGGCTTTTGCCAAAACAGAAGCAATGCCTCAAGACTGGAGCTAACGGCAAAAACAGATGGGTCTCCCAAGAGTCACTGCTCTTACAGAGCTTTCTCCCAAGTGCTATGCCAAGTGCATTCTGAGGAGTGAACTTTTAGCTGTACCTGAAAGTTACAAATGTGAGGGGAAATTTATCCGATTTCTATAAGGAATGACAGACACTTGCCAAAAAGTAGTACTCAAGCAGAAGTGTTAGCCCATTTTTCACATGAGGCAAAATGATGGATCTTCAAGATTTTAAGCAAACTTTTTGTGTTATTATATTCTTAATTTGCTGATTGTAAAATTCTGCTCACTAATTATTCAGAATTTGCCTGGGCAATAACCAACTGAAATAATAAACATATCAGAAGTCTTTACTGTTATTGATTAAACTAATATCCTTATTCTAAAACTACTTAAACTAAGCTTCATTAGTGACAATTTTATTCTTTCAACAGAAAAATCTATTCCAAATGTATTACACTGACCTCAGCAATATGGTCATAAAACTCATTTTACTAGTAAAATAAAGAGTAGAAAAAAGAAACCCCAGTTTAAGGTACGTTGCACTTTTCTACAGACCCAGATACAATTAAAGCACCACCAAAAGGCACTCTATCCACTGACTTATTATGTTTTGTTGTAAAAATATCGCATTGTTTTCAAAGTCTTATGAATTAAACTCTATAACTTGAGTGAAGAAAAAACAACCCAAATTTCAGATGACAAGAATCACTAATCATTGAACATGCTACATAAAATGTTAAAACTTAAACTTTTAAGCAAGGAGGTCTCTTCTGAGTAAAATCACACGGATCTGCTCCTCAAGTATGATGGCTTTGTAGAGTCTATCTGAAAAGTATAAAAAGTCTGACAGCAATGGGAGCAAAGAGCTCCCATTTTTTTGAGCTCTCTCAAAAAAAGGGCTAAGAAACAGATAAAGAAAGAAATAGAAGGAAAAAGGGCTAGGCCTAAAGATGCTTAAAATTTTAGGCACATTTTATTTTTTGAGTCAGGATCTCACTCTGTTAACCAGGATGGAGTGCAGTCGTGGCACGATCACGGCTCACAGCAGTCTCCAACTCCTGGGTTAAGCATATTTGAAAACCCCATTTAATTGGCTACCCTGATTAAAATAAGGATAAAAAATCCATATCCTATCAAGAGACTCCTAATTTTTAAAAAAATTTAAAAAGGAATCAGCAGGCTTGACCTCCTGGGCTCGGGTGACCTTCCCACCTCAACCTCTCAAGTAGCTGGGATAGAGGCACAAGCCACTATGCCCAGCTACTTTTTTCATTTTTATTTTTTTGTAGAGACGAGATATCACTCTGTTGCCTTAGGCTGTTTGCAAACTCTGGGCTTAAGCAATACTACTGCCTTGGCCTCCCAAAGTGCTGGGATTACAGGCATATACTGAAACACCAAGTCGGCCTATTTCTGCATTTTTCTTCAGTTAATCTTTCCGGGCACTTCTGTCACTTTGGACGTTAACACATTAATAGCCAGAATTTGAATACAGACCTTAGAGGAAAAGAGTCACAGCAGCTGCACAGCCTACTTTTGGTCTAGGTCACTGCAACCCTCCTATTCTAAGATAGATCTCCTCACAAGTTCACATCTTACTCACCAAGACTCAGTGTCTGGAGCCAAAATTCCAGAGTTTACTCTACAGAAGTAAAGTATATTTGCCTGGGCTCCACTAATCAGATCTACCTACCAAGACCAGGAAAGATTTCTGTGGCCAGGGTTAGTACTAGTCAATAACACAGAACTCAGTCATCTTGTCTTCTTATCACTTTCTACACTGAAGACATGGCAAACAATGGGTATCAGATGAAAAGATACATATTGGGAAAAAATTATAAAACCCGATAAGAAAAAAAGAACAAAGAGAAAATGCATGCTAAGTTTAGTGAAAATAATTGTAGTAACTTCTGACAGGCTTCTTGAATACAATTGAATTTCTTCTACCATTGATCCTCCCAAATACTGAAACAAATCACAACAGGAAATACTCTAACCTTTAACTTGTGTTTTGTTAAACACTATCATGAGCTTTTGATGTTTTGCATATAAGCAATACTTACCTTTAAAAAGTGTTATTCATATTGAAAGTGAATTATATTGAAACATATTTTATATAGCTATTTGAAAAAAAGACTAGTCTTTTTGGCAAAATACATGATACTGCAACTTAAAAAAAAAACCATAACATTGAATATTTTCTGCTTGTCAATTTCTTTACACTGATCATCAAGTTAAAAGATAATGACATATTATCCATAAAGTGTATCATAAAGCATACCATTTATAGAATAAAAAGGCTATTACACAGGGGGAGGGTTAAATAAAGCATGTTAGTTGGCCCTCCAATTAATAAAAAGGTCTATGCTTACAAATATTCAGCAATTATATTTCATAACAAGACTTTATGATTCACAAAATATATTAACATTATAAAAAAATCACTCATTAAACAAATATTTACTAAGCACCTAATGTGTGTCAAGCACTGTTCTAGGCACAAAGGAAAGAGCAGTGAACAAAACAGACAAAAATATTTGCCAGCAAGAAACATGAAGACACACCACAAAGTTGCATGACAAAAAAACAAAAATTTTTAAAAAAACAGAAATTACTGGTTTTTAAAGGCCAAGAGTCAAACATCTCTTTACTCCCCATATGTAATATTCTACATAAGAACAAAGAATGGAAATTCAGCCCTGGAATCTCTTACCTTAAATCTAAGCAACCACTTAATGCATAAATGGAGCAAATAAAAGAGGTAAGGAAAAAAAAGCATTGAAAGGTTAGTTGAAACTTCAGGATGTGAAGAGAAAGGAAAAAAAGAAAAAACAAGTTAAGCATTCAGCATTAACAAAATAATGTCTCAGTAGATCATAGAAAGAGTGGTTAAAGCAGAATGTGTCATGAATAGAAGTTTATTTGATGAAATTATTTAAGACACTGTTTTATTCAAAAATTTAATTTTATTAAAGATTTCTTCATATTAGTGCAGAAAACTTTTAAACACTAAAAGTCAAAAAAATAAAGGAGCAACAGAGTCCTAAAAATAAACATTTCACTTTATGGATTAAACAAAAATGGGGGGGAAGAATCATCTTTTTATTACAGAAGTAGGCAAGCACAAATGTCATGTTTTATGCTCCAAGTGTTTTTGGCATTAGATTCTGGTAGTATTCTATCATATTCTATTAGCAGTTTGTTAGCCTTGAATAAATTTTCCCTATGGCGTACAACCTATGCCAAATAAACAAACAAATTTTCCCAAGTCAGAATAAATTTCAGTTATTAATTAACCATTCAATTATGCATGCTAATCTTACATGCTCTAATTAGTACAGTAATTTAAATCCATGTATCAATTATAAAAGTTAAATATCAAATCCAGATAATAGTGCTTGCATCAAACTCTTAGAAAATATTTTTTAAAATATATGTATAATGTATATTTTCTTTTTACCTAGATCTACATTAAATTTATCTGGATTTCCAGCCAAAAAGGTGTGGTTATATTTTTTTATTTAAATATAATTATATTAGGAAAAAAACAACTGCAAGAATTGTACAGATTAATTATGAGCATATGTGTATTTTTATTTAAAGTAACATTTGATAAGTCATTGTCTTTCAAATCACTGATGAGATATAAATTTCAAACTTACTACTTAGCTGAAACTCTAAATAGCTTTCTAAAATACAAACACCAATTTAAATAAAATGTACATGTTTCTCAGTTTTGATTATGGTACTTTATATACAAACTAGGATCTCAAGTATATCTTAAAAGAGCCAAAATACATAATGGCTATAAACTTGAAAGCAGAAGAAATATTAATTCATATAGTACTTTTACCTAACACTATTCTCAACCAAAAAGCTGAGATAAAACTAATTTAGAAAAACTCAAAGCACATGTTTATCAACATATGTTGTTTTTGAAAACTAATGCCAAAAGTCTGCTGATAAATATTTGAGATAAGGTAAACACTGTAACATGTTGAGTAACTTTTAATAAGACACTTTAAATCATTAAGATTAGAAACACTACACCACACTTATTTACTCCTTCCGTATGAGGTATTACCATAGTTGATTAAGCAAATGCAACCCACTCAAAGATGACTGTTTAAAACTTGAGAACACAGCCCTGAGAAAAAGCAAGAAGGGTAAAAACAGGTGCAGTATTAAGGAATCTTCATAATCACAACTGGACCGAGACTTGGTCCTCTAGAAAAGGAAAGATAGAAAGCTTAATTTTCTAAAGAATGAATTCGATTACAGTCTTTTGTCTTCAAAAGCTTAACAAAAATTACACTTACCTTTACTCCATGTCCAATATCATCTAGAATTGTGTAGTCAATAGGTTTTCTAATATAACGAACTGGTCGCTCAAGGTTGGCTGGAGCAATAATCTTGTGCGTCCTTGAAGTGTTTTTATTGGTAGTCAAAATACCAATTTCTCTTCTTGCAACTTTCTCTTTATGAATATCAACTGTCTGCAAAATATAATAAAGAAATCACAAAAATGTATAGTTCTGCTATCCAGAAAACTCATAATATAAATGCCAGGAGATTTAATATTGCTATTCATATTCTCAACCATGCTTGCCAAAATTCTTCTCCTTTTTGGACTACTTTCTCCATTTTTAGGCTAAAGCAAGGGTTGGCAAACCATGGCACACATGCCAAATCTGGCCTACCACCTGAGATTTACAGACCATAAGCTAAGAGTAGTATTTACATTTGTTAATGGTTGGAATAAAGCCAAAAGAAAAAGAATGTCAAGACATGTGAAAATTATATGAAATTATGATTTTAGTATCCATAAGTAAAGTTTTACTGGAACACTGCCACACTGCTCACTTGCGTGTCTATGGCTACTTTTAGACTGACAGAAAAGGGGAGCAGCCACAACAGAAAGGTATGTCCCGAAAAGCCTAACATGTCTATTAGCTGGCCCTTTACAGAAAAAGCTTGCCAACCCTAGGTTAAAGTATGCTAATTTTCCATTCTCCATTAAGATTTAGTTTAATATAATTATTAATAAAGTCCCACTAATTAATCTGGTTACATTAAAAAATAACCTACTAGCATAATTTTATTAGTGTTTAAACATCTTTTTTATTAAAAAAAAGGAAATGGGCTAAAACTCAATGATAAAAATGAGTCATTTTTCACCAAAATAAATAAACCCTAAGTTGTTTCTGTAAAATTGCCATTTTTAAATATCATGACACAGTGCTTATAAAATATCTCATTATACTATTTATTAAATGCTCACACAGGACATAATTTAGTAGAGCGATAAAACATTCTCACAGTTTTCTAGTTGCTAACAGAGGATGAATTTCTCCACATACACAGGTAATTAATACACTAAAACAAAATTTTTTAAACTGTAAATTGCAATGAGTAGTATGTGAGTAGCAATTATCTAAAGTGAAATAGAACAGAAACATCAGACTGCTGTACACATAGTAAGGTAAGAACTGTTTCTTGAAACGTCTGCTTATTATAAACACATACATGAATTATGTACTTAATATAATATAAAGTGTATTTTCCCCCTGTGGGTTACAGTCAAAAGAGTTTGAAAAACACTTCACTAGAACTGTTCACATCTCTACCACCATTTCTGACCCAAGCAGCAATTAATGGGCACACTTTTTTTTTTTTGCTAACTCCTCCCCAGTCCTACTTCACTGTCTCCTTCCTAAAAGAAGCAGCTAATAGCATCACTGAAAAGACTATGATCACATGACATTATTAACTAGCACTTTAAGAACTCCAAAAGTTGATCATTTATCATTCTAAACTGCCTAAAGTAATGAGGCAAACTTGAAACAAATTTAAAGCCTCTTACTTCTCTACAACAAAGACATCTTAAAACAATAGGATCTATATGCTTCAGAGCTAATGAATGTATAAATGAAGCACCAAATAAAAAACTGACCATGGCAGTAATCTTATAATTTTAAGCATTTTTTTTAAAGTTGGAATCTCACTTTGTCACCCAGATTGGAGTGCAGTGACATGCTCACAGCCACCGCAGCCTCGACCTGCTGGCTCAGGTGATTCTTCCACCTCAGCTTTCCAAGTAGCCAGAACTACAGGTGCACACTACCACGCCCAGCTAATTTTTTGATTTATCGTAGAGATGAGGTCTCGCAAAGTTGCTCAGGCTGATCTCAAACCCGTGGGCTCAGGCAATTCTCTCACCTCGGCCTCCCAAAGAGTTGGGATTATAGACGTTAGCCACCATGTCTAGGCTAAGCATTTCTTTTAAAGAAAAAAATCGTCTCTGAAATTTTACTGCACATGTTAGGAAAATCTTGAGAAGAGCTTTCCTTTTCAACTATCAGACAATGTAAACCTAAGGCATCATTTTTATTCTGCTCAGTTTTTAGAAATGTACTTATTCAGAGCCAGACTCAGTGGCTCAAGCCTGTAATCCCAGCACTTTGGGAGGCTGAGGGGAGAGGACTGCCTGAGCCTACGGGTTCAAGACCAGCCTGGGCAACTTGGTGAGACACAGTTTCTACAATTTAAAAAAAAATGTACTTATTCAGAAATAAAACCATAAGAATGAAAACCTGACCAATTATTAAAAAAATTCTAAGCTTATAGTTTCAATTTCAAACTTTCATGCTAGAAATATTAATAAATTCCTGGAGAATAAAAAGGAAGAGCAACTTTCCACATATTGTTTGCATTAATGCACAATAATATTTTATAACAAGCACATATTTTTTGTTTGAAAAAATTGAGACTTTTGAAAAAGGCATTAAGATATACATTAGAAATCTGCTCATTTGGTCATACAGAGGTATGACTTGGTCTCGGAATTAAGGACATTTTCATATCACCAATATGTTTTCTTCATATGGAAACAAAAATATGCACAGTCCAAAACAATTCATCAATACAGTAAGGATAAAAGGAAAACCAATACAGCAAAAAAAAAAAAAGATAATAAAACTGTAAGTCTAAATAAGAGATAGTTGTTATAACAGAGCATAAAATTTGGTTCTAAGCTTCCTTGGAGAGAAGGCAAAGTAAAACAAAATGAGTTAACAGGAAAGTGACAATTTTCCCAGTACTGAACTCTAAAAGAAATAAAAGAAATTTTGAGAGACAGAAAAGTTCACTGTTACTTATTATATCAAATTCAGTAAAAACTGAAGGTACATTTGAAAGACATGATTCTTAACAGCATATACATATGAAAAGTCAAAATAATTTAGTTTAGCTATATAATGTTTCTAGTTGTCCACTTGATAAGAATGCCTATATCTTAGAAACACCAGAGCATGGTTTCTCAACAACAGCACTACTGACACCTCTAGGGCCTGAATAATTCTTGTTGTGGGATGCTGTCTTGAGTTTTGTAGGATGTAGAAAGCTTTTAGGTACATAACTGCAGCACTTCTCCACCCCACGCTGTGACATCTAAAAATATGTCTGAAATTGTCAGATATCCCCTGGGGGACAAAACTGCCCTGGTTAAGAACAATTTAGAGGAAGGACTAATTAGCCTGTCCCTTGTATTATTCACCCTCAAATACTATTGTTACCATACTTGTCACAAGAGTTGATTCAAGATTCATGCCTCTAATGATTGCCTAGGTATAGATATTTGGAATCATTAACCTTTTAAAAAATGTCTAAAATAATAAAGGTAACATATGGTTAAGAAAATCAAAGGATATGAACTGTATTCTTGCCAGTCCACTCCCACAATGAGTTAAACTGCAGAAGTTACCATGGACAGAATCAAACATACCTTTAGAAAATGGCTATGGTTTTATCTGGAGTCTGAGTACTAACTTGATGGAGAGCACTAAACCTATCCCATAAATAAGGAGGAGAATATTTGGTCCAGAAGAGTCTGAGGTTTTCAGCAATCACATACTTCAATTTATTTATAATCTTCTCTTATAAAAAAAAAGTATATTCAAATTAGAATATAATAAACACTCCCCATACTGATTCCCCAGCTTCAAGATTCATCAACTCCTAGCCAAACATCAGTTCTAAAAAGAATTCAGTAAAACTCCTATATTTTTAAATTAAAAATATGGCTGTGTTTTTCCTACACCAAATTCACAGTTTTCAGTACTCACTGCCTTTGCCTTCACAATATTCTTTGACATTACAATGCTAAAATTTTTAAGTTATATTTTGAAAGTACAAATTCAACATTGATATTTGGGAAGAATTTTAATGTTAAGAAAAGTATTTCAAATTTATCCTGTGTTTCTAAAGATACCAGTTATAAGACAATAAACTTACTCAGATATCTAGAAGAGACCTCAATAATAGCACTCACCTGTGGCAATTAAAAAAAGCATTCAGCTAGCAAAGAAGACCAAAACTAATGCAAGTATACTACTAATAAAATCATTGTCTGTTACAGCACTTGTCGACCAAAAAGACACATCAAGGAACATCACTGCAATTGTGCAGGACCTTACACATCTATTTTCCCACAGTTTCTAATTAATTAATTTCCCATCCTTCTCACTGATGTTGCCAAGCTGGTCTTGCATGCTGCAGGCTTCCCCATGACACTTCAGCCACACTGTGCCAACCCAGATTCCTACAGGTGCCTCTTCCAGCCTTGACATCATTATACTGATTCCCAGTTACTTTGCAAGCCCTGAGCCCCACTCCCACATCTCCCTCATGAACCCAAGCACATGCTCAGGCCACAGCAGATGACAGGAAGGTACTGAACAAAATATTCTGTTTTAGGATAATCCATGCATTGTTGTTTCCCATTACCACAGAAAATTGAGAGTTGACTGTACTGGATATCACTACCTCAGTTAGCTGCCCATCAGTGTGGGAAAACATCTGCAATCAAACAGTTACAGTGGATTAACTCAACTAAGCTGGATGTTTATAAATGTCTCAAATTTTTTTAACTAGTAAGGTAATGTTTCAAATAACCATTTATTTAAATCACAGATATGCTTCAAATCATGTATCACTCATTAAACAAACTAGTTACTAAAAAATTGAATGGGTAATTTTCAAATACTCATTTTTTTAAAAAGTGCTATCCAAACCATACACAGGTAATTAGGAAGTATATAGTCTGCTTTCCATTCATAATTATATACTGATAACCTTCTGTAGTAGTTCCTTCTTTTTTAAAGAAAAGCTATACATGTTAAACAAAAATTACCCTACATGTTGAGTTCTTCAGGGTTTAGACCTGCCACTGCCTTTCAATATTTAGTTCTTGAGAATTACTTCCAACCTTTTATTACTGTACAATCATTTTTTCCTATCTCCTTTACTTGCTACCTGCTAACTGACTCAATGCCTGGCCAAGTAAGTCTTAGACAGTACTTTGGAGGGCAGAAGGAGCATTTCTTGTAAGTTATTCATGGCACCTTTTGACCACTCTTAGTATTTTTTATTCTAAGTCATGATAAACTTGAAAAGGGGGTACTGATTAACTTCACTAGCTGAGAGAAAAGATGGGCCTGGCTTAGAAGAATTTTAGTTTACAAACTGATAACAATTTTAGTCTGAATAATGCTCTGTAAACCTTTCCCTCACCCCCAGGAAAGATAGCCACCCTAAATCTTTTAAACCTAACAGAAAAGGACAAAAAGTAATGGACACAGTGAGCAACGTTTACCCCTTATACATTATGCTATACTGACTTAAGAGCTATGCGCTTCTACAAGTAGTCAGTAAAATTAAATGCTTGCCCAGGTAACTACATTGTTGGAAAATATTTAATGTTAATTTAACTCATACTATCAGTCTGGAGATCAAAATTTTCAGTTATTTTAAAAATACGCTTCCAAAGAATTGACAGGCTAACAACAACAAAGCTAGAGATGGAATTTCTTTTAAAATGTACTATCCCTAAAACACATAAGGTAATCCGTTAAGAATTTATCCTACCAGGCAGGGTGGCTTATGCCCATAATCCCAGCACTTTGGGAGGCTGAGGTAGGAAGACTACCTGAGTCCAGGAGTTTGAAACAGGCCAGGGCAACATAGCAAGAACTCGTCTCTACAAGAAATAAAAAAAATACACTGGGCATGGCTGGAGCAGAATTGCCTAACCTCCCAAAGGAGGTTGAGGCTGTGGTGAGCTATGATTGTACCACTGTACTCCAAGCCTGGGCAACAGAGATCCTGACTTACAAACAAAAAAGAACCACCACAAAAACAAACCTATTCTAATACTGGCTTATAGATACAGTGAGTGTGGTATAAATAGCACAAAATTATTTGATACTATATAATCCTCATGAATTCTGTTTTGTCTTTC
This sequence comes from Cephalopachus bancanus, assembly GCA_027257055.1. Lineage (NCBI taxonomy): Eukaryota > Metazoa > Chordata > Mammalia > Primates > Tarsiidae > Cephalopachus > Cephalopachus bancanus. The sequence goes on along the minus strand of JAPVLO010000329.1, from coordinate 87,549 downwards.
AAAACACTTGATATTTTCAAAGAATAGGTTAGTACTTTGTTTTCTTGAAGTATTTCTGCCTTATACATGTCAGTGGAATCAATGGAATTCCCATTCTAGATTCCAATTCAGAGTTATGTGGGGAAAAGTTAAGTTATCTCCAAGGGTTGAGATCAGTGGACACACTGAAGTAGATAGCAGAGCCACCAGAAGAGAAAAGAAGCAAATACACATCAAGTTCACTTGTGAGAATCTCCAAAAAATAAAGAATTCAAGATGGAAGACAGCTAAAAAATCACCTAAGCAGTCCTATAATCTTTCAGATGAGAAAACTGGAGTTCAAAGAAGTCAAATGTCACACTAACTAGCAGGAAAGCCAGAGTAAAGCCTATTACCCTGACACTTTCCCCTCCAATCCTACTCAGTATTCATTTCCACTAAAATGGAAGAAAAGGCTAGAGCACTGGGAGACTGAAAAGTAATAAGGTTCTAACTTAGTGACAGAAAAAAGATACTGATGGGAAAAGAAACTGAATACCCCCGATAACTAATATCTCCTAGTCCTAAACAACTCTACTCAATAACCCTTAGAACTCTTGAAACCTACTGCCTGTTCCAATAAACATGTGATCTTGTCTTTGATATGAAAAAAACCTCTGTTTTTTCACTTCTACTCAATCTTCTCTACACATTTTCAGAATTCAGTATTTTTGCCTAAGTTGCACAAAAATCTGGTCTCAAGGTAACAATCCCTGACGCCCTCCAGAAACACATATTTTAATAATAATGCAGGCCATGCACGGTGGCTCAAGCCGGTAATCCCAGTACTTTGGGAGGCCAAGGTGAGGGGATTACCTGAGCCCAGGAGTTTGAGAACAGCCTGGACAACTTGACGAGACCTCATCTCTACATTAAATCAAAAAATTAGCCAGCCTGTAGTTCTAGCTACTTGGAAGGCTGAGGTAGAAGGATCACCTGAGCCCAGCTGGGGTGGCCGTGAGCATGCCACTGCACTCCAGTCTGGATGACAGAGACTCCAACTCATAATCATCATCATCATAACAACAACAACAATAATAATAATGCAAAGAATAATAACACAATTTGAGAATCAAACACTGGAGAAAAAAGAATTTTAGAGCAAGGGCTGGCAAACTATGGCTACACACCAAATGTGACCCACATTCTTGCTTTTATATGGCCCACAAGCTACGAATGGTTTTAACATTGTAAAATAGTTGTTAAAAAAAATACATAGAGCCGGGCTCGGTGGCTCAGCCTGTAATCCCACGCCTTTGGGAGGCTGAGGTGAGTGGATTGCCTGAGCCCGCGGGTTCGAGACCCGCCTGGGCAGCGAGACCTCATCTCTACAATAAATCAAAAAATCAGCCGGGCGTGGTAGTGCATGCCTGTAATTCCAGCTACTCGGAAGGCTGAGGCGGAAGGATCGCCGGAGCCCAGCAGGTCGAGGCTGCGGTGGCCGGGAGCGGCCACTGCACTCCAGTCTGGGCGACAGAGTGAGACTCCAACTCAAAAAAAAAAAAAAAAATACATAGAGGCCGAGCTCGGTGGCTCAGCCTGTAATCCCGTGCCTTGGGAGGCTGAGGTGAGTGGACTGCCTGAGTCCAAGGGTTCGGTACCCGCCTGGGCAACTTGGCGAGACCTCATCTCTACAATAAATCAAAAATTACCGGGGGTGGGGTAGTGTGCACCTGTAGTTCCAGCTACTTGGAAGGCTGAGGCGGAAAGATCGCTGGAGCCCAGCAGGTCGAGGCTGCGGTGGCCGGGAGTGGCCACTGCACTCCAGTATGGGCGACAGAGTGAGACTCCAACTCAAAAAAAAAAAAAAAGAAAAGAAAAGAAAAAGAAATAAAAAATACACAGAGGCCAGGCATGGTGGCTCAGCCTGTAATTCCAGTACTTTGGGAGGCTGCAGCGAGAGGACTGCCTGAGCTTGGGGATTCAAGACCAGCCTGGGGAACTTGGCGAGCTCTCCTCTCTACAATAAGTAAAAAAATATTAGCCGAGTGTGGTGGCGTGTGCCTGTAGTTCCATCTACTTGGAAGGCTGAGGCGGAAGGATCGCCTGAGCCCAGCAGATCAAGGGTGCGATGGCTGTAAGTATGCCACTGCACAGAGTGAGACTCCAACTCAAAAAACAAACAAAAAACCACACACACACACACACACACACACACACACACAGACTAATATGAGACTGCAATCATATATGGCCCACAAAACCCAAAATAAGCCGGGCTCGGAGGCTCAGCCTGTAATCCCACGCTTTGGGAGGCTGAGGTGAGTGGATTGCCTGAGCCCGCAGGTTCGAGACCCGCCTGGGCAACTTGGTGAAGACCTCAACTCTACAATAAATCAAAAAATCAGCCGGACTCGGTGGCTCAGCCTGTAATCCCACGCCTTTGGGAGGCTGAGGTGAGTGGATTGCCTGAGCCCGCGGGTTCGAGACCCGCCTGGGAAGCGAGACCGCATCTCTACAATAAATCAAAAAATCAGCCGGGCGTGGTAGTGTGCGCCTGTAATTCCGGCTACTCGGAAGGCTGAGGCGGAAGGATTGCCGGAGCCCAGCAGGTCGAGGCTGCGGTGGCCGGAAGCGGCCACTGCACTCCAGTCTGGGCGACCGAGCGAGACTCCAACTCAAAAAAAAAAAAAATCAGCCAGGTGTGGTAGCGCATGCCTGTAATTCTGGCTACTCGGAAGGCTGAGGCGGAAGGATCGCCGGAGTCCAGCGGGTCGAGGCTGCAGTGGCCAGGAACAGCCACTGCGCTCAAGTATGGGCGACAGAATGAGACTCCAACTCAAAAAAAACAAACCAAAATAGTTACATCTGACCCTTTATAAACATCTTTATAAACATAGTTACATCTGACCCTTTATAAACATCTGCCAACTTGTTTTAGAATATTTACTGTGTATAACTTTATAAAGAGAAAACATTTTTTTCTTTAGTTGGGGGTCTCACTCTGTAACCCCAGGCTGGGGTGCAGCAGCTCAATCACGGCTTACCACAGCAGCAACGTCCTGGGCTCAGGTGATCCTTCCATTTCAGCTTCTCAAGTGGATGGGACTAAAGGTGAGTGTGACCATACCCAGCTAATTTGGGGGGTTTTGTGGTTTTGCGTTTTTTTTTTTGTAGACACATGGTCTTGCTATGTTGCCCAGGATAGAAAACATTTTCTTTTACACTACAGAATAATCTTCCAGTCTAAACAGCAACAAATTGTTTTGATATCCAACTAACTTTTCAAATAAAGAAATCTACTTGTGGCCGGGCTCAGTGGCTCAGCCTGTAATTCCAGCACTTTGGGAAGTCAAGGTGAGTGGAGTGCCTGAGCCCTCTGGTTTGAGACCCACCCAGGCAACTTGGCATCTCTAAAATAAATCAAAAGCTAGCCGGGCATGGTAGCACGTGCCTGTAGTTCCAGCTACTTGGAAGGCTGAAGCGGAAGGATCACCGGAGCCCAGCGGGTTGAGGCTGCAGTGGCTGGGAGTGTGCCACTGCACTCCAGTCTGAGCAACAGAGTGCGACTCCAACTCAAAAAAAAAATAAAAAAAAAGAAAGAAAAGAAATCTACTTGTATATTAAAACATAATTGAAAAAAATCCAATCCTTGAAAAAAATGCTAGAAAACATAATTTTTTTAAAAAAGTATTTCTTGCCGGGCTCAGTGGCTCAGCCTGTAATTCCGGGCCTTTGAGAGGCTGAGGTGAGTGGACTGCCTGAGCCCACGGGTTCGAGACCCGCCTGGGCAGCAAGACCTCATCTCTACAATAAATCAAAAAACCAGCCAGGGCGTGGTAGCTCATGCCTGTAATTCCAGCTACTGGAAGGCTGAGGTGGAAGGATCACCGGAGCCCAGCAGGTCGAGGATGCAGTGGCCGGGAGCAGGCACTGCACTCCAGTCTGGGCGACAGAGTGAGACTCCAACTCAAAAAAAAAAACAAAACTATTTTTTTTTAAATAGGCTCTATCAGCCTATTTCTCCTACCCAACCCTCCAACCAAATACTATTATTTTGTATAAAATTAACAGCTGCTGTAAATTGCAGATCCCTTGCCCTCCCCTCAAGTACTGTCCTCTAGACATTCAACTCCAAATAAAGAGAGTTCAACTTATTCTGGACAGCTTACTGAGGCCTCTCATTTCTGACTTATCAATCTCTATCCAATCATCTCTCCTAATTTTTTACTTAGTCCATTATAATTGGTTAAAAGAGAGCATTAATTAAACCATATTAATTAAATGCCAATTTATAAGATACTCAAAAAGAAAATGTTCTCAATAAATGAACTCACATGCAAACTTACAATCTGGAGTGGCTTACAGTATTCACCTTCCTTCTTGAGCTTGTCACCCTTCTCTACCAAAGAACTACAGAATCCTAATCAGAAAATAAATTATCTGCCATTGCCATTTACTTTTCGTCATTACTTACCCACATAATCTCTTACTTTCCTCTAATGACTAATAAAAGGTTGTCCCTCCTTTTAAGGAGTACTAATAATATATTAACTTCTCATCTATAGTTGCTCTTTGCTTCATTTTTTGTTTTTTTTGTTGATGCTGCTTTTGTTTTTTTGAGTTGAAGTCACTCTGTTGCCCAGGCTGGAGTGTAGTGGCATGCTCACGGCTACCGCAGCCTTGACCAGGCTCACACGATCCTTCCACCTCAGACTTCCAAGTAGCTGGAACTACAGGTGAGCACTACCACGTCCAGCTTATTTTTTGATTTGTTGTAGAGACAAGTCTCACCAAGTTACCCAGACTGGTCTCAAACCCCTGAGCTCAGGTAGTCCTCTCACCTCAGCCTCCCAAAGTGCTGAGATTACAGGCTTAAACCACTGCACCTGGCCACTTTTTGCTTCTTATTTTCTTTTTTATGTCTTTTGCCAAATTTCAAACTTGCAAAAATTTTACGACTTTTAAGTATAGACCTTGAAATTCTACATCACATTAGCAATTCATCAACCTCCACCTCCTATAGAAAACGAAGTTCATCTATTTCATCATTTAAAATGACACTGATTATTTCCTTCAGGAGGTCTTTCCAAACTAAAATGTACTTCTCACTCATCAAAACTCACCAATTCCTTTTTTTAAGCTTAAGACACAAAACACTACATATATTTGTATATAATATGTATATAATAAATTATATTGCTTGTTGTCTACAGAAGTTTGTATAGGATATGAAGAAACTCTTATAATGGCCAATTCAGATTTAAGATTAAATAATATTAAAAAAACACAAGAGTCCTTTTGAATTGATCTGATAAATTTCCAAACAGCAGAAATATAAGGTAGATCCATCATATCCGAGTTTATTATCAGGAATATATTTGGTTTAATTATACAAATTTGCTAAGCTTCAGATTCTCAAAAATGGTTAGATCAGTCCATTTCAAAAGAGCCCTGAGCTTTCAAGATATACAAAAAACAATAATATGCACATTTTAAAATTATTTTTATTCAAAAGACTAATCATTTAGGTCTAAAAAGAGTGTTGAGGCCGGGCTCGGTGGCTCAGCCTGTAATCCCAGCACCTTGGGAGACCGAGACAAGTGGATTGCCCAAGCCAAGGGATTCAAGACCAGCCCAGGCAACTTGGCGAGACCTTGACTCTACAATAAATCAAAAAACAGCCAGACATGGCAGTGTTCACCTGTAATTCCGGCTGCTTGGAAGGCTGAGGCGGAAGGACCGCCGGAGCCCAGCAGGTCGACACTGGGGTGGCCGTGAGCATGCCAATGCACTGCAACCTGGGCAAGAGAGTGAAACTGCAACTCAAAAAAAAATAAAAAATAAAAAGTGTTGACTACTACCAAATTATTCAAATGATAAGAGTGCTAAAATGGGAATTTTCAAAGATCTTTAAAAAAAAAAGTCAGGCAGATCAAAACCTTTACCATTTTTATGTTTTTAAAACAGTATTTGTGGGGAAGGGGGGGAATTGTACTTTGCAATTAAATTGGTTTTTCAAGCCGGGCTCAGTGGCTCAGCCTGTAATCCTGAGCCATTGGGAGGCTGAGGTAAGTGGATGCCTGAGCCCGCTGGTTTGAGACCCACCCAGGCAGGCGAGATCTCATCTCTACAATCAAAAATTAGCCGGGCATGGTAGCACGTGCCTGTAATTCCGGCTACTCAGAAGGCTGAGGCGGAAGGATCGCCAGAGCCCAGCAGGTCAAGGCTGCAGTGGCCGGGAGCAGCCACTACATCCAGTCTGGGTGACAGGGTGAGACTCCAACTCAAAAAAATAAATCAATAAAATAAATAAATAAATTGGTTTTCCAAAGCATTAAAAGACCCCTAAATACAGAAAATGTATATAAAAGCTATAACATATACACGCAAGATTATGTAGCCATCAAGAATGTTTATGTAGAGTTTATATCATCAAGAAGATACATTCTAATGCTAAGTTAAAGGAACAGAACCCAAAATTCTACACCTATTATAATCACAGGTACATTTTAAAAGACTATTTATAGAAAAAGTATTACAAAGAAATATATCAAAATATTAATAGTGAAGAGCTTGGGAAGTAGTAAACAGGTTTTCCCATTTTCGCTTTTTCTACATTTTCATAAGCATGGCTTTTATAATGGAAAAGTTTAACACTTTTTTAAAAGTTCTACATAAAAAACAGTTGTATAAAGTTTGCTAGTCACTTAGTCTTTCCATTATTGCAGGTATGGTACTATCCTAGTAAACATAAATCCTGTCTATAAAGACAAAAATGTAAGCATGCCATCAAGCTATCAAATTTATGGATAGCCTGTGTTTATTATTGAAGGTTCCTCACAGGCAAATAGAAAAATCGTATGGTCTCACTTGTGAAATATGATTGATTGAAGATTCCATCCTTCGTAGCTGGGATGCCTGGATATCCAGCATCTGCAGGACATTGTTGGCCAAGGTGTTTATCAGATAGGCAACACTCGCTAAGGATTGGGTGGTGTAGGCTTTGGTTTCTTCTAGGGCTCGCTGCTTATCTGCTGACTAGGGAAAAAAAATAAACCAGTGTCATTAATTCACAGATAATCCACTTCTAGCAAACTAACCTTAAAAAGTACTCATCAAAACTATTCTCGTGCTGAATCTACAAGTCAAATGTTCTGAAAATAACCAGTATCATGCAAACCCAAAGCCAAACTATTAACTGAATTCACTAATAGTTTCATGCTGAATAGATAAATATTTGCACAGATGCAAATAAAACCCTGAAGCCATTTTTTTAAAAATGAGAGCCAGTGGCTATTTTGAGCACCAGCAGCAAGTATATCTGCTCGGACAGGTAGCATTAATTTGAATGTATACATTCTGGCATACTTTTTTCTACTTTCCTTAATCCTTCCTTGCCTTTCATTCTAATATGTGAAACACAGCCAAAACATAATGTTCAATTAAAATAATAAAAATGATAGCATGATAAATAAAATGGTGAAATAGCTTTCATCTCAGCCACCAACATGCCATCCAGACCAAGGAAGACCTGGAACTTAGGGGCTACATGAACTACAGTCACGGTCACACCAGCAAGCTCCAAAACACCCGGGGAGCCATGGTAATGCTGGCGGCATGCATCACCACAGGATCACCCTTGACAAAAATCACCCATGTTACCTCAGGAAAGTTGGAATGAGGCATTACCACATAATGAGAAACCAGAGCTTCCGCACAACTGTCAACCTTGATAAATTGTAGACTTTGGTCAGTGAGCAGACACAGGTGAATGCAGCTAAATATAAGACTGGAGCTGCTCCCATCACTCATGTGGTAGGATCTGGCTACTACAAAGTTCTGGGAAAAGGAAAACTCCCAAAGCAGCCTGTCATCAGAAGGCCAAATTCTTCAGCAGAAAAGCTGAGAAGATTAAGGGTATGGGGGGAGCTTATGTCTTGGTGAGTTGAAGCTGCACACAGGGAGGTTCATTAAATACTAACAAATGCTTTAATAATCGCTTTTTTTAAAAAAGGTAAAAATAAGGCCGGGCTCGGTGGCTCAGCCTGTAATCCCAGCACTTTGGGAGGCCAAGGTGAGTGGATTGCCTGAGCCCACGGGTTCGAGACCCGCCTGGGCAACTTGATGAGACCTCATCTCTACAACAAATCCAAAAAAAAAATTAGCCGGGCGTGGTAGCGCGCTCCTGTAGTTCCAGCTACTCGGAAGGCTGAGGCGGAAGGATCGCCGGAGCCCAGCAGGTCGAGGCTGCGGTGGCCGAAAGCAGCCACTGCACTCCAGTCTGGGCGACAGAGTGAGACTCCAACTCAAAAAAAAAAAAAAAAAAGGTAAAAATAATAACAAACTAAAAGTAATAAAAGGATCATTTCTCCTGCGCTTTGGGAGGCCGAGGTGAGTGAACTGCCTGAGCCCGTAGGTTCAAGACCCGCTTGGGCAACTTGGCGAGACCTCATCTGTGCAATAAATCAAAAAATTAGCCGGGCGTGGTAGCGTACGCCTGTAGTTCCAGCTACTTGAAAGGCTGAGGTGGAAGGATCGGCGGAGCCCAGCAGGTCGAGGCTGAGGTGGCGGAGGTGGCCACTGTACTCCAGTCTGGGTAACAGAGTGAGACTCCAACTCAAAAAAATAAGGATCATTTCTAGCCAGGCTTGGTGGCTCAGCCTGTAATCCCGCGCTTTGGGAAGCTGAGGTGAGTGGATTGCCTGAGCCCATGGGTTCAAGACCCGCCTGGGCAACTTGGTGAGACCTCATCTCTACAATAAAAATCAAAAAATTAGCCGGGCGTGGTAGTGCCCGCCTGTAGTTCCAGTTACTTGGAAGGCTGAGGCGGAAGGATCGCCGGACCCAGCAGGTTGAGGCTGCAGTGGCCAGAAGCAAGCACTGCACTCCAGACTAGGAGACAGACTGAGACTCCAACCCATAGAAGAAAAAAGAAAAGGATCGTTTTCTTCCCAAATATTTTTAGCATTACAACCCTATGAGATATAAATAGCCAAGAGTCATACACCCTACCTGAAAAACAGAGACTATACAGCAAAAGGTAGTTAACTGCCCATTTCCAAGGTAGCAGAGCAAAGCAATCATAAAGTTATATATTCTATGCTGCCAACTGCTAAACACCATCTTCTTGCCCTAGTTCTGTAGGAAGACTTGTGGTTTGGTAGAAAGTATACAAGCTTCTGAACCCCAAATCTCTCATGTTCATACCAGTGCTAGCATTTACTACAATATGTCAACTTGGTCAACAGTTGCAATTTCTCAGTTTCCTCAGTTACAAAGAGGAAATAAATCCCCAATTTGAACATTCTGAGAAGTTGTGAACATCAAATACATAATCAATGGAACCATATTCTAAAACCATAAATCACTATGTATAACAACTGTCACCTCCTTGAGTGGTTGTTAACTGTCCAAAGTCCACTATGTCCTGATCTCATCTCTTCTCCATAGTAAGGAAATCAGAACCAACAATACTAAACACAAATTTTTCCCAGATTGGGGGGAAGCACAGGAAGCAAAATTCTTCTGATGAAGCAATTAACAAAATAAACAAATAGCACCATCTTAACTTGAAGAGAGTTAACAATCACTGTCTTAGTTTTTTTCCCTTCAGATTCTAATCCTTAATAATCTTTAGCTTATCAAAAATTGAATTAACAACAGAAATAACAATAAACTTAGCTGAAGAGAAATACTTTCAAAAAACAACATGTATTCTAGGATTCCATCTTAGCCACGTTCAAAATAGTACACAAAGAACTACAACTCAGCAACAAAAAACAATCAACTTAATTTAAAAATTGGCAAAGAATTCGAACAAATATTTCTTCAAAGATACACAAATGGACAATAAACAAGTAAAAAGATGCTCAATATCAAGTCATTAGAAAAATACAAACCAAAACTGAGACACCACTGCACACCCATTACAATGCCTAACGGCATGGACAGTACAACAGGGACAGTGAGCCAAAGCATGCATTCCCTAGAGCCTGAGAGCCACATGCCTGGGACTGCTACAACTGACAGCAATCCCAACCCTTCCAGCAGCAGGGTCCCTATCCCAGCCTTCATGGGACCTGGGAATTGGCCCATCCATGTGCCATCTGGTTAGCCCACTCCTCCTGCTGTGCCCATGTATACCATCCAGGGGCCAGAGCACAGACACATTCCACCCACCATCACTTCCATCATCCACCATCACATTCCATCACTGCCACTGTGGTTCATGGGTACATGTGTTGTCCAGGAACGTGGGGATCGATCCACCCTACCTATCAGTGCTCACATATGCATACCATCCATGAGCATAGAGACAGATCCACTGTGCACACCATCAGTGACCACACATACTTCCTAGGGGCCCAGGAACTAGTTTCCCAAGCCTGCAGCCACTACCACTGGTACCCATGCTGCTCAGTGACCCAAGGATAGACTTGCTGCCACCACTGCCACTACTTACACCACTTGGGGACCCAAGAACTGGTATGCCCATTCTGCCATCATCACCACTAGTGCTCAAGAACCAGCATACCTCATATCCCTATACTCAGCAAAGCCTTGCCACAGTCTCCACTAGCAATCACTAAGCCACTGAGGAATTCACAGATACCATTAACACTGATTGTAGAATGAATGAGTGAATAAATAAATAAATTACAAAGACTATGCTACACATGTACCTAGAACCAAAGCAAAAGCATCCTACCCAATCAATACTAAAGATATCTACAGAAAAAGACTTCCCTGCAAAATAATACCACCAAAAATGAAAGAAGTGACTATTATACCAGATGTACAGATATCAACATAAGGACACAAGAAACATGAAAAAGCAAGAAAAAAATTTCAACTCCAAAAGAACACAATAAATCTCCAGTACCAGATCCCAAAGCAAAAGAATTTTTTAAATTGCCTGGAAAACAATTCAAAATAGTGATGTTAAAGAAACTTAGTGAAACAAAAAAGAACACAGACAAAGCATACAAAGAAATTAGGAAAACAATTCATAATCTGAATGAGAACTTCAACAAAGAAATAGATATAATAAAGAAGCAAACAAATTCTGGAACCAAAGAATTCAATGAATAAAATCAAAACTACAATCAATAACTTTTTTTTTTTTTTGAGTTGGAGTCTCACTCTGTCACCCAGACTGGAATGCAGTGGCCGCTCCTGGCCACCGCAGCCTCAAACTGTTGGGCTCTGGAGATCCTTCCGCCTCAGACTTCCAAGTAGCTGGAACTACAGGCTTGTGCTACCACACCCAGCTAATTTTTTGATTTATTGTAGAGATGAGGTCTCACCAAGTAGCCCAGGTGGGTCTCAAACCCGCGGGCTTAGGCAATCCACTCACCTCAGCCTCCCAAGGCACGAGATTACAGGCTGAGCCACAGAGTCTGGCTCACAATCAAGAACTATTATAGTAATCTAGATCAAGTAGAAAAAAAAATTTCTGAACTTGAAGACAGGTCTTTAAAAATAATCCAATCTGACCAAAAAAAAATTAGTGGAGCCTAGAAGACATAGACACATACAATCTGCTAAGACTCTATTTCTTCAACAAGGAAGAAACAGAAAACCTGAAAAAGGCTAAGAACTAATGAGGAGATTGAAGCAATAATAAAAAGTCTCCCAACAAAGAAAAGCCCAGGCGCATACCTGTAATTTCACCACTTTGGGAGGTCTAATGTTTGAGACGAGCCTAGGCAACATAGCAAGACCTCATCTCTACAAAAATTCAAAAAATTAGCCAGACAAGGTGGTATATGCTACTCAGGAGGCTGAGGCAGAAGGATCTCCTAAGCCTGACAAGTCAAGGCTGTGGTGAGTTATGACCGTGCTACTGCACTCTATCCTGGGCAACAGAGTGAGACCCCAACCCTCCAAAAAAATGAATGAATGAATGAAAAAGAAAAAAAGAAAGACAGAAAGACCCACTCACTCAGGACCTGATGACTTTACTGCTGAATTCTACCAACTTATGAAGAAAAACTAACACTAATCTCAAACTATTCCAAAAAATTGAAGAGGAGGAATTTCTTCCTAATACCAGCACTACCCTGATACCAAAACCAGACAAGGACACAAAAAGAAAACTACAAATCAATATCCCTGAAGAACACAGATGCAAAAATTCTCAACAAAATACTACCAAACTGAATCCAACAACACATCAAAAACATAATACAACATGATCAACTGAAATTGATTGCAGGGAACAAAGAATCATTGTGATACATAATATTAACAGAAAGAAGAACAAAAACCATATGATCATCTTAACAGATGCAGAAAAAGCATCTAATAAAAGTCAACAGAACTTCACAATAAAAACTCTCAAATTAGGCATAGGAAGAACATACCTCAACATAATAAGAGCCTTATATAAAAAATCCACAGCTAGTATCATCTGAATGAGGAAATGCTGAAAGCCTTTCCTCTAAGAAAAGGAACAAGACAAGAATGTCCACTTTCACCACTCTTATTCAACATACTACTGGAAGTCATACCCAGAGCAATGAGTCAAGAGGAAAAAAAAACAAAAAGCATCCACATGGCAAAAGAGGAAGTCAAAGTGTTCTTCTTTGCAGACAACATGATCATTTATGTAGAAAAACCTGAAGACTCCACAAAAAAAAGTTTTGGAAGTTATAAATGAATTCACTGAAGTTGCAGGACACAAAAATCAACACAGAAAAATCAGTACTTTTTCTATATACCAATAATAAAACTAGCTGAAAAAGAAATCAAAAGAGCAATCCCATTTATAATAGTTACCAAATTAAAAAAAAAATACCTAGGAATAAATCTAACCAGGAAAATGAGAGATCTCTATAGTGAAAACTACAAAATATTCATGAAAAAAATTGAAGAGGACACAAATAGAAATAATCCCATATTTATGAATCAGAAGAATTAACATTTTTTAAATAAGGATATCACCCAAAGCAATCTACAGATCCCTGTCACAATACCAATGACAGTCTTTACAGAAATAGAAAAAACAATCCTTATCTTCACATGGAATTACAAAAGACCCCAAGTAGCCAAAGCAATACTGACTAAAAAGAACAAAGCTAGAGACATCATACTACATGACTTCAAAGTAAACTACAAAAAGTTAGAGTAGCCAAAACAGCATGATATTAGTATAAAAACAGACACACAGAAGAGACTAGAGAGCCCAGAAATAAATCCACATATTTTATAGCCAACTGATTTCCAATAAAGGCACCAAGAACATACACTGGGGAAAGAACACTCTCTTCAATAAATGATGCTGGGAAAACTGGATATCCATATGCACAAGAAGAAAACTGGACCTCTATCTAGCACAATATGCAAAAGTCAATTCAAAATGGATTAAACACTTAAATGTTAAGATCTGAAAACATAAAACTACTGGAAGAAAACATAAGGGTAATGCTTTAGGACACTGGTCTAAGCAAAGATCTTATGGCTAAGACTTCAAAAGTACAGGCAACAAAAAAACACAAGTGAACTATATTAAACTAAAAAGTTTCTGCATAGCAAAAGAAAAAAATCAACATAATAAAGAGACAACTAGTAGAACAGGAGAAAATATTTGCTAATTATTCATTCAATAAGGGACTAATATCCAAAATACAGAAAGAACTCAAACAACTAAAAATTAAATTTCATTAAAAAGTGGGCAAAGGGCCGGGCTCGGTGGCTCAGCCTGTCATCAATCCCAGCACTTGGGAGACTGAGGTGAGTGGATTGCCTGAGTCTGCAGGTTTGAGACCAGCCTGGGCAACTTGGTGAGACCTCGTCTCAACCTGAGCAACTTGGTGAGACCTCGTCTCTACAATTTAAAAAAAAAACACAAAACTTAGGGCGTAGTAGTGCACACATGTAGTTCCAGCTACTTGGAAGGCTGAGGCAGAAGGTCCACTAGAGCCCAGCGGGTGTACACTAGGGTGGCCGTAAGTGCACCACTGCACTCCAGCCTGGGTGACAAGTAAGACTCCAACACACACAAAAAAGTAGGCTAAGGATCTGAATAGACATTTTTCAAAAGAAGACATACAAATGGTTAAAAGGCATATGAAAAAAATGTTCAACATCACTAATCATCATAGAAATGCAAATTAAAACCACGATGAGGTATCTTACCCTATTTAGAATGGCTCTTATTGGCCGGGCACCATGGCTCATGCCTGTAATCCTAGCACTTTGGGAGGCCAAGGCAGGAAGATTGAGCCCAGGCGGTCTATATCAGCATGGGCAACATAGTACACGCAACAAAAAAAACATACCTCGTATCTACCAAAAAAACCCACAAAAATTTGCCAGGTGTGGTTCTGTGTGCCTCAGAGTCCCAGCTACTCAGGAGGCTGAGACAGAAGGATCACAAGCTCAGGAGGTAAGGGCTGTGATGAGCCAGGACTGCGCCACTGCACTCTAGCCGGTGTTGCAGAGTGAGATCCTAATTTAAAAAAAAGAAAAGAGCCGGGCTCGGTGGCTCAGCCTGTAATCCTGCGCCTTTGGGAGGCTGAGGTGAATGGATTGCCTGAGCCTGCGGGTTCGAGACCCGCCTGGACAGGCGAGACCTCATCTCTACAATAAATCAAAAAATCAGCCAGGCGTGGTAACACATGCCTGTAATTCCGGCCACTCAGAAGGCTGAGGCGGAAGGATCGCCGGACCCCAGCAGATCGAGGCTGCGGTGGCCGGAAGCGGCCACTGCACTCCAGTCTGGGCGATGGAGTGAGACTCCAACTCAAAAAAAAAGAAAAATGAAATCCCGTTATCATCACTAGCATCATGGATGGAACTAGGAGTCATTATCTGAAGTGAAATTAAGCCAGGAGCAGAAAGACAAATACTACGTGTTCTCACATTTGTGGGAGCTGAAAATAAGTATATCTCGGCTGGGCTCGGTGGCTCAGCCTGTAATCCCAGCACTTTGGAAGGCCAAGGTGAGTGGAATGCCTGAGCCCGCGGTTCAAGACCAGCCTGGGCAACTTGGTGAGACCTAGTCTGTATCTACAATAAAATTTTTAAAAATAGCTGGGTGTGGTAGCACACGTCTATAGTTCCAGGCTACTCAGAAGGCTGAGGCGGAAGGATCACTGGAGCCCAGAAGGTCAACGCTGGGGTGGTCATGAGCATGCATGTCACTGCACTCTGGCCTGGGCAAAGGAGTGAGACTCCAACACACACAAAAAAAGAAAAAGTATATCTCATGGAGGTAGAGAGTAAAATGGTTACCAGAGGTTGGGAAGAGTGAGGGAAAGGGGAATGAAGACAGGCTAGTTAATGGGTACAAACACAGTTAAAAGGAAGGAATAAATTCTAATATTTAATAGCACAGTAAGGTGAATATAGCTAACAATAATTTATTGTATATTTCAAAATAGCTAGAAGAACTGAAACGTTCCCAACACAAATAAATGATGTGTTTGTGGTGATGAACTAATAGCCTGATTTGATTATTACACATTGGATGCATGTATCAAATTATCGCATGTACCCCATTAGTATGTAAAATTATGTAGTAATTTTTTAAAGTGTTCTTTACAATGTTAAACACAGTATTACCATATGATCCAGCAATTCCACTTCTAGGTATACACCCAAAAGATCCGAAAACACACCTCAAAAAGACACCTGTACATTCATGTTCCTAGTAGCATTATGCACAATAATGAAATGGTGAAAACAACCTAGAGGTTCATTAACAGATGAATCGATAAACAAAATGTGGTATATACATACAGTAGAGTATTACCCAGCTTTAAAAAAGAATGAAATTCTGATACACGCTATAACATGAATGAACCTTCAAAACATAATGCTAAGTGAAGTGGGCTAGACATCAAAAGACAACATTATGATTCCACTTACATGAAGTATACAGAATAGGCAAATTCAGAGAAAGAAATTATAGTAGAGGTGTTCAGAGGCTAAGAAGAAAGTGAATGGAAAATTATTGTTTAATGGGTAAAGAGTTTCTGTTTGGGATGACAAAAAAGTTCTAGAATGAATAGTAATAGCTGCACAACATTGTGAACATAATTAATGCCACTGTCTTGTATACCTAAAAATAATTAAAATAGTAAATTTTATGTTAAGTATAATCTATGTAACTTCATGTTTTTTAAAATGATTATTTCAATAGCGTAAGGGCACAAATGATTTTTTTTTTTTTTTAGTTGGAATCTCACACTGTCACCCAGGCTACAAGGCAGTGGCACACTCATGGCCACCTCAGCCTCAACCTGCTGGGCTTAGGTGATCCTTCTGCCTCCACATTCCAAGTACCTGGAACCACAGGCATGCGCTATCATGCCCAGCTAATTTTTTACTATTATTTATTGTAGAGACATGTTCTCACTATGTTGCTAAGGCTGGTCTCAAACCTCTGAGCTCAGGCAATCCTCTTGCCTACACCTCCTAAAGTTCTGGGATTATAAGCATGAGCCACCACACCTGGCACAAATGATTTTTTGGTTACACAGATGCATCACATGGTGGTGAAGAAGTCTGGATTTTAAATGTACCCTTCACCTCTACTAGTACACAGTGTACCAATAATTTTTCAGCCCTCTCACCTTTCCCACCCTCCCCATTCTAAGCCTCCAATGTCCATTTTATCATTCTATATGCCTTTGCAGGCCCATAGGCTTAGCTCCAACTTTCAGAACATGCAGCATTTGGTTTTCTGTTCCTGAGTTACTTAGAATAGTGGTTTTCACATTCCATCCAAGTTGCCACAAAATACATTATTTTGTTCTTTTTGGTTTTTTTTTTTTTTGAGTTGGCGTCTCACTCTGTCGCCCAGACTGGAGTGCAGTGGCCACTCCCGGTCAACGCAGCCTCGACCTGCTGGGCTCCGGCGATCCTTCCACCTCAGCCTTCCGATCCTTCCGCCTCAGCATTCCGAGTAGCCGGAATTACAGGTGCGCGCTACCACGCCCAGCTAATTTTTTGATTTATTGTAGAGATGAGGTCTCGCCTGCCCAGGCGGGTCTCGAACCCGCGGGCTCAGGTAATCCACTCACCTCAGTCTCCCAAAGGCGCGGGATTAAAGGCTGAGCCACCGAGCCCGGCTTATTTTGTTCTTTTTTTATGGCTGAACAGTATTCCATGATGAACATATACCACATTTTCTTTATCCATTGATCAATTGGTGATTATTTAGGCTGATTCCACATCTTTGCAATTGTGAATTATGCTGCAATAAACATGTGAGTGCAAGTGTTCTTTATGTATAACAAACTCTTTTCCTTTAGGTACATACCAAGTAGTGAGAGCACTGGATTGAATAGCAGATCTACTTTTCTTTCTTTGAGAAATTTCCACACTAATTTCCACGAGGTCGTACTAATTTACATTCCCCAGCCGGGCTCGGTGGCTCAGCCTGTAATCCCGCGCCTTGGGAGGCTGAGGTGAGTGGATTGCCTGAGCCCGCGGGTTCAAGATCCGCCTGGGCAACTTGGTGAGACCTCATCTCTACAATAAATCAAAAACTTAGCCGAGCGCGATAGTGCGCGTCTGTAGTTCCAGCTACTTAGAAGGCTGAGGCGGAAGGATCACTGGAGCCCAGCAGGTCGAGGCTGCGGTGGCCGGGAGCGGCCACTGCACTCCAGTCTGGATGACAGAGTGAGACTCCAACTCAAAAAAAAAAAAAAAAAAATTTACATTCCCCATCAACAGTGTAACAGTTCCCTTTTCACCATATCCACATCAACATCTCTTGGTATTTGACTTTTTTTTTTTTTTGAGTTGGAGTCTCACTCTGTCATCCAGACTGGAGTGCAGTGGTCGCTCCCGGCCACCGCAGTCTCGACCCGCTGGGCTCCAGCGATCCTTCCGCCTCAGCCTTCCGAGTAGCCGGAATTACAGGCATGCGCTACCACGCCCGGCTGACTTTTTGATTTATTGTAGAGATGAGGTCTCGCTGCCCAGGCGGGTCTGAACCCGCGGGCTCAGGCAATCCACTCACCTCAGCCTCCCAAAGGCGCGGGATTACAGGCTGAGCCACCGAGCCCGGCTGTATTTGATTTTTTAATAATGACCTTTCTGACTGGTTTAAGGTGTATCTCACTATAGTTTTAATTTGCATATCCCTGATTAATGATTCTGAGCATTTTTTCATATGTTTGTTGGCCACTTGTATATCTTTTAAAATACGTTCATTGGAAGACTGAGGCAGAAGCATCGCCTGAGCCCAGCAGGTCAGCACTGGCCATGAACAAGCCACTCCACTCCAGCCTGGACGACAGAGTGAGACTCCAACTCAAAAATAAAATAAAATATGTTCATGGCTGGGCTCGGTGACTCAGCCTGTAATCCCAGCACTTTGGAGGTCAAGGCGAGTGGATTGCCTGAGCCCTTGGATTCAAGACTAGTCAGGGCAACTTGGCGAGACCTCCTCTCTACAACACATCAAAAAGTATCCAGGCATTGTAGTGCGTACCTGTAGTTCCGGCTAGTTGGAAGGCTGAGGCAGATGGAATGCCGGAGCCCAGCAGGTCAACGCTGGGGTGGCCATTCGCGTGCCACTGCACTCCAGCCTGGACAATGGAGTGAGACTCCCACTCAACAAAAAAACAAAACACATGTTCATATTGTTTGCCCACTGTTTAATGGAGTTTTTTTCTTGCTGATTTGTCTCAGTTCTTTGTAGATTCTGGATATTAGTCCCTTGTCTGATGCATAAATTGCAAACATTTTATCCCATTCTACAGGTTCCCCCCATTTACTCTATTGATTCATTTGCTGTGCAGAAGCTTTTTGTTTAATTAAGTACCATTTATTTATTTTTGTTTTTTTGCATTTGTTTTTGGAGTCTTAGCCATAAATTCTTTGCCAAGGCCAATGTCCAGGAGAGTTTTTCCTAGATATTCTTCTAGGATTTCTATAATTTTGGGTCATACACTGAAATATTTAACCCATCTTGAGTTAATTTCTATATATGGTAAGATATAAGGGAATCCAGTTTGATCCTTCTGCATGTGGCTATTCAATTTTCCCAGTATCATTTATTGAATAAGGTATTCTTTCTCCAGTGTATGTTTTTATCTGCTTTTGTCAAAGGTCAACTGGTTGTAGGTATTTGGGTTTATTTTTGAATTCTCTGTTTTGTACCATTGGTCCATGTATCTGCCTAATACCAGTACCAAGGTACTATAGCCTTGTGGTATAATTTGAAGTCAGGGAATGTGATATGCCTCCAGTTTTGTTCTTTTTGCTTAGGATTGCTTTGGCTATCCTGTGGCTCTTTTTTTGGTTCCACAGGAATTTTATGATTGTTTTCTCTAATTCTGTGAAAAATAACATTGGCAATTTGACAGGAATTGTGTTGAATCCGTATATTACTTTGGGTAGTATGGTCATCTTAACAATATTGATTCTTCCAATCCATGATCATGGAATGTTTTTCCATTTGCCCATGTCCTCTACAATTTCTTTCATCAGTGTTTTGTAGTTCTTGTAGAGATCTTTCATGTCTTTGGCTAAATATATTTTTCTAGATACTGTATTTGGGGGGGGCGCTATTGTAAATGGAACTGAGTTCTTGATTTTATCGTCAGCTTAACCATTACAAGTGTATAGCAGCGCTACTGATTTGTGCATATTGATTTTGTAATATGATAATTTACTGAATTTATTTATTGAATCAAGGGGTTTTTTGAAGGACTTTTTAGGGTTTTCTAGGTGTAAGACCATATCATCAGCCAAAAGATGCGGTTTGATTTCTTATTTTCCAATTTGGATACCTTTTATTTCTTCCTCTTACCTGACTGCTCTGACTTGAACTTCCAGTACCATGCTGAATAGAAGTGGTAAAAGTGGGCACCTTTCCTTGTTCTGGTTCTGAGGGAGAATGCTTTCAACTTTTCCCCACTCAGGATGATGTTGGCTGTAGGTTTGTCATATATGGCTTTTATTATTTTGAGGTATGTCCCTTCTATGCCTATTTTACTGAGGGTCTTTTTATCACAAAGGGAGGCTGGATTTTATCAAGTGTTTTTTCTGTATCTACTGAAAAGATTGTATAATTTTCATTTTTAATTCTATGTGATCTGTTATATATGCTTTATTTTTTGTTATTTATATTTTATTGTAATAAAAATAAAAACCACTAAACCAAAAAAAAGATGATAGAATGATAAGCTCTTAAGAGCAATATATGCATGTATATATACATACACACACACATCTCCTCATATTCTTTGGGTTATAATAATGAGATCAACTGACTATGAAATTTATGATGCATCTTTTTTTGATATATCATTTGGTTATATCAAATTTTTTAAATCTATAAAACTAGAACTTTCAGAGTTGTTTTTAGGCTAGTAGATCAATGTCACTAGGATGTACAATCCAAGATGGTCCTATTATAAAACCAAACCAAGAATGTTAAGTTTTTCTGAGACTATTCTATAGAGATAATTTTTCTGATATATTTCATTAGCTGCAAGAAAAGGTGGTTTAGTAACACTGAACTCATGAGCCTGAACACAATCCACATTTAATATTGACTGATTTCTTACACATCAGATATCAACAAAAACTACTTTTACTTACCAGTGAAGATTTAACACTATGGTGCGAACACTGAACTTAACCATAATACATTAAGAAAGAACTAATGGACACACAAATTACTTACTATACATGTACATATGTCTCCAGAAAACTGAACTAAAACCAAAACTGACACACATACACACACAAAAACCTTTGCCATCTCAAAAGCTAAGAATTTCACAATTACATGTAAGATCATAACTTTACAATTACTATTTATCACTGGCCTCTTTTCTTGGATTGTACATCCTAGGATTTAAGACTAAATCTTTAAGTGTTACCACTTACGCATCACTTGGATCATGGAGGATTTGAGCTGTCTATAATTAGAAAGTCAAACGGAGCTGGGAACCTAATTGGTGCAGATGTCTGGTGTTGGGAGCCAGCCTTGGAGGCCCACCTGATTGACAGGGTCCTGGTGGGCCGAAGACCCGGGCTGCAAGGCGAGCCCGGGGAAGCTGAGGCCCTTATGTCTTCCACCTTTGCTGTTTGGTACCACCGAAGAATTCTGTGTAGTCATGGAAGAAGAAAATGGCAAGTTTATGTGAAGTACTCACAGTTAACCTGGAAATGTCATGGTTCATTTTTCCATTTCCCACTATGCCATTTGGCTTTTTCTAACATATGCAAGGGTTAAACTCTGAAGCACATTAAGAATGCTTTCTTTCACTTGGTTATAAGTTACTAGACATTGCTTAGGTAATAAATAATATAAGTATATTCACTTCCTTATTTGATTTAGAATTATGTAGTTCAGTGTTTAGACATAAGGTTTTTAGAAGCACAAGTTTATAATAAGTTCATTATGAATTCATTATAAGTTCTAACACTTATCTAGGAGTTATGTAGGTGATTTATAACACTGTTTTCACAGACTTAGGATAAAGATTAATCATTAAGGTTTTTATTTAATTCTATAGTTAAAATTTTAAGTAAACATTTATAGAGTGGGTTTTCACTGAATTCATAATATAGTAATTAGATACTTTTATGATAATTAACTAAATACAGAAAGCAACCTTGGGGGCCTGGGAAACATCACTAAAAGCTTCTTTTGAGTTCTCTTTAGAAATAAACACTGCAGGATAAGAGAAAAGTAACAAAGACACCTGGACAAGAAAGGTGATTACGAAGCTTTGAAGGTCATAGAAGTCCAAAAGAGAAAAACTCCTGCTACATGGAGAACTTTGCACCTGGAAACTTTCTTGAGACATCTCAAGGACTATAATTCGGGACTTTGGACTAAAACGATCATTTTTGGCTTTATGATAAAGACTCTTTATTAACTAAAAGTAGATAGTGTTCTTGGCTTGTTTGTCGCTTCTAGACTGCTAGATAGTGGTAACTTTTAAAGTATATGTACGTGAAGGAATTTTCTTTGTCTTGCCCCTTTACGAATGGTATAAAAGCTCTGTGTTAACTAACATTAAATTGCCATCTGTTCAGGAAGCAGGTGTCCGAGTATAATATTTTCGTCTTTCGCCTATCCGTCTTTCCTTCAGGAAACCTCACAACCCGGCAGGGGCTGGACCCCCGCAGTCTGGACTTGAGAAATTTAGAAGTAAATAAGATATACATATAATATTTTAAGACATGGGAATTCCGGGCACTGCTGTACCCCCCAACACTTCCCAGAAAACAATGTATGATACAAAGCAGGTGCTCAAAAAAATACCTGAAAAAATGAATGAGTGAACAAATCTTTGAATGCAGGGAGAAGAGATGATGGCTGGAAACCATCCTTCAGAGCCTGATGCTTAGAGTCCAGAATAGAGAAGAACTGTAAAGAACTAACAAGGTAAGAAACTGCAATGCCACAAAAACCAAGAGAAGAAAATGTTTCAGGAAGGAAGACGTGGTCAATGCTACTGAGAGGAAACAAAAGATGAGGTTTAAAAAAAAAAGTATCTAGTGAAGAGCTGTGACAACATTACGTGGTTTTGACAAAAAAAGCAGTTTTGGTTGAACAGTAGGGTAGAAACCAGATTAGAATGAATTAAGAAGAAAGGACATGGCCAGGTTCAGTGACTTAGCCTGTAATCCCAGCACCTTGGGAGGCCAAGGCAAATGAATTGCCTGAGTCCACGGGTTCGAGACCAGTCCAGGCAACTTGGCGAGACCTCATCTCTACAATAAATAAAAAATTAAGGGGAACCCCTTCGGGTTCCCTCCCACTGTGGGAGCTTTTCTGTCCTCTCAAAATATCCTACTTTCTCACTTAAAAAAAAAATCAGCCAGGTGTGGTTGCGTGTATCTGTAGTTCCAACTACTTGGCTTTAATATATGATGTACAAGGCAATGTAATTGTATGAAAATGAAAACAAAACATAGTTATCTTAGTGACTGAGAAACATAAAAGATTACATGAGACGGTGTACACCAAGAATTTAGCACAGAACCTGGCAGAATGAAAGAGCTCAGCAAATAATGTGATGGCTCCTTCTATATTATCTGATCTCCAGAAAGTTTTCTAAATATAAAGCAATATTCAAGAAAGATAACATTATCTCCAAAAGTTTTACATTACAAAAGTATAAAACTAAGCTTCAAAATATTTTTAAAAGTGTACCCAAGTTGGGCATGGTGGCTCACAACTGTAATCCCAGTACTTTGGGAGGTGGAGGGGAGAGGATTGCTTGAACCCATGGGTTCAAGACCAGCCTGGGCAGCTTGATGACACCTTGTCTCTACAACAAATCAAAAAAATTAGCTGGGTGTGGTAGCATGCACCTGTGGTTTCAGCCACCTGGAAGGCTGAGGTGGAAGGTGGCTGTGAGCTTGCCACCGCACTCCAGCGTGGGTGACAGAGTGCGACTCTGACTCAAAAAAAAAGCACAGCCAGTAGCAACAGAGCTAAAGATATATAAATCAAAAGACTTAACTTTTTTTTTTTTGAGTAGGAGTCTCATTCTGTAGCCCAGGCTGGAGTGCAGTGGCACACTCACAGCCACCTTCTGCCTCAGCCTTCCAAGCAGCTGGAACTACAGGTGCACGCCACCACGCCTGGCTAACTTATTTATTTATTTATTACAGAGACGAGGTTTCATCAAGTTGCCCAGGCTGGTCTCAAACCCATGGACTCAGGCAATCCTCTCGCCTCTGCCTCCCAAAATTCTGAGATTACAGGCATGAACTACCATGCCCAACCCAAAAGACTTATGTTTAAGACACAAAAAATTTAAAACATCAACACTGTGAAAGACATTCATATTGAAAATATAACAAACTGAGAGAAAAAACTTGCAAAACACATACATTTGATAAAAGACTGGCATCCAAAATAAAGAACTCTTAAAATTGAGCGATAAGCAAAGTAAAATTTTAAAGTAAGAGACCACCAAAGACATAATACAAGTGGCAAAAAATCATATGAAAAGATATTCAACATTATATGTTGTGAGAGATTTGCAAATCAAAACAATGAGAAACCAATACCCACCCATCAAAACAGGCAAAATTCCACACACTGACAACACTAAAGCTGGGGAGGGTGTGAAAGGAATAAAAAGAGCTCTCATTCACTGCTGGTAGGAATGCAGACTAGTGTCACCACTCTGGAAGATAGGTGGGTAGTTTTTCACAAAAAACAAAACATAAACATGGTAAAAACACAATGCAGCAAACAAGCTTCTTGGTATTTATCTAAATGAGATAAAAATGAATGTCCACACGAAAATCTACATAGAAATGTTTATAACATCTTTATTCATAATTGCCAAAACTTGTAAGCAACAAAGATGTTCTTTAATGAAGTAGTTCCCAACCTTTTGGGCATCAGGGATCCGTTTCCTGGAAGACAATCTTTCTACAAGCCCAGAAATTTAATTTTTTAGTGTGGAAATATAAAGTTATAGTCTAATGGCTTTGATATATGATGTACACAGCAAGGCAATCATATGAAAATGAAGACAAAACAGTTATCTCAGTGAATGAGAAACAGAGTTAACATGCTGGTTTCATTTATGTTTACTGTGGTAGCTCATGCCTGTAACACCAGCATTTTGGGAGGCCAAGGTAGGAGCACTTGAGCCCAGAAGTTCAAGACCAGACTGGGCAACATAACATTTACTGTGCACTGTATTTCTATTATTATTACGTTGTAATATATAATAAAATAATTATACAATTTGCCGTAAAAACAGGTGGAATTGGTAAATAAAATAATCAGTGAGTCATGCATGAAGTAAAATAAGTATGAGATTCTGACTTAAAGCCTGCTATCGGATGCAGTTGTACAACTGAAGTACATCAACTCACTTCCCACTCACTGATAGGGTTTTTATATAAGTCTGTAAGCACCTGATTTTTTTTTTTTTTTTTTTTTTTTTGAGTAGGAATCTTACACTGTTGCCCAGGCTGGAGTGCAGCAGCATGCTAACAGCCACTGCAGCCTCATCCTGCTGAATTCAGGTGATCCTTCCACTTCAGCCTTCCAGGTAGCTGGAACCACAAGTATGCACCACCACACCTGGCTAATTTTTTGACTTATTGTAGAGATAAGGTTTTGCCAAGTTGCCCTGGCTGGTATTGAACCACTGGACTCAGGTGATCCTCTCGCCTCTTCCTCCCAAAGTGCTGGGATTATAGGCATGGGCCACCGCGCCCCACTGTAACTGATTTATTGTAGTCTCTGTGCAGTCAAATCTCACTGCTAATGTTCATCTGTCTTTGCAGCGGCTCCCCAGTGCTGGCAACACCACATCAGGACCACCTCAGAACATCAGGTATTAGATTATCTTAAGGAGAGCGCAGCCTAGATCCCTTGTGTTTGCAATTCACAATAGGGTTTGTGCTCCTAGGAGAAGAATCTAATGCCACCAGTGATCTAACAGAAGGTGGAGCTCAGGCAGTAATTAGCAAACAGTGGGGAGTGGCTGTAAATACAGATGAAGCTTTGCTCTAGCTTCTCTGCCACTCACCACCTGCTGTGAGGCACAGTTCCTAGCAAGCCATCGACCAGCAGGGAAACCCTGCTTTACTAGGTACATGGATAAACAAATTGTGTTACATCATACAATGGATGTTATTCAGCAATAAAAATAAATATACAAGTCATAAAAAAAATTAGTGGAAACTTAAGTGCATATTGCTAAGTGAAAGAAGCCAATTTGAAAGGGTAAATGTATGATTACAACAACTGAAAATTCTGTACTACAGGAAAAGCAGCACTATGGAGGTAGTATAAACATCAGTGATTTTATGCATTAGTAAATAGGTGGAGCACAGGGGATTTTTATAGGGCAATTAAACAATTCTGTATGAAACTGATGGTGGATACATGGCACAATACATCTGCCAAAGGCTACAAAATGTACAACACAGTATACCTTAACGTAAACTATTAGTAATAATATATCAATATTGACTCATCAATTGTAAAAAAATGCATCACACTAATGCAGGATAATAATAAGGATCATGGGGGGTCGTCTATACCTTCATTTTTCTGCAAACCTAAAACTGGTCTAAAACTTAAAGTCTATGAAAAAAAATCCTACAACTTGAAGTTAAGGACATATAAATCCATAAGATAAATGCAAAGCCAGGGCAAGGAATACAGTGGGAAATTCATGGAGAAAAAATTTAAATAGTAAACAAAAAAGTTCAAACTCACTAGTGTAGCACAATTTCACACTGAAAACCTGGAATTAAACAAACAGAGCCTCTTCCATCTACTAGATGTGTTAACAAGGCTTCACTGAGTGATAATGGAGAAAAGAAAACAAAACAAAATGCTTTAAATCTCTCTAAACATTTGCCTCTCAAAGTATAGTCTCAATTTTTTTGTTGTTGTTGTTTTTGAGTCTGGGTCTCACTGTTACTCAGACTGGAGTACCTGGCAGATCATGGCTCACAGCAGCCTCCACCTCCTTGGCTCAGGCAGTCCTTCCACTTCACCATCCCAAGGAGCTGGGACTACAGGGGTGTGCCACCATGCCCAGTTAATGTTTTGATTTTTTTTTTGCAGAGATAGGTCTCCCTATGTTGTCCAGTCTGGTCTTGAACTTCTGGATTCAAGTGCTCCTCCCACCTTAGCCTCCCAAAGTGCTGGTATTACAGGCAAGAACTACCATGTCCAGTATTTTTCCATTTTCTAATGTTATATATTCCTCTTATAATTGAAATTTTTTCAATATTATATTCTGTGCTTAGATAAAAAAGAGACCAACAATAACACATTCTGGATGCCACATTATCTGCAACTTCATTTGCTTTAGAACAAAAATTTGTTTTGCTACAACTATGGAAATGGACTGTTTAAGCTACTGCCACCATAATCAAGATCACAGGAACTATGTCATTCAGGGTTCAGCATACAAATGAACTAGAAATGTATTACTATGTTAACCAACCGCAGAGCTCTTTTCTTTTCAAACTGATCTGACAACAAAACCCATCAGAAATGCTTCCTCTAACAAATAAAACATCATTTTTAGTTACATCACATAAGGATTCATGAAGGACCACAAACGAAGTAATAATTCTTCACCGACCTTCCTCATTAATATTGTAGAAAACACAAAATTTCTATTCCCACTAATTTAGCACAGATACAACTTTGTAATAGGGTACTCACTCTCTCAACAAAAGATACTGGCTGTAAGACAGGATAGAGTTCAATCTAGGTTGAAAGAATGGGGAATGTTTATGTTAATGGCTCTTTTCAATTCCTGCATTTGCATATACCAGTCTTTTTTTTTTTTGAGTTGGAGTCTCACTCTGTCGCCCAGACTGGAGTGCAGTGGCTGCTCCCGGCCACCGCAGCCTCAACCTGCTGGGCTCCAGCGATCCTTCCGCCTCAGCCTTCTGAGCAGCTGGAATTACAGGCATGCGCTACCACGCCTGGCTGATTTTTTTACTTATTGTAGAGATGAGGTCTCGCTGCCCAGGCGGGTCTTGAACCCGTGGGCTCGGCAATCCACTCACCTCAGCCTCCCAAAGGCGCGGAATTACAGGCTGAGCCACCGAGCTCGGCTGATTTTTATATCTTTTAAAAGTTTTTTTTTTGTTTGTTTTTTTGAGTTGGAGTCTCACTCCATCACCCAGGCTGGAGGGCACTGGCACACTCACAGTCATCCCAGCATCGACCTGCTGAGCTCCAGCGATCCTTCCACCTCAGCCTTTCAAGTAGTTGGAACCACAGGCACGTACTACCACACCCAGCTAATTTTTTTATTTATTGAAGAAAGGAGATCTCACCAAGTTGCCCAGGCTGGTCTCGAACCCATGGGCTCAGGCAATTCTCTCACGTTGGCCTCCCAAAGTGATGGGATTACAGGCCCGGCCACCAAGCACAGTAAAGTTTATTTTTTCATCCTAACACAAAACAGACTGCATAACTACTTTACAAGTACCTTTAAGGTAAAACTGCTTAATATCAAAATACTCATTGCTATGGTCTGAATATTTGTGTCCCCTCAAAATGAGCTTAGTGGTTCTTGCCTGCAATCTCAGCACTCTGGAATACCGAGGTAAGATGACTGCTTGAACCCAGGAGTTCAAGACCATAGCCAGGTGTGGTGATGTGTGCCTGAAGTCCCAGCTACTTGGAAGGCTGAAGCAGAAGGATCTGGTGGAGGCTGCACGGAGTCATGACCATGCCACTGCTAGGCAACAGAGTTAAGACCTCGCTCAAAAAGGAAAAAAAGAAAGAAAAGAAACCTAATCCCCCTGGGGATGTTGTTAAGAAGAGATGTGACCCATGGGAAGTGTTTAGGTCATGAGAAGGAATGGGATTAGTGACCTTATTAAAAAAAGGCCCAAGGGAGCTGGGGGAAGATGGTGGCCAAGCTAGTCAGACTATGTGAGTCCCAGTGTGAGTGAGTGAGTACGGAAAATTTTCTGTACATGTCAGTGAGTAAGTGGGCTGACTGAGATAGGACTCGGTAACAAGCAGCCAGGGATCTCCTGGTGGAGGAGCTGGTGCCACAGCAGCTTGGACCCTAGTGAAACCTGGGACATAGAACCCAAGCACCCTTTACTTTCTTTTTTTTAAATCAACAAAACCCTTCCTGGGAAGAAGCTGCTGAGAGGGACTGACTAAACAGGGGCTCGTGAGCAAGCAGCCAGGGATCTCCTGGTGAAGCAGTTGGTGCTACAGTTGCACTACTTGGTCCCTAGAGTTTCCCAAGTTACAGAAGCCAAGTGCCATTTTTTTTTAAAACTGACAAATGCCTTTCTGGGAAGAAGCAGCAGGGAGAGACTACTGGCTCCAGGCTCTGCTTCACCACTGTAGCAGGAGAGACTGCTGGCTCCAGGCTCTGCCTCACCACTGCTGCACCTGGCCGGACACTGGCAGTAAGGGCTGTGGAGACAGCCCACAGGCAGAGCTCCAATGGAGAAGATGAAAGAGGCAACCCGCCACCATCTTCAAAATGGAGAAAGAAAGTGCTCTGGCTTGCTCACCACGGGGCAACAGACCCAATCTCTGTGAATGGCAGATGAACTACTCAGGGGTTGATCGTGACCCAGATGGAATATCCTGAAAACACAAACTCTGGAAGGACAGATGAGTGCTGAGTCTCAAGCCGACTATCCCCTACGCAGATTAAGCCTTGGGACAAAGGGTGTGGCCAGAAAAGAATGAGGAAAACCTCTAAGGACACCCTGGTGAGTCCAGAGCTGACCCAATCCTCTCCTCCCCTGTAATCCCCTGAACGTCAGACCCACATGGCTGCGGCACGACTGAGAGGGACGTACCCAGGCAGAGCCTGGATGTCAGCAGCAATAGGAGGACTCCAATCCAGGATAGGCCTGGCTGGGGCACCCCCAGCAAGTACCTCAGAAAGAGACAATACCACACCTCCCCACCAGAGGGGATTTCCCTGATGATACAAGAGTGAGAGGGGAGGACTGCAGCCCCACTCAACCCCACTACCCCCTCCTCCTTCCCCTGTGCGGACTCGGGAGAAAGTGAATCAGGCCAAACTCTACAAGACACAGCATAGGGGGAGCTGAGAGGAACAATTATGGAACCTGCCACTAGAGGTATTTTTTGTTTTTTGAGTTGGGAGTCTCACTCCATCACCCAGGTTGGAGTGCAGTGGCAAACTAATGGCCACCCAAGAGTTGAGCTGCTGGGCTCTAGAGATCCTTCCACCTCAGCCTTCCAAATAGCCAGAATTACAGGTGTGCACTACCACGCATAGCTAATTTTTTATTTATGGTAGACACAAGGTCTCGCCAAATTGCCAAGGCAGATCTCAAACCCACGGGGTCACGTAATCCACTTGCCTCGACCTCCGAAACTACTGGGATTATAGCTGAGCCACCAAACCCAGCCTTTTTAAAAAAAAAATTTTTGTGTCTGCTAGTTTTTCTAATTTTTCTATATTTTTCCTTTGTGCATAAATGTGTATGTGAGGGTTCAATCTGTATCCCCACTTTTTTCTCTTTCTTCTTTGTGTATGTGACTCAGTGTTCATTCTTGTTTTTTGTCGTTGTTGGTTTGTTTTTGCTCTTTTGTTCCTCTCTTTTTTTAGTGTAATGTGTGTGAATATATTTATCAGAGTTCAACCTGAATTCCAATTTTTTCTTTCTTTCTTTCTTTCTCTTTTTCTTCTCATTTCATTTTGTGCTTGTGCTGGCCATGTGTGTCTGTGTTTGGTTTTCTGTTGGGTTTTTTTGTTTTATTTTGCTTTATTGCTATTCCAGTTTGTTTTGGAGAGTGTGTGTGTTTGTGTGTGTGAGGGCGCGCTATTGTTTTTTGCTTTCATTGTTCTGTGGTTTTTTTTGTTTAATTTTGTCGATCTTATTTCATTCTACTCTTCTCTGTTAGCCTCATTACTGTTATTGTATCTTGGACTCAGGGGGTACACACACGTACCCAGTGCATCGTCACATAGAGTGGTGGTGGAAAATGGGTCTCAGGGAACCCATACCAAAATCAGTGAACGTTGTGATTTCCAAGTACTTTCTGAATTCTAGCTCCCCATCTTCCACCTTATTCAACACTGAAAACTCCATGAGACAGCAAAGCTTCACACCCACAGTCCTGTTCAAAACAGAACAAATCCAGAGTCCTGATCAGGCAAGGACAGAGGGCTGAGTAAACATCAGCAGTGAAATCTCTCCCACTTTCACTGAATAATGGAACTAGAGAGAGATCTGTCACAAATGAGGAAAAACCAATGGAAGACCACAGGAAATTTCCAGCGTAACAAAGAGAAAACACCTGAAAAATCAAACGTCAGAGTCCAAACAATGGAAGTCACCAATGACTGGCCCCAGAATACGACAGGGATTAGAGGATGGATGGAAAGAGCGAATAAGACTCAAGAAAGACAAGTTGCAACACTGAAAGAATGTATAACAGAGACTTTGGCCATAAAAAATTCATCCAGAAAATAAATAACAAGATGACAAGCATGGAAAGCAGAATTAATCAAAAAGAAGAATCTGAGAAATAGAAGAAGAGAACATGGAATTAACCCAATCTGTAAAAAAAACATAGAAAACTCAGAAAGAAAAAACAAAGCCTACAAGACATGTGCGATTATGTCAAGAGGCCGAACCTACTCCTGATGGGTATCCCAGAAGAAGAAAAGGGAATGGAGAACACCTTGGAGCAAGTACTCCTTGGAGGTTATTCAAGAAAACTTTCCCCATCTCACCAGGTGTGACCACCCAAACACAAGAGATACAGAGAATCCCCACAACACATGAAATGAGAAGACCGACCACTAGATATATAGTAATCTGCCTATACAATGTAGATACAAAAGAAAAAAATCCTAAAGGAAGCAAGATAGAAAAGTCAGATTACCTACCGAAGAAAACCAATCAGAATACCGGCAGAAAAACTCCAAGCTAGAAGGGACTGGAGCCCAATATTCAAAGTCCTCAAAGACAAAAATTTAAACAAAGGATTTCCTACCCAGCCAACCTCAGCTTCATCAGCGATGGAGAATGAAAATCTTTCCCAGATATCCAATCCCTAAAAGATTATGCTGCTTCCAGATCAGCGCTACAGGAGATGCTTAAAAAGGTATTAAACACAGAAGAAAAAAAGAAGGGCCACACTCTTCCCAAGAGACCAGCAGAACACAGAATCAACAGAGAATATATCACAACAGCAAACTGGAAAACACAGACACATCAACCCCAAAGCTAAAAGAAAACTAAGAGAAAACTTTATAAGAACCTCATGATGGGGATAAACAATAACATTTCAATAATCAGCCTGAACTGTATGGACTAAATGCACCACTGAAAAGACACAGAATGGCAAAATGGATAAAAAAAACCATGACACAATTATTTGCTGCACCCAGGAAACTCATCTCACCACAAGGGAGGCACACAGACTCAAAGTTAGAAGATGGAAAACAAGTTTGCAGGCAAATGGATCACAAAAGAAGGCAGAAGTTGCAAACTTAATATCAGACAAAACAACCTTTAAGCTAACCAAAATTTAAAAAGATACAAAAAGACACTACATAATGATAACAGTTTCAATTCATCAACAAGAAATATTCATCCTAAACATACAAGCACCCAACACAGGAGAAACCAGCATTTATAAAGCAACTACTAAGTAAACTAGAAAAAGATATTGACTCATACTATTATAGCTGGGGACTTTAATACCCCCACTAACAACCCTAGACACATCATCAAGGCAAAAAAATCAACAAAGGGATCCAGAGCCTGAACTTGATGCTACACCAAATGGACTTAATAGATACCTACAGAATATTCCACCCAACAACCACAGAAAATACATTCTACTCACCACCACATGGAACATACTCTCAGTCATAACTCAAGCATAAACAAATTCCAAAGGTTGAAATATTGTCATGCACCTTCTCAGACCACAGTGGAATAAAAATAAATATCAACACCAGCCGGGCTCGGTGGCTCAGCCTGTAATCCCGTACCTTTGGGAGGCTGAGGTGAGTGGATTGCCTGAGCCCACGGGTTCGAGACCCACCTGGGCAGGCGAGACCTCATCTCTACAATAAATCAAAAAAATAGCCGGGCGTGGTAGCGCCTGAAATTCCAGCTACTTGGAAGGCTGAAGTGGAAGGATTGCCAGGAGCCAGCAGGTTGAGGCTGTGGTGGCCAGGATCGGCCACTGCACTCCCAGTCTGGGCGACAGAGTGAGACTCCAACTCAAAAAAAAAAAAAAAAAATCAACACCAACAAAACTTCCCCAAAACTCACAAAGACATGGACACTAAACAGCATGATGCTGAAAGACTACTGGGTCAACACCAAAATCAAAACAGAAATTAAAAGATTCCTGGAAACAAATGAAAATGAAAAAACATCCTAACCAAAACTATGAGGTGCTATGAAAACAGTTCTAAGAGGAGAATTTATATCTCTAGGAATACACATCAAGAAAATGGTAAGATCGAAAGTTACCAACCTAACAAATCACCTAAGGGATATAGAATTACAAGACCAACAAAACCCTAACTTTAGTAGAAAAATCCAGATCACCAAAGTAAAAGCCCAAATATGGGACAAAGAAGACAAAAATATCATAGAAAAAATGAACAAAACAAAAAGTTGATTTTTGGAAAGAATTAACAAGAGTAATGGGCCCCCCTAGCCAGAATAACCAAGAAAAAGCCCCAATAAACACAATCAGAAATACAAAGGTCGCATCAAAACTGACTCTAAAGAAATAAAAAAGACTATCAGAGATTACTATGCACACCTGTGTGGAAACAAATTTGATAGCGAAAACGAAATGGAGGACTTTCTAATATCACACAACCTCCCCAGGTTGAAATAAGACGACACTGAGACACTAAACAGACCAATAACAACCCAGGAAATTGACTCTGTTATAAGGAAACTACCTACCAAAAAAAAAAGCCCTGGACTAGACGGCTTTCCAGCAGAGTTCTATAAAATGTACAAAGAGGAGCTGATATCAATCTTACTGAAAGTATTCCGGGCAATTGAGAAAGATGGAATTCTCCCCAAACCATTTTACAAAGCTAACACCACACTGATACACAAACCAGGTAAAAACCCAAAAACAAAAAGAGAGAGAGAGAGAGAGAGAGAGAGAGAGTTCTACAGGCCAATATCCCTAATGAACGAAGATACAAATAATTCTCAACAAGATTCTAGCAAATCAAATGCAACAACACATCTCAAAAATCACCACCATGACCAAGTAGGATTCATCCCAAGGATGCAGAGCTGGTTCAACAGCCCCAAGACTATGAATTTAATCAAATACATCAACAGATATAAAGACAAGAACCACATTAGATGCAGAAAAAGCTTTTGATAAAAGCCAGCATCCCTTCTTGATAAAAACCAGAACAAGACAAGACTGCCCACTCTCATCCCTCTTGTTCAACATTGTGTTGGAAGTCCTAGCTAGAGCAATTAGAAAAGAGAAGGAAATTGGGGGTATCAAAATAGGAAAAGAGAAGCCGGGATCGGTGGCTCAGCCTGTAATCCCGCGCCTTGGAAGGCTGAGGTGAGTGGATTGCCTAAACCCGTGGGTTCGAGACCCGCCTGGGCAACTTTGCGAGACCTCATCTCTACAATAAATCAAAAAATTAGCCAGGCGTGGTAGCGCACGCCTGTAGTTCCAGCTGCTTGGAAGGCTGAGGCGGAAGGATCGCCCAGCAGGTCAAGGCTGCGGTGGCCGGGAGCAGCCACTGCACTCCAGTCTGTGCGACAGAGTGAGACTCCAACTCAAAAAAAAAAAAAAAAGGAAAAGAGGAAGTCAAGTTATCCCTCTTTGCTAACGATATGATCCTATACCTCGAAAATCCAAGAGAATCTGTCAAAAATTTGCTTGCACTGATAAAGGTCTTTGGCAAATTCTCGGGATATAAAATAAGTGTGCAAAAGACAGTTGCATTCTTATATACCAACAATTGTTGCAGGCAGAGAACCAAACAAAAAGCACAATTCCATTAACAGTAGCCACACACACAAAAAAAATGAAATACCTTGGCATCTTCCTAGCCATTGAAAGATCTTTACAATGAAAACTACAAAACACTGCTCAAAGAAATCCAAGAAGACACAAACAAATAGAAAAGTATTTCATGCACATGGATAAGAAGAATCAACATTGTTAAGATATGATGTCCATCCTACCAAAGGCAATCTACAGATTCAATGCAATACCCATTAAGTTACCAACATCATTCTTCTCAGACCTGGAAATGATATTACAGAAATTCAAATGGAAACAAACAACCATGAATAGCCAAAACAATTCTTAGTAAAAGAAACAAAGCAGGAGGTATCACACTTCCAGACTTCAAACTTTACTACAAGGCTACAATTATCAAAACACCCTGGTATTTGGTACAAGATTAGGCATACAAGTCAATGGAACAGAACAGAGATTCCAGAAGCAAACCCTCAATTTCTCAACTGACTCATATTTGACAAAGCCTCCAACAACAGCCACTGGGAGAGGAGAACCTACTCAATAAACAGTGCTGGGAAAACTGGCTGACCACATGCAGAAGACGGAAACAGGACCCCTACCTATCACCATACACAAAAGTCAACTCTAAATGGATCAAAGACCTAAAAGTAAAATCTCAAACTATAAGAACCTTAGAAAATGCAGGAGATACCCTTACAGGAATTGGAACTGGCAACCAATTCCTAATCAAAACCCCAAGTGCCCATCTCATTAGAGATAAGATAGACAAGTGGGACCTCTTCAAACTGACAAGCTTCTTCAAAGCAAAAGAAACCATCAAGAGAGTGGGGATAGCGCATGTCTGTAGTTCCAGCTACTTTGAAAGCTGAGCCAGAAGGATCACCTGAGCCCAGCAGGTAGACACTGGGGTCGCCGTGAGTGTTCCACTGCACTCAACCTGGGTGACAGAGTGAGACTCAACTCAAAAAAAAAAAAAAAAAAAAAGAGAGCAGGGAGACAGCCCACAGAATGGGAAAAAATATTTGCCAACTGTTTATGTGACAAAAGTCTAACATTCAGGATCTCTAAGGAACTCAAATATGCTGAAAGGAAAAAAAACAAGCAGCCCCATTAAAAAGTGGGCAAGAAACATGAATAGACACTTCTCAAAAGAAGAGATATGGGCAGCCAACAGACACATGAAGAAGTGCTCAGCCTCACTCATCATCAGAGAAATGCAAATCAAAACCACAGTGAGATACCAACTAACCCCAGTAAGAATGACCATCATTAATAAAACAAACAACAGATGCTGGCGAGGATGCGGAGAAAGAGGAACATTTCTACACTGCTGGTGGGAATGCAAACTGGTGTAACCTCTTTGGAGAACAGTGTAACGATTTCTCAAAGAACTGGAAAGTGAGCTTCCATATGACAAAGCAATCCCCATATTGGCAATATAACCAGAAGAACTGAAATCACTGTACAAAAAAGATACCTGCACATGCATGTTTATTGCAGCACTATTCACAATAGCAAAATCATGAAACCAACAGTGCTGCCTATTGAAACTGGACTGGATTTTCAAAAAGTGATACATATACACAATGGAATATTATGCAGCTATAAAGAAGAACATATGGACTTCGCAGCAACTTGAATGGATTTAGAATCTATCATACTCAGTGATCTATCACAGAAACAAAGAACAAAGTACCATATGTTCTCACACATAAGTGGATCCTGAACAATTATCATACACTATAAGAAAGAGATTGGCAGTAGTGGAAGACTGCCAGGGAAGGAGGCAGGGGTGGGATTGGCAGTGGTGGTAAACTGCCAGGGGAGGGGCGACACACGTGATCGACAAGGGTACCAGCATGGTGAACATTTGTATACTTAATGCTGAATTGTGCCCCTGAAAAAAATGAAAACAATAATAAAAATAAAAGAAGTCAAAGAGAACTCATTTGTCTCTTTTGCCATGCAAGGACACACAGAAGGCATCATTTATGAGGAAGAGGCCATCATCAGACACTAAATCTGCTGCTGCCTTGATCTTGGGTTTCCCAAACTCTAGAACTGTAAGTAATAAATTTGTCATTAATAAATGCCCAGTCTAAGGTATTCTGTGTTAGAAGCCCAAACGATCTAAGACAC
Source organism: Cephalopachus bancanus (assembly GCA_027257055.1). Taxonomy (NCBI): domain Eukaryota; kingdom Metazoa; phylum Chordata; class Mammalia; order Primates; family Tarsiidae; genus Cephalopachus; species Cephalopachus bancanus. The sequence continues at coordinate 50,999 of JAPVLO010000329.1, read as the reverse complement.
CCACCTTTAAAAACTTAAAAAACAGTGTAGCTGGGCCCACTGGCTCAGCCTGTAATCCCAACTTTGGGAGGCTGAGGAGAGTGGATTGCCTCAGAGAGTGAACCCGAGGAGCCGACGGATTCGAGACCACTCCAGGCAACTTGGCGAGACCTCGTCTCTACCATAAATCAAAAATTAGCCAGGCTTGGTAGCACTCGCCTATAGTTCCAGCTACTTGGAAGTCTGCAGTGGAAGGATAGTCGGAGCCCAGCAGGTTGACACTGGGTTGGCCATGAGTGTGCTCCAGCCTGGGCAACAGAGACTCCAACTCAAAAAAAAAAAAAAGACACTGCACACATAAACACGTTTACAGATATAAGCTGTTCTAACTACAACAGATGAAAATTCTTGACGATGCTTTCATATCAAGAAAAGTATGGATTTACAATCTTTGTACATTTTACAAATAAGAGAAACTATAGGCTGAATAGTCTAAAGTTTTTCAGTTGGAAACCCAAAGTAGGAAAATGCCTGCCGATGCCCCCCACCACAGCACCCTTCAACAAAGAACCACAAAAAGACCTAGGCCCAGGCAGTCACTCACATTAGAAATAAAACTGCTTATAATATGCACATTGTAAGTACCTTCCCAAGGTTTTCTACCTCAAAATGTGATTTGAAAACATTTTTGCGGATAAAATTAAGATGTCACTCATAAGAAGGCAAGTGAAAACATCATCAGTGAAAATTCATTCTTTGAACCCTCCCATACCTTGGAGAGGTGAATCTCCTCTCTCTCTCTCTCTCTCTCTCTCTATCTCTATCTCTCTGTCTCACTCTCTCTCTGTCTCTCTCTCTCTGTCTCTCTCTCTGTCTCGCTCTCTCTCTCTGTCTCTCTCTCTCTCATTCCTTGGAGAGGTGAATCCTCTCTCTCTCTTTTACTTTCTAAATAAACTTTTTTTCTAATCTAAAAAAAGGAAAAGAAAAGAAAATCCATCTACCAGCTTGGGAATTAGATGCTTTAAGTTTATATAGAAATGAGGGAACTATAAAGGCACATACAAAAAGACTGATGGAGACCTTTATAGAACACTTTACTTGTCACAGATCACGTTTATCTCAGAAGCATTCCCTCCATCTTGATTAAAAGAGAAAAAGAAACATTTTCCCCCATTTTTTCCATACCCCAAAGTCTGACCTACACTCAACCAATTCCAATACTTTTGCCCACTTTAGGTCACAATTACTTTGTGAGCCCTGGATTTCTGAAATGGATTCTTTGATCTTCTATGTGAGAGGACATAAGGTCTGAAACACATTTTAGGATATCACACAATAAATGGAGTATGCCTGGCTGAAAGGATAAAGCCAACATGCAGAAAAGCAGAAACTAGATACAGAGGTGTTTGAGTGCTTGACTCCAGTCATTCTTGCTCCTTTACATGGTTTAACTATAAACTAATAAGTTCACATTTTGTTGTTTAAGCTTGTTCAAATACAGTTCTGTCACTTGAGAACAAAGGCTCCTAAAACGTTTAACACTGTTCCTTTTAATATCTTGACATATGCTTGCTTCAGTTCTCCACAACATGACACTTTTAAAATAGTCAACGCTGGCTGAGCGTGGTGGCTCATGCCTACAATCCCAGCACCTTGGGAGACCCAATCTGGGCAACAATGTAAGACCCTGTCTCTACCAAAAAATAACAATAACTAAGGAAAGGATATAACTTGGAGTTAATATAGCCAAAGAGCAGACATTTTAACACTGCCTAGTTGTCATGCTTTTCTAGTAGTTCACTTTACCCTCTAATCACTAGCCAAGGACAGAACCAGTTTCTCAAAGGTGGCTATTGATAACTGTTTTTAACTCCCTCCCTAGCTTGTTTTATACTAATTAACTTGTTTCAAGTATTTGCCTCCACCCATAAGACCCAAGTTAACCTAATCAGCTCTTCATGACACAAACCCCAACCACATGGCAACAGTCATATGAGTGACCCAACCACCTGCCTGCTGTCCATCATCTAACATCATCAGTACCTGTGCTTGCCTGTCCCCTTCATGATGACGTGGAGCACACCACCAGCCAATCGCCTTAGTGACCTGCCCCCATCAGAGGGAAGGTTTAAAAAGATTCGACCTCAGCCGGGCTCGGTGGCACAGCCTGTAATCCCGTCCCTTTGGGAGGCTGAGATCAGTGGATTGCCTGAGTCCGTGGGTTCGAGACCCACCTGGGCAACTTGGCAAGACCTCATCTCTACAATAAATCAAAAATCAGCCGGGCGTGGTAGTGCACGCCTATAGTTCCAGCTACTTGGAAGGCTGAGGCGGAAGGATCGCCGGAGCCCAGCAGGTCGAGGCTGCAGTGGCCAGAAGCGGCCACTGCATTTGACAAAGTGAGACTCCAACTCAAAAAAAAAAAAGATTCGACCTCAAGGTTGACTTGCTAAGCTATGGTCTGGCCATGTGCTCTTTTGAGCTATGGCCAGGTCATGTTTTCCTAAGCTTTGGCGCCCTCCTCTACCTTTAGGAGGTGAATTCTCTCTCTCTTCTCTGTCTCTAATTTACTTTCTAAATAAGCTATATTTTCCAATCTAATTGCTGTACAATTCTTTGCATCTTTCATGGGGCACTGGATCACAAACCAGATACCCTCCATCGGGCCTGACCTAACATTTGAGAGCTCCATTATGATATATATTTTTAAGCTAACAATTAAGTAAATAGTCAAGTTGTTATGTCATCTGCCTAGACAACCTACTTATTGGCTAACTGGAAACAAGCGAGGCAGATAAACTGCATGTTCCCCTATACAACTGTCAGAGTAGAATCTTAAAAAAGGATGTTTCTCCAGGATTAAAGACAACTGATCAGAGACTAATCTTTGTGAGATTCAGAAAATAAAGTTATCTAGTCATTTGTTGAGATTGTGGTTGACTATTTTGGGTAAAAACTATCACTAAAACCACAAGTAAGGTGTCTAGAAACACTAAGTAATAGGAAGAACGGGGGAATCTGAATGATTATTCTAACTTGGCCATTATCATCTTACTTAGTTTTATTTTTTTTTAATTATTTTATGTTTTGAGTCAGAGTCTCTCTGTCGTCCAGGCTAGAGTGCAGTGACATGCTACTCAAGCCCACTGCAGCCTCAACCTGCTGAGCTTAGGCGATGCTTCCACTTCCTACTTCCAAGTAGCTGGAATTGCAGGCGTGTTCTACCACGCCTGGCTAATTTTTTGATTTATTGTAGAGAAGAGGTCTCTCCACATTGCCCAGGCTGGTCTCAAACCCGTGGGCTCAACCAATCCTCTCACCCCAGCCTCCCAAAGTGCTGGGATTATAGGTGTGAGCCATTGTGCCCAGTCATCTTACTTAGTTGCAATAAGTTACACTCTTAAGAATTCAGCTACTGTCTAATACATTGAAAGAACTAGGTTATTAGGTAATTTTCAGCTATAAAATACAAAGATTCTTTTCCAGAACATATTTGGAAGTATAGTAGGTCATTTTAAACTGAACCATACGTGCTTACCAAAGAAAAGTGACAAACCACAAATTTTATAATATCATCTATTTTAGATTAAGAAAAAATTGAGTCTGGTAAGAAATCTAACATGAAGGCTGGGCTTGGTGGCTCAGCCTGTAATCCCGCACTTTGGGAGGCCGAGGTGAGTGAATTGCCTGGGCCTGCGGGTTCAAGACCTGCCTGGGGAACTTGGCGAGACTTCATCTCTACAATAAATCAAAGAATTAGCCAGGCATGGTAGCGCGCACCTGTAGTTCCAGCTACTTGGAAGGCTGAGGCGGAAGGATCGCTGGAGCCCAGCAGGTCGAGGCTGCGGTGGCCGGGAGTGGCCACTGCACTCCAGTCTAGGCGACAGAGTGAGACTCCAACTCAAAAAAAAAATTTAAAAAAAGAAATCTAACATGAATCTTGCTTATTAAAAACAGACAAGACCAAGCACAGTGGCTGATGCCTGTCATCCCAACACTTTGGGAGGCCAAGGTGGGAGGAAGCTCTGAGCCCAGAAGTTTGACCAGTCTAGGCAGCAAAGCAAGACCTTGTCTCTACAAATAAATAAATAAACAAAACAGCTGGGCATGGTGGTGCATGCCTGTAGGCCCAACTACTCAGGAAGCTGAGACAAAAGAATTACCTGAGCCCAGGAGGTCAAGGCTGCAATGAACTGTGATCATGCCACTACACTCCAGCCTGGATGACAGAGTGAAATCTCCTACTCGAGAAAGAAAGAAAAACCTTTTAAAACAGTTTACTGATTATTTGAAGAAATAATTAATCTGCCTTTAACATTAAAGATGCTTTCAGTGTGAAGAATACTCTACATCACATGTATGCATAATGTTCTGGTAATCCTTCTATTGCCATCCAGTTACCTGACAAAAATTTTGTAAGACTGCCAGGCTCGGTGGCTCAGCCTGTAATCCCACGCCTTGGGAGGCTAAGGTGAGTGGATTGCCTGAGCCCGCGGGTTCGAGACCCACTTGGGCAACTTGGCGAGACCTCATCTCTACAATAAATTTAAAAATTAGCCGGGTGTGGTAGCGCGTGCCTGTAGTTCCAGCTACTTGGAAGGCTGAGGCGGAAGGATCACCAGAGCCCAGCAGGTCGAGGCTGCAGTGGCTGGGAGTGGCCACTGCACTCCAGTCTGGACGACAGAGTGAGACTCCAACTCAAAAAAAAAAAGAAAAAAGCAATTTTGTAAGACCTAAACTTTTAGACATAATTGCACTGAAAAAATACTATAAATTGTTATAACAAAAAAGACACCTGTACTCGTATGTTTATTGCAGCACTATTCACAATAGCAAAATCATGGAACCAACCCAAGTACCCATCGACAGCAGCAAACTGGATAAAGAAAATGTTGTACATATACACTATAAAATACTTTGCAGCCATAAGAAAGAACGACATCATGACATTTACAGTAACATGGATGCAGGAAGAAACCTCATTCTGAGCAAATTATCACACAAACAGAAAACAATACTACATGTTCTCACTATTCACAGGCAACACAAGGGAGGGGAGAAAGAAAGGCGGAATAAGGGATGCGAAATCACCCATCAGGTACCAGGATCACGTACACAGGATAGGCCCATCAGAAGCCCAAATCTCACCCTCATGAAATATCCCTATGTAACAAATCTTCACAAGTACCTCCAAATCTAAAATACAATTTTTTAAAAAATATGCCATAAAACATAGCTAACTAATCATATTTGTGCTTTGGTTAACCCTCTATATCCTACTAACATGACGATAAAGAGATATCTTAAAAGAAAACAGAGCTGCTCCCTCGGTACAGTGGTCCACACCTATAATACCCACACTTTAGGAGGATGAGGCAGGAGGATCACCTAAGCCAGGGAGGTCGAGGCTTCAGTGAGACATGATTAAGTTACTGTACTCCAGCCTGGGCAACGAAGAAAGACTCTGACTCAAAAATTTAAATAAAAAAATAGGAAACGAAACAGAACAAAAATTGTAGAGACACAATCCACAAGGCCAAAATCCAATCAATAGAAATACTGGGGCCAGGCGCAGTGGTGCACACCTGTAATACCAGCACTGTGGGAGGTCAAGGAGTAAGGATCACTTGAGACCAGAAGTTCAAAACCAACCTGGGAAACAGAGTGAGAACATGTCACTACAAAACAAAAAAAATTGCGAATGAAAATAAAAATAAGCCAGGTATGGTAGTACGTGCCTATAGTCTTAGCTACTCAGGAGGCTGAGGCAGAAATATCATTTGAGTCCAGGAATTTGAGGCTGCAGTGAGTGATGACTACACCACTACACTACAGCCTGAGCAATAGAGTGAGGCTCTGTCTCTAAAAATTAAAAATTGCCAATAAAAAAGTAAGAAAAAATTACATAAAGGGAAAACAGAACATAAAAAACTACCATCAAAATCACACAAGTTAATTTCCCAAAGCTGTAGAGGCAAATCTCACTAAATGCACTCACCAAATATTCAGTAAAATTAATGAAAAAAGACCCATAGCAAGAATCATCACCATAACGAATAAATTATTCTACAAGCTTCCAGAGAAGAAAAAAAAAATCTATATATAAAAAGTCGAGAATCAAAATAATACTTGACTTTTCAAAAGCTAGGAGAAAATAAACAAAAAGAATGCCTTTATGCCAGGCACGGTAGCTCACACCAAAATATCTAAAGAAATACCTAAAACGGTTATAATAGCTTGCTTTACATAAGTAACTCCATTTCGTTGAAATCCTCTATCTTAGCTGTCTGACTGACCAAAAAATAAACCCCCTAGTGTATACGTGTGATTGCTATAACATTCCCATGACCACAGACCCACAGCCTTTGTTCCCCTGAACTATTCATGCTGACCGTTCTTGCTGACCATTTGAAAACTCCCTAGCCACCAGGCTCGGTGGCTCAGTCTGTAATCCCGTACCTTGGGAGGCTGAGGTGAGTGGATTGCCTAAGCCCGTGGGTTCGAGACTCACCTGGGCAACTTGTTGAGACCTCATCTCTACAATAAATCAAAAAATTAGCCGGGTGTGGTAGCGCGCGCCTGTAGTTCCAGCTACTTGGAAGGCTGAGGTGGAAGGATCACCGGAGCCCAGCAGGTCGAGGCTTGCGGTGGCCGGGAGTAGCCACTGCACTCCAGTCTGGGTGACAGAGTGAGACGCCAACTAAAAAAAAAAAAGAAAGAAAGAAAACTCCCTAGCCACAAGTTCTGTGTATGCCTTGTTAACTAAAATCCAAGAGATTCTTCCTTTTGTTTTTTAGTTCCTTGTACCCTCACCACCACCCCCCACCACCCCACCACCCCCCACCCCCGCTACGTAGCCCACTTGCGGATTTTGCCTTTATAAGTTTCTTGCTGATTCTACTCCGTGTTGAGAGCTTTCTTGGTGTGAGCCTACTCTTGATCACATGCTATTAAAGGACTCAAAATTCGAATCTGGTGTGCTGGTGATTTTCCTTTCTTGTGGTTTAGCTATAAAAACACCTACAATCCCAGCACTTTGGAGGGGGGAGGCGAGAGGATTGCCTGAGCCTAGGAATTCGAGAACAGCCTGGGCAATTTGATGAGACCTCGTCTCTACAATAAATCAAGAAAAATTAGCTGGATGTGGTGGCGCACACCTGTAGCTCCAGCTACTTGGAAGGCTAAGGCAGAAGGATGGCCTGAGCCCAGGAAGTCAAGGCTGCAATGACCGTGAATGTGCCACTGCACTCCAGCCTGAGCGAAAGAGTGAGACTCCGACTCAAAAAAAAAAAAAAAGAAAAGAAAAGAAAATGCCTTTACTATCTGGGAAAATACTATTTTTCACCTTTAATTCTATACCTAATCACACTATCAATCTAGTGAAAGTTGCAAGATTTTCAGGATAGCACAAATCAGGTATTTTTTTTTTAAATCCTCATTCTATTAGCTTTTTCCTAGTTTTTTTTTTTTTTTTTTTTTTTTTTACTTTTTAAACTTTTTTTTGTGAAAAACAAAGACAAATACACACATTAGCCTAAGCCTGCACAGGGTCAGGAATCAGTATCTCTGTATCCCACATGCATCTTGTCCCACTGAAAGGTCTTCAGGGGCAGTAACAAACATGGAGCTGTCATCCTATAATAACAAGTCCTTCTTCTGGAACATCACCTGAAGGACCTGCCTGAAGTTGTTTTTGTTTTGAGACAGAGCCTCACTCTGTCACCCAGGCTGGAGTGCAGTGGCACTCTCACAGTAACCCACAGCCTCAACCACTAAGCTCAGGTGATCCTTTCAAAGAAGTATTAAAAAGTACTTAATGCAAAAGAATGTCTATCTTTCTGAATCAGTGAATAATAATGCCTATAAGAATTTCCTAATAACACAGAACAAAGGCAGTCCATGCACCTGCTCAGACATCAAGGGAATGGGAGTGGGCGATTACATCCACCCTAAAGCTGGGTTCCTGCCAGCCTCTTCCTCACACTGCTCACTGACTGAGAAGAGTGGATTCAGTGAGAAACTAATGTCTGACAGCCAGGAACTCTGTAGGCATCTCTTCCTAAGTGGATACACAACAGATAAGGAAGCAGGGAAGGTGACAAAAGGAAGTTACTTGTCCAACTCAGAAGGAGCTGATGAAGCCTAAGAATGCATTTGGGAAACCCATGGGGTTCTCTAGTTGTGGGTAGTGGCTAATGTGGTCATCCAGAATCGACACTGTGGACTGCAGCAGCATTTTCCTGTAGAGTTACAAAAATTCTGGACAGGGATTTAAAGGATCCAACAGCCCACAGATAAAATGGTGATAGACACAGAGGCCAGAGCTCCCACTCAGCGTCTTCTGAACTTCTTCCTCTCCTTGATGGACTGCAAGAGACTGTCAATAATGAGGTTCCCATCACTGTTGTAGACCCCTACCCACATGTCCCACAGCTCACTCTCAGAGGGCTGGGTATACGGCCTGAAGGCTGGGGTGAGGTCTCAAGAGAACACAAAGTAGTTCATGAGGCGCGTGAGGATGGGCAACAGCATGCCTCCGTCCTTGAGAAACTTTTGAAGGAGGAGAGGATGGTGAGTCTCTCGGGAAAGATACAAGCCAGCTCCAAAAGGTCACACCAGGGGCTCAATAATTTCTAACTGAACCTTGGCACTGCCACAATTAGGAGCTGAAGAATCTATACAGTAGGTCGATGGGTTCTTGGAAACTAACTTTAAGCACAAGAACAGCAGGCCCTCAATGTCGTTTCCTCCATTTGACAGACACTCTTGATGATGAGCCAACCAAAACAACAGCTCCTGGGTGACAATGTCCCTCTAGTCATGGGACAGCAGGTTGAACCTGTGGTTCTGCAGTCCCAGGTGCCGCAGCAACACCTCCAGGATGCTGGTCTGCTCAAAGATGGATTAGTGGTGCAGCCTTGGTTTATCACTGAAGCCAAAGCCTAGGAAATCAAGGGCAATCGTTCGGAACCTCAAGGTCACACCTTCCCAGATCTTGTGCCAGTCGTAGCTGGATGCTGGAAACCCGTGCAGAAGCACAATTATCTCCAGACTTCCCACCACACCCGCGGAGTCTTGGTAGAATATGTGCAGTACCTTGTATGTAAAAAACTTGCCCGAAGACTTCCACAAGTACAGGGCAGGGGAAAGTTAGGATGGGGAGGGCGGTAGGAAAGGGGATGGGATGTACAGGTAGGTGGTCAGTAGGGTCCCAGCCAGTAGCCCTACTTGGACCTACCATTCCTGCATCCTGTCTCAGGCAAGACCTGGGCTCCATGGCTCCATGGCTCCATGGCAGGGGAGCTGATTGTGCATGCACTTCTGGGGAAAGCTGTTATTTTGTAAAAAGGAATAATGTACTGATACTTGCTACAACATGGAAGAACCTTGTAAATATTGTTAAATAAAAGAACGGGCCAGGTGTAGTGGCTCACACCTGTAACCACAGCACTTTGAGAGGCCAACGTGAGAGGACTACTTCAGCCCAGGAGTTCATGACTAGCCTAGGTAACATAGTGAGACCTCATCTCAACAATAAAAAATTTTTTTTTTTTTTTTGAGTTGGAGTCTCACTCTGTCACCCAGACTGGAGTGCAGTGGCCGCTCCCGGCCACCGCAGCCTCGACCTGCTGGGCTCCAGCGATCCTTCCGCCTCAGCCTTCCGAGTAGTTGGAACTACAGGCGCGCGCTACCACACCTGGCTAATTTTTGATTTATTGTAGAGATGATGTCTCGCCAAGTTGCCCAGGCGGGTCATGAACCCGCGGGCTCAGGCAATCCACTCACCTCAGCCTCCCAAAGGCACAGGATTACAAGCTGAGCCACCGAGCCTGGCTTAAAATTTTTTTAAAAGGAAAAGACAAAAAAACCGAACAGAACCCAGATACACAGGGTCACACATATTCTGTGAGTTCATTTACACAAAACGTTTGGAACAGGCAAATCCATAAGAGTCAAAAAGCAGATCAGTGGTTATTAGAGGACAGGAAGAGAAAGAGGGGATATGGGAAGGTAAGAACTAAAACAGGAGTAATGAAAATGTCTAGAATTAGACAATAATGATGGCTGCAAAATCTTGTAAATATATTAAAATCCACTGAACTGTACACTTCAAATGGGTGAATCCTATAATGTGTAAAGTATGTCTTTTTTTTTTTTTTTTTTTGTGAGTTGGAGTCTCACTCTGTCGCCCAGACTGGAGTGCAGTGGCCGCTCCCAACCACCGCAGCCTCGACCTGCTGGGCTCCGGCGATCCTTCTGCTTCAGCCTTTCAAGTAGCTGAAACTACAGGCGCGCACCATCATGCCCAGCTAATTTTTCATTTATTGTAGAGATGAGGTCTCGCCAAGTTGCCCAGGAGGGTCTCGAACCCGCAGGCTCAGGCAATCCACTCACCTCAGCCTCCGAAGCCGCAGGATTACAGGCTGAGCTACCGAGCCCAGCTCTTTTTTTTTTTTTTAACAGCCACAAATGATAAATGGCTACTATACTACACAGCACAGTCAGAGGATGCAAAAATTCAGAGCAAGCTTTTAATTCAGAGCAAGAAACAGACTTCTGGTTTAAGTCATTTGGAAGGGGGAGGGGTTCAGAAGGCCAGGTAAGCAAACAAATTCAAGAAAAGTAAAGGTGTGCTAAACACTTGGACTGGAATATGAGGAGAGATCCAAAAAAATCTGAACTATCTTTTTGGAGGGCAGGTCCCTTATGTTACAGGTTTCCCCCACTAGGAAGTATTCTAGGAACCCACTGGCATCAGTGTACCAACTAGCGTTGTAAGAGGCTGTGCTAGGCTTCAGTCAAGTTTTTTTTTTTTGAGACTCCTTAAACTTGTTCACCCATTTCATGATGGGATATTTACAGATGCACCTGCCCACATCACGCTGAGTGTACAGCAGTTTTTGACCAAAACTGGCATAAGCCCCATGCACTCCCCTCTCTATTCACCCAATCTTGCCCCTACTGACATTTTTATGTTTCCCAGAGGAAAAGTCCTCAAAGGGAAACGTTTTGCTGGTATGGAAGAGATGAAACAAAAAACGGCAGAAGCACTAAAAGGCGTCAAAACTGGTAAGTTTAAGAACTATTTTGAACAGTGGAAAAAGTGTCACGATAGGTGTATTCCATCAAACAGAGAATACTCTGAAGGTGACTGAAGTTTAAACACGCAAGAATAAACACACAATTTTTAATAAATTCTGGGCTTTTTTGGGTCCCCCTTGCAGATTACTTCAAAAGAATATTTAAACTCCATGGGCATAAACTTCTACAAATGAAATGCAACAGCATTGTCCAGATTATGCTATGAATTCTTAGCTGCTGGCTGGGCATCCACAAAACGATTTCAAGGACCAATATGTTTTTTATAAATACTATATTGTAAGTATGCTAAATAGGTTTCTTTACTGCAAGACTTCCCAGGACATTTAAAATGATATTATGTTTTGTAGTTTGAAAAAGGAGGGATACATGGCTAGGTGTGGTGGCTCAAGTCTGTAATCCCAACACCTTGAGAGGCTGAGGCAGGAAGATCGCTTGAGACTAGGAGTTGGAGATAAGTCTGAGCAACACAGCAAGACCTCATCTCCACAAAAAAATCAAAAATTAGCCAGCCATGGTGGCACACAACTGTAGTCCCAGTTACTCAAGAAGCTGAGGTGAAGGATTGCCTAAACCCAGGAGGTTGAAGTTGCAGTGCGCTGTGAGTATGCCACTGAGTCACTCCATCTGGGAACAGAGTGAGACCCTGACTCATAAAAAGTGGGGGAGAAAGCTGGGCTCGGTGGCTCAGCCTGTAATCCCGTGCCTTTGGGAGGCTGAGGTGACTGAACTGCCTGAGCCTGCGGGTTCGAGACCCGCCTGGGCAGCGACACCTCATCTCTACAATAAATCGAAAAAAAAAATCAGCCGGGCATGGTAGCGCACGCCTATAATTCCGGCTACTTGAAAGGCTGAGGCGGAAGGATCGCCGGAGCCCAGCGGGTTGAGGCTGCGGTGGCCGGGAGCGGCCACTGCACTCCAGTCTGGACAACAGAATGAGACTTCAATTCAAAAAAAAAAAAAATAAAGTGGGGGAGAGATATTATGCAGTATTCACTCTTAAAATATGAATACTTTTTATATATTATGCAATACTAGCTTGGGAAATACTAAGATTTATGCCTACAATGGTTCTACCAGTTTCAAAGCTGTATGATTCCTGGTTATCTTTTCTGCTTTCCATTGATCCTAATTTGATATGACATAAATGTAAATTAATAATTTATAAGAAAAAAGTGGGCCAGGAATGGTGGCTCACATCTGTAATCTCAGCACTTTGGGAGGTCAAGGGGGGAGGACTGCTTGACTGCTTAAGTCCAAGACTTTGAGACGAGACTGGGTAACACAGCAAGACCCTGTACATATAAAAAAAAAAAAATCAAGCCGGGCTCGGTGGCTCAGCCTGTAATCCCGCGCCTTTGGGAGGCTGAGGTGAGTGGATTGCCTGAGCCCGCGGGTTCGAGACCCGCCTGGGCAGCGAGACCTCATCTCTACAATAAATCAAAAAATCAGCCGGGCGTGGTAGCGCATGCCTGTAATTCCGGCTACTTGGAAGGCTGAGGCGGAAGGATCGCCAGAGCCCAGCAGGTCGAGGCTGCGGTGGCCGGGAGCGGCCACTGCACTCCAGTCTGGGTGACAGAGTGAGACTCCAACTCAAAAAAAAAAAAAATCAAAAAACAAGTCAGGTATGGTGACACATACCTATAGCCCCAGTTACTTGAGAGGCTGAGGCAGAAGGATCACCTGAGCCAAGAGGTTGAGGTGGAAAGATTGCCAAACCCAGGAGGTAGAGGCTGCAGTGAGCTGTTTCAGTATGCCGTTGCACTCCAGCCTGGGTGACAGTGACTCTGACTCAAACAAAAAAAAAGAGAAAGAGTCAAAAGACAAGGAGGGAAGGGAGAAAAGGAGGGAGGGAGGGAAGGAGAGAAGGAAGGAAGGTGGGCCCAGTTACCTGTATTACAAATATTGATATTTAGCCGGGCTCGGTGGCTCAGCCTGTAATCCTGCACCTTGGGAGGCGGAGGTGAGTGGATTGCCTGAGCCCGCGGGTTCGAAACCCCCCCTGGGCAACTTGGTGAGACCTCATCTCTACAATAAATAAAAAAATTAGCCGGGTGTGGTAGCACGTGCCTGTAGTTCCAGCTACTTGGAAGGCTAAGGCGGAAGGATCGCCAGAGCCCAGCAGGTCGAGGCTGCGGTGGCCGGGAGCGGCCACTGCACTCTAGTCTGGGCAACAGAGTGAGACTCCAACTCAAAAAAATAAATAAATTAGTTTACAAAAAAATACATATATTGATATATTTCTCTAGATTTTTTTCTTTTGAGTTGGGGGTCCTACTCTGTTGCCCAGGCTGGAGTGCAGTGGCATGATCACGGCTTAATGCAGTCTCAATATCCTAGGCTCAGACGATCCTTCTGCCTTAGCCTCTCAAGCAGCTGGTACTACAGTTGCTTAGCTAGTTTTTCTATTTTTTTTTTAATAGAGACAAGGTCTTCCTATGTTGACCAGGCTAGTCTTGAACTCCTGGGTGCAAGCGATTCTCCCATCTCAGCCTCCCAAAGTACTGGGACTACAGGCATGAATCATCATGCCTGGCTTCTCTGGATTCTTCAAGTACTAGTCCTAAAGTTGGTGATAAGCTCACATTCAATTCTAATATTCAGTAAGATGTATTCCATATGAGATACATTTAGTTTACTAAAGCCTAAGAATACAGAAATATCATACAGATGTTATTTCTGTAATGTTAAGCACTGATCCCATCAACTCAGGATATCAAAGTAGCCAGAACACTATCTGTCCCAGACAAGTCTCCTCCTGTTTAATTGCAGATTCTGAACTTTCCCCTAAATTATTGTCCATGTTTATATTTCACAAGTGTTGGGAACAAGTCACTTATTTATGAAGTGTTTAGCACTGCAAAGAATTCAGACTGTTCACACCCTGCACATTTCAAAGAAAGGATAGCCCTCAGTCAGCTTCTGGGAGATCTTCAAGTGAGTTGTCGTACCTGCTTGTTCTCACTCTCTCTCTCAATATTAGGAACAAATGGCAAAATTTGAATGGAGATCTGTGAATTAGATAACGAAAATATATCAATATTATTTTCTGATTTTTATGACTGTTTTGTGATTAAGCAGAAAACTATTCCTGTTTGTAGAAAAAACACACCAAAATGTTTAAGAGTGAAATGGCACCAGGGTCAGCAACTTACTCCAAATGGCTCAGGAGGAAAAACATTCTTTGTATTGTAAAAACATTTTAATTAAAAATTTTTAAAAATCTTTAAGCTGGGCACAGTGGCTCACTCCTGCAATCCCAGTACTTTGGGAGGCTGAGTGAGAGGACTAGCTGAGCCCAGGGGTTCGAGACCAGCCTTGACAACTTAGTGAGACCACATTTCTATAATAAATCAAAAAAAGGTAGCTGGGCATGGTGGCACACACCTGTAGCTCCAGCTATTTGGAAGGCTGAAGGAGAAGGATGACCTGAGCCCAGCAGGTAGAGGCTGGGGTAAGCCATGAGTGTGCACTGCACTCCAGCCCGAGTGACAGAGTGAGACTCTAACTCAAAAATAAAATAAATGAAAGAAATACTGCATGATAATGATGTGTCAATGCCGGCTCATTCATTGTGATACACGGGCCACTCTGGAGAAGAATACTGACAAGGAGAAGGCAACAGATATGTGGGGGGCGCGGGAGATGTATCTGGCCAATCTCTGTACCTTCTGCTCAATTTTGCTGTGAACCTAAAACTGCAAATAATAAAGCCTATAAAAAATAGTAAGACACCTTTCGGACGGAACTGCCATCGTCCAGTAATTCGCCAAAATGACAACACAAAGGGAAAGAGGAGGGGCACGCAGTACATGTTCTCCAGGCAATTCAGAAAACATAGAGTTGTTCCTTTGGCCACATACATGCGAATCTATAAAAAAGGTGATATTGTAGACATCAAGGGAATGGGTACTGTTCAGAAAGGAATGCCCCACAAATGTTACCATGGCAAGACAGGAAGAGTATACAGTGTCACCCAGCATGCTGTTGGCATTGTTGTTAACAAACAAGTCAAGGGTAAGATTCTTGCCAAGAGAATTAATGTGCATATTGAACATATTAAGCACTCGAAGAGTCAAGATAGCTTCCTGAAACGTGTGAAGGAAAATGACCAGAAAAAGAAGGAAGCCAAGGAGAAAGGCACGTGGGTTCAGCTGAAGCGCCAACCTGCTCCACCCAGAGAAGCACACTTTGTGAGAACCAACGGAAAGGAGCCCAAACTTCTGGAACCTATTCCCTATGAATTCATGGCTTAATGGGTGTCAAAATAAAAGATCTCTGGATTAAAAAAAAAAAAAGTAAGACAGACAAGGCGTGGTGGCTCAGCCGGTAATCCCAGCACTTTGGGAGGCCGAGGTGAGAGGATTGCCTGAGCCCGGGGGCTCAAGACCAGTCTGGGCAACTTGGTGAGACCTCATATCTACAATAAATACAAAAATTAGCCAGTCTGGTGGCATGCATCTATAGTACCAGCTACTTGGAAGGCTGAGTTGGAAGAATCGCCTGAGTCCTGCAGGTCGAGGCTGTAGTAGCCATAATCATGAACTCCAGCCTGGGTGACAAAGGATGAGATGCCAACTCAAAAAAAAAATAATAAGATGGCTGGGCTCGGTTGTTCAGCCTGTAATCCCAGCACTTCAGGAGGTCGAGGCAAGTGGACTGCCAGAACCCACAAGTTCGAGACCAGCCCTGGCAACTTGGCAAGACCTCCTCTCTACAATAAATCAAGAAATTAGCCAGGCGTGATAGTCCATGCCTGTAGTTCCAGCTATTTGGAAGGCTGAGGCGGAAGGATCGCTGGAGCCCAGCAGGTCCACACTGGGGTGGCCATGAGCATGCCACTGCACTCCAGCCTGGGCGACAGAGTGAGACTCTAACTCAAAAAAAGCAAACATAGTAAGATAAAATCAGTCTTCATTTCACATACGTGAATAAAATTAAATTATTGTTGAATTTTTTTAACAGGGAAATTTTTCATTAACTTGATCATCCTTAAATTTTGACTCACAAAACTACTTTTAATTATCTAACATATAACTTATAATTAACCATGAACTAAAAAAATCTTGTTGTTTTTTTTTTTTTTGAGTAAGGATCTCACTCTGTTCCCCAGCCTGGAGTGCAGTGGCACAATCACAGCTACCACAGTCTCAACTTGCTGGACTCCGGTGACCCTTCTGCCTCAGCCTTAGAAAGTAGCCTGAACTACAGGCGTACACCACCATACCTGACTAATTTTTTAATTGACTTTAGAGGCAACATCTTGCCAAGTTGCCCAGGCAGGTCTTGAAGCCCTGGGCTCAGGCAATCCTCTCACCTTCCCCTCACAAAATGCTGTGATTACAGGAATGAGCCACTGGGCCAGGTGAAATCTTTTCATAGTTTCCTCACTGTATAAAAAGGCTTATATACAAATTATGCATGTTTTCCACCATTACATTTCTTGAGTTGGAGTCTCACTCTGTCGCTCCCGGTCACCACAGTCTTGACCTGCTGGGCTCAGGCGATCCTTCCACCTCAGCCTTCGAAGTAGCCGGAACTACAAGCACATACTACCACGCCCAGCTCATTTTTTTTTTTTTTCAGTTGGAGTCTCACTCTGTCGCCCAGACTGGATTGCAGTGGCCGCTCCTGGCCACTACAGCCTCGACCTGCTGGGATCCGGCGATCCTTCCGCCTCACCCTTCCAAGCATCTGCAACTACAGGCACACGCTACCATACCCGGATGATTTTTGATTTATTGTACAGATGAGGTCTCGCCAAGTTGCCTTATTGTGGAGATGAGATCTCACCATGCCCAAGCTGGTCTCGAACCCGAAAGTTCACATAATTCTCTCACCCTGGCCTCCCAAAGTGCTGGGATTATAGGCTTGTGCCACAGTGCCCAGCCCTACCATTACATTTCAAGCTAATTATCTCCTGCATGCTTTATACTAATAGAGTAATAATTAAATTTTGAATAATTTTTCATGTTTACTGTGAGGACTATTACTCATCAGAAATAAAAACACTAAGCTGAACTTTTATTACATTATTTTCACATAAGATGCTGTTCATAGGCCAGGGCAGTAGCTCAGCCTGCAGTCCCAGCACTTTGGGAGGCCAAGGTGAGAAGACAGCCTGAGCACAGGAGTTCGAGACCAGCCTGAGCAAC
The DNA here is from genome assembly GCA_027257055.1 of Cephalopachus bancanus. Classification (NCBI taxonomy): domain Eukaryota; kingdom Metazoa; phylum Chordata; class Mammalia; order Primates; family Tarsiidae; genus Cephalopachus; species Cephalopachus bancanus. The sequence goes on along the minus strand of JAPVLO010000329.1, from coordinate 33,765 downwards.
TTGGTGAGACCTTGTCTCTAAAATAAATCAAAAATTCAGCCAGCTCGATGGCTCAGCCTGTAATCCCGCGCCTTTGAGAGGCTGAGGTGAGTGGATTGACTGAGCCCGCGGGTTCGAGACCCACCTGGACAGCGAGATCGCATCTCTACAACAAATCAAAAAATCAGCTGGGTGTAGTAGCGCATGCCTGTAGTTCCGGCTACTTGGAAGGCTGAAGCGAAAGGATTGCCAGAGCCCAGCAGGTCGAGGCTGCAGTGGCCAGCAGCGGCCACTGCATGCCAGTCTGGGCGACAGAGTGAGACTCCAACTCAAAAAAAAAAAAAAAAAATTAGCTGGGCATGGTGGTGTGAATCTATACTTTCAGCTACTTGGAAGGCTATGATGGAAGGATCGCCTGAGCCCAGTGGATTGAGGCTGCTTTGGCCATGAAGATTCCACTGCACTCCAGCCTGGGTGACAAGAGTGAGATGTCAACTCAAAAAACAAAACCAGATGCTGTTCATAAACGTTTTCTCTCTCATTTCTCTTTCATGTTACTATTTGATCACCAGGTAAATGATCAAATCCTAAGTATCTAGAAAGCAACCAAACTGCAGAATCCTGAAAACATTATAAAAGATAAATCCTATTCCGGCTACTTGGAAGGCTGAGGCGGAAGGATCGCTGGAGCCCAGGAGGTGGAGGCTGCGGTGGCTGAGAGCGGCCACTGCACTCCAGTCTGGGAGACAGAGTGAGACTCCAACTCAAAAAAAAAAAAAAAAAAAAGAAAAATCCTATATGTGAATTTTTTTTTTTTTGAGTTGGAGTGTCGCTCTGTCATCCAGGCTAGAGTGCAATGGCACTCTCACGGCCATCCCAGCATTGACTTGGTAGGCTCTGGCAATCCTTCCACCTCAGCCTTCGGAGTAGCTGGAACACAGGCACACGCCACCACGTTCAGTTAATTTTTTTTTTTTTTTTGAGTTCAAGTCTCACTCTGTCGCCCAGACTGGAGTGCAGTGGCCACTCCTGGCCACCGCAGCCTCGACCTGCTGGGCTCCAGCGATCCTTCCGCATCAGCCTTCCAAGTAGCTGAAACTACAGGCATGCAATACCATGCCTGGCTGATTTTTTTGATTTATTGTAGAGATGAGATCTCGCCAAGTTGCCCAGGTGGCTCTCGAACCCGCAGACTCCGGCAATCCACTCACCTCAGCCTCCCAAAGGCGCGGGATTACAGGCTGAGCCACCGAGCCCGGCCAGCTAATTTTAGATATAGATATGAGGTCTTGCCAAGTTGCCCAGGTTGGTCCTGAACCCATGGACTCAGGCAATCCTCTCACCTTGGTCCTCCAAAGTGCTGGGATTACAGGCTTGAGCCAGTGCACCCAGCCATGAATATTTTTAAACTACCAGGAGAGGACTCCTGGGCTCAAGCAATCCTTCACCTCTGCTTCCCAGAGTGCTGGGATTACAGGAATGAGTCACTGTGCCTGGCTGAACTAGATCTTTATTGGGTGTTTTGCTGTGTGTTAGACACTAACCTTGCCATGCCTTACTACATTTGATTCTCAAGGAGGTTGTCTGAAATAGATGGCTGTCATGACTTTATGCAGAGGCAACACAGTCAGTGAATTGCATAAACAGTACTTAAACTCTGATCTATCTGATCTCCAAGCCCATCAATTTGCCCGATACACTTGTGCACCTTCCCTTAGACAATGGAGGAACCCCTGTCAAACTGCCAAACCAAAGACCCAATAACTAAACAGGCAAATACAACTTTCCAGGTTGAAATCTAAGATTCATAATAGTTAGCTGGGCTCGGTGGCTCAGCCTGTAATCCCAGCACTTTGGGAGGCGGAGATGAATGGACTGCCTAAGCCCCTGGGTTCGAGACCCGCCTGGGCAACTTGGCGAGCCCTCATCTCTACAATAAATCAAAAATCAGCCAGGTGTGGTAGCGCGTGCTTGTAATTCCGGCTACTCAGAAGGCTGAGGCAGAAGGATCGCTGGAGCCCAGTGGGTTGAGGCTGTGGTGGCCGGGAGCGGCCAGTGCACTCCAGTCTGGGTGACAGAGTAAGACTCCAACTCAAAAAAAAAAAAAAAAGATTCATAATAGTTATTTTCTGTATAATAAAAGTTAGCCTGTTCAGAATAAAGCTAAAGTATTATCAAATTATCATTTCAATCCTTATGTAATTTCTATTCTTAGTTCTCTAAAACAGGGACTATTGTCTTATTTGTATTTCTTCTCTCGGCTGTCCAGAAAGGCTAGCACATGGAGGAGATCAATAAATGTCTGAACTGAACAATAAGTTTCCACAGCACTTTTTCCATGGGAGGTAATGTCATCATACCACTTACTACATGCTATGGTAATTCAAGTACTGGTCCTATTACATTACAAGATTATAGAGCTAGATGTATCAATCACAGTTTATTGATTTCTTTTTAAACTCCTATGCCATCAAAATATCACACAAAAAAATACGTTTTAGTAGAAAGCCAGTGTACCTCTAATCTACGAACAAAACTTGTATAAAGCCAGGCTCGGTGGCTCAGCCTGTAATCCCGCGCCTTTGGGAGGCTGAGGTGAGTGGATTGCCTGAGCCCGCGGGTTCGATACCCGCCCGGGCAACTTGGCGAGACCTCATCTCTACAATATATAAAAAAATTAGCCGGGCATGGTAGCGCGCACCTGTAGTTCCAGCTACTCGAAAGACTGAGGCGGAAGGACAGCCAGAGCCCAGCAGGTCGAGGCTGCGGTGGCTGGGAGCAGTCACTGCCCTCCAGTCTGGGCGACAGAGTGAGACTCCAACTCAAAAAAAAAAAAAAAAACCTTGTATAAAACAGGTATCAGAGCCGGGCTCGGGGGCTCAGCCTGTAATCCCGTGCCTTTCGGAGGCTGAGGTGAGTGTATTGTCTGAGCCTGTGGGTTCGAGACCCGCCTGGGCAACTTGGCGAGACCTCATCTCTACAATAAATCAAAAATTAGCCAGGCGTGGTAGTGCGTGCCTGTAGTTCCAGCTACTTGGAAGGTTGAGGCGGAGGGATCGCTGGAGCCCAGCAGGTCGAGGCTACAGTGGCCGGGAGCGGCCACTGCACTCCAGTCTGGGCAACAGAGTGAGACTCCAACTCAAATAAATAAATAAATAAATATAAAAATAAAATAAAATAGGTATCAGGATATCATCCTTCCCATTTTCAGATGGGAAAAATGAATACAAATGAATTACCCACTCAACTCACTTCCATGGTTTGGCCACAGACCAAACTTATCACTCCCTTGCTTTCTATATGATGACTCATTACTCTAATAGGGACATGGAATAACTCCAATGAAACTAACTATGGAAGGCCAGGTGCAGTGGCTCATATCTGTAATCTCAACACTTTGGAAGGTAGAGGCAAGAGGACTGCCTAAGCCCAGGGGTTTGAGACCAGTCGGGGCAACTTGGCAAGATCTTGTCTCTACAATAAATAAAAAAATTAGCCAGGCATGGTGGCAGCACCTGTAGTTTCAGCTACTTGGAAGGCTGAGGCAGAAGGATCACCTGAGCCCAGCAGGTCATGGCATTGGTTAACATGCCAATGAACTCCAGCCTAGGTAAGGGAATGAGTCTCCAACTCAAAAAATAAAACAAACAGAAAAACTACCAAAAAATGAACCTGATGCACATACCAGGACATCACCATGGCTTAATTATGATTTAAAAAGGGAAATTTCATTTGAAATTCATGCAAGAACAAAACTCCTACCTATATATGGGTAAACTGTACAAAATTAAGACAAATTCAAGTTTAGAAAATGAGAAATGGTTGAATAAACATAAAAACTACTATAGTATATATTAAGTGGGGCAGCAAAAACAATGACTTAAGCTTAAGGTCTGCTATGTCCACTTTAGAAGCTAACACTACAAGAGGAGAAGATAAAACATTAAAAAATGATACTTTGGCTGGGCTCATTGGCTCAGTCTGTAATCCCAGCACTTTGGGAGACCAAGGTGAGTGAATTGCCTGAGCCCGCAGGTTCAAGACCCACCCGGGCAACTTGATAAGACCTCATCTCTACAATAAATTAAAAATTACCCAGGCGTGGTAGCGCACGTCTGTGGTTCCAGCTACTTGGAAGGCTGAGGAGAAAGGATCGCTAGAACCCAGCAGGTCGAGGTTGCGATGGCCAGGAACATGCCACTGCACTCCAGTCTGAGCAACAGAGTGAAATTCCAATTTAAAAAAAAAATGGCCGGGCTCGGTGGCTCAGCCTGTAATCCCACGCCTTGGGAGGCTGAGGTGAGTGGACTGCCTGAGCCTGCGGGTTCGAGACCCGCCTGGGCAACTTGGTGAGACCTCATGTCTACAATAAATTAAAAAAAAAACTTGCTGGGCGTGGTAGCGCGCGCCTGTAGGTCCGGCTACCTGGAAGGTTGAGGCAGAAGGATCCCAGAGCCCAGCAGGTCGAGGCTGCAGTGGCCAGGAGCAGCCACTGCACTCCAGTCTGGGCGACTGAGTGAGACTCCAACTCAAAAAAAAAAAAAAAAAAAAAGATACTTTGGCAGGGGGCAGTGGCTCATGACTGTAAACCCAGCATTTTGGGTGGCATAGGCAAGAAGACCGCCTGAGCCCAGGGGCTGAGGTAAAAGAATCGCCTGAGCCCAGCAGGTAGAGGTTGCAGCTGCCATGAGCATGCCACTGCACTCCAGCCTGAGCAAGAGTGAAACTGACTCGAAAAAACACAAAAATAAAAATGACACTTAATGATACATACCCTCTTTCTGACCACAGGCTTATTATTTTGTCCCAACCTCCCCAGAGCAATCTAACTCACTTTTTCCTACTTTACAGGCTAAAAGTCACTTCCCTCAAAGACAAGACTTTTTTTTTTTTTTTTTTTTTGAGTTGGAGTCTCACTCTGTCACCCAGACTGGAGTGCAGTGGCACACTCCTGGTTACCGCAGCCTCAACCTGCTAGACTCCGGTGATCCTTCAGCCTCAGTCTTCCAAGTAGCTGCAACTACAGACACATGCCACCATACCTGGCTAGTTTTTATCATTTATTGTAAAGACAGGGTCTCACCAAGTTGCCCAGGCTGTTCTCAAACCTCGGGGCTCAGGTAATCCTCTTGCCTCAGCCTCCCTAAGTGCTGGGATTACAGGTGGAGCCACTGTGCCCAGCCAAAAAAGACAAGAAATTAACTAAAAGTTAGCAGAAACATGGGGTAAGAAAGAGAAGAGCGAACCCTGCCGGAGCCACCGCTGCCAGCGACATGTTCAAGGTAATTCAGAGGTGGTGGGGCCAGCCAGCCTAAGCTTCCTTATATTCAGAGTCTACACAACACCAAAAAAGGACTCACCTCTCAAAAACCTCGTGAAGGTTGATGAGTTTTCACTCTACTCAGTTCCTGAGGATCAATCTAAATATATGGAGGCGCCAAGGTCCCAACTTGAAGAAAGCATCTCACAGCTCCAACATTTCTGCGAGCCATATGCAACTTGGTGTCAGGAAACATACTCTCAAACTAAGCCCAACATGCAAAGTTTGATTTAGTGAGAATTAGACAGCTATGAATATCTCCAAAATTCACCTCCTGGATTTTTTCCAAGACTTGGTGTTATTGGTTTGCTGGCTTTGTTGGACTCCTTTTCACTAGAAGTTCAAAAATAAAGAAGCTGGTGTATCTGCCTCATTTCATGGGATTAACTGCTTCTCTCTATTATCCACAACAAGCCATTCCATTTTCCCAGCTCAGTGGAGAGAGACTATATGATTGGGGTTTATGAGGATACATAGTCATGGAAGATTTATGGAAGGAGAACTTTCAAAAGCCAGGAAATGTGAAGAATTCGCCTGGAAATACGTAGAAAACTCTATGCTCTGCCAATTTTAATCAGTTGTAGGTAAACATTGGAAATTCCATACAGTAAATCTGTTTTTCTACAAAAAAATGGCAGAGCAGTCAGCATTGAATGTATTAAACTGGTTTTCTTCAGGAAAAACTATCCTCAGCCTCTGTTCTCTTGGGTGATGCAATGCTACAAGTAAACTAATCTGAAATCCTTTCACCTAGAGATAATACACAAGCCTTAGAACTCCTCATTCTCATGTTGCTATTTATATACATAATTAAAATCCAAGCTTTTTAAAAAAAAAAGGAGAAGAGCACACAATTACACTTCCTAGAGTTAAAAGTAGGGGGAAGAAAGAGTTAATCCAACTCAGGCTATAGAAATTAAGAAAAAGGAAAATATGTTGTATTTGTGACTATATAATTTCAGTAACAGGGAAATCCAAAATACAGAAGATTATTTCTCAAGTTCTCACTTTCCCTGTTACAGCTGATGTATTCATTTAGCCAGTAACAAGGTATTGTACATATCAATGATAGACATTTGTCCCACATACCCCAAAACATAAATATTTTCCTCTACTATACAACTGAAAACCAAAAAAAAGTTTACTGTTGTTAGCAAAAACCTGAAAAAAAGTCAAATATCAAAATACCACCTGGGAAGACCTCTCTGGTTTGCACATCAGCAATATTAAACTTTCTTTTTTTTTTTTTTTTTTTTTTTTTTTTTGAGTTGAAGTCTCACTCTGTCGCCCAGAGTGGAGTGCAGTGGCCACTCCTGGCCACCGCAGCCTCAACCCGCTGGGTTCCAGCAATCCTTCCGCCTTGGCCTTCCAAGTAGCTGGAACTACAGGCGTGCGCTACCATGCCCGGCTAATTTTTGATTTATTGTAAAGATGAGGTCTCACCAAGTTGCCCAGGCGGGTCTCGAACCCGCGGGTCTCAGGCAATCCACTCACCTCAGCTTCCCAAAGGTGCGGGATTACAGGCTGAGCCACCGAGCCCGGTAATATTAAACTCCTTAAAGATTTAAGTCGTTGGGAAAGAACTTAGAATTTTGAAATCTCTTTTTCTCTTTTTTGAGTCAGAGTCTCACTCTGTCACCCAAATAGCCTCAATCTGTGATCCTTTTTTTGTGTGTGTGTTTGAGTTTGAGTTTAAGTCTCACTCTGTTGCCTGGGCTGGAGTGCAGTGGCACAATCACAGCCACCACAGCTTTCACCTGCTGGGCTCAGGCGATCCTTCCACCTGAGCTTCCAAGTAGCTGGAACTACAAGGGTGCGCCACTACACCCAGCTAATTTTTTTATTTATTGTAAAAACGAGGTCTCACCAAGTTGGCCAGGCTGGTCTCGAACCCCTGGACTCAGGCAATCCTCTCACCTCCACCCCCCAAGAGCTGGGATAACAGGCATGAACCACCGCACCCAACCGATCCTTTCACTTAAACTTCCCAGGCAGCTGGGACTACCAAAGTGAGCCACTTCACCTGGCTAATTGATTTTTTTTGCAGAGATGAGGTCTTGCTACATTACCCAGGCTGGTTCTTAAACTCCTGGGCTCAAGAAATTCTCTTGCCTCAGTCTTCTAAAGTACGGGAATCGCAGGCATGAGCCACCGCACCTAGTCACAGTTCTGCAAACTTGTTTGGAGTCAATATGCAGTTACAAGGAAATTTTTGTCACAAGCACACTCATTAAAAACAAGAAAATAGGTCGGGCACAGTGGCAGCACTTTGGGAAGCCAAGATGGGAGGATCATTTGAGCCTAGGAGGTCAAGACCTACTTGTGCAACACAGCGAGACCTTGTCTCTACAAAAAAAAAAAAAAAAAATCAAAAAAATTAGCCGGAGCCGGGCTCGGTGGCTCAGCCTATAATCCTGCGCCTTGGGAGGCTGAGATGAGTGGATTGCCTGATCCCGCGGGTTCGAGACCCACCTGGGCAACTTGGCAGACCTCATCTCTACAATAAATCAAAAAATCAGCCGGGCATGGAAGGCTGAGGCGGAAGGATCGCTGGAGCCCAGCAGGTCCAGGCTGTGCAACTGCCCTCCAGTCTGGGTGACAGAGTGAGACTCCAACTCAAAAAAAAAAAAAAAAAAAAAAAAGACATATCCATAGACTGAAAGACGTAGTCCTTTACCCTCAGATGTCCCCTCTCAGGAGACATAAAGAGATTGCTGGTGAATCACGAGTGCGTTCTTCCACATCATCTTCGAACAAGAGATTGGACAACAAATCCCATATTATAAATGTGAGAGGAAGAAAACGAGACTACATTGCCTGCTCAAACAGAAAGACATCTGGTATTGTGGTTACAGGAGCTAACTGATCATGTATGTACAGCTAATCTTGGGCATAAATCCCAGCCTCTCCCTTATCTCACAAGCACATGCTTTTGGTTTTGGTGGAAAGCTCCCATTTTCCAATCTGCAGGTTGTAACCCTTTACAGGAAATAAAGCTCTCCTTTTTCTTCCTCTACAAATCTCAAGGTATATTAACAGTGTGGACTGTATTATTTAAACATGAATAAAATTCATAATATACATGTCAATATATTATAAACAACTGCATAAGTGATAGCAACCGAAAAACAATGTAAATCTTTTTTTTTTTGAGTTGAAGTCTCAGTCTGCCAGCCAGGTTCAAGTGCAGTGGCACACTCATGGCCACTGCAACCTTGACCTGCTGGGTTCAGGTGATCCTTTCGCCTCAGTCTTTCAAATAGCTGGAACTAGAGACATGTGTCACTATGCCCAGCCAATTTCCTGGTTTTTTGTAGAGATGAGGTCTTGCCAGGTTGCCCAGGCTGGTCTCAAACCCATGAGTTCAAGCAATTCTCTTACCTTGGCCTCCCAAAGTGCTGGGATTATAGGTGTGAGCCAACACATCCAGCCCAACAATGTAAATTTAATGTCAATAAATTTTAACTTCCTCTTCTCTCAAAAATAGTGGTGTGTATGCGTGTATTTGTGTATGTATGTATAAGCATCTATCAAGCTAAGTGATTTAAACTCTTTTTGTCATCCCAGCTTGAGCACCTAGACTTAAAAGGTTTTCAGAAAGAGAAATAATTTATTCAAGCACTACCTCCTGGCAAAAGACTTGCGGTATCATATAATTTAAAAGGCTGGCATCTCCTTTTCAACCATTCCCCTATTCAACTTTGTTTTAAAAATTCTGGAAGTTTCTAATAACGTATCTCATTGCCTCTATTCGAAGTCTCCAATAGATAAGTAAGGCAAAATAACAGCCAGCAAGAACAACAAAAGAAAAATAATCCCATGTTATACTTAGTTCACTCCACTAATTTAAAATTTACAACAAAGGCTCTCCATATAAATCAAAATGGTAAAAGAACTAGACTGTTAGTCCATGAGTTACATACCACTGACTTTACAGCACGAAAAGATGCTCAGTAAATATTGCTGAATGACCAAGAAGGAAAAATTGTATAATAAAATAAATGGTGTGAGTCGTAAGTTCATTTTACTCAACAAAAATTTATTGAACACTAAAAACTGAGGATATAAGAGGCAAAAAAAAAATACACATAACTCTTCTCTTCACAGAATTTTCTTTTAGCAGAGTGAGAGTAAACTTGACGTTATTTAATTATTCATATAGGACTATTTTCCCTGCTTACTTCCCAGGAAATTGTAGATCAGCTCAGACATTTGATAAGCATCCACTATAGAATAAGCCCTGTACTAAGTAATAGCAAACGAACTGCTAAATTAACTATGAAGTACCAACTATGTATGAAATATTAGTGTCAATTCTGTTGGCCACAACTACATTAAATATGCTGAACAAATAAAAAGTATTTGTCAGCCAGGCTTGGTGGCTCAGCCTGTAATCCCACGACTTTGTGAGGCTGAGGTGAATGGATTGCCTGAGCCCGCGGGTTCAAGACCCACCTGGGCAGCGAGACCTCATCTCTACAATAAATCAAAAATTCAGCCGGGTGTAGTAGTGCATGCCTGTAATTCCGGATACTTGGAAGGCTGAGGCGGAAGGATCACCAGAGCCCAGCAGGTCGAGGTTGCGGTGGCCGGGAGTGGCCACTGCACTCCAGTCTGGACGACAGAGTAAGACTCCAACACACACAAAAAAGAGATAATACACAGAAAAATAAAGCATGGAAAGATAAGTACAAGCCAGGAGGACAGTGAGCAAGGGGCAGAAGTATGCTATAACTGTACACAGAGTAGCCAGGAGGGGTCATCAAGAAGGTAACACACTAGCAGATGCCTGAGGGAAGTATAAGAACCAGTTACACAACTATCTGGGGTACAGTATTCCTGACAGAGGGCACAGCAAGTACAAAATAGAAAGGACCCGAGGCAGAAGTATGTCTAGCATGTTCAAAAAAAGGAAGCCAAAGAGGCTGGAGTTGCATGAACAAAGGAGGGTAGAGAAGTATAACAGGAGACGAGGTCAAGGCTGGAAGCTGACCGTTTTTGACTTGTAGGCGTTTTTTTTTTCCTTTTGTTTTTTTTTGTTGTTGTTCTTTCCACTTTTATTTAGGTATATTGACCAAAAAATGCATATCTTTAAGGTGTACACGATATGATATATACAAAAACTGTGACATGATTATTTCAATCAAGATAATTAATACATCTAACACCTCACATAGTACCTTGGTAGAAAGGATTAGGACCTCAGCAAATTGTAAGTATACATTATTAACTATTGTCATGATACAGTACATTAGCTCTCCAGGACTTATTCACCCTGTAACTGAAAGTTTGTGCCCTGTGATCAGTATCTCTCCATTTCTCCCACGCCCCCACCAGACCCTGGCAACAATCGTTCTATTCTGTTTCATTTTATGGGTTCAACTTTCTTAAATTAATCATGTTAAGTGAAAGATACAGTATTTAGCCAGGCTCGGTGGCTCAGCCTGCAATCCCGCGCCTTTGGGAGGCTGAGGTGAGTGGATTGCCTGAGTCCGCGGGTTCGAGACCCGCCTGGGCAGCGAGACCTCATCTCTACAATAAATCAAAAAATCAGCTGGGCGTGGTAGCGCATGCCTGTAATTCCGGCTACTTGGAAGGCTGAGGCGGAAGGATAGCCGGAGCCCAGCAGGTCGAGGCTGCGGTGGCCGGGAGCGGCCACTGCACTCCAGTCTGGGTGACAGAGTGAGACTCCAACTCAAAAAAAAAAAAAAAAAAAAAAATACAGTATTCGTCTTTCTGTGCCTGGCCTATATCACGCAGCATACTGTTCTCCAGGATCACCCATGTTGAATAGCAGAGTTTCCTTCTTTTTTATGGCTGAACAGTATGCCACTGTATATACAGTTGACCCTTGAACAACATGGGTCTGAACTGCACAGATCCACTTAATACATGTTATTTTTCCCTCAACAAAACGTGGACTAAAAATACAGTATTCATCCATGTATTTAGACAGATGAATGACTTTTCATATACACGAGCTCCACAGGGGCAACTGCAGGACTTGGGTATGTACAGTTTTATATACTCAGGGGAATCAAAAAACTAGCTGGGCGTGGTAGCATGCACCTGTAGTTCCAGCTACTTAGAAGGCTGAGGTGGAAGGATCGCCAGAGCCCAGCAGGGAAGACTCTTTATCCATTCATCCACTGACAGACACTTAAGTTGTCCATATCTAGGCTACTGTGAATAATGCTGAAATAAACATGGGATCTCTCTTTGAGTACAGATCTCTCTTTGAGACAATGATTTCACTCCCTATGGACTTATACCTAGAAGTGGGATTGTTGGATCATATGGTAATCCTATTATTAATCTTTTGAGGACATCCACACCATTTTCCACAATAGCTGTACCAATTTATGTTTCTACTGTATAAGGGTTCCCTTCTCTCCACATCCTGGCCAACACTTATCACTCATCTTTTTGACAGCCATCCTAACAGGTGTGAGGTGACAGCTCCCTGTAGTTTTGACCAGCAATTCCCTAATGACTAGTAATGCTGAGCTCTTTTTATATATCTAGTAGATATCTGTATGTCTTCTTTGAAAAAAAAAATGTCTACTTAGGTCCTCTGCCCATTTACAACCTGGTTATTTGGGTTTTTTGTTATTGAGTTTATAAGTTTTTTTTATATATTTTGGATATAAACCCTTTATCAGATACAAGGTTTGCAAATTTTCTCCCATTCCGTAGGTTCCCTTTCCATTCTGTTTCTTTTGCTGTGTAGCTTTTTAGTTTGATGTAGTCACTCTTATTTATTTTTGCTTCTGTTACCTGTGTTTTTGGTATCATAGCCATAAAAATCATTGCCAAGACCAATGTCAATAAAATTTTTCTTATGCTTTATTCTAGGAATTATACAATTCAGGTTTTTGGTTTTTTTTTTTGTTTGTTTGTTTGTTTTTACAGTTTAAGTCTTTAATTCATTTCAGGTTAATTTTTGTGTTTGGTGTAAGGTGAGAGGTCTATTTCATTCATTTCATGTAGATATAGTTTCCCCAAAACTGCTTATTGAAGAGACTATCCTCACTGTGTTCTAGATAACCTTATCAAAGATTAGTTGACTAGATACATATGGAATATATCCCTAAGCTCTTTGTCCTGTTCCATTGGTCAATGTACTTGTTTCTATGCCAGTATTACATTGTTTTGATCACTACAACTTTGTAATATAGTTTGAAACAGAAAGTTTGATACCAACTTTGTTCTTCTTACTCAAGACTACTTTGGCTATTCAAAGTCTTGCAGGGTTTCATGCAAATTTTAGGATTTTTTTCTATTTTTGTGAAAATCCCAACGAAATATTAACAGAGACTGCATTAAATCTGTAGCTGGCTTTAGGTAGTATTGACATTTTAACAATATTTCAATCCATGAACATGGGATATCTTTCAATTATTTGTGTCTTCTTCAATTACTTTCATAAATGTGTTACAGGTTTCAGTGTACAGATCCTTCATCCCCTTGGTTAAATTTATTCCCAAGAATTTTATTCTTTTTGATGCTGTTACAAATGGAATTGTTGTCTTAATTTCTTTTTCAGTTTGTTGTTAATATGTACAAATGTAATTCATTTTTGCTTGTTGATTTTGTATCCTACAACTTTGAAAAAAAAAAAAAAAAAATTTAGTAGAGACAGGTTTCCCTCTGTCATCCAGGCTGGAGTGCAGTGGCACAAGCATGGCTCACTGCAACCATGACCTCATGAGCTCAAGGGATCCTCCTATCTCAGGTTCCCAAGTAGCTAGGACTACAGGCACATGCCACCACACCCAGCTAATTTTTCATTTTATTTTTTGTAGAGACAGGGCGTTGCTATATATTGCACAGGCTGGTCTTGAACACCTGGCCTCAAGCAATCCCTGCTACCTCAAACTCTCAAAGTACTGAGACTACAGATTGTAAGCCAATGTGCCCAGCCTATTTAGCAGTTGTAACAATTTTTTGGTGAAGTCTTTAGAGTTTTCTATATATAAGGTCATGTCTTTTGCAAACAAACAATTTAACTTCTTCCTTTCCAATGTGGATGCCTTTCATTTTTTTCTTTCCTAACTGGTCTTGCTAGGACTTCGAATGCTTTGCAGTACTATGCTGAATGGAGCGAGTGAAATTAGCACCCTTATCTTGTTTCTGATTTTAAAAGAAAAGTTTTCAGTTTCTCATGGTTGGGTATGATGTTAGTTGTGGGCTTGTCATATATAGCCTTAAACATATCACTAACATCTATCGGAGTAGCTAAAATAAAAAACCTGACCAAATCGAATGCTGACAAAGATGCAGAACAACTGGAATTTTGCTGGTGGGAATGCAAAATGGTACCATCATTTTGGAAAAGAATTTGGCAGTTTCCATAAAGTTAAACATACAATTAACATATGACCCAGCCCACTATTGGCTATTAATTGTCAGAGATAAGAGAAGGCAAAATGTGAAGGATTCATCCAAGCACTTGTTAGATTCAGAAAGTCTACTGTTTACATGGAGAACAAAACAAATCTTGGTAGCAAAAGATATAGCCCTTGTACAGAGCCATACCAAAACAAAAGAAGCCACGCAACTATAACATGGGAAAGATAACACTGATGCTGAGGATCCAATGTCATGCTGCAGCTTAAGTTTTACAGCCTGTCGCTATGCTCTGAAACGGTGCCACAAAAAGCCGCATCTCATCAGAATCAGATGATGAGAAACTATCACAACAACCTCCTTGGCAGATGGTAAAAAAAACTGTCAAAAAGTCTCCTAGCAGGTTCTCACAAGCCTCTGGTAACTTCCTAATCCAAGAGGATCACAGGTGTTCTGCCAAGACTCAGACCAGCAGCACTTCAAGCTCTGCCTGCCTACATGCAATGTCTCCAGGGTATAATAGTAGAGCCATTCTCTCAGAGTTGCCCAACACATGAAGACATATGTCCCACCAACGACTGTATGCAAATGTTTATAGTCATCACTGGCTAAAATTAGAAATAACCCAAAAATCCATCAACTGGTGAACAGATAAACTGATTCTTTCGTACATTGGAATATTACTCAGCAATGAGAAGGAATGAACTACTGACAAACACAGGAACACTGATGATTTTCAAATGAATTATGTTAAGAGAAAGAAGTCAAATGCAAAAGGTTGCTTACTATATATTACCATTTCTACCCAGACTCGGTGGCTCAGCCTGTAATCCTGCACTTTGGGAGGCTGAGGTGAGTGGATTGCCTGAGCCCGCGGGTTCGAGACCCGCCTGGGTAACTAGGCGAGACCTCAACTCTACAATAAATCAAAAAATCAGCCAGGCGTGGTAGCACATGCCTGTAATTCTGGCTACTCGGAAGGCTGAGGCAGAAGGATCGCAGGAGCCCAGCAGGTCGAGGCTGTGGTGGCCAGTAGCGGCCACTGCACTTCAGTCTGGGCAACAGAGTGAGATTCCAACTCAAAAAAAATAATAATGGCCGGGCTCGGTGGCTCAGCCTGTAATCCCGTGCCTTTGGGAGGCTGAAGTGAGTGGATTGCCTGACACCACGGGTTCAAGACCGGCCTGGGCAGCAAGACCTCATCTCTACAATAAATAAATAAAAAAAAAAAAAAATCAGCCAGCTGTGGTAGTGCATGCCCGTAATTCAAGCTACTGGGAAGGCTGAGGCGGAAGGATCACTGGAGCCCAGCAGGCGAGGCTGTGGTGGCCGGGAGCGGCCACTGCACTCCAGTCTGGGCAACAGAGTGAGACTCCAACTCAAAAAAAAAAAATAAAAAAAATAAAAAATAAAAAAATAATAATAATAATAATTACTCCATTTCTATGGCATTCTGGAAAAGGCAAAAAACTGTAGCGATAGAAAACACATCAGTAGCCGGGCTTGGTGGCTCAGCCTATAGTCCCGTGCTTTGGGAGGCTGAGGTGAGTGGATTGCCTGAGCCCAGGGGTTCGAGACCCGCCTGGGCAACTTGGCGAGACCTCATCTCTACAATAAATCAAAAAATCAGCCGGGCATGGAAGGCTGAGGCGGAAGGATCGCTGGAGCCCAGCAGGTCCAGGCTGTGCAACTGCCCTCCAGTCTGGGTGACAGAGTGAGACTCCAACTCAAAAAAAAAAAAAAAAAAGTCTTTACCAATTACTAAATCCTTTTTTACAAGCAAGAAATAAAATCAAAAATCAATCTGATAAATATTAGCAAATTGTATGTTTATCATATTTTAGAAAAAATATTTGACTATCATGTTTCTGAGAGGCTGGAATAAAACCGTCTAAATTTTTTTTTTTTTGAGTTAGAGTATCACTGTCGCCCAGACTGGAGGGCAGTTGCACGCTCCCAGTCACCGCAGCCTTGACCTGCTGGGCTCCGGCGATCCTTCTGCCTCAGCCTTCCAAGTAGCTGGAACTACAGACACGCACTACCACACCCGGCTAATTTTTTTGATTTATTGTAGAGATGAGGTCTCGCCAAGTTGCCCAGGCGGGTCTCGAACCCGCAGGCTCAGGCAATCCACTCACCTCGGCCTCCCAAAGCACGGGACTACAGGCTGAGCCACCGAGCCTGGCCTAAATTTTTATTAAAGATTATTTTTAAACTGTATTAACTGCATTAGTAACCTAAAAAACGACTATTTACAACCCTGCTGTATCTGTAGATTTTGTGTGTGTGTTAATACAGACATTATCTGATCACTCCTAATGCTGATATTTCTGAAAGGGAAAACTAAAACAGAAACAATTTAAACAGAACACAATCATTTTCAGAAGGACAGCACAATCATTCCCCTTCCTTTGTTCAATTTTCATATAATCCACATTTACCTTAAAATCTATTATATTCCTAGGCATAAAACCATTTCTTTAAGAACACTGGGCAAGATACTTCTTACATATGATCAACATATTTCTCTGTTTTGTGCTTTACAGGCAAAAACTACATTTCCACACAATAAAATGAGTGCTGGGTTAGCTAACTCAAGTTAGTGGCTAACACATGAAACTATAAGGCTAAAATGACTATTGACCACTGATCCTATCAATTAACTTTCATTTTTGGCAGCGTCACAGGCAGCATCAAAATCCCTACTGGTCAGTTCTCTAGTCACAAGAAGAGCCAGCCAAAAGTACAGCTGGATCAGCACAAATTCACTGCCACCATGTTCTATTTATCAACTTTGCTACAAAGAAATCACATAAGAGTGATCATCCTGGGAGAGCACACCAATAATATACCCACTGGATCCTAAAATAGATGATACTCTAAGAGGTAAAAATGCAAAATCTACTTCAGACGCTAAATTGAGGAAATAAAATACTTGAAAATCCAAGTTCATGTCAATATCTATGCCTTAAACTTTAAAATGCCATCACATGCCAGGTGCAGTGACTCATGCCTATCATTCTAGCACTTTGGGAAGCAGAGGTGAGAGGACTGCATGAGCCCAAGAATTCGAGACCAGCCTGGGCAACTTGGTGAGACCTTGGCTCTACAATAAATCAAAAAATCAGCCAAGCATGGTAGCGCGTGCCTGTGGTTCCAGCTACTTGGAAGGCTGAGGCAGAAGGATCGCCTGAGCCCAGCAGGTCGAGGCTGAGGTGGCTGTGAGCGTGCCAGTGCACTCCAGCCTGGGTGGCAGACTGAGACTCCGACTCAAAAAATAAAATAAAATGCCAGGCCAGGCTTGGTGGCTCAGTCTGTAATCCCAGCACTTTGAAAGGCTGAGGCGAGTGGACTGCCTGAGCCCACGGATTTGAGACCAGCCTGGGCAACATGGTAAGACCTCATCTCTACAATAAAATAAAAAAAGCCAGGCGTGGTAACGCACGTCTGTAGTTCCAGCTACTAAGAAGGCTGAGGCGGAAGGATCGCCAGAACCCAGCAGGTCAACACTGGGGTGGCCGTTAGCCTGCATGCCACTACACTCCAGCCTGGGTGAAGGAGTGAGACTCCAACTCAAAAAAAAAAAAACAATTAACACTTGGAAGAAACAGCTGTACAAATTACAAATATTATCCGAAATTTTTAAAGACCCAACTCAGATTGTTTATTAAATTTATGCTCTTGCCTGGGTATGGTAGCTCACACCTGTAATCCCAGCACTTTGGAAGGACCAGACAGTATGACTGCTTGAGCCCAGGAGTTCAAGACCAACCTGTGCAACATAGTGAGACCTCATCTCTACAAAAAAAAAAAAAATCAAAACATTAGCTGAAGCCGGGTTCAGTGGCTCAGCCTGTAATCCCGCGCCTTTGGGAGGCTGAGGTGAGTGGACTGCCTAAGCCCGCGGGTTCGAGACCCACCTGGGCAGCGAGACCTATCTCTACAATAAATCAAAAAATCAGCTGGGCGTGGTAGCGCATGCCTGTAATTCCGGCTACTCGGAAGGCTGAGGCGGAAGGATCGCCGGAGCCCAGCAGGTCGAGGCTGCGGTGGCCAGGAGCAGCCACTGCACTCCAGTGTGGGCGACAGAGTGAGACTCCAACTCAAAAAATAAAATAAAATAAAAAATTAAAATAAAATGCCACCACACTAAATTTTGAGTCTCATTGCTAAAATACAGATAGATACTAATGGTAGTGACATTATTTTTTCAACTGAAGGAAACACGTAAAATATAAAAATGACAATTGCTGGAGGCCCAGTGCAGTGGCTCAAGCCTATAATCCCAGAACTTTGGGAGGCAAGGCAAGAGGACTGCCTGAACCCAGGGATTCAACACCAGCCTAGGCAATTTAGTGAGATCTCGGCTCTACAATAAATAAAACACCAGCAGGGCTGGCGGCGCGTGCCTGTAGTTCCAGCTACTTGGAAGACTGAGGTGGAAAACCTGAGCCCAGCAGGTTGAAGCTGCAGGTGGCTGTGAGCAGCGTGCCACTGCACTCCAGTCTGGGCGACGACAGAGTGAGATTCCAACTCAAAAAAAAAATGACTGATTTCATTAACCTCTAATAATCCATGTACTTTTATATTTATGTTGCAATTGTAATCTAAGAGACACCTGCACCTTCAAATTATAATAAAAATCATCTTCCAAAGAGAGCTGTACCTGCTAACCAGTCACCTCCTTCAATTTATCTTCTGACCTACAACTCTCCCCCATAACAAGCTGCACAAGGCAATGGAATTACCACTTCAGTCCCTTTAGGTCTTGCCTCTCCTAGAGACTGAATTCCCTCAGGAAAGACTTGCTTCCCACCAGCAGTTCATTACAGGGTGTGAATTAACCACATGGTATTAATTTACTTAAAAATCAAAGATCACCTTTCCACTAAACTATGAAACTTTGTAGACACTATATGTATGCCATCAACACTTGACATGGCTCTGGGTCATATAAGACTTGCAAATACATCTTATGAAAAACTGAGAAAAGCCGGGCTCGGTGGCTCAGCCTGTAATCCTGCGCCTTTGGGAGGCTGAGGTAAATGGATTGCCTGAGCCCGCGGGTTCGAGACCCGCCTGGGCAGCGAGACCTCATCTCTACAATAAATCAAACAATCAGCCGGGCGTGGTAGCGCGTGCCTGTAATTCCGGCTACTAGGAAGGCTGAGGCGGAAGGATCGCTGGAGCCCAGCAGGTCGAGGCTGCGGTGGCCGGGAGCGGCCACTGCACTCCAGTCTGGGCGACAGAGTGAGACTCCAACTCAAAAAAAAAAACTGAGAAACTGACCTTTGACTTTTTCCTCCCGCACTCAGTATCAGCAAAGTACCGTACCAGTATACACATTTGTATTAATCTTTGACCACATTCCTTTCCTACTAGCCATACTTGACTGCCTCTTTAGAGGGAAAAGGTTTGGATTGTGTTTGGTTCATTATCCAATACAAATGCTGTCTATAAGGTCTAATCAAGCAAAATATCACAACACCAACCCTGATTAGCCTTACAGAATTTATGAACCTATAAAATGTAGCATCCATTTTTTTTTTTTTACACGAAGACTCGAGAATGCTTGTTAGTTCAGCTGACATAACGAAGGATGCCTGGACAGATGGGGATGAGAGCAAGAAAAAATAAAGCCGTGAATTAACAGTTTAACATAGTGCTTCCATTTCCACCCGTATCCCAAGAGAATTTAAATAGGAAAGAAAAAAATGGAGGCAGGACCCGTAATTCAGAATAACCATAAAACAAAAGACGCTGGATTTGCAAACTGCCTTTTCACCTGCTATCCTTTCCAGTAATTTTTAAAGAAAGATTTTTTTCCTAATCCACAGCATCTTTCGCTTCTTCCAGAAGCAGCTGGATCTCATCTCATCCTGCATCCCCCGCCTCCACACACACCCCGCTACCACGAGGAGCCCCTGTGCCTAGCCAACCACCACGGGAAGAAATTAAACCATCGGGTTTATTTACCTAATTCTCTCTAAAAAGGAGTCACAGTGCTTTTCCCCGCAGGAAAAACACCTATTCCAACAGAACTAGGGAGAAGAAAACCTGATCATTATCATGCAGCTTCTCCATAGGGAGGAAAATGGCATTAACTTCCAACAACTGCTCTTTTGCCACCCCCCCGCCTTAGAACCCGAAGACTAAAACGGGCTTCGAGGCATTCGCTGAGATGGAAAACGGAAGCCCTACACTTTGCAGCAACAACCGGGGAGTGGGGTAGCCCCGAGGTGCCCGCCAGGGAGGGGGAATCCGTCCAGCAGAAAGGCCCCCTCCCCCCACCCTCCCAAGCCGGGGCCGGCCGAGCGCTGGAGCGGCCGCGGGCCGGGGGCGAGGAGGCGGGACGCGCGTCACGTCGGGTGCCGAGGGCCGGCTTCGGCTCGTCCATACCGAAAGCCACCCCGTCCCGGGCCGGCGGAGTCCCACCGCTCGGCGGCCCCGGTCCGCGCCCCGCCCCACCGGGGGCTTCGGGGCGCCGGGTCCCGGCTCGGGGTCTCCACGGGCGTCCGTCGCGCCCCGGCCGGGGAGGCCCCGCACCTGGATGTAGTTGTTCTCGCAGTAATCGGCCACCCGCTCCAGATTTGTGTAGCTGTCGAAGAGGGCCCGGCGGCCCCCCGGGATTTCCTCCTCCAGCAGCATCTGCAGCTCCGCCATCTTCACATCCTCCTCCTCCTCCTCCTCATGCAGCCCGCAAAGGCGACGGCGGCGACAGAGCAGGGAGCTCGGAGCCCGGAGAGTGGCGGCGGCGGCGACTCCGGAGGAGCGAGGAGCAGCCCCGGCGCGCGACAGGGGAGGGGGCGACGGGGGCGGGGCGCGAGCCGACCGGCGGCGAGGACGGTCACCGCGGCGACGGCCGGGCGCGCGCACGCGCGCTCCCTCCCTCCGCCCCTGGCGCCCGAAAAAGATTCCCACCCTCGCCCGCGCCGTCCACCCCTCCCCCACTTCCGGCGTCTCCTAGCGACGGCGGGGGCGGGAACGGGATGCGCGCCGGAGCCGGGCGCGCGGTTAACCCTTGGGCCGCCCGAGGCTCGGGAAGCGCCCCCGGCTCCCCGCGTCCCCACCCCGCGCCTTTGTTAGCTGGGCGGGAACGCGCCGCCCGCTCACGCAGGTTTCCCGCCGGCCCCTCCCGACTTTCCTCTGCGACTCCTTTCCTGGGGCCGAGCCAAGGCGGAGGTCACCGGCCCGGAGACTCTTCGAGGCCCTTGCCTGCCGCTGACGCCACAGCTCGGGACCATCCTCTGCAGGGTCGCACCTGGGCAGGGCTGGGTTCGAGCTCACACGCTGCCGTGCGGCTGCAAGCGACTGACTCTCCTTTTCTCGTCCTTGACCTCACCCTCCTTGTCACTAAGTGAACAGCGGTCTCCTGGTGTCCCGCGTCCTGCACTCCTACCTTTTCACACCCACTCCTGGCCGGGGTGGCCCTGTCCGGTCTGGCCTCCCGTCCCCCGGGCCTCAGATTCGAGTGCTTAACATTCCTGTGCTTTGCCTCCTCGCTAACAACCTTTTGTCGTTTCTCTGGCTCTGTCAACTTCGCTCTTTTTTCCTTTATGGATTAGGTGTTTAACGTTGTGTTTAACGTTTTGCTGGTACTCATTTTTCTCTACCATGTTGTTCCATGGGTAAAAGTTGATGTGAAAACACCTTGAGAAATGTAATATAACCACAAAATTCCAGGTAGATCATTTCGATCTTGCAGAGGTATATGTCTCTTATGCTCTAGATACTATATCTTGTTTTCCTAAATCTGACTACCCTACACAATGGAATCTTGTAAAAGGAAAACTCCTGAAAACTGCTGACATATTAAGCCCAACCTTCATTTATACTGTGGAAAGTCAAGGTTGACTGAGAGGGGAGTCTCGTCTTAGACTTGTCCTTTAGAACAAGGTCCATTGTTTCAACTTTTATTCTTACTCTGGTGGTCTTCAATCCTCTTACAGTAAAGTGTTTCCCTTTTGTGTTTCAGATGATGAGGATTATCGTCATATATTATACTATCTATATCATACTTTCTCAAAATATTGTATTATACCATTTCCTAATGTTATTATATTGACTGTGTGATATGTGCATTAGCAAAATGAGTTTTCACTGTAGAACTCAAAGGATGTTGAAAATTTTGGTCTAGCCCAACTAGTTTTACTCGTAACCACTTTAAACATCTTCTGAGCCAGACTTGGTGGCTCAGCATGTAATCCCGCACTTTGGGAGGTTGAGGTGAGTGGACTGCCTGAGCCCGTGGGTTCGCGACCCACCTGGGCAACTTGGTGAGACCTCATCTCTACAATAAATCAAAATGAGCCAGGTGTGGTAGTTGTGCCTGTAGTTCTGGCTACGTGGAAGGCTGAGGCGGAAGGATCACCAGAGCCCAGCAGGTCGAGGCTGTGGTGGCCAGGAGCAGCCACTGCACTCCTGTCTAGGTGACAGAGTGAGACTCCAACTCAAAAAAAGAAAAGAAAAAAAAAATCATCTGTATTAGTGGGCCTCAAAGTTGAATGGAAGTTGCAGGGTCACACAACCCTGAGATTCATTAGATTGAGTGAAGAAGAAATGGAAAAGAGTTACTTAAATGACACATCAACTTGCTTCAGGGGATACGACACCTATGGATAATCAAGTGTATAAAACAAAGATTTAACAAATCTTTCCTTCAAATTAAACTTCCATGGATCCAAAACTGCTGCTGTAACTGTAAGAAGCCCACCAGACGAGTTAAATAGTAGATTCTTCCCCAACTATACTTATTCTCACCTGGCATTCTTTCAGATACTGCTTAGCAATTAGCCAATAAATTTCCCTAATGGATGGCTCATCACTCTAGAAATTACCTAGAGAAGATTCTAGTACTTTCTCTGATCACTTTAGAGAACCTAATCCGGCAACCTCTTCAAAGGGTTAAACACAGGTCAGTAGTTGTCAAACTTCAGGGTCAGTTGGTATCACCTGAAGGGCTTATCAAAACAGATCGCTAGCCCCATCTCGGAGTTTCTGATTTTGTTGGCCCAATTTATAGTTCTAAAAAGTTCCCAGGTGATGCCTATGAAACTACCCTTCGGCGTCTGAAAGTCTATGATTCCAACTTCTGGCAGCTGGGAATCCACCAAGAGAGGTATTTGTAATATTCAGCAAAATCTAAAGATCCAAGGACATAAATAGACACTTTGCTGTCAACAAGACTGATTAAACAAAGGAAAAAAACTACAAAATCTATAAAACAGTATATAGCTATTAAAATCAAGAATGGAGCCGGGCTTGGTGGTTCAGCCTGTAATCCCGCGCCTTTGGGAGGCTGAGGTGAGTGGATTGCCTGAGCCCACGGGTTCGAGACCTGCCTGGGCAGCAAGACCTCATCTCTACAATAAATTAAAAAATCAGCCGGGCGGGGTAGCGCATGCCTGTAATTCTGGCTACTTGGAAGGCTGAAGCGGAAGGATCACCAGAGCCCAGCAGGTGGAGGCTGTGGTGGCCGGAGCGGCCACTGCACTCCACTCTGGGCGACTGAGTGAGACTCCAACTCAAAAAAAAAAAGAATGGGATTGTGTACCTCATGAAAATCTTCTAATTACCCACACTTGTTTAAGTTTATGATGGTAACTGAAATCTGTTCCTTCAGATTTATTTATTTTTTTTTTTTTTTTTGAGTTGGAGTCTCACTCGCTCCCGGCCACCGCAGCCTGGACCTGCTGGGCTCCGGCGATCCTTCCGCCTCAGCCTTCCAAGTAGCTGGAACTACAGGCACGCGCTACCACACCCGGCTAGTTTTTGATTTATTGTAGAGATGAGGTCTCGCCAAGTTGCCCAGGTGGGTCTCGAGCCCGCGGACTCAGGCAGTTCACTCACCTCAGCCTCCCAAGGCACGGGATTACAGGCTGAGTCACCGAGCCCGGCCAGATTTTTTTTGAGTCAGAGTCTCACTCGGTCACCCAGGCTGGAGTGCAGTGGCACACTCACGGCCACCCCAGCATCGACCTGCTGGGCTTAGGCGATCCTCCTCAGCCTTCCAAGTAGCCAGAACTATAGGTGTGCGCTACCACACCCAACTAATTTTTTGATGTATTGTGGAGACAGTCTCACTAAATTGCCCAGGCTGATCTCGAACCCCTGGGCTCCCAAAGTGCTGGGATTACAGGCGTGAGCCACCGAGCCTGGCCATTTTTTCAGATGAACTTGTCTGGTAAAATAGTTGCCCATTTTTAAGCTCTCAGAGAGTGACAGTTGTACACACTTCATGTCAACTTTTCCAGATAAACATAAATAAGCAAACTCATCACCTCTGAGACAGGCAGCCGTATTTCAAGAACTAACACAAGATTGTTTTAAATTATACATAACTAGTATACTGATTTATGAGGTTGTGAAGTTATAATCCATCAATAAAACAATCTCTAATTTATTCCAATGCTTTAAAAATCATTAACCCTAAGACTCATGTAAGATAAGCACATCTTCTGTATATGGCTTAATAATTCCTGCTTTTCTCCTATAACAGGTTAAATAATCGTTTTTCAGCCGGGCTTGGTGGCTCAGCCTGTAATCCCGCGCCTTTGGGAGGCTGAGGTGAGTGGATTGCTTGAGCCTGCGGGTTCGAGACCCGCCTGGGCAGCGAGACCTCATCTCAACAATAAAATCACAAAATCAGCCAGGCGTGCTAGCACATGCCTGTAATTCCGGCTACTTGGAAGGCTGAGGCGGAAGGATCGCCGGAGCCCAGCGGGTCAAGGCTGCGGTGGCCGGGAGCGGCCACTGCACTCCAGTCTGGGCAACAGAGTGAGACTCCAACTCAAAATAATAATAATAATAATAATCGTTTTTCACTAATCACAAAGCCATCTCCCATCTAAGAACAAAATGAGCCTGCTCATTTCAGGCTCAAAACAGGTCAGACAAAAATCACATTGCAATATCATGATAATATACTGAATGACTCCCCTCATGTTTTGGAAAATTCAAAATGTTCACTTATTCACCAGATACATTTAGGGTGGAGCATTATGGAAAGAGGACCAAGGAAGCAATGTTAAAGACAGAGGCTAGTTTTAAGACTATTAAATCAATCCAGGTAAGAGATGATGGTAATCTGCAGGAAACGAGATGCAGAGAAGTGGATAGAGTAATAAATATTTATGAGGTAAAATCAATAGGGCTTGGTAAATGATTGAACATAGAAGTTAATGAAAAAGAAGAGTCAGCTCTGATGGCGAGTTTGCTGACATGGACACCTGTGTAGTTGGTAGTGCAATTTACATATAAATTACATAATATTTCACACACCTGTAAAACCTTCCAATTTTCATTTATCCTCTATGTTTTGATCATTGTTATCAATAACACTTGCATAAAGGACACTGTATTAGGCTCTATCTTGCTATTATACTACTCTTGGTAAGTTATTCAATTAAATAAAGTCCTTAAGTAGTATATCATGTTTCCCCCTTAAATAATAAAGTCATTAACAGGTATGGAGGGAGAGGGGGAAAAATGAAGGTAGCATGTATTCATTGCCTACCAAGTGCCAGGTATTAATTCATCATTTCACTTAAGTTTTTTTTTGTTTGAGTCGGAGTCTCACTCTGTCACTCAGGCTGGAGTGCAATAGCATGCTCACGGCCCCACAGCCTTGATCTACTTAGGCTCAGGTGATCCTTCTGCCTCAGCCTTCCAAGTAGCAGAAACTATAGATACGAGCTGCCATACCGGCTAGTTTTTTTATTTATTGTAGAAACGAGGTCTCACCAAGTTGCCCAGGCTGATCTCGAATCCCTGGGATCAAGCAATCCTTTCACCTCAGCCTCTCAAAGTGCTGGGATTATAGGCGTAAGCCACCGTGCCCAGCCCATTTCATATAAATTAATCTTCACATATACTTGGAAATCATGGAGTTAGCAATTATACGAGTTTGATTTTTTTTTATTTTTCATTTTTTAAAATCAGAGCCTTAGCCGGGCTTGGTGGCTCAACATGTAATCCCACGCCTTTGGGAGGCTGAGGTGAGTGGATTGCCTGAGCCTGCGGGTTCGAGACCCGCCTGGGCAACGAGACCTCATCTCTACAATAAATCAAAAAATAAACTGGGCGTGGTAGCGCTGCCTATAATCTGGCTACTAGAGGCTGAGGCGGAAGGATCGCCGAGCCAGAGGTGAGGCTGCGGTGGCTGGGAGCACCACTGCACTCCAGTCTGGGCGACCGAGTGGACTCAACTCAAAAAAAAAAAAAAAATCAAAGCACTCTGTCATCCGGGCTGGAGTGCAGTGGCACGCTTATGGCCATCACAGGCTCACCCTGCTGGGCTCAGGCGATCCTTCCGCCTCAGTCTTGCAAGTTGCTAGAACTACAGGCGCATGCTATCATACCGGCTAGTTTTTTGATTTATTATAGAGATGAGGTCTCACCAAGTTACCCAGGCTGGTCTCAAATTCCTGGGCTCAGGCAATCCTCTCGCCTCAACCTCTCAAAGTGCTGGGATTACAGGCTTAAGCCACCACGCCCAGCTGAGTTTGATTTTTTAAATATTTTTCTGTTTCATTAAATCATGCTAAATTACACTACTAATCCCAACAAGAGTTTGAGACTAGCCTAGGCAACACAACAAGACCAAAAAATTAAAAACTTAGCCAAGCATGGTGGTACACACTTGTAGTCCCAGCTACTCTGGAGGTTGAGGTGAGAGGACCAGTCTAAGCAACGGAGACTCAGACTCAGACTCAACATTTTTGTTTAAATAAAATAAATAAAAAATGAGGACAGATGTAGTGGCTCACATCTGTAATCCCAGCACTTTGGGAGGCTGAGGTGAGAGAATTGTCTAAGCCCAGGGGTTCCACACCAGCCTGGGCAACTTGGTGAGACCTTGTCTCTACAATAAATAAAAAAATTAACAGGGCGTGGTAGTCCTTCCAGCTACTTGGAAGGCAGAGGAAGAAGGATCACCTGAGACCAGCAGGTTGAGGTTGCAGTGACCAGGACTGAGACTGTGACTTGAAAAAACAGATAAAAGAAAAGGAAAGGTGTAATCAGTTAGCTGTATTTAAATATTGGTATATTCCTTTTTTTTTTTTTGAGTTGGAGTCTCACTCTATAGCCCAGACTGGAGTGCAGTGGCCACTCCCGGCCACCGCAGCCTCGACCTGCTGGGCTCCGGCAATCCTTCCACCTCAGCCTTCCAAGTAGCTGGAACTACAGGCGCACGCTACCACACCCGACTAGTTTTTGATTTATTGTAGAGATGAGGTCTTGCCAAGTTGCCCAGGCGGGTCTCAAACCCACAGGCTCCAGAAATCCACTCACCTCAGCCTCCCAAGGTGCGGGATTACAGGCTGAGCCACCGAGCCCGGCCTGGTATATTTCTCTGGAATTTTTTTTTTAGTTGGAGGGGTCTCTGTTTTACATGATGTTGAGGATTTTATATAACGTCAAGCTTCAAAATGTATTAGCTGCATTTTTATTACTGAAAATTATCTAATAATCATTTAATAACATGCATTGTAAAGAGTTTTAAATGTACTAGTTTTTCTGATTATGCACTAATACCACTAGAACATGTATGCTGAATATTAACTGACCTACAGCACATAAGATTTCCAAGCCTTGCTAATTTTTTCAATAACAATTATTTCTTGTCAATTTCAATAATATCACAAACAAAGGGGTTCCATATACTTTGACAAAATTGCTAACTAAATACTATGGTGCTTGATGGTAATAATTCACTTGTGTGGTACAAGGTTGGTAAGAATAAGGATATTTTTGGCTGCTGATTGCTTTTTCATGAAATAGAATTTAGAAGAGGTTAACAGTAAGAAAACAAAACTGATTCATGATTTTTTTCAAAGTAATGGTATGTATTATCTTGGAAAGAAAGGAGTAGAACAGAATAATCTTGGTATTTTAAAATGGCAGGGAATACTGAATTTAACTATACTTAAAAATACATCAGTAGGATTTCTTCCTTCCTCCTCCACAGGAATTAACAATATATTTCTCAGAGATTTCTGTTAACTACTTCTATTATCTAAATGTCTACCCATATGACTAAGTGAATGACTCATATAACTGATCTATTTCACAGGGTTTTATGATGGTATTTCAGGGGAAAAATCTCATTTTACCTTCCAGCAGAAAGATTTTTAGGGCAATTATGATTAAAATATAGGAAACTAAGAGTTTCACTAGTGAAATGGTTTAAAAGAAAATATTTTTTTTTTTTTTTTTTTTGAGTTGGAGTCTCACTCTGTCGCCCAGACTGGAGTGCCGTGGCCGCTCCCGGTCACCGCAGCCTCGACCTGCTGGGCTCCGGCGATCCTTCCGCCTCAGCCTTCCAAGTAGCCGGAATTACAGGCATGCGCTACCACGCCCGGCTGATTTTTTGATTTATTGTAGAGATGAGGTCTCGCTGCCCAGGCGGGTCTCGAACCCACGGGCTCAGGCAATCCACTCACCTCAGCCTCCCAAAGGCGCGGGATTACAGGCTGAGCCACCGAGCCCGGCTAAAAGAAGAGATTTTTTAGTGTATTAGAATACTTTTGCAACCTTATTACATGTATATTATTAAATGTTTTTTCTGGGCCAGGTGCAGTGGCTCATTCCTATAATCCAAGCACTTTGGAAGGCAAGAGGATTGCTTAAACCCAGGAGTTTGAGACCAGCCTAGGCAACATAGTGAGATCCGGTATCCACAAAAAATGTTTTAAAAATTAGCCAGGTGAGCCGGGCTCGGTGGCTCAGCCTGTAATCCCACGCCTTGGGAGGCTGAGGTGAGTGAACTGCCTGACTCCGCGGGTTCGATACCCACCTGGGCAACTTGGTGACACCTCATCTCTACAACAAATCAAAAAAAAAAATTAGCTGGGTGTGGTAGCGCGTGCCTGTAGTTCCAGCTACTTGGAAGGCTGAGGCAGAAGGATCGCTGGAGCCCAGCAGGTCCAGGCTGCGGTGGCTGGGAGCGGCCACTGCACTCTAGTCTGGGCGACAGAGACTACAACTCAAAAAAAAAAAAAAAATTAGCCAGGTGTGATGGTACATGCCTGTAGTCCCAGCTACTTGGGAGGCAGAGGTGGGATGATCGCTTGAGCCCAGGAGGTTAAGGTTGCAGTGAGACATGATCATGCCACTGCACTTCAACCTAGGTGACAGAGGAATTCTCTATCTTAAAAAAAAAAAAAAAAGGCCGGGCTCAGTGGCTATTCCTGTAATCCCAGCACTTCAGGAGGCTGAGGCGAGTAGATTGCCTGAGCCCTCTGATTCGAGACCAGCCCCTGCAATTTGGCGACACCTCGTCTCTACAATAAATTAAAAATTAGCTGGACATGATAGCGTGCACCTGTAGTTTCAGCTACTTGGAAGGCTGAGGCGGAAGGATTGCCGGAGCCCAGCAGGTCAACGCTGGGGTGGCCATGAGTGTGCCATGGCACTCCAGCCTGGGCAACAGAGTGAGATTACACCTAAAAAAAAAAAAAGTTACAAGCCGGGCTCGGTGGCTCAGCCTGTAATTCCGCGCCTTTGGGAGGCTGAGGTGAGTGAATTGCCTGAGCCCGTGGGTTCGAGACCCGCCTGGGCAGCGAGACCTCATCTCTACAATAAATCAAAAAATCAGCCGGACGTGGTAGCACATGCCTGTGATTCCAGCTACTCGGAAGGCTGAGGCGGAAGGATCGCCAGAGCCCAGCAGGTCGAGGCTGCGGTGGCCGGGAGCGGCCACTGCACTCCAGTCTGGGCAACAGAGTGAGACTCCAACTCAAAAAAAAAAAAAAAAGTTACAAAATCGTTTCTTCTTTTAAAAAAAATTTGGCAGCCGGGTGCGGTGACTCACACCTATAATCCAAGCACTTTGGGAGGCTGAGGTGAGAGGATTGCCTGAGCTTAAGGGTTGGAGACCAGCCTGGGTAACTTGGCAAAACCTCACCTCTACAGTAAATTAAAAAAAAAAAAAATTAGCTAGGCTCAGTGGCTCAGCCTGTAATCCCACGCCTTATGGGAGGCTGAGGTGAGTGGATTGCCTGAGCCCGTGGGTTCGAGACCTGCCTCGGCAACTTGGCGAGACCTCATCTCTACAATAAATCAAAAATCAGCCTGGTGTGGTCGCGCATACCTGTAGTTCCGGCTACTCAGAAGGCTGAGGCGGAAGGATCGCCGGAACCCAGCAGGTCGAGGCTGCGGTGGCCGGGGAGCAGCTACTGCACTCCAGTCTGGGCGACAGAGTGAGATTCCTACTCAAAAAAAAAAAAAAAAAAAAATCAGCTGGGCGTGTAGCGCCTGCCTGTAATTCTGGCTACTTGGAAAGCGGAAGGATCGCCGGAGCCCAGCACATTGAGGCTGCGGTGGCCGGGAGCGGCCACTGCACTCCAGTCTGGGCGACAGAGTGAGACTCCAAATTAAAAAAAAAAAAAATTTAGCTGGGCATGGTGGTGCATGCCTGTAATTCCAGCTACTTGGAAGAATGAGGCAGAAGGATCACCTGAACCCAGCAGGTTGAAGCTGCAGTGGCCATGACTGCGCCACTGCACTCCAGCCTGGGTAACAGAGTGAGACTCCGACTCAAAGAATAAATAAATAAATTAATTAAAATTTGGCATCTATTCATTGTCTATTTCAGAAAGTCTTTTTAAGACATCCTAGAGAAATTTAAACTGTTTGAAGATAAATTATAAATGAGACATTTATGGATATTTGCAAGGACAACTAGCATGCAAATGGGAAGGACAGCCCTTAAAAACCACTCATTCACATCAACGTGCCATGTAAGGTCAAATGTGCCCAGGGCCAGCTACTGGCCTACAGTCAGTGTAGTCACCCAGAATCCTGCTGCTCAGAAGGGCCCTGTGCTTGGGTTTTCATTCTTTGTGGCACAGTCTAGAAATTCTTAATAAAATCTTTGAATTTGTGTTTTTAAGTAAGGACCAATGGGATCACAGAGCATGCACCAAAGATTTTGAGCCTACTTCCACGCCTGTCCCTACAGTTTCTCAGTGACTGGCTCCCTGCCCGCTAGTGCCCTGGGTGCCTGGCCTTCCTCTCCCAACCCTGCTCATTGCCTTCTTCCCAGAGCAGCAATCAGATTGCATTAGCAGGAGAGTTGTGGGGGAGGCTCACTTTCTCCCTTGGGGTGGTCCTCACTTTTCCCTCCAGTGGGAACCTGGATGCAGTTTGTTTTGCAGTATCTTGAGGAGGACCAGAAGCAGTATCCCTACTGTGGGCTAGCAGGACCACAGCATGTCCATTAGGTGACAGGCAGGACTCTCTAGCCTGCCCCCATCCAGATAAGTAAGGCGTTCCAGTGCAGGAGGGCTCAGTTCCCTGGGGTCATTCATACACCAAAGGTTGAAAAGGCAGGACCAGAAGAAGAGGAAATGAACTTCCTCACCCCGGCCTGGGCCTCACATTTTCACTTGGCATTAGGTCCCACAAATGATACAGCCAGCGCTGATTGTGCCTCTTACAATAAGACTAAGCCCCAAACCTTTATAAATATCATAACATAGACTGTGGGACATTTCTTTTCGAGTGTTTTTATTTTTTTTTTATTTTAAAGATGAAGGGTACAATTCAGGGTTAGGTATACAAATGTTCATTATGCAGGAGGGCTCAGTTACCCAGGCAGGTCTCGAACCCGCGGCCTCAGGCAATCCACTCACCTCAGCCTCCCAAAGGCGCAGAATTACAGGCTGAGCCACCGAGCCCGGCGCCAATCGTTTTCTTATAGTATTATAATTGTTCAAGGTCTGCTTATGAGTGAGAACATGTGATTCTCAGTTCTTTGTTTCTATGAGAGGTCACTCAGTATTATAGACTCTAAGTCCATCCAGGTTGCTGTGAAGTTTATGATTTTGTCCTTCTTTATGGCTGCATAATATCCCATCACATATATGTACCACATGTTTTTTTATCCAGTCTTCTTTCCATGGGCAGCACAGTTGGTTCCATGTTTTTGCTATTGTGAACAATGCTGCAATAAACATACGTGTGCAGTTATCTTTTCATAGAGTGATTTCAGTCCCTCTGGGTATATTCCCAGTAGGGGGGTTGTATGGAACGTTGATTTTTAGATCTTTTCGGAATGGCCACACTGTTTCCTTTTTTTTTTGAGTTGGAGTCTCACTCTGTCACCCAGGCTGGGGTGCAATAGCACACTCACGGCCAACCCCAGCGTTGACCTGCTGGGCTCTGGTGATCCTTCCGCCTCAGCCTTCCAAGTAGCCAGAACTATAGGCGCGCTACCACACCTGGCAAATTTTTTATTTATGGTAGAGATGAGGTCTCACCAAGTTGCAGGAGCTGGTCTCAAACCCGTGGACTCAGGCAATCCACTCACCTCGGCCTCCCAAAGTGCTGGGATTACAGGATGAGCCACTGAGCCTGGTCTGTTTTTTGTTTTGTTTTTTTTTTGAGTTGGAGTCTCACTTTGTCACCCAGACCGGAGTGCAGTGGCCGCTCCCAGCCACCGCAGCCTCAACCCACTGGGCTCCAGTGATCCTTCTGCCTCAGCCTTCCAAGTAGCTGGAACTACAGGCATGCGCTACCACGCCCGGCTGATTTTTTGATGTATTGTAGAGATGAGGTCTCCCTGCCCAGGCGGGTCTCGAACCTGCGGGCTCCGGCAATCTACTCACCTCAGCCTCCCAAAGGCGCGGGATTACAGGCTAGCCTGGTTTGTTTTTAAGATACTATTATCTTATTTCAGTTTTCTTTTCTTTTCTTTTCTTTGAGTTGGAGTCTCACTCTGTCACTTAGGCTGGAGTGCAGTAGCTTGCTCATGGCCACCTCAACGCTGACCTGCTGGGCTCTGGTGATCCTTCAGCCTCAGCCTTCCAAGTAGCTGGAACCACAGACGTGCGCCACTGCACCTGGCAAATTTTGTAAGCTTTATTGTAGAGATGAGATCTTGCCAAGTTGCCCAGGCCGGTCTTGAAAAACTTGGCTCAGGCAAACCTTTCGCCTCCGCCTCTCAAAGTACTGGGATTACATATGTGAGCCACCAAGCCTGACTAGCCTTCCAATATATTTTTTAAATTATTTTATTTTACTTGTTCTGCATATGATTTCCTTTTTGTTTTACTTTATTCTCTCTTTTTTTTTTTTTTGAGTTGGAGTCTCACTCTGTCGCCCAGACTGGAGTGCAGTTGCACGCTCCCTGCCACCGCAGCCTCAATCTGCTGGGCTCCAGCGATCCTTCCACTCAGCCTTCCAAGTAGCTGGGACTACAGGCGCACGCTACCATGCCTGGTTAATTTTTTTATTTATTGTAGAGATGAGGTCTCGCCAAGTTGCCTAGGTGGATCAGGAACCCGCGGGCTCAGGCAATCCACTCACCTCAGCCTCACAAAGTGCTGGGATTACAGGCTGAGCTACCGAGCGCGGTGTTACTTTATTCTCTAAAGGATGAATTTAAAAGAAAGATCCTCTAAGACAACAAAAAGACAAAAATATCTTATATTACTATAATACACTGGTATATTTATATCATTATATAATTAGTATATTATGTCACATTAGCATATATTAGTATATATTAGTATACTAGTATATTTATGTAATTATATAATTAGTATACTATACTAATTAGTATAAAAGTATATTAGTATAATATGCTATTGAAAACTGAAATAAGAGGCCGGACTCAGTGGCTCAGCCTGTAATCCCAGCACTTTGGTAGGCTGAGACGAGTGGATTAGCTGAGCCCAGCAGGTCGAGGCTGCATTGGCTGTAAGCACGCCACTGAACTTCAACCTGGGTGACAGAGTGAGACTCTGACTCCAAAAAATATATAAGCATATATATTGGAAGGCCAGGTGCGGGAATTTACACCTGCAATCCCAGTGATTTGGGAGGCCAAGAAGGGACGACTGCCTGAGGCTGGGTGTTTGAGGATGCAGTAAACTATGATCATACCACTGCACTCTAGCCAGGGAGACTGAGTGAGACTTTGTTTCCAAAAAAAAAAAAAAAAAGAAAGAAAGGAAACTTAAATCATGCTGCAAAGTGAAAAAAGCATTGCACTAGGATGTTAATCAATGTAAACTAATTATATGAGCCTGAGTCAATTCCCATATAAAATAACCTCCCTCAGCTTTAATTTGCACCCTATAAAAGGGAGTCTAAATTTAAAAATATCTCTG